>JAHRHZ010000091.1:12395567-12407965 GCA_024137785.1 Ginglymostoma cirratum | reverse complement strand
TGTTCATCCAGCTCTACACCTTGTTATTTCCCCACAATATACTTCATGTGCCAAGTTTTTGTCCACTCAGATTAATAGGAAGAATGCAGAAGGACAAATCAGCAGGGAAATTATAGAGGAACATTATCGAATAGTTATAATGAGGAACATTATAATATAGACTAGAATACTGGTCATGTAAGGGGCAGCAGTTGTGTTTAGAAAAATTTCCTGCAATAGTGTGTGCCCAGTCCAAGAAGAAATAATGCACTATTGGATGTCATTCTTGAAAGTTAGATGTGCCAAGTGGATCATGTTACAGAGGGAAATACTTAATAGACAGTGGTCAGTGTCTCATAAGTTTAGGATGATAGCGGAAAATGACAATGGTAGATCCAGCAGAAGAAAAATCAATTGGCAGGGAGTTGACTTCAATGGGGAAAGAGCACAGCTGGGCAGAATAGACGGGACTGAAAGGTTGGTGGCAAAAACTGTAACTGACCAATGGTCTCCCTTCAAAGAGGGGATGGTTTGGTACCTTTTTAAATCCATGGCGTTTGACAGTGGAATGGGAACAGATTTTTAACGTAATCACTGGAGTAAATGTTGGTCCGTTAGAGCTCCCAGGTGGTGTTTTGGTAAAGCAGTTGCCCATGAAGAAGGACTGTCATTGTGAAATTGGTGGAATCCATTATTAAGGAAGTAGTAATGGGACATTTGGAAAGTCAAAACAAATCTATCTGAGTCAGCATGGTTTAATAAGGGGTAAATTGTGTTTTAATAATTTTCTAGAGTTCTTCGAAGATGAAACAAAAATCGATAAATGGGGGTTCTATCGATGTAGTATATCTGGACCTCTACACAGCATTTGGTAAGGTACTGCACAACAGCACACAAGGTAAGATCACACAGGGTTAGAGATAATATATGAGCTTGGATAGAGAATTAGCTAATGAACAGAAAAAGCTGGGAAAACTCAGCAGGTCTGAGCAGCATCTGTGGAGAGAAAGCAGAGTTAATGTCCTATTTCCAGTGACCCTTCTTCAGAGTGTTCTTCAGAACTGAATTTCTGTTTTTGTTTCTGAGTTCCAGTATCTGCCTCTTTTTTTTTTTTTTTGTTTAGGTTTTAACAGAAAACAGATTTGAGATAAATGAGTCATTTTCCTAGTTGGCAGGCTATAAGTAGTGGAATGTTATAAGGTACAGTTGTCAGGACCCCAATTATTTATACCATATTTTAATGACTCAGATGTAGGGGTAGAATATACGATAACCATATTTGCAGATGACACTAAAATGGGATACGTTGTGTTGAAGAAATAAGAAATTTACAAATGGATATTGGTAGCTTGGGTGATGAACCAAAATTGGCAGGTGGAATATGATGTTGATAAGTATGAGATTAGTCATTTTGCTTGGAAGAATAAAAAGGCAACTTATTATCTAACTTGGAGAGAAACTTACAAATGCGGAGGGATCTGTATGTCCTTGAGGATGAATTACAAAATGCTAAAATGCAGGTAATAAGGAGAGCAAATGAAATTTATGCACTTTTTGCTAAAGGAATGGAGTATAAAAGTAGGGGAGGGTTGTCGTAACTACAGAAGGTATTGGTGACACTGCAACACCCTTCAACAGCTTATTGCAATATCAATAAATTTATAAACATGAGGTGCTTTTTTGTCTCAAGTTAAATCAGTATTTACCAATGCTGCTCTCATGCCGTTAAACCTTGAGAAGTTGCTACACTTACTAATAAATGCATGTTCTTTAAGAATTCCAAATAAAACTACACCCATGGCAATGATTGCTGAAAACTCCTCCTGCTTTTGTTTGTACATTCTTACATATTGCAACAATTTCACATTCATGAATAGTTCAAAAAGGAAGATGTCTCAATAGGGAAGACTCTGTCTTAATAACAGCATCAGACTTTAATGTTCTTTGGAGTTTAAATTCTTTGGAATTAGCATTAGGGGCTCATCCAGACACAGTGGTAGCAAAGCTTGTTAGCTTGTAAGTACTATTTATGGTTCTATAGCAGTTCACAGGAATCTGATTGTTGAGACAAATCATTTAAATCTTGGATAGACACATTTCATTATGCCGCTTAATTGCCTCTGCCAGCTGTTGCCTAGAATATTGAAGAAGTGTTTCATTCTTTGGTTTTCAAGAGCATTTTTAAGGCCCAGTTCTAAGATGCAGGATATGGTAGGATGCAAATTTTGTTCATTACAACAGCCTTTCATCAGGAGCCATTTTTTTGCACTTTAAGTGTTGGTTTCTTTAAAGTTGAATGTGTTCTTGAAGAACTACTTATAGGACACAACCCTAACAGACTGTTGATTGATGCCTCAGATTATTAGTCACTTATAAAGCAATCTCTTCTGATCTTGCTCAGCCAAGACCTTATGCATTAATGTTTACTTATCAGCGTTTAAATATTGGCTTAAGGTGAAGGTATTCTTACTGTTTCTCATTATAAATAACATTTTAAATAACTGTCAATCCACCAGAGCCCAAGATTTGAAAATACTACAAAAGATATTATTTTTTAGTCAGAATCAAGTAGTACCAATCATTAGTTTCTTTATAAATTAACAAAAATAATTCCAAAGATTTCAATGAATGCCCTCATATCAAAGGTATTTCAGCCTGCAGAGATGACAATTCTTGCGGGCAGGACTGGTTTTGAGTACAATGGTTTAAAACTGCCACCAAAGAGCATGAAAATTTGAGTAGCTGGAAATGTAAATCACGCTTAAATTTCTGTTTGCACTGGCTACACCGATATCGGGGGAATTTTGTCAAGATAACAATTCAATTGAATGGAAACAATGCACACATCTTTCAAACTGGAGCCTATTTTAGGAGCTGTATCATCAAAAGTGGAAAATTTTCAAACCTGTATTATGTTGTGCCAGGGACTGGGCTGATTATTTCAAGCTGAACATACATTGCTTCTGCATTTGCGGAGTTAACTTCAAGACCACAGCCAACCAATCCAGTGTTGTTGACATTACAATAGTGCAATAGCGGGGACAGAGACCCTGCTTTCACAATGCTGAAGCAGTAAATCTTGATACCTACAGTTTGGTAACCTGATGTCTCACCATGGTTGAAGCAGGTTCAAGTGAGGCATTCAAAGGGCCACTGGATGATTATTTGGTTTGAAATAGCGTGCAAGGATATGGGGAAAAGGCAGAAGAGTGGCACAAGGTAATAGAATTTGTGCAGGCAAAATGTGTCATAACAACTGTGATACTTTGCATTTTTGTGAGGGGGCAGATGGCGCCTCAGTTTAACTCAGTGCAGTTTAAAATCAGGGTTAACTTTTTGGGTCTGGTGACCCGAAGGGGTTCTGCGGAAGGGTCATCAGACCCGAAACGTTAACTCTGATTTTTTTTCTTCACGGATGTTGCCAGACTTGCTGAGCTTTTCCAGCAACTTCTGTTTTTGTTCTACTCAGTATTGTTCAGTTCCACATCACACCACACAATGCAGTTGGCCTGATGTTGGAAAATCTATGAAAATTAGACAGCACTATCATTCAATTTCAGTTAGTTGTAATGGGATCTATGAGCTTCCAAGCTCTTAAGGACTGAATTGTGTTCATGAAATATTTATAATACAATGGTGATCAGAATTGCATAAAATTCCTACATATGCCAATTTAAATCATTAACTGATTTACTCTGAATAGGTAGATTTTAAAATGACACCCACAGAAATATTAGATACAAATAGTACCCAGTCTTTTCTGAACAAACAGAAACATATTGCCCCTACAATCAAAAATTATTTTACTCACTAAAAATATTCCTGTATGTGATTTTATATTGCAAGTTGATTCTCTTGTATTATGTGAGGAAATTTCTTAACAGATTAGACTTAAAAAACATGGTAAGTGCAAGAATGAATATCCTGAAATCCCTTGCACTATTTTATTTCACAGCACATAGTGAAAGTAGCACAATCCACATAGGACACCAATATCACTGGTTCTGAAATAACTTACACTTTTCTTCTTCACCTGCTAAGTGGGAAAGCAAGTCAAAACATTTTTTAAAACTTAGTTTAGAAAAAGAATTTATGTATTTCTTCCAGTGTTCTGAGTGTCAATGACAAATTCAGGATTTGTTGCCTGCCCATATAGGAACATAGGTACAGGAGTAGGTCATTCAGCCCCTCAAGCCTGTTCCAACATTCAAGGAGATCACAGCTGGTATATAGCCTAAATTCATATATCTTGTTTTAAAATTAATAATTGATCCAGCATCCATTGCCATTTGTGGAAGTAAGTTCCAAACTTCTACCCTTTGTGTGTAGACGTGCTTCCTAACATCTCTCCTGAATCATGTGGCCCCAATTCTCAGGCTATGCTCCCTTGTTCTAGAATCCACAACCAGTGGAAATAGTTTATCTTTACCTAGCCTGTCTTTTGCGGTTTAATATCTTGAGGACTTCGATCGGATCACCCCATAACTTCCTAAATTGTAGAGAAAGTAGACCAAATTTATATAATCTCTCCTCATAACTTATCTCCTTAAATCCAGATATCATTTTTGTACTCCCTCCAAGGTCTGTATATCCTTCCTACAGTGTGGTGCCCAAATCTGCTCACATTATTCCAAATGGCATCCAACCGGGGTTTTGAATAGCTGCAGCATACCGTACGCATTCTTGTACTCCTGCCCTCCAGATATAAAGGCCAGCATCCCATTAACTTTCTTGATTAT
This sequence comes from Ginglymostoma cirratum, assembly GCA_024137785.1. NCBI lineage: Eukaryota > Metazoa > Chordata > Chondrichthyes > Orectolobiformes > Ginglymostomatidae > Ginglymostoma > Ginglymostoma cirratum. The sequence goes on along the minus strand of JAHRHZ010000091.1, from coordinate 12,403,247 downwards.
TTCCTGCACCAGTTCGTGACATGTTTATAAAAAACTTATGCACCTGAACACCCATGTCTCTTTGGACATCCACTGTATTTAACTTCACACCATCTAGAAAGTAGCCTGATCTATCACGTCTCCATTTGAAATGGATTACCTCACACTTGTTTGCATTGAACTCCATCTGCCACAATTTTTCCTATTCACTTAGTCTGTCAATTTCCCTTTATAAGTTTATGCTATTATCTAAACCCTCTACAATTCTGCCTAACATTGTGTCATCAGAAAATTTGTATATATGACTTTCTATGCCATTATCCAAGTCATGAATAAATCATCGAGGCCCTAACACAGATCCTTATGGGACACCACTGGTCATTGTGCCAATTTGATTAGCTACCCATTATCTCTACTGTCTTTCACCTGCCACCCAGCCAATTCCTCAGCCATTTCAGTAATTTTTCCTCAATTCAATAGGCTTCTACCTTAGTTAACACTATTGCACATGGGACTTGAACAAATACCTTCTGGAAGTCCATATACACAACATTCATAGACATTGCCCTGTCCACTACCCTAGTCACCGCTTCAAAAATTTCATTGAGGTTTATCAGGCATGACCTACTGGTTATGAATGCATGCTGGCTGTCCCCAATGAACTGAAAATCTGAGACATTCAGTTACTCCATTTTTGATTATATGACTCTGAGAAGGTGGTTATAAGCTGCGTCCCTGAATTGTGAGAATCCACCTGGTTTGCAATGCAGATTGATGCTAACAATGCGGGTTCAATTTCTGTTGCGGTTACCATGAAGGACTCTTCTTCGCTTACCCAAGGTGTGGTGAACCTCAGGTTAAACTACCGCCAGTTGCCTCTCTCTAATGAGAGAGCAGTGCTATGGTCGAGTAGGATTATGGTGACTTTACCCTTGTTAGGAAGGTAACTCCAGACCTTTCACCCAATGACATTGAAGGAACAGTTTGAAAAAATGTTGTTGAAGGCAGCTATGTGAGTTGCTGCAGTAGATGATACACAATGGTGTCATTGTGCATTGGTGCCGTAGGGGCTGAATGTTGAAGGTGGTGGATGTGGAGTCGATCAAGTGGGCTGCTTTGGCCTGGATGGTGTCATCCAGGCAAGTGGAGGGTATTCCATCAAACTCCTGACTTGTACCTTGTGGAAGGTTGACATTCCTGGGTAGACAGGAATGAACCACAGAATTCTCAGCCTCAGTCCTGTTCTTAATGACAATATATGGCTGGGACAGTTCAGGTTCTGGTCAGTGGTAACCCTCAGGAGGATTCACAGGAGATCAAGGGAGATGGTTGTTGCCTGGCACCTCTATGGCAGGAATACTAATTGCCATTTGTCAGTTTAGGACTTGATGTAGACCCAAACAGCTTCAGAATTTGAGGAGTTGAAAATGGTACTGAACATTGTGCAATCAATGAACTGGTCCACTTCTGACCTTACGATGGAGGATAGGTCTTTGATGAAGCAGCCGAAGATGCTTGGGCCTAGGATACTACCTTGAGAAACTCCTGCAGAGATATCCCAAAGCTGAAATGAATGGCCTCCAACAACCACAGCAATCTACACATACGCCCTCTTTGTATTAATCCATTACTGAGTTCTTGGTCAGTCAAAAGAATGGTTGGAAAAACTTGGCCTGTTTTGAGAAAAGCAAATCTAAAGAAAGAATAAATAAAAACAGAATGGTTCTTTCAATGCCAAGCAATGGCTACAAAAAAAAATCTATTTATAGAGAAAAGAAAGCCCATGGATAAGCTAGCTCTAACTGTATTCTTTGAAAATAATGACAGTTAAAGTCATAGACAGTGATTAAACGATGTGTATGGAACCTCTCAAATTGAGGATGGCTGTACAGTAATACGGGTCCAATGTTTTCAGAGCTTTATCAACGTATTAGAAGGACAGATAATGAGATCACCTTCCCTCAGGTCTGAGGCTATAACAACTGAGTGCCCATAAAACTGCATTGTCTCATGTTTGCCTAATAATGATGATGATGATGATGTTCACTTTTTTGGGCAGTGTTGAGTGGGGACTGAAATTACATGTACCCTCACTGAGTGATAGTGAGCATGATACTTCAGTTTTTGTAGCTTGCTGGTAACTTGTGAACAGCTGAAGGAAATTGCTGAAATACTTTGTGACTTTAATCAGTGATGTAGACAGGTGATACTGGAGGTCAAACCACTTTCTACTTATGTTTGAAAAGTTAATTTAAAAAAAAATCCCAGCTCATACTGGTTGCAGGTGTAATCTTGTTGTTGGAACATAATCACCTCAATTCATTCCTGAATTGTTCACCAGGAAGACCAGCATTGTTTTCCTGCCCCCAAATTCACAAACATAATTGACTGGCTTGCCAAGATACTTCAGCAGGCACAGCAGTCCAACAGCTTCATCATCACTTTTATTGCAATCAGATTTCATATGCATCTTCAGGGACTTTAAAAATTAAATTCAAACTTTCAAACAGCGGTGAATTCATTACCTTTGGATCAGTGTGGGCCTCAGCTACTTAGCTGTTTTTACAATACAATGTTTTCACTTAGTACATCATCGGAGACCAGATGCATAGAGGTAAGGTGCATTCCGTACCAGTGGGATTGCACAGAGTATTGCACCTGTTCCTTAAGAAGTTCACGCATAGGTTGAAAGGGTTTCTAACTCATTTCCTTAGAATCTATCAAACAAATCCTTCACAAAAGGTAGGAACACAGTAATGTAGTCAGAGGAATCAATGCAAATGGCTACTGAATAGATTGTTCCAAGGTTCAGTAGCATCCAAGTATTTCATTCACCACAGAGAATTCTCATTATATCCCTTTGTTTACAGTGAAATTTCACAAAGCAAGGTACAAAATATGCACTTTGCTAAACAAAATTATTCACTACTTCTGTTACACTGAGTACTTTCTGCATCACTGCTCTGACTTGCTTTTGAGTAGTTAATAAAGCTTAGCACAGTCCATTCACTCTGTATTTATGAAGGTCCAGAATTTACGCATTCAACATCTGTATTTGTATCCTCATCTTCCTCCTCCTCATCCTCATCATCATCCCCAAACGTCTGTTCTGATAAATGAGCAAAGCTGTGAGACCGAGCAGCGACCTGTGCGGCCAGAGCTGAGGTAAAGTGGAGGGCGACTGGCCCATGTCTTTCAGCAAGTCCCTGTTGAACCGTTGTCTGCAGCTGCTCAGGTGCAGCTGGCTGTGAATTTTCTTGCTTTTGTATGGAACTGTCTGTAGTCTCTGAGCAGCAAGCCAAGCATCCATTTACTGTACTCATTCGGAGAATGTCACGCGGATCAGTGCTTTTCCTATTAGCCAGATGTACGTCAGTGCAGTCTGGACCTGTTGATCTCCAACATTCTTTGCTATCCGTCAAGCTGTCTAGTTGATTGGCGTCTACCCCTTGGGAGCAGTCATCACAAATCGTACGATCTTGTACATTTGCATCTGCCTCCTGACATTCCAGTGGGACTCCCTCCAGTTGCGTTAGGTCCGCAGATGAAATAGTTTTCAGTGCAGCTATGAAAGAAGTTTTGAAGCGTGACAGGGTCAGTTACGTTCTTGCATTGCTATTTTTAATGCATTAATTCTTTATAAAAATCCCTTATTGATCATTTTATAGCATTAATGCTGAAAAATGTAGCTGTCCTATTCATCCATCACATCCCTTTTCTTTATTTAATTACTCACACTGCAACTCTCACTTTATTTTAGCTACAGCTATGACAGCCATAGAAAAGAATGGGACCACACAGCAGTAATGAAATTAGATGCCCAATAATAGAATTTAGAGCCAGTGAAACAATTTATCTTCCAGTTTGGCTTCCTTCATTGCCGAAATGAAACCATATCAGCTGTGGCTCAGCGGGAAGCACTCTCACTTTTGAGATTAGGTGGACAAGGTTTCAAGTCCCACTTCAGACAGTTAAGTGCCCCTCCAGGTTAAAACTTCAGTGGGGTACCAAGAGATGGCTGCATTGTCTAATATGCTGTCTTTCCAATGAAACAACAGTATGCCCTCTCAGGTGCGCATAAACAATTCTACAGCGTTATTTGAGGATGATTGGAGGAGTTCTGCTTGGTGTCCTATAACTAACATCACTGAACAGCAAGTGAAAACAACAGTATCAATGCTAATCATTATTATCTATAATTGTGTTAGAATCACACAGAACAAGAAGAAAACAAGCGGGCCCATCCAGTTGCACCGGCTTTTTGCAAGAGCCACTAAATTAGTTCTATTCCAGTAGTGATTGTAACAAGGTCAGCCAGGTGGACCTCACAGAATATGACTTTCCCTGCTTTGAAATGTTAATCTGGTCCAATCAGGGAGCCCTGGCTGACAGGTAACAACAGGAGGGTGACATCCTGTTCACTCTGGGAGCTGGATATGAGGAAGCTGGATCGGTGTCAAGGACTCTCCATGTGTAAATAAATGGTGATTGGTAACTGGATATTGGCCTCTATGGAGTTATTTCAATTCCCTGTCCATTTCTCCCAACTTACTTTTTTGTCATAAAGTTCACTGCTTCAAATTTAGATTTCTCTACAAAAAAAAGACATTTTTTTTGTTCCCAGGGTGTTGTTTGTGGAAGAAACATCTCAAGGATTGTAGTTGGTGAAATAGTCTCACCATCACCTTCTCAGGGCACCTGGGGACACTGGTTTAAATCTCACCACGATAGCTGGTAGAATTTAAATTCAATTAACAAATCTGAGAATTGAAAGCTCATCTCGGTGATGGTGACCATGACAGCCACCATGTGTCAAAAACCCATCTGGTTCACCAATGCCTTTAGGGAAGGAACTCTGCCAATTCCTATCCCTTCTGGCCTACATGTGAGTCCAGACCCACAGCCACAATATGGTTGACTCTTAACTGCTCTCTGAAATAGCAAGACAAGCAGTTCAAGGACAGTAAGGAATGGACAACAAATGCTGGACATGTCAGCAACATGCACATCCCATGCAAGAATAAAGAGTGACAACAACAACTATGTCAGCATTTTGTGCAACCCATAAATAATTATAAAGGCACTACCAATCCAACATGAGGAAGTGTTATTGCTCACCATGGTCATTGAAAAGTAGCTGTTTCCACTTCTGCCTCTCCAGCTCAGAGGCCTTGAACCCCAACACACTTTTCAGCTCCTGAAGCATTCTCCTGGATTCCTCCCTCTCTCGCCTCTCCTTCTCTCGTTCCTCTTGTGACAAGTAGTTCAGCAAGCCCCCTCCGAAATCTCCATCCAAATCAGATCCTTCTACATAAGCCTCAAGTTCCTGGAGTCAAAAGAGAGATAGAGAGAAAGAGACAGCTGGCAGATTTAAACATGAAGATCAAACAGGCTTGCCAGAGTTTAGAAAAAATAAATAAATAAATGTTCTAGTTGCACAAGCCTAGCTGATGCGCAGAAATTTGGCTCCAGTTTGCAAATGCAAATTTGTAAATTTATAGGATTTGGCATACACAAGAGCGCAGGTTTAGTCTACTCTGAAATTTTCTGAGTGTGGGCTGTCGATTGCAAATTTACTGCCAGCCTCCACTCTCAAATATGTGAAGGTGAAGTAGCATTGCTGGTCTGCTAGCCTCAGACTCCTCTGGCTTGTTTTTAAACAAACAGCTTTGCACATACTTTCCATTCACCTGTTTTAAAAAGAAGCTCCAAGAACTGGGCAAGAGTTTAAAATAAACTGCACATGCTCTCCATGCTGATACATCTGTCAGCTTATCTGTATTCCCACAGTAGGGGAACGCTAATGAAGGACTGCCACCTAGCAAGGGATCCTGAATGCTGTGAGTGCCCCAGTGTGAACTAGCAGCAAAGATTAAATAAATATTAATCTCAAATGAATTCAGCGAACAGATAATAGAGATTTGTGTCAAATAGTTAAGGTAAAAGGACAAACAGGTGATACATGTCAGTTGATCATGGGCTTTCAGGGCTCTTGTGATACAGTGAAAGTGCCGCTGCCTCTGGGCCAGAAGGCTTGGATTCACATCCCGCCTGTTCCAGAGCTGTGTAATAACAATTCTGAACAGCTTTATTAAAAATATCTGTTTATACACGGAGAAGAGATAGATGTTTGTGATACTGTGATAGTGTCCCTACTTCTGGGTTAGAGGGTCTGGGTTCAAGACACATCAAAACATGTCTGAACAGGTTTATTTAAAAGAACATCTGGTCTCAGTAAAGGTGACCAATGAAGTCATTGTTGATAACTGTTGTAAAAACCGATCTGGCCCAGAAGATCCATAAAATCAGATTCCGTCTCAGGATGTGACGGTCTTTGAGATATGTCTAAACAGGTTGAAAAATATATATATATACAAAATATGTATTATTCACATATACCCAAGTGGTTAAGGCAATAGTTTGCAAATCCACTGGGTCTCCCCAAGTGTCGCTAAGTGCTTTTAACTACATTTCTCATCATTTATGACATTATTCACATGACTACAGAATTAATTATTGGCTAACTGGAATTTTAAAAACTGCAATAAACACTGGGAAAATCTTATTTTAATTGACTTTTCATAGGAATATAAAGGGGAGACACCTAGGAATGAGCTGTCGGAGGACTGAGAGATTGTTAATAAACTGTTAAGGCAAAGCTCTGTGTCTTGCTATCTGCTTCACCTTCAAGTTGGATCCTGTTAAAAATAAATACATTCACATCAGGATATTCTGTATATTAGTACCAGAGGTACAAGGAATACAAGACGTATATTTTCTGTCAAGTTGGTCAATAAGAAAACAATACTGCTGTTTAAAGGCTTTTAATTGAAAGTTGTTTTTGTAAAGCTATCAGATGTCACTTTTAAATGCAGCTGAGAGGTAGATATGAATCAATTAACATTTGAAACAAAATTCATAATTATAAACTTTGGATAGGAATTTTCACGCAGACCCTCTGGCTCTGTGTCATTGGTTCACACAATGTGGGACGTAAATAGAGTTTCAACCACACTTTCAATGCAACGACTTTAGTGGTGTAGGCACTTACTCTTCAGGAAATGAGTCTGTGCATACCTGGGCTCAAAGTTTTCTGGCAGCAGCTGGCTCTTCTTCTCCGAAGGCCATCAAACATTTGGAAATTTTCATTGAGAGGGTAACCAATGGGAGAAAAGTTATCCCCAGGAGTAAAATTGACAAAATGAGTGATGGCAGAGGGGAAAAGGGAATGGGACAGAGGAAATGGGGAGGGGAAAGGGGATTGGGAAAGAGAGGAAGGAGAAAAGTGGGTGGGGAAGACATCAAATGAAATATAAGGAGTGATAAGGGGAGCTGCAAAGGAGACAGAACAGTTTTAAACCTGTCAACAAAGAAACACTCACCTAACTGGGAGCCAGAAAAAAACCCTAAAATAATTGAGGTAATGAATTTCTTGTACAAGATTGAGGAATCTCCAGTTATGGATGCAAAGCTTGATACAAAGGGATGATGTTAAATGCTCCAGCTTTATGCATATGCTTTGGAAACACATGACCTATTATCCTAACAGTCTGAGAAGGTGTTTAGGGTGATGGCTTTTGTGTACAAAAATGGGTCATTTATTTTGGAAAAAAACATGTCTGCTGTTAACTGAGATAAAAGGTACTGCAGATGCTGGAGAATCCGAGATAACAAGCATGGGGCTGGATGAACACAGCAGGT
>JAHRHZ010000091.1:12355213-12388846 GCA_024137785.1 Ginglymostoma cirratum | reverse complement strand
GTTCCTGCAGCCTTCGGGTGGCATCACTGTGGCATTGCAGGAGGCCCAGGATGGACATGTCATCTGAGGAATGGGAGGGGGAGTTGAAATGGTTCGCGACTGGGAGGTGCAGTTGTTTGTTGCGAACTGAGCGCAGGTGTTCTGCAAAGCGGTCCCCAAGCCTGTGGGACTGAAGGGTTTAGGCCCGAAACGTCAAGTTTTCCTGCTCCTATGATGCTGCTTGACCTGCTGTGTTCATCCAGCCCCATGCTCGTTATCACACCATTTTGTCATGTGTGCATCAATTGAAGTAAGATAAACAAAAGAATCACCACATGCATTACCCTAAACTAAGCGGAGGCTTGTTTAGGGAGAATTCTTTTTAAAGACTTCCCTTGCCAGCATTTCTTTGTGAATGAGAATCTTTTTCAGGCTCTCCCACTAGATGTAATCTGCTTTTTTCCCATGTTTATTCTATGAGTCAGTACAAAATTCCTACTCGGACTATGGAATTGTTTTTGTTTCTCGCTATTCCATGGAAATGCCATGTTTGAACTGAATTATTAAATTGGGTTTATTGTCACATGTACTCACATAACTACCGTGAAAAGTTTACAGGGCACCACTTATGGCTCCATCCTAGGTATAAAGGTACCTCGGTACAGAATCTTAAGATACAAAGCAGAAAAGTAAGGAAATTAAAGTTAAAAAGTTAAATATTACAGTCCTTCTCGCTAAAAAGTGGAAAAACAAAGAAAGTCAATACCATACTCCATAAGGGCCTGGCCATGCTGAGTGTGCACTTGTCACAAGGGCTTGAGACCCCCAGCTTCGGGTTCAACCTTGCCCTCCTCTGCCGTGCCAGGCTGCCTGTTCCCGCACTCTCATCGGAGTCATGCTTTGGACCTTGAAGATGCCACGATGTTGCTGACTGCCAGAGCTCTGCCCGGGCACACCAGCCGCATCATGGCTGACTGCCAAAGCCCTGAGCTGCTGCCTCCACAACTAAACTTCCTATAGGAGGTAAGTAGAGAGAAGAAAAACTAAAACATACTGAAGGAAAACAGAAAGAATAAATCAAGAAAAGTAGTAAGAAAAGAGGTGAGAGAAGACAAGCTCCGGATCAGGAGCCCTCCTCCTCCCCCATCTTAGGAATGAAAACTGGTTTAGACTGTTTAGACGGGGGGTTTTCATGTTTAAGACCCGGAAGTTGACAAAACTGACTCCAGCAGCCGATCTACACTGAGCAGAATCCACATTTCTTTGAATTGGCTCCAGTTACAGAGCATCACCTGTATTACATTGACCCAAGCCATTTAAGGATGGCCTGTTTTGGGTTGTTTCCCAACGTGAATGGGGGATAGAATACCTTGGCTGTTTCAACTTCTGCCTTTTATAAAGTTGATGAAAGATGAAAGAATTCTGTGTCATGAATCTGTTCTGACCCAAACATTAATAAAAGAAGGTAAACAGACACATGAATAAAACAGGTGCTAGCAAGAAATGCAAAGGCAGAGAGAGGAACAGGAGACCTTATTGCCCCTCAAGACCGCGCATCACCACTGTTCTTGCTGAATAGTGAAGTCACTTGCAACTGAACTGTCTTTTAGTTCACAAAAATACAATGTTAGAGCTGCACTTTACTGGCACGGAAACAACTGTCAGTAGCTGAAGTGGAATGATGTTAGTTCTGTTGTTTAACAGGCAACCAGGGACGATGACACATGCTGAACTCACACACAGCTAGTGTTGTAGTTTTAAACTAACTGTCAAGCAGATTGAATAGGATTTCAACCACAGTCATTTGGACGACCAGTATTCATACCTATTAACTTGGCAAACTCATTACACACATTCTACTATAGAATATTGTCAATGGCTTAAAAAAATTGTAAGTTACTAATTCTAAACATTAGCTTCCTGCTTTGTCTCAATGCATGCAGAAACAATGCATTTCAGTAACAATCCTCATTTTTCATAAGTGCCTTTAACAAAAAAAGTGTCTAAACAAAAAGCATGAACAAATAGGCAGAATAAAATGTACAGCGAACGAGGAAGGGATAAATCAAGATTGTAATTGTAATTTGCTTGAAGAGTTGGCCTTTGAGAAGTTTTTTTTAGACCGGAGAGGGGTGGAGTATCTTAGGCAGGAAGTAGGGCAAAAATAGCAGAGAGTTATGCCTTATTCTACATACATTAAATGCATAGCCATCCTTGCAGTCTGGAGTGCTTCTTATTTTTATACTATTACCTTTACGGTCCAGAGACTTGTGCACTAGTTTATCCACCTGATTACTTGTCTCATCCCAACAATTTATGCTCGCCCCCATATGTGGTTGAATTGATTTAAGTTTCTCATGCAGATCATGGTACACTTCCTGTGTTAGTTTATGCTGTTCCTGGGATTCGTGGAGCTTTTCCAGATAATCCTCTAAAGAAATAACCCTGTGTATCAGGAAGGCATTAAGAATGCATTTTGTTACACATTTACAAACCCAAAACAGCTCATGAAACAATAAGATAATAATGGTAGCAATTAAGTTATGAGCATAAAAGGTATTATCATTTACATGCAGAGTTTTTTTTCCGTATTTTGAATTCTTCAGAATACTAACAAATACAAACTGAACGAATTGCAGAAAGCTTAAAACATTTTCAGATAGACTAAGCTTTGATCCAAACAATGATTCTGAGGTTCCATTATTATAGAATATTGGAGGATGTATTATCGTAGAATACTGCATCAAGTTAATCAACACAGATTTGCAAGCAATGATACCATGTAATATTGACACAACACAGTATTTCTGTTAAATGTATGAACTTACTCATTTAGTAGGGCTTTAAGGTGGAGTTGCAAGCTACGAACCATAGCATAAAGATTCTTCAGCTCCCTTGATTGTTGTTTGGTCTTGTTTGATGCTTTTAAATTAGATTGGTGCTGTACCTGCCAGTATCTGTGGAAGTCATAGCTGCGTTTCAACTCTTCAAGGCAACTTGTAAGGATAGGAGGTATATTCTGGGTTACTTCTGCAACGACATGGTGCGCCAAGTGCTCTGCAGTAACATGGGACTCGGGTGCAGCCTGGACAGGAGATAGTAGGAAAGCCAGGCGTCTGAAGAACTCGGAGCTTTGACCCACCCAAAGCTGAAACAGTACCTGTATGCAGAATGAGTTAAACTTTAGACTATTACTAAACATGGAAAGATCCACCAAAATTAATACAGACATTATTTAGTGGACTGTATATCTGAATTATTTTGCTGAAGTCATTCAAGCAACATTACAGTGATAATCATTTTAAAAGGTGAAGTCCCATAATTGCCACTGTAAAGAACAGTTACCCTAAAGTGAAGAATTTTTATCTACCCCATTTCTTCCAGGCACAGCTAGGTCCTGAACTATGTGTTTGAAACTTTTATGAACAACATAAACAAATGTGTCAAATTTATCCCATTTGAAACGATTATAGTTCAGCAACTGCACACATGTAGGATCATTACAGAATGGGTTCATCAGAAATTACACTTTTGCTTCCTGTCTTGTATTATTTTTGTGAGACGTTGTAGTATTTTTTCCCTTGCTTTCCTCTCTGAAGGTGATAGAAGTGTGGGCACACGTGCTGTCTTCTGATTCTCTCTTCCTATGGGTTAATTACTTGACCCAATTACTTGGCTTCTTTCAATGTTGACACCAGGAAAGCTTGGAGGGACAAACCCAGGTATTGCAAATTCAGAGCACAGGCTGCTGGGAATTCCACCTTGCTGCATCAATGAGTCCAGGCACTTATAAATGAGTAGATGAAAAGTAGTCCAAAGATGTGCAGGTTAGGTGGATTGCCTATGCTAAAATGCCTATTGTGTCCAGGGATGTGTAGGTGAGGTAGATTGGCCATGGGAAATGCAGTTGTGGGGATTGGGGGTGTCTGGGTGGAATGCTCTTTGGAGGGTTGGTGCAGACTCCATGGGCTGAATGGCATGGTTCCACACTGTTGGGATTCTATGATTCTAAGTGCTGAAGTCACTAGTTGGCAGCACAGCAGGATAAGCAATTAACACAGTGCAACTGAAAACAGTGCCAGTGGTGTTATGGATGAGACCAAATGCCCTCAAAATATTTTAAGATGGCCAGACTCCAACTTTTTCATATTTTTAAAGGCACATCTAAGGCATTGTGTTACAGATGGAATTCAATGGTCAGACTACCAGGGCCTGAAGCAAAACATACTTTATTCTTACCATACAGTTAAACAAAAGAAACAAGAATTGGTATAACAACTCTACTGTAATTCTTAACAGAATAATAGATAATTTAACAACAGCATCTATTCTAATATAGTAACATCACAGAAACACACCCTTGCAAAGGTAAACTCAGTAAAATAGGTTATCTCTCATGCAATTCTCTAGTCCAGGAGGAAAGAACATCAAGAGAAAACTCAGAGAACTGAAGCATTTTGCTGTAGCACAGATAGATGGATAGCAGCTTCCAAATCATAACAGCTGATGAACGTTAAACTAAAGTCCTGGTTCTGTGGGAGCTTGACCCCATCTCTTCAGCCGCTTCTATTGTTCTAACTTTAAGAAAACCCACAGCCTCACAAATTGTCCACTTTATTGGCTTGGAACAACTACTCTGCACCTCTGTTTCAACCTCTTTGCATAAGGAAAGATCAGGACACAATACACCTCTTAAAGCCATAGGTATCGTCACTGTTGAAAGAAAATACCATTGATAAAAGTCATATCTGTGGTATTAAAGATGCTTTTACTCTGGAGATAAAATAGCCAATTCTCCATTAAGGTTAACCTGTTTGAAGGAACCTTTGATTGGAAGACATTTCTACTACACACTGCATTACCTTTAGAGCATAAAGACAGGCCGCATAGGCCATGTGGCCTATTGGGTCTTTCCTGGTGAATATGCTCCACTTGAGATACATCCTGTCTGACTTCAACTGATTCATTGTTCCTTCATGTGGTTATCTAAATTCCCATAAAATTCATGTTGCAGTGAACTTAATAAACATTAATATACAAGTGTTTTACTTTTGTTAAGTATAACATGTCTTCTCCACCTTACGTTGTAATGCTTCACACCTTTAAGGCCTTGAGACTGTAACAATCCGTCAGCTCCTGGGCCTCGTCATCAGATACCAGCTCCTTGTCGAGTCCCATGCCAAGCTCGTTATATGGGATTGCAGAGAGGTAATTGGTCACATTATCAATTTCAGAGTTCAGAGGGTAGGTTTAATAATAATTAAGGCATTATAACAAGTCATTGTCAGCCTACAAACTGTTCTGTGAGCCAGATTCATGTCTTATCAGAGCAAATAAACAAATCAAAGCAACATATTCTCACTTGGCCTATATAGATCAATTTATGCACAGCATGTTCTTTGGAACAAAAGTTAAAAATAATATCAGAAGAAAAAAATCAAAGTACTGCATGATTTAGACTACTGGATTATGATAGAAAGTGAAATTAACTAATAACTGAAACTAAACTCTGTACAAACATTTTTTTTTAAACGTATTTGTCCATGGGTCTTAAAAAAAGAGAATAGTGTTAAGGCATAATTAGTAAATCTCAGTACAAGGTTTTAAACAAAATAACGATTTGCAATTTTTTGTAAGGTTGTGTACATGGAGTAAAATATCACTTATAAAACAGGAAAATACTTGCTTTTGTCACCCTTCTATAATTTGTAGTAGGCTAATGAAACTGGAGGAATACATGGATTTAAAAGACTTGATTTCTTAGAAGCTGATTTCCTTTGGCAGACTTTTAACATTAAGACAAAGAGCACAAGAACGAGGAGCAGGAATAGGCTATCCAGCTCCTGCAACCCGTTTGCACAGATCATGGCACATCTGATCGTGGCCTCAATTTCACTTTTGTAATAGTTGTGGTTTAACATCACCCGCATAAATTTTTAGGAAAACCTGGAGCTGAAGAGCTGACTTTGGGATATTCAAAAACTGAAACACAAATACATATACAAAACCAATGAAAATATGGACACTGAAACATCAGATACAACCTTAAACTCTTCATTATGAACTCTGCCAAGGCAGAATATTGAACTTTATTAATATTGAACTTTATTAATATTGAACTATTTGATCATAGTTTTATATAGTTAAATAAGACAATTCTAATATTCTGAAGTTTCTGTCACATCCTTGAGGTCCTCCAGATAAGTTAAGGGCTAATAAGAAACTTTTGCAACAATGCACTACATTTGGAATAACCACCAGCAGTAACAAGATACCTGGGTCAGTTTCAGCATAATCTTTATTCCAGTCAAAGATGCCAAATATAAAATGTTAGACACAGATGGTAAATTCCATTTCAGTTCTTATTAGATTTTTATTTCCCTACAATCTTTAAGGTCACCACCGCAACTCTTGGAGCTAACAATCTTAAGTGTCGTTCTGAATGACATAGTTATTAAGTCAAAATTCTGGCACTGCCAATTTAACATCATTGTGGGAATTGAGTTTAAAGTCTGATAACAGGAATTGGTTGGGATTAACCATGTATGTGTTGACTTTTATATGAGATTTCATTGGATTTGAGAATCTTCACAGCATGTGGCTAATAGTTAAAGGACTGCAGTGGTTCAAAGAGAGAGTTCCCCTTTCATCCCATCATTATTAAGGTAACCAGGATAGTCAATAAATGTGGCCTTGCCCGTGACACACACATTCCCAATAATTAATAATTCAAAAATACATTGCGTGCAATGAATCTTACTGATCAAGATACGTCACTGTCGATGGGTCAAATTCCTGGAATTCCCTCCCTAATGGGACTGTGGGTCAATCCACCGCTATCTTCTCAAGGGCAATTAGAAAAGGGCAAGAAATGTTGGCCAGTCAGCCACGCCCAGATCCCACAAAATTAAACTAAAAAATATAGTTCTAAGATACAGATGTACTCAGTTTTCTCAGGGTTAGATTATAAGGAGAGATGACAGAAAATAAACTTGCACCGCCCAAAATATTGATGGTCAAGGGTGATTTAATTAAGGCTTTTTGGATTTGATGTTAAATAATAGATTAAACAGAGGAAAAAAATCTCTTTGTTTTGTATAGGAATCTAGCTCAAGGGGATTAGAAGTTAAAAATCAGAACCAGGCGATTCAAAAGAGGAGTTACAAAACATTTCTTCCCCCAAAAAACAATAGCTGCTGGTTCAATTAAGAATCTTAAATCTGAGATTGATAGATTTTTCCTAGATGATTGTATAACTGGACATGGAGCCAAGGCAGATGTATGCAGTTAAGGCATAGTTCAATGATTTAGTTGGCCACAGTGCAGTCTCAAGGGGCTAAATGACATAATCTTGTATCTATGCTTTAAATTTGTCAATGCAATTTGGAAACAGAATTACTTGGTGACCTGGTTCTGAGGACATTCAAAACAAAAAGGATATGACTTCAGCATCTGGCAGGTAGCCACTCGTGAAGCTCGATAGGCGGATCTCACTGATCTGTACACTGCCTTCCGAAGGCCAATTAGCTGCTGACCTTGCTGTTGCCAGGAGTTCCCCAGCTTACTGGCAGGACATGCAGCAGTCACTCTAGAAAACAAACAGTTAGCTCTAAATACTGCATAGATCTCTCTGCAAAGCTGGTTACGATTAAAATTTTGCTTGGATTCATTTCATGAACATACAATGAACCAATAACTGCAGCAAAAAAAACACAAACTCCATATGTAATTCATCACAGAAACTCGTTGTCAAAGTTCTTAAAAAATACTTTAATACATAAGGATTAGGTTTTGTAGCTCCTAAAGCTCTTTTACACCATTTGAGTTAAACCTGGTGGTATAAGTACCGAAAAATGAGATTTAATTCTAAACATAGCTAAGAATAGCAAATCAGTAAAGGTCTATGAAAAAAGTAAATGTTTAAGTTGTTATCCAAGGTAGGCAAAGCATGACGTCAAATATTAAATAAAATGGTGAGGAAAGATGTTTTAATCTTTTAACATAATGCTTCACATAATTTCTCTATTGATTTAATCAGACAATTTCATGCCGATAACTTCACACAAAGTCCCCAAGCTTGCAGGCTATCTCACTCAGTTATACAAAGACATTATATTGCTTGAGGTTTATTACAGGATACTGTTTCAGCTTGTGGCAAGAACCCAATCATGATGCTTAACAGGCAATATTCAGAAATCTGTGTGTAGTTTATCTTAATAATTTGTTGCAATTGTAATCTTCTTTTTCTCTTGGCAATATGATATAAAGCTCTTCTCCAGACCTCACAATGTATGCAGGCTGAATAATCAGTTAAAAATCTTCTCTATGGTGATATTTATCTATACCTACATGCTCTGTAAAGTATTTTTGCTGCCCCATATGTTTATAATTACAATATTTTGAACTAACAAAATGTCACTACTTTCAATAGACTGAGGAACTTTAATAGAACAAAATTATAAATAAAATAACTTCAGTAGGTAATGACTCACAATGTGAATCCTCTTGAAATGACTTCTGTCTCTTGAATTTGTCTAATGGATTTTCGCACAAGACTGGTGAATGTGTGGCTGTTCATCACTATATCTTCCAAACTTCTGCTGCATTTTCTCATGGATCGCTGGAGTTTGGCTGTTCTCCATAAACTGAAGCTCCTGAAAATCATATAAAGACTGAGGCCACACAGGCCCATTCCTACAAAGCCCCAACGGAAAGTATCACAGCGGTTTGAGGTCATGACCAAGGCACTAGCAAGGATAGCCAATACTGAAACATCCCTATCATGCAAGAAGAGACACAAATTTAGTACCCTGGAAGTTTCCTCAAATATTTCTGGAAAATAAAACAATAAAATTGAACAGGTAGTGGTAAATTCACAGGAGTATTAATTCAGAGCCCCAGACTAATGCTCTGGGGACAAGGATTTGAATTCCACATTGGCAGATGATGAAATTTGAATTCAATAAAAAAAACCTGGATAAAAAGTTAGTCTAAATGACTCCCATGTAATCACTGTCGATTATCATAAAAATTCACCTCGTTTTCTAATGTCCTTTTTGGAAAGGAAATCTGCTGTGTTGGCCCTGGTCTGGCCAACCCATGACATCAGACCAACAGCAATGTGATTGACTCTAAACTGCCCTCTGGATGATTAGCGCTGAGTAATAAATGATGCCCATGTCCCATGAGTGAATTTTTTAAAAAATCCCAAGGACTGCAGTGGTTCAAGAGGGCAGATCACTACCACCTTCTGAATGGCAGTTTGGGGTGGGTAATAAATGCTGGGCTAGCCAGCAACAGCCACATCCCATGAACAAATATGAATAAAATAAATATTCTAAATCAGTCACCAATTTTGACCCACTAGTAACTCGCCTGCATTTCCACCACTAGAAGACTGGATTATTTTTCTCCCCCCATCACGTTTCTCTCTGCAACCTCTCCTGAAGATATGAATTCCTCCTTGGGATGTTAGTCCTTTAATGATCATTTGTCCATGTAATAGTTCCACTCAGACAATATCAATAACAACTTGCAACTAGACAGCACCTTAATGTGGTGAACCAACTCAAGGCAGGTGTTAAGGAAAAGCCAAGGAACTATAGACCAGTGAGCGTGACATCAATAGTGGGTAAGTTGTTGGAGGGGATTCTGAGGGACAGGATTTACAAGCATTTGGAAAGGCAAGGATTGATTAGGGATAGTCAAGATGGTTATGTATGTGGGAAATCGTGTCTCCCTAACTTGATTGAGTGTTTTTTTGAAGAAGTGACAAAGAAGATTGATGAAGGCAGAATAGTGGATATTGTCTATATGGACTTTAACAAGGCATGTGACAAGGTTCCTTATGGTAGACTGGTTTAGCAAGGTTAGATCACATGGAATCCAGGGAGAGCTAGCCTTTTGGACACAAAATTGGCTTCAACGTTGGAGACAGGGTGTGGTGGGACAGGGTTGTTTTTCAGACTGGAGGCCTGTGACCAGCAGTGTGCCACAAGGATCAGTGCTGGGTACACTGATTTGGAAGTGAACATAGAAGGAATGGTTAGTAAGTTTGCAAATGACACCAAAATTGATGGTATAGTAATTGGCTGATGGGCTCAGGAGAGGCAAATAGAGTTTAATTTAGGTAAATGTGAGGTGTTGTATTTTGATAAGGCAAATCAAGGCAGGACTTAGACACTTAATGGTAGGGTCCTGGGGGGTGTTGCTGAACAAAGAGACCTTGGGGGGCAAGTTCATAGTTCCTTGAAGATGGAGTCGCAGGTAGACAGGCTAGTGAAGACGACGTCTGGCATGCTTGACTTTATTGGTCAGTGCATTGCGTATAGGAGCTGGGATGTCATTTTGCAGCTGTGCTGGACATTGAACACAGTATTCCAAAGGTGGCCGGTCCAATTTTGGTTCCCCTGCTGTAGGAAAGTTGTTGTTAAACTTGAAATGGTGTAGAAAAGATTTACGAGGATGTTGCTGGAGTTGGAGGGTTTAAACTACAGGGAGAGGGTGAATTGATGGGGCTGCTTTCCCTGGAGCGTTGGAGGCTAAAGGGTGACCTTTGGGAGGTTTTTAAAATCATGAGTGGCATGGATAGGGTGAACAGCCAAGATCTTTTCCCCAGAGTAGGACAGTCCAAAACTAGAGGACATAGGTTTTAAGGTGAAAGGAGGAAGGGGAAAAGGGAAAGATTTAAAAGGGACTTAACAGGCAACTTTTCCATACAGAGGGTTGTGTGTTTATGAAATGAGTTGCCAGAGGAAGTGGTGGATGCTGGCATAATTGCAATATTTAAAAGGTATTTGGATGGGTACATGACGGTGATCACAGGTCTATAATTAGACAAAAATCCATACTTAGGAAGAAAAGACACTAGGAGCTCACTGAATGCTCAATGACCTGGATTTTAACTGGATAAGTCATTCACAAGCTCAGATGCAGCATGGCAAAAATAATCTTGCCTTCACCCAACATTCATACACAAGTAAAGTGACTGGGAGAGCAGCAACCGTGCCTATACCACTCAGCACATCAAGAACAATTGCAATATCTCTGATTTGAATCAGATAAATCACTACAGATCAGATTTGAATCCAGCAAACATACTTAGTCTGAATGGTTCAGCTATACATTGTCATACTCAGCTGAGTCCACAAATATCCACATAATGCTCAGTGAATTTAAGGAAGAAAGAGATTGAGATTGGGATTGGGATTTTTAAAGAATTACACCTGAAAATGCAAAAGCAATGGGAAGAAAATTGTTAAGTTTTATATATTGAGTCACTGCATTCAAAAACATCAAGGTTTTCAATGTGCTGGAGACCCTGTTATTGCAGACATGAGAGAAGAAGCATACCCTAGGTTCCTCAAGCTGATGCCTGGAACGAGAGGAACAGAAAAGACTGAATACACTGGGATACAGAAAGTTAAGGGATGTCTAGTAGAAATGTTTAAGCTTTTCAAAATGACGAAGTTACTTATAGCCAATGGCTATTGAACTTGTATCAAGGATCAAATTGTTTTAACAGCATCCAATGGAAAGATTAGATTAACTTTTTCCAGGCATTAGAACATAAGCATATCTTTACACAAGTGACTACAGAATGTATTTAGGAGGGAATTAAGTACTTGAGAAAGAAAAGCTACAGTGAAAGAGTGGTGGACTTGGTGTTATGGTAAATGGCTCTTGTGAAGCTAGACCAGCATGGATAAACTGCCCTTATTTGCGCTTAAATTTTTTTGTTCTATAATTCCAGCAAGGAAAGGCATGCAAGAGATTGATATATCGCAAGGAAGAGGTTTAGAAATTGATCATCAGCTTATTCTCATGCACCTACCAGCAAACTGTATAATCTCATGGGTTGATGCTTTGCACACAGACATTTGACATGAGGTGTACTATTAATTGAAGTTGGTCAGCTTATTCTTTACTAATAACGTATTTTAAAATATTCACTCATCGGAGTCAAAACCTCTGGAGCAAGTTACTGTTTTGACAAAATTAAGTTTTCAAATTTACAATTGTCTATTTTCAAGATTTTTGCCATACATCCTAAACACCCCATTTTGTACATGCAACAGTATGTATTCTGGTCAACAGAAAATATTTAGAAAAAGAAGGGCACACAGACTAATAAAGTTTGCACTTCAGAACAAAAGGATTGCTACAGAATAAATAGAGATTAAATAAAGACTTTTAAGTGGACACTCTTTGCAGAGGCGAGGGGCAACGTGGAGTTCACTGCCATATGTAGTTGTTGAAGAGGGTGATTTTTGGTGCATTTATTGGAAGTTTTGTTGCAGTCATGAGGGTCTGAGAATAGAGGAGACACAGGGTCAGGATAAGGTAATTGGAGGAAACTCACGTGTAGTAATAAACATCAGCAGAAGGCCATTGGGCTTAATGGCCTATTTCTATCATGTAGATTCTGTGCAGTACAGGGGGAATTGACTTACCTCATGGCCTAGTATGAAGCCATGCAGGCCAGAAGATCCAAAGTTCAATCCTGTCCTATAGTGAATTCGCTGATCCTGTATAGGGCTATAATTGTCCTTAAATATTAACAAAGGGAGGTGAATCCCAGTAAAGTGCAACTTATGTTGCTGCTGGTGAGGAGCGGACTGGAGGTTGGTGTGATGCAGGACAGTTGTTAGACTTGGGCCTGGCACCACGTGCAGAGCTGCTGCTGTTTGGTACTCTTACTGAACTGTAATGTAAATC
Source organism: Ginglymostoma cirratum (assembly GCA_024137785.1). Taxonomy (NCBI): domain Eukaryota; kingdom Metazoa; phylum Chordata; class Chondrichthyes; order Orectolobiformes; family Ginglymostomatidae; genus Ginglymostoma; species Ginglymostoma cirratum. Next base: position 12,376,150 of record JAHRHZ010000091.1, on the reverse strand, counting down.
CTTACCTTTTAATCCTCTTTTGTACAACAACATTTTTTTTTACTCTAAGATTTGTACCTAGGTACTTGTACCTAAGATGGCACTATTAAAAGGCAGCCATTGTAAAAAACTTTTCACTGCACTCCTGTCCTGTACTAGAGTAGAGTGACAATAAAAGATAGTCTATTCTATTCTATAAATTCAGCCTAGTTTACTAGTTCTGACAGCTACTGACTGGAAACTGCACATATCAGGAATTGGGGTAAGAACAGGGTCAGGTTCAGTCGCTGTATGTTCCAAGGTTGTACATCCTCTCAAATGTTACCAACTAAGTTTGAAGATAAAGAATGGCCTTTAGGTTGAAACTTAGAGAGATGCTGGTTAATGGAATTTTATTCCACAAGAGTCGATGCAATCAGAAGGACAGAAAAAGGGCCAGGAAATAAATAGTATAAATAGAAACTCAAAATGGTAGACCTTAAGTCTGAAACAGCACTTTCTTCCAAGTCTGTGGCAGTGGAATACCATTTAGAGCTGGACTGGAAGAGAGGGACTGTTCAGAACAGGGTGGAAGGGACACATACACCAGAGTTGCAGGAGGTAGGGTGCCATAGTACCTAGCGGTGATCATCAATGGGTCCTAGTGAGAGAATGGTGCCTAGTGATGGCTGCAGGGACGCCTGTCTGGGCATTAAGATGGGAAACCGATTTGCAGAAGTTTAGTAAACTGAAAGATAAACCCTGAATCATTGCAGGCCTGGAGATGGGATATGGGTAGAGCTGAGCGGGATAAAATGCAAGGTGAATGAACCAACTCCAATAAACAGTGCTACAGAATCTTTCACATGAATCACTGAAACAGTTGATGTCACTTCAGGTTAATATTTGATCTAAAGAACTGGCAGGACAATTAAGTCAGCCACACCTCACAGTCTAAGTGGTGATACAGTTTCACAGCATATGGAGTTCTGAGAAAATCTGCTGGCATTTAAGATTTATTCTCAATCTAAGCTTTACAGCTACTGACTAAAATGATATAGTTTTTCGCTTTGACGGGTATGCCTTACTAACACAATACTGGGACATTAATGAGAAAACAAATATCTAAAACTGGAAGGGAATTCAAGATGATGACCATCTCAATAAAGCATTCTCGCAATAAAAGAGTAAACCTGAGAAAGACCTGAGCAAATGAACCTACACGATGTAGCTCCCAGACGGATCAAATGTGACAGCTCCCACAAATGGAGCCATGCTGGGACACCTATGAATCTTTCTATAGCCTACAGCACCAGAGATGCTTGGAAGCAGATACCCAATTCAGCATGTCTCCATGAAACTGAGATGGCAATAGCCTCCAAATCCAATAGGGGCTCACTTCTGAACAGAATGACTAGCAGCTTAAGGATGGTGCTTCCTCTCTGATTTAGGGTCCTATAGCCATATGCAGCAACAAACACCAACTGAGGGCAGTTATTCCAAATGGTCTGTTTCTGTTATGTAGATTTTCTGTAACACAGCCTTGGAAACAGTCCATCACAAGGTAAAAACCAGGAGGAAAGCAGCTGGAAACTAACTCAAATACTCTTAAGTGGATGAATGTGTGATACTCAAATTAGGGTCTGCCTCAGAAAGGACACATTGTTTGGCCTTGAGAAAGCTGTTCTTCTACAGATAGCTAATACTAAAATTGTTTTATTTGAAACAAAAGACTGTTAGAAAGTGTAAGAAAAGTAGTATAGGAAACATACCAAACATTAAGACTTCTCCACAACCACTTGGATGGCAGGTAGCCATTCTTGTGCTGCTGGGCTTGTGTTGATTGCAGGATGCTGGGGTCAAGTAGGTCAACCAGCTCCATATCCTCCTGCAGAAGCACTTCCTGTTTTAGGATGGTGCACAGAGAGCGCAGTCGAAATCCCATATCCTTGTTGAGAGGTGAGGAAATAATGGGTGACTATTTTTGTAAATTACATACTGGATGTGAAACAAGTAGAAACAGTGTAATGCAGGTAGTTTTAAGACAATCAATGTCTATTTAAAATAGATACTTCAGATTTTTACTCAGTAAACAAAAATTTGTCGTCATTAGTCATTTGTATGGAAGTAACACTATAAAATAACTGCATCTTAATAGCAGGCTCACTGATTTCTGGAAGCGAAATGCATAGAAGATGAAGTACATCTCATGAGTATAAAGAAGTCTTTAAGGGTTCAAGTAAGATCACAAACAAGGAGTGACACTAGAAGACTTTTAAAATGTAATTTAAATTTCAAGGCTATAGAAACTGGGTACACACTGAAAATTATCCACTGTCTTGCACACCATGACTCCTGACATTACCACACACTACATTTATATAACGCCTTTAACGCAGTTGGTGTTGGATAAAGTTCAGCTTTTGAAATTCAGTTCAAAATCAAGTAGGTCTTAAGACATTACACAATATCAATTTCAAAGTGAGTGTCTTGAGCATGAACAAAATAATCAGTTTGGTCTTGGCAATGTTGAGTTGGAATAAGTTCTACATTATCTACGATTTATCATAAGCCAAGATGATAACAGAACATTAGTAATAATTTGGTTGTACCAGAGAGGGGTTGAGCAGAGTTGTTAGCATACAAAAGAAAGCTGATTTGGTACCTAGAAACAAAGTCCTAGAACATGCTGTAGAAGCAGCAGTTTAATTAGACACCCAAGTAGAAAACGCATTTGACCCAATAAAGGTATCTAGCAAAATAAATGCTAATCTTCTTGAGGCTTCCATATCTTTCAGAATTAAAAATAATAATGAGTTGGACGTTTATATTCAGAGATTCTCTTGGGACGCAGTTGTGCTGCTCACTTAGTAAGCATCTATTCAGGTGTGTGTCTGAACAATTGAATAATCAAGGACAGAATTGCATAATGCAGAGGTGTGACACAAGATGCTCCTTGAGATAGAAACTGGACAGTCTTACGAGAAAGTGCTTCTTCAATCTTTTCAACGGTCATCTGAGAAGCATCTTTGTGAGATTAGACAACTACAATTCATCGAACTCCTCTGCTTTATAGCTAACAAACTCACTCAAACTGTTCAGGTTCAGACTTCCAATTTTGATCAGCTCCAGGCTTAAGATAAGCTGCTTTTCCTTCATTTATCCAGGTTTCCTTCCCACAAAACTAGCTGGCTGACTGCCATCAGTGTTGTTATGAAGTGAGTGTTCACAGGAAGTGGAAGGGCAAGGCTCTGATTACTTGCCTGTTCAGGGATTAACCGGGAGCCTCTCAACTACACAGACTACCACCCTGTTTGATTCCAAGAACATAATTCTCAGTAGACACTACATATAGGGCTGAAATTAAGAGACCTGTTATAAGTCTGATTATTTCAAGAGGCAGTCAGAGATGAGAGGGGTGATTAACCTACTCTACTTTGTGGGAAATGGACAGTATCTGACCATCTGTCTTTCGCACTCACAATTCAATTTTACTTTCTGTAAAATTCAACGTAAAATGAAATGAAGTAGTGCGTAAAACCAGGTCAGCTGTTTTATCAGCTTCACAGGCTAGGCCAGAATGGTTTTGAATGCAGCAGTTTATTTTACTGTGGAATTAATTCAGTGAGAACTCCAGTTGCCTTTAACTATGAAGGTGTGAAATTTTAATCAGTGCCTTAAAATGAAACATTTTGAACAGAACTTCAGTAAGCAAACCGATCAAATGCATCTGAGGGGGAACCAAAATATTAATTTAAAGTATTTGTTTACTTACCAGTATGTAGCAGATGAGCTGAGACAGCTGATTTGTACTCTCAAGACAAGTAACAAGTCCCATAGAGGTTTTCTAAAGTTAACAGTTTGCAATGAAGGGAGACGCAAAATTCATTCTGAAGGTACTTTATAGCCTCTGGACTCAATAGCGAGTTCAACAAACTCAGACCATGAAAACTGTCCTCCATTTTGTTTCCCTTGCCCAAGTCCCTTTCCTTGCCCAGTGTTTTGTTTTTAAGAGCTGACTGATATTCTGCTATGGACACCTACCTAGACCCATCTCCGTTCCCTGGAACAATTAATATTCCTTTTAATTTTTGTTCTCTGGTACCTGTGATCTCAAATCTCTCTTGTCCTCTAATCTTTCCCTGACCCTTCTGTTTCACTTGCCCCCTACCCAGCTTTTCTCTACAGTATAAAATCCATCACTTTTACACCTCTCTCTTCAGTTCCTAGAAGAGTCATATTGGACTTTGTCTCTCCATAGATGCTGCCATACCTACTGATTTTCTTCAGTCTTTTCTGTTTTTATTTCAGATTTCTAGAACGCACGATGTTTTGCTTTTACAGTATCTGTACATTATGTCTAGTTCACACAAAAAGGTTGCTTGTAAATAATTAAATCAATTTAATTAAGCTTCTCAGTTTTAAGGCATCTAACATTCATCACAGACTTGCCCTATATCAAACGTGGTTTGGGATATAACAGCGATATTCCTTCAGGCACCAACTACAGGCAGTCTCACAAGCACTTCTCCAATCTTTTCACTGGTGGACTGAGAAATACGTTGGCAAGATCAGGCCAAGTACAATTCATTGAATTGCTTTGTCTTATAGCTAGCAAGCTCAAACCCTTTTGTGGCTTTGAGTTTAAAAAGTTCTTGAATGCATCAGCAAAGGTAATTTTCTGACAAATAGCTTGGTGGCCCCCTCCCTCTCTCCCTACCTTTCCCTCACTTCTGTTGTCACGGCAGTGCCCCGGTGGTATTTTTATGTAAATTGGTGTTCAATTCAGAAACAGGGGGTTTGGTGGTGGCGAAAAAAATGTTCAATGGTGCATAGAAGCATCTCTGGGTATATATACAGTAAAAAGAAAGGAAAATAATTACATTTCAGGATGGAAAAGCTTGCGAATGAAATTGCAAGTTTGTAATGTGGAAACTTACCAGTGATTCCAAATCTATTCTTTCCATTCCAGTGAATGGATTCCATTTTTGAAGAACATTAATACACTTTAGCAAAAGGTTTTCCTGCATTATGATAGAAAACGGCATTTAAGGTATTGATCAGAATTCCAGACAGATAACATATAATTAAGGCAAGAAAAATCTAACAAATGCTTAAATGAACTGCACTAATGAAGTTAATCTCTGTTCACTAAACTGCTACTTACAAGGCAGATTTTTTACAAGAAACTTTTCTTTGCCGTTTTACTCTCACTCACTTTTAGCGCATCCTATCTTGATTAATCCTGTACAATAACCCTTCCCTCATCATTATGTCAAGTTGCCTCCGTTTCTGGGGTTGCAAAGTATTTGCTGAATATTAAAATTTTCCTTAACCCTATTCCATTTATCTCTAACCTCCCTTGAATTGATTTATAAAGTTGTCTGGAGATATCTGTAATTTTTAGGAGAGGTGAGCATAGTTTTCACCTCAAGTGTGAGATTCATATGTCTTTATCAATCTTTATGTCTGTCTTTCACCAACAACTTGCATTTATATTGTACCTTGGTATAACAAAATCCCACTAAGAACTTCACAGGAGCCATACATTGCAAATTTAATGCAGCGCCACCTAATGCAATACAACATCCTGTGTTTAAAGTACAATCTTACAGTTTAAGAGATAACAAGCATGGGGCTGGATGAACACAGCAGGTCATGCAGCATCATAGGAGCAGGAAAACTTGACGTTTCGGGCCTAAACCCTTCATCAGAAATTTGTTATCTCGGATTCTCCAGCATCTGCAGTACCTTTTATCTCTGATACAATCTTACAGTTTACATTGGTTTACTATTCCCTGCATTGACTTTATTTGCTATGCACAATTTACGTTAACACTCGGTTCCCTTCCATCCCACTCCACCTGTATTTACTTATGTCGCGACATTGTTCCAGTGCCTCGAATTTCGGCTTTGAATTTCTAAATCTCCCTTCACCCATAACCCCCTCAGCCTCCCCCACTTCAGTTAGTTTAAAGACCTATCCACAGATCAAGGTACATGATATCCAAAACACTGGGTGTCCCAGCCCGGTTTCAGCTGAAAGTTTTTAGATGACCGAGTTTATAGAAGGGTTTCATCCCATCGTCACTCAGATTTCATGGATGGCAGGAGAGGCCTGCATCCAAAGTTTGGTCCAATCAGTTTGTCTCTGCAGACTACTAGCCAGTGAAGGGGTTTTAGCTTTCCAGGTCCCTGGTGCCAATCAGAAGCATCCCTTGATACAGATTTCTCTCTCGCTTCTCATTCCTCTCTCACACCTTTTCCCCAGGTTGTTTCTAACCATCTATTCCATCTATGCCAGTCTGAATTTGTCTGCCTCAAACAGATCACCTCCCACTCAGCTTTCTCTGTCTAAGGAAAATAATCCCAGACTATTAAACTTCTCTTCATGGTGGAATTATTCCAACACAGGCAACAATCTGGTGAATCTCATCTGCACCATCTCGAGTACAATCATATTCTTCCAAGAGTGTGGCGACTAGGACTTCACACAATACTCCAGATATGGCATAACTAACATTATGAACAGTTCCAGCATAACCTCCTTCTCTTGTGTTCAGTGCTTTGACTAGTAAAATTAAATATTGCATATGCTTTCTTAATCACCTTATCTAGCTGTCCTGCTGCCATCAAGAATCCATGGACATGCACACCAAGATCCCTCTGATCCTTTGTACTTCCGAGGGTCCTACCATATGCTCAAATCTCAGGAACGGGAATGAATCCCCAAACTCACTGATTCAGACACGAATGTGTTCCCCACGGAATATGGGAGATCAACCAAGTTCTGTTAGAACTAAGGTGACAAAGGAATGAATGAGGGCTTCAGCAGTAAATAAGCTGAGGCAGGGGGTGCAGTCAGGTGACATAATAGAGATGAAGATGTGCATTCTTAGTAATGGCATCTAAGTGCGGCTAGAAGCTTATCTTGGGGTCAGAATGATGCCAAGGATATGAACCATTCAGTTCAGCCTAATAGAGGTACCAAGGAGAGGGATTGATTAGGCAGCTAGAGAACAGCGATTTTAGTAGTGACCCAAGTTAGTCGCTTTAGTTTTCACAATATTTAATTGGAGGAAGTTTTGCTCATCCAATGCTGGTAAGGTAGAGCTGCGCATCATCTATAGGGATGCAAAATCTAATGTGTTTTTGGAGGATGTTGTGAAGTTCAGGCTCGCTAGGAAGTAAGGCTTACTCCTCATCATAACCTCAATTTTGAGGCTGAGAGAAGGTCATGGGTGATTGGGACAGGTCATCAGATTGGGACGTTGGGAGTGAAGAGGTTGCATTGCGGAGACTAAGGCACCTCCCTGAAGGGTCATCTTTCCACATCCATGCACAAGCTTCTCTGCACTCCACAAGATCAGCCCCAACCACCCCTAACCCATGAGTTTACCTTTTGCCACTGCACCCTCCATCAACATCGCAGTCTCATTCTTCACAGACACTCAAGCCTCACCATCAGCCATACTACTTTAACATTTTGTTCCTATACAGACACTTTTTGTGCCATCTAACTTAATGTGATTGGCAGTGTTGAATATATGACTCATTCTTAGTTAATTGAAGATTTTCTTTAACATTGCAACCAGTGTCTAACTTTATTTCTTTTTTTTTTACGTTATACTAAGAAGAACTGTAGTGATGATTTTGTAAAACTTATTTCTTTATTTTTCTATTTTTGTACCTAGGAACCCTTTGTACCTAAGATGGCACCGGGAATAGTGACATTGTACACTTTTCACTATACTCCTGTACCAGAGTACACGTGACAATAAAACCTAAACCTAAAGTTTGTGGTCACAAGGATACTTCCAATTCACCTTCATTTTTTGCCTTCATTTCTTCTGTGGAACCTTGTCAAATGCCTTCTGAAAATTTATTCAGGCAACATTGATAGCTAATTCCTTACCCACTGTATTAGGGACCTTCTCTAACCATTGACTGCAACAATCAGAAATGATTTACCCTTCAGTAATTGATACAGACTCTGTTGATTCAGCTTTGTCTAATCCAAGTCTTCAGTTACTCTGTCACTATTAACAGACTCAAGTAATTCCTCTACAAGTGAAGTTAAACTGCGTGGTCTATAATCATCTGTGTTTTCAGTCTCTCACCTCATAAGCAATGGAATTACTTTTTCAAATTTCCATTTCAAGGTCAATTTCTAAATTTGAAGCTCTTTGGAAGATTATTATGGACACAACTGTACCATCATCACCTATTTTTAAAAGATTCTGTGAAGGAGATCATCAGATTCTAGAGATTCATCTATCACAAGCCACATTAATTTTACAATAATTTTTTATTCACATTCAATCCAGAGTTCTCCCCATCTTTGACTTAATTTTTGAATTTCTCATTCCACTGGCATTTTATGCTCTACTTGCACCTCTTGTGCAAATCTGTCATTTCCTCATTGTCCACTGTTGTCTCACTTCTTCAGATCTTTCTTGTTTTCTTCCATATATTTACCAAATCTCTTGCTATTATTTTTGAAAACCCTTGCAAATATGTTCTATTCTGTTTGCACTTCATTCCTTTTTTGTTAACACCTTTTTTGCATTTAAAATCTCTTCCTGGTCTTTTCTTTTAGCGAGGTATTGGCTCTTACCTCGTATGTTGATCATAGTTCCTTCATGGCACAAGTGAAGCACTAGTCATTTAACGACACATACTAGAGTTGTACTGCATGAATTATTTATTTCAATATTTCTCATTGTTTGATGGGTGCAGCAAATAGAGGAAAATCAGAGGAGAGGACTGTATGTTTGGAAAGGGGCCCATTCAATTAAATTCCTTAACTGTCTACTTTGTATTATAGATCCTAGGATCTTCCTCACAGATGCTGGGTCTTTAGCATCGCTCAGAAGCTCCTAAACCATATTTAAAGTGCTCCTTGATCAAGAAATAGCTACCTTCTCAATGTCCCCTGAACTGAGGATCCCTCTCTCCAATTCCAGCACCTGTTCCAGTGTTTAGAGCAGATTGATGGCAACCACTCCACTAATCAGTAAAATTCCTTTCAGTGGCACTCCTCAAAGTATTGCTAAAAACCCATCAAATTCTGACCGTCTCCAGTATCAGTCCCAGTAGCTTTGACAATATCAATCAAACGTTGCTGCAGATATCCTGAAGCTTATAAAACAATAACAGCCTACCTTTGAGCCAAAAAGCCTGGGTTCAAGTCCCAGCTGCTCCAGAGGTGTGTCATAACACATCTGAACAGACCGATCAAAAATATCTATAAAACAATTGTAGGATACCAGTAAGTACCTTGCTTAAATCTTTCTGGTTTCACCAATCAAACATTGATTTACCTCTAACTCCAGCTTGTGAGATCTGAATCTGGCAATAATTGGGTCCTTGACCACAAAGTTCAACCTAGAACCTATCAAAAACTATAGTTATTACCTCCCTTTTTTTAATTCACTGAATTATTTCATTCTGCTGATAATTGTTGAGGGGTGGGGAGTAGTCTGGGGAATAAAGTACTGCACATAACCAAGAACACTAAACAATATTTCTGTTTTAACTTCCAGGCTGAATGCATACTATATGTCTTATACTGGGACAGTTACAAATCTTGCTGATCAAGCTCTAGCTTGCTCGATTACATTTTTCTGTCAATTCATAAGGCTACATTTGAGTCATTCATTATTACTGGAATATCCCCATTCATTTGATGGGGATATAGTGACATAGTGGTAATGTCACTGGCAGGTAAGCCGTAGGCTCAGACTAATGTTAAGGATAAACGTTCAAATCGTATCACATCAGCTGATGCAATTTATATCAATTAATAAATCGGAACCAGAAAGTTATCTAGTTCATCATTGCATTTTCAGCCATCCAGCCTACACGTAACCCAAGTTCCATAGAAATATGGTTTACTCTTAACTGCCCTCTGAAATGGCCTACATCCCATGACACAAATAGAAAAACATCTCTTGTATTTGTATGATTAGCATAAACATGTCGCAGAATGGCATTTTAATAAATAATTCTCATTTTCTAATTTGACTATTGAGTTTTTGTAAATAGTTGTTCTGAATCCACAAGTTCTGTAATATGTATACTCTAATCAGTCAAATTATATGGTCTACATCACATGGAAATATTGTCTTTACGTAGTCCACTGATAGAGGAGACCACAAAAATCCACACAATGATCTTCCTTGTCCAAAGTAAACTTCATGTGTAATGTTTTGGTGTTGTTAAAAATAGATAACCTTTCACAGTACAGTGTTGTTTCTACTTCCTATGGGTGTTTTTTTTATTGCACAGTATGCAGTACCAATCAGAATTAAAAGCATATGTCATTATGGTATAAAAAATTCCAAAGTTGACTGTGACTCAATCTTGCATTCCTATGTCGATAATCTTTTTTGCTTCTGTTATCACAATACACAGTCCAAAGTCTATTTTGTATAAAGTGCATAACATGTAGAAGTAGGTCATTCAGGCTATTGAGTCTGTTCCACTTTTCGATGAGATTGTGACTGATCTGATTACCCTCAACTCCACTTTCCTGCCTTTTCCTATACCCCTTGATTCCCTTCCAATCAAAAATCTTTCTATCTCCGCCTTGAATATATTAAGCAGCACAGTCTCCATGGCCCTCTGCAGTAAAGAACTGCACAGATTCATTGCCTTCAGAGGAGGGATTCTTTCTCATTTCTGTTTTAAAAGTGAAATACCTCTTTCTGAGATTATGCCCCCTGGTCCTAGACTCTCCCAAAGAGGAAAATAACCTCTCTGCTTTACCCAGTCAAGTCCCTAAGAATCTTATATGCTTTAATCAGGTCACTTCTCATTCTTCTAAACTTCAACAAGTACAGGCCGAACCTACTCGACCTCTGCTGTTATGAAACTCCCTTCAAAACTGGGATCAACCTTGAAAATCTTTCCTGAACTGCCTACAATGCCAGTATATCTTTCCCGAAGGAAGGGGAACTAAACTGTTCACCATATTCCAGGTATGGTCTGACTATTGCCTAGTACGGTTTTAGCAAAACCCACCAATTTGTAGGCTCCATTCCCTAAGCCTAAAATTCCATTTGCCTTCCATATCACCTGCTGAAATTGTATCTAGCTTTGAAATTTGTGGAACCCCCCAAATTCCTTTATGTTGCAGTTTTCTGCAGTCTTTCGCCATTTAATATTCAGCTCCTCTATTCTTCTAGCTAAAGTGCATAACCTAATATTTTCCCACGTTATATTCTACCTGACAAATTTTCCCACGCACATAATCTATGTTCCTTTGCAAATTCTTGGCATAGCCCACCACTTGACTTCCCACTTATTTTTGTGTCAGCTGCAAACTAGGAGATAGTTACATTCACACCCTTCATCCAAGTCATGACTGAATATTGTATGTATAATGATACTGTCTGAGTGATATATATATAAATGTATATACAATATACAACATATACATACAATGAATATTTGTAATAATTGTGGCTCCAGCACTGATCCCTGGGGCACTCCACTCGTTACAGGTTGTTATCCTGAAAATGCATGATCTTATTCTAATTCTGTTTTCTATTAGGTAGCCAATTCTCCATTTACGCTAATATACCTTCTCTAACACTATGAGCCCTTACCTATTAAGTAGCTTTATGTGTGGTACCATATCAAATGCTTTTTGGAAATCCAAATATATTTCATTTACCAGTTCCTTTTGTCTATCCTGCTTGTTACCTCAAAGTTTCTAATAAGCTTGTCAAGCATGAAGCCTTGCTAATACTGTTTAATTTGGTTCTGGAAAAATTTAATTTGGTTATGTATTTCTAAATGCCCTGGTATCCCATCCTTTATAACAGACTCTAATGTTCAGGAGTCTTGGGGAAGAGTGGTAATGTTCCTCCTCTGGGCCAGAAGACCTGGGTTAACCTAACCCAGCCATGCATCATATGCCTGATTAAAAAAAATCTATAATTTAATATTTACCTACGACAAATATTAAACTAACTGGTCTATTGCCATCCGTTTTTTGCATCCCTCCCTTTTTGAATAATAGTGTGACATTGGGAGTTTTCTACAACTGAGATTTTTCCAGAATCTAAAGGATTCTTGGAAGATTGCTAACAGTGCATCCACTATCCCTGTAGCTATTTCCATTTAATATTCTAGGATGCAACCCATTAAGTCCAGGTGACTTCGTGCCCTTTAGCTCCATTAGTTCCCATAGTAAATTACCTCTAGTGCTAGTTATTGTTTTCTTTCCTCTCCTCCCTCCAGAAACAACACAGATGAGGATTAATGTAGCAGATTCAGAAACCACACAGATGAGTTATATCAACAGATTCAGAAATCACACAAACATGGAGTTACACAGAACTTCAGAAATCACACAGAGAAGGAGGTATACATCAGACAAAGAGTTATACAGCCAATTCAGAAATCTCACACGTGTTATGAAGCAAATTCAGTGATTCCACAGGTGAGAGCTATACAAAATATTCAGAAATCAACCATGAAGAGTCATGCAGCAGATTCATAAATCAAAGAGAAGGAATTACACAGGAGATTTAGAAATCTCACAGTTGAAGAATGTACAGCACATTCAGACAATGCAGAGTTGTGGAATTACACAGCAGATTCAGAAATTGCACAGTTGAAGTATTAGGCAGAAGAGGCATTTCTGCTGCCACAAATTCACTATCTGGGCAAGTTTTATCTCCTTCAAATCCATAGGACCACAAGATGCAGGAACACAAATAGGCCTTTCCACCATTCAATGAGATCATGGGTTGATTTGATAATCCTCAACTGCACTTCCTTGCTTTTGCCCGATAACCCTGAGTTCCTTGACTGATTAAAAGTCACTCAACCCTGATCACACTTAACATGAGAGATCTCTGTGGCAAAGAATTCCACAGAAACAAACAGAGAATACTGGCAAAACTCAGCAAGCTTGGCAGCATGCACGGAGAGAGAAACACAGTCAATGCCTTGAGTCCAGAACAACTCACCTTCAGAATTTGACTGCTTCTCTCTCCGCAGATGCAGTCAGTCTTGCTAGGTTTCTTCAGCATTTCGTGTTGTTTCAGATTTCCAGCATCCACAATATTTTGCCTTTATGAAAGAATTCAACAGATTGATTACTGTCTCAGAAGAAAATCCACCTCTTCTCTATCTTAAATGAGCAACCCATTTTTCTGAAATTATGTCCTCGGGTCCTAAACTCTCGCACAAGGAGAAACAACCTCTGTGCATCTACCCTGTCAAACAATTTTATATGTTTCAATAAGGTTGCCTCTCATTCTTCTAAATTCCAATGAGTACAAAGCTAACCACCCAACCTTTTATTTTATTCATTCACGGGATGAGGCCGTCGCTGGCTAGGCAGCATTCATTGCCCATCCCTATTTGCCCAGAGGGAAGTTCAGAGTCAACCACATTGCTGTGGGTCTGAAGTCACATGTAGGCCAGACCAGGTAAAGACGGCAGTTTCCTTCCCCAAAGGACATTAGTGAATCAGAAGGGTTTTTCCCAACAATCAACAATGGATTCATGGTCATCATTAGATTCTTAATTCCAGACATTTTATTGAATTCAAATTCCACCATCTGCCGTGGCGGGATTCGAACCCTGGTCCACAGAACGTCACCTGGGTCTCCGGATTAACAGTCCAACGATAATACCACTAGGCCATCGCCTCCCCCAACCTGTATTAATAAGACTAATTTTATTTGTTTTTATTTGTTTCCTATTCACTCATGGGATATGAGGTGACTGGCTGGACAAGCATTTATTATCCATCCCTACCTACCCTTGAGAAGGTGGCGGCAAGCTGCATTCTTGAAATGCTACAAGCCATGTGCTGTAGGTAGACCACAATACTGTTGAGGAGGGAATTCTAGGATTTTGACCCAGGTACACTGATGGGACAGTGATGTACTTCCAAGTCAGGCTGGTGAGTGGCATGGAGGGGAACTTGCAGGTGGTGGTGTTCCCATGTATCTGTTGCCCTTGACATTCTAGATGGAAGTGAATTTCTGCAGTGCATCCTGTTGATGTTACACACTGCTGCCATTGAGTGTCTTTGGTGGAGGGAGTGAATGTTTGTGGTTGTCATGCCAATTAAGTGACCTGCTTTGCCCTTCTTTAGTGTTGTTGGATCTGCACTCCTCCAAGTTGGTGGGGAGTATTACATCATACTTCTGACTTGTAGATGGCTGACAGACTTTGGGAATCAGGAGGTGAGTTACTTGTTGCAGTATTCCCTAGTCTCTGACCTGCTCTTGTAGCCATTGTATTTATTTAGTGAGTCTAGTTCAGTTTCTTGTCAATGGTAGCCCTCGGGATATTGATAGTGGATGGTAATGTCAAATGGGTGGTGATTAGATTGTCTCTTATTGGAAATGTTCATTGCCTGGCTTTTCTGTAGTACGACTGTTACATGCAGCTTTTCAGCACAAGCCTGGATATTGTCTAGGTCATGCTGCATTTGCAAATGGATAACTTCCGTATCTGGTATGAGCCCAGTGATCCTTCCATGGACCGCTTCCAATGCCAGTACATCTTTCCTCAAATAAGAGGCCCAAAACTGTTCACAGTATTCTAGCAGAGTGCACCGTATAGTTTTAGCGAACCTTCCCTATCTTTATACACATTTCCTTTGAAATAAAGGCCAATGCTCATTTCGCCTTCTCTATTACCTGATTTTGGATACTAGCTTTTTGTGATTCGTATACAACAACTCCCAAATCCCTCTGTGCTGTAGCTTTCTGCAATCTTTCCCCATTTAAATAATATTCAGCTCCTCTAATCTTCCTGGCATTTTGCAGCCTATATTCCTTCTGCCAAGAAGTTTGCCAACTGCTCACTTCTGCCAAGTAGTTTGCCCACTCACTTAACTTGTCTATATCCCTTTGTATGACCTTTACCACTTGCCTTTCCACCTATTGCATTGTTTACAAATTTCGCTTTAGTACAATAACTTCATTCAAGTCCGTTGTATATAGTGTAAATAATTGTGGCCCTAGCAATGATTCCTGCGGCACACCACTAGGTACAGGTTGCCATCCTGAATCATAGCATCACTACCTGTTTTGTTTTGTCTCCTCCCCTTTTTAAATAGAGTTGTCACACTGGCGTTTCCCTCTCTCTGGAACTTTTCCAGAATCTAAAGATTTTTGGAAGATGTACCAATGTATCCACTATCTCCGTAGCTACTTCCTTTAATATCCTGGATTGCATCCCATCAGATCCTGGTATTTTAGCCCCATTAATTTCTCTAGCACTTTTTCCTCTTCCCTGCTTCTTTTACCCTTTTGGTTATTTAGCAATTTTAGAATGCTAGAACAAAATTGGAATTTTGGAATGTAATTTTGAAAACAAAACTTTTAGCTTAATATTTTGTTTCTATTAAAATCTAAAACTACCAATAAATAAAATGCTGAAATATCTGACATCAAAAACATAAAATTCTGAATAAGTTCATATTGTTAAATGATTTCTTGAACAACAAAGTTTGATCAATGTGAGCACTGTTATTAGGGTCAACATTTAATGCTCATCAGAAGATGGTGCTGAGCTGCCTTCTTTAACTACTGAAGTCCAAGTGACATAGATATATCCACAATACGTTTAGGAGGCAATTCCAGTATTTTGATCTTGCAACCCTCCATATATCTTGCCTCTAAAAGTGCATTTCTGGGGAAGTATGAAATGATAGTACTCATAGACCAGAAGGAGCGACAGTGAAGTCGCCAATTCAGACACATGGATTCATGACAGAGAGCTTGAGACTTTGCATTTTTATTGGCCAAGGCTCCAAGGAATAATTAAAAATAGGAAAGTGTGGGGTGGGTGGAGAATCAACTGATTTGACCCATTGCATTCAGTATTCCAGTAATACAATTGGAAATCAGGGCACTTAGAAATCTGAACAGTCACTTCATTTTAAAGCATAGCTGCTCACAGTATCTCATCTGCAGTGATGTATTGATAGGCTTCTTACAGCCCTAAAAAAGTACACAGAAGAATGAGCTTAGACAGGCCAATTTGTATTTTCTGGCTCTTTCCGCTTTGAAATCAAATCAATTTGTGCATGCAATTGTGACACACATTGTTTCCAGTATAAAACAACACAAACAACTCAATTAGTTCTGAGAAAGTGTCACCATACCAAAACTTTAACTCTGATTTTTTCTCCACAGATGCTGCCAGACCTGCTGAGCTTTTCCAGCAACTTCTGTTTTTGAATTCAATTACTCGGTTTGATAGGGGGCCATAAAAGAATCAAAAGCTGCTGTGATTTTAAAAAATATGAAGGCTTTCACTTTAATTTTCAATTCCGTTCAATGAGACTGGTATCTCAAACAATCAGGCTGCTCCTGTGCAATAAGGGATTTGTAATTGTGTATTTAATGCTAACATTAAAATAACAATTTCCGGTCGTCCAAGGAAGACTGACAAATACATTAGAAACAAATCTAAGAAAGTCAAATCACCAATAATTTTGCTTCATAAGCCTTTAAAAGCCTAACCTTTAAATTGACAGACTGATAAATCTGCAGGCCGTCCCTTCTAATGACAAGGCATCATCTCTTGACTGCGCATTATAGTAGGTAAAGGAAGAGAGAAAATGCTATCAGAGGAGTTGAATCCTGGATTAGACTGTCAAAAGTTCAATCACTGGATGACAAAAGCAAAAGCATCAGGGCATGTTGCTGACCATCCGCCGGCCATAACTGCATATGCACAGAAGAATTGGCTGGTGGGCGAGGAATATGTACGATGTTACATCCCCATGACATTTTCCTGGCCAACTGAAGTTAATATAATCGTAGGGAAATGGAGATCTATAGCACAACGAAAAGGCTCTTCAGCCTTTGTGTCTGTGCCAGTCAAAAACAACCACTTAACTACTCTAATCTCATTTTCCAAGACTTGGCCATAGTTGTACAAGAAAATCTTCTAATTCAGTATGTGGATGTACCTACTAGAGAAGATGCAAAACTTGACCTACCCTTGGGAAATAAGGCAAGGCAGGTGACTGAGGTGTCAGTGGGGGAGCACTTTGGGGCCAGTGACGATAATTCTAACAGTTTTAAAATAGTGATGATAAAGGATAGACCGGGTCTAAAAGTTAAAGTTCTAAATTGGAGGAGGGCCAACTTTGATGGTATTAGGCAAGAACTTTCAAAAGTTGATTGGAGGTGGATGTTTGCAGGTAAAGGGATGGCTGAAAATTGCAAGCCTTCAAAAAATGAGCTGACGAGAGTCCAGAGACAGTATATTCCTGTTAGGGTGAAGGGCAAGGCTGATAGGTATCAGGAATGCTGAATGACTGGAGAGATTGAGGCTTTGGTCAAGAATAAGAAGGAAGCATATATCAGGGAAAGACAGCAGAGAAACAGTGAATCCCTGGAAGAGCACAAAGGTATAAGGAGTAAATTTTAGAAGGAAATCAGAAGGGCAGAAAGGGAACATGAGATAGCCTTGGTAAATAGGGTTAAGGAGAATCCAAAGGGATTCTATGAATACATTAAGGACAAAAGGGTAATTAGGGAGAGAATAGGGCTCCTTAAAGATAAATAAGGCCACCTATGTGTGGAACCGCAGGAGATGGGGGAGATACTAAACAAGTATTTTGCATCTGCATTTACTGTGGAGAAGGATATTGAAGATAGAGAACTTGGGGAAATAAATAGCAACATCTTGAAAAATGTCCATATTAGAGGTGGTGGTGCTGGATGTGTTAAAATGCATAAAGGTGGATAAATCCCTGGGACCGATCAGGTGCATGCTAGAATTCTGTGGAAAGTGAGGGAAGTAATTGCCGGTCCGCTTGCTGAGATTTTTTTAAAATCGTAGAATCCCTACAGTGTGGAAACAGGCCTTTCAGCCCAACAAGTCCACATCGACCCTTGGAGCACTCCACCCAGACCTATTACCCTTTCCCCACTGTGCCACCGTGCCGCCCATTAATAGATTTGTGTCATTGATAGCCACAGGTAAGGTGCCGGGGACTGGAAATTTGCTAACACAGTGTCACTGTTTTGGAAAGGTGGTAAGGAAAAGCCAGGGGACTATAGACTGGTGAGCCTGACATCAGTGGTGGGCAAGTTGTTGGAGGGAATCCTAGAGGACCGGATTTACATGTATTTGAAAAGGCAAGGAATGATTAGAGATAATCAACATGGCTTTGTATGTGGGAAATCATGTCTCATTAACTTGATTGAGTCTTTTGAAGAAGAAACAAAGAGGATTGTTAAGTCAGATGTGATCTATATGGACTTCAGTAAGGCTTTCGACAACATTCCTCATGGTAGACTGGTTAGCAAGGTGAGATCACATGGAATACAGGGAGAACTAGTTGTTTGGATACAGAACTGGCTCGCAAGTAAAAGACAGAGGGTGGTGGTGAAGGGTTGCTTTTCAGACTGGAGGCCTGTGACCAGCTGTGTGCTACAAAGATCGGTGCTGGGTCCACTGGTTTTTGTCATTTATATAAATGATTTGGATGTGAACTTAGGAGGTACGAGCAGTAAGTCTGCAGATGACACTAAAATTGGAGGTGTAGTGGGCAATGAAGAAGGTTACCTCGGAGTGCAACTTGATCTTGATCTTGATCAGATGGGCCAATGGGCCAAGGAGTGTGAATTGCTGCATTGTGGAAAGGTAAATCAGGGCAGGACTTATACACTTATTGGCAAGATCCTGGGGAGTGTGGCTGAACAAATAGACTTTGGAGTGCAGGTTCGTAGTTCCTTGAAAGTGGAGTCTCAGGTAGACGGGACAGAGAAGGCGGCGATTGGTATACTTACTTTCATTGGTCAGTGCATTGAGTACAGGAGTTGGGAGGTCATGTTGTGTCACGATATTGGTTAGGTCACTCTTGGAATGCTGTGTGCTATTCCCCGGTCCCTGCCACTTCCATCTCCGCCTACATGCTTACTTCTTTAACCATGAGCCTAACCCTCCCTCTACTGATCCCTTCCCCCGCTTCCAACAGCCCCCCTCCTCCTGGACACCACCCCAAGGCCTCCTATCCTCTCTCGACCTCTTCATCTCCAACTGCCATCGAGATATCAATCGCCTCAACCTCTCCACCCCACTCACCCACTCCAACCTCTCCCCCCGCAGAACGTGCAGCCCTCTGCTCCCTCCGCTCCAATCCCAACCTCACCATAAGACCCCCGGACAAGGGAGGCGCAGTTGTAGTATGGCGCACTGACCTCTACGTCGCCGAGGCCAGGCGCCAACTCTCCGACGCCTCCTCCTACCACCCCCTTGATTATGACCCCACCCCCGAACACCAAACCATCATCTCCCAAACCATCCACAACCTCATCACCTCAGGTGACCTTCCACCCACAGCCACCAAACTCATCATTCCCCAACCCCGCACCGCCCGCTTCTATCTCCTTCCCAAAATCCACAAACCTGACTGCCCTGGTCGACCCATTGTCTCCGCCTGCTCCTGCCCCACCAAACTTATCTCCACCTATCTTGACTCCATTTTCTCCCCCTTGGTCCAGGAACTCCCTACCTACATCCATGACACCACCCATGCCCTCCACCTCCTCCCAAACTTCTCCCAGTCTCCAACACCTCATCTTTACCATGGACGTCCAGTCCCTACACATCTGCACTCCCCATACAAATGGCCTAAAGGCCCTCCGCTTCTTCCTGTCCTGCAGGCCCAACCAGTCCCCCTCCACTGACACCCTCATCCGCTTAGCCGAACTCGTCCTCGCCCTCAACAACTCTTTTAATTCCTTCCGCTTCCTACAGGCAAAGGGGTGGCCATGGGTACCTGCATGGGCCCAAGCTATGCTTGCCCCTTCGAAGGTTACGTGGAACAATCCCTCTTCCGTACCTACACTGGCCCTAAACCCCACCTCTTCCTCCGTTACATTGATGACTGTATTGGCGCTGCCTCATGCTCCCATGAGGAGCTCAAACAGTTCATCCACTTCACCAACACCTTCCACCCCAACCTGAAGTTCACCTGGACCATCTCCAATACCTCTTTCTCCTTCCTGGACCTCTCTGTCTCCATCTCTGGCAACCACCTAGAAACCGATATCCATAGCAAGCCCACCGACTCCCACAGCTACCTAGAATACACCTCCTCCCACCCACCTTCCTGCAAAAATGCCACCCCCTATTCCCAATTCCTTTGTCTCCGCTGCATCTGCTCCCAGGATGAGGCATTCCACTCCCGTACATCTCAGGTGTCCTCATTTTTCAAGGACCGCAACTTCCCCCCCTCAGTGGTCGAGAACGCCCTCGACTGTGTCTCCCGCATTTCCCGCAACTCATCCCTCATACCCCCTCCCCGCAATAACAACCAAAACAGAATCCCCCTCGTCCTCACGTACCACCCCACCAACCTCCGGATCCAACGCATCATCCTCCGACACTTCCGCCATCTTCAATCTGACCCCACCACCAAAGACATTTTTCCCTCCCCACCCTTATGTGCTTTCCGGAGGGACCACTCTCTCCGGCACTCCCTTGTCTGCTCCACACTCCCCTCCAGCCCACCACACCCGGCACTTTTCCCTGCAACCGCAGGAAGTGCTACACCTGCCCCTACAACACCCCCTCACCCCCATTCCAGGCCCCAAGAAGACTTTCCACATCAAGCAGATGTTCACCTGCACATCTGCTAATGTGGTATAATGCATCCGCTGTTCCCGTTGTGGCCTCCTCTACATCGGGGAAACCAAGCGGAGGCTTGGGGACTGCTTTGCAGAACACCTACACTCAGTTCGCACTAAACAACTGCACCTCCCAATCGCGAACCATTTCAACTCCCCCTCCCATTCCTCAGACGACATGTCCGTCCTGGGCCTCCTGCAGTGCCACAACGACGCTACCTGAAGGTTGCAGGAACAGCAACTCATATTCTGCTTGGGAACCCTGCAGCCCAATGGTATCAATGTGGACTTCACAATCTTCAAAATCTCCCCTCCCTCTACCGCATCCCAAAACCAGCCCAGCTTGTTG
>JAHRHZ010000091.1:12259208-12346067 GCA_024137785.1 Ginglymostoma cirratum | reverse complement strand
AAGGGTTTAGGTCCGAAACGTCAAGTTTTCCTGCTCCTACGATGCTGCTTGACCTGCTGTGTTCATCCAGCCCCATGCTTGTTATCTTTAATTATTTAACTGTCTCAGTTTGGTGTGCTGAACTCTCAAACTCTGAAGTGCAGGTACAACAATATAATCATTAGGCTATTTGTGTTAATGGGCACTTGAGTACTTAGTTTCAAGCTGAAGTTGGGAATGGTGTCAAAGATATTGCTGGCGCAACTAGACTTTGCAGTATACATTGGAGTGTTGAGGTGCAAAGGTTAGGTTATACTTCCTGGAGTGACTATCCTTCAGATTAAATGGTCAGTCCAATATTTTTTTCCAAAGAATTATTTCATGGACTGTGAACATCACTGGCATTTTTATCCTTTCCTAACTGCCCTTGAGAAGATAATGCCTTCCACAGTGCTGGTAAGGAGAGAATACCCAGTGATAGTGAAGAAACAGCAATATAGTTCCAAGTCAGCATGGTGTGTGGTTTGGAGGTGAATGTGCAGGATGTAGTGTTCCCATGTATCTGGGACCCTTGTACTTCTGGACCTGTGCTGCCTAAACTTCCTTTTGGTGTGACTGCATTTTCATTCTTTCGACTTCGTGTGACCCCAGGGATAAGTTTTAGGGGTGCTGCAAGAGTTGCTGATGGTGGGGTGAAACATCTTTGGATGTAACATACAGGGTGAAAGAAATTGAGTGTACACCCCTTCTCTGCATCCCTTTACCGAATCTCCGCCATCTCCTCTTCCATCCACCAGTGTCCTCATCAACACCCCCATTCCCCCATATCTCTGCCGACCTATCCACCTTCCCCCTCCGTCTGCCAACCACCCCACTTTTCACCTTTCACCAGCAACGCCTCATCATCCCCTCAACCCACCAATCCATCTCCCATTCTACCAAATTCCGATCTCCTGTTCCCTTCACCCATACCCACTATTTCCACCCTCGCCAACAACCACCTTTTCATCTCACTCCTTGTCAACAACTCCCTCCTTGTCTCCCCTTTGTCAACATTTTTCCATTCCCCCCTTGTCAAAGATCCCCTCCCTATCTCTCCCGCTCTTCAAAATACCCCTCCCCCCCTACAATAAACCATCCCACATCTTCTCACTTTGAAAATCCTTTTCCCATCTCTCCTGCTTGAAAATCTTCTTCCCAGCTCCCCACCGCTTCAATAACTCCCAGCCAAACTCCCTCCTTTTAACAAACCCCTCACCATATTCCCCTTCCTTCACAAACCCCTCCCCAACTCTCCCCCTTCAATCATCCTCTCCACCTTCAACTAGCCCACCCTATTCATCCTCCCCTTGCTTCAAAAACTCCCTTCCATCTCCCAGTTTCCTAGAACTGTTCATAATCTCCCTTGTCTTCAATGACTCTTTCTCATTTCCCCCCTCTGCAATATTCTCCTCCCCATCTTCTCCCCTCTTCAACAAATCCCGCCCCATGATGTTACATACTGTTGCCACCAGGCACCAATGGTTAAATGAATGAAGCATTTAAAGTGGTGGCTGGGTTGACAAACAAGTGACTGCTGTGTTTTGGGTGATATCAAGCTTCTTGATTGTTCTTGGATTTGTGCTTATCCAGTCAAGCAGATTGTTTTCAATCACACTCCTGACTTATGCCTTGTAGATGGTGGACAGGCTTTGAGGAGTCAGGGAATGAGTCTTTTGCCACAGAATTTCCAGCTTCTGACCTGGTCTCGTAACAATAGTAGTTATATGGCTGGTCCATGAGTAAGATTTAATCAGCTTCAATGCACCAGAGTGGAAGCTGGTCATGAGGATATAAAAGTGTTCATCAATATGAATGATTAAGACAAGTTGATCTGCTCTGAACTGCCTATATTCCGGTAATAAAGCACTCTCTCACTCTCAGTTTTTATCTACGATTACGGCTACATACCAAGGTAGAAGATTATAGGTTCAGCTATGTCAACAAATTTCATGATTCTGAAATTTGTTCGTGCCAGATCATACCATAACAAAAATGTAAGCTAATGTCAGAGGTTTATGCCGCAAACTGCAGATGTTTTAAATTGTACATTGAGGAACAGCATTTTAAAACGGAGAGCTCGTTTTGTTTACCTATTTGTACAAACTGAGTCCATGTACAACAGCACCACTACACTTGTACACGCATCGAAATATAAAATCCTAAGGAACTTTGTAAAAATATAATCATTTGAAAATAGACGCTACAGGAAGAGATATTAGAGTGGTCAGCTCTTAAAGGTGGAGAAACACAGCTGTATGCCAATGATAGGATGAGGTGATGGGACGACACGATGGTCGCTAAAAAAAGTTTTAATGGAAGAAAATTACAATTTATTTAAGACTAGATGTTGGATTAGTCCTGTGATAACCAAAGGTTGTGAAGGGGCTAAATGAGTTAGTGCAGAGCTAGAGTCAGGTGTCAACAGTGCACCTGGGATAACTGACCTTATGTCTTCAGGTAACATCAGCAAGGACCAGTAAATAAACGAGGAAAAGGAAGGGACCATGAATCAATGGTTCCAGATACAAATGATGCAATGACAGGAATATGAGCTATTTACTGGGGATTTTGTGGCTCTCAAAGCACAGGAGGTGGATAGTGTGATCAACCATGTCAAAGACTGTGGAGGTACTGAGGAGCATAGGATGAGTTAATGTACCAGAAATTACAAAGAGGACTGGGTGTGGAAAATTTTGAGGTATTGAACATCAGATACTATAGCTATACTACATCATTTTCACATTGGACATTTTGCACTCCTCCCCTGAACTATAACCTCCACTTGCTTCCTCAACTTCAAAAATGGAGAATCCAGTTAAGTGTTAAACAGATGTTTTGCATCTGTCATCATTGTATAAAACTTATAAAATTTCTCAAAGACACTTAAAAACAAGAAGTGAAAGGGAGGGAGGATTTTAAAACAAGCGGTGGAGTACCATATAAAAATGGATGAAAGATTCAAAAGACAAGAAGCAAAAAATAGAGAAATGGGTCTTTCTTGTATTGGTAAGCTGTAACTAGTGAAGTACCACAGGAATCTGTGCTAAGGCCTTAACCATTTACAATCTTTATCAATTGTTTAGATGCAGGGACTAAATGTAAGGCAGCTAATTTTGCCAATGACTCCGACATAGTTAAGAAGTTTGTTGTCAAGATGAGGCGAGGAGACCGCAAAGTGATTACAAATGGGCTGTGAGTTAGCAAACATTTGGCAGATGGAGTGTATTGGGTCGGGGGTAGGTGGCCAGGAATGTGAATTTGTTCACAACAGAAAAGCAGTACCTTATGTAAATAGAGAGAGACTGCAGAACGTGGAAATAGACAGGGATCTGGTACATGAATCCCAAAACATCAGCTTTGTGGTCAAGCAATCAGGAAGGCAAATGGAATATTGACATCTATTGAAAGGGAAGTGGAATACAAAAGTAAGGAAATTTTACTACAGCTGCACAGGGCCTAGTTTAGACCATGTCTGAAGTACGAGGTACAATTCTGCTCTCCTTATTTGAAAAAGGTATAAATACAATAGAAACAGTTCACAGTGGGTCACCCAGCTCATTTCCAATTGGTTCAAATGAGCCATTCAGAAGAATGAAAAGTGATCTTAGTGAAACACAAAAGGCCCTGAGGGTACTTGACAGGGTAGTTTCCCAGAAGAACTTTCCCCTTGTATGAGTGACTTGAACTTGGGGTCCAATTTAATAATAACGGATCTCACTTTTAAGTGGGAAAAGAGGATAATGTTTTTCTCTGAGGGTCCTTAGTCTCTGGAATTCTCTTCCCCAGAAAACACAGTGTAGGTTGGGTCATTGAATTTATTCAAGGTTTAGTCAGATAGATTTTTAGTACATAGGTGAGTTGAGGATTATGAAGAGCAGAAAAGAAAATGGAATTTAGGCCACAAGCAGACCATCCATGATCCTACTATAGTGCTGCATTTTTGATGGGCTGAATGGCATCCTCTTGCTCCCAAGTTCTGTGTTCCTATTTTGTTATATTAGAAAGGTGAAATAGAATGCATTTTGTTGCTACTTGCACAGAATGACCTGAAATATTACATTGTTGATGGGCATGTTGGTCAAGATATCAGTACTTCAAATGTGATTGCATTATTATTTAAACAGTTTTGTCAGTCGCCACAGCTGTTACTACAAAATTGAAACAAGTAGAAGCCTAGCCTATTCTATAAAGTACCATGTTTACTGTACAAACAAACTAATTGTGAAAGGTCTCTAGTTTTAATCCTTTGATGTGGCCAGTG
Source organism: Ginglymostoma cirratum (assembly GCA_024137785.1). Taxonomy (NCBI): domain Eukaryota; kingdom Metazoa; phylum Chordata; class Chondrichthyes; order Orectolobiformes; family Ginglymostomatidae; genus Ginglymostoma; species Ginglymostoma cirratum. The sequence goes on along the minus strand of JAHRHZ010000091.1, from coordinate 12,341,785 downwards.
TTGAAAAATTCCTGTAAACTGCTTTTCTAGTTTCAAATGTTTATCTTACAGTTTGGGACTGGAGGATATCTGTTGCAGCTTTCCTTCTAATGTTTTAAATTCCGAGAGTAGAAGGAGCATACAGAATTTGCCAACAAAGATTTACAAACAAGTTCAAATTCAAACTCCGCAGTACAGCAGCAAAAGCAATTACAAAGCTATTGAATTTCAAAGAGCTGTTAGAGGCCCTCAGTAGAGTGATGCCCTGGAAGGTTACTAAACAACAGGAATCTTCAGCACACTTGACAGCAGAAAGCAAGAAAACTGGTAGATTGACTTTCCCAACGTTGATCTTGATTTTTCTTTCAGCTTGGACACGCTTATGAACTTTAAAGGTTACAATAAGAATCTAAACACCAATCAAGAGCTATCACTGTAATAATGTCAAAAGTCACACGATACCAGGTTACACTCCAACAGGTTTATAGAATAGAACAGAATCCCTACAATGTGGAAACAGGCCCTTCAGAGCAACGAGTCCACACTGACCCTCAGAGCATCCCACCCGATCTATCCCCCTTTAACCCACCTAATCTAGGAGTCCCTGAACACTGCAGGCAATTTAGCACAGCCAATCCACTCAACCTGCAAATCTTTGGACTGTAGGAGGAAACCGGAGCACCTGGAGGAAACCCACGCAAACACTGGGAGAATGTGCAAACTCCACACAGACAGCCGCCCAAGGGTGGAATTGAACCCAGCTCCCTGGCACTGAGAGCCAGCAGTGCTAACCATTGAGCCACCATGCCACCCCAATGCTCCCCAATACTACAATGCTCCTGCCAGATCACCTGCTTGCAGGAACACACACCCAACTCATGCACATTCACAAGTCACATTTTATGGCTTTTAATTTATTTTCTTAGCTTTCGCTTACTTTGTGTTTGCGTGGATGTCCAGAACACCTGTTGTTTGCCTTGCCTTTCAGCACAAACAGAAAGGGAGGCACTTTGTCATGTTTGCTAGCACTGAACAGTCAAGTGTGGTTATGCTGTTGTATAGACCACACTACATCATATCCACACTACGATATATGTTAGCAGGGTACACAGCAAACACGTTGCACATACCTCAACTAAATGACCATATCTGAAAGCCAGAAGGGGAGCGGTGTCTAGTGGAGTTAAGGGGGACTAGGGTCAGTCTGGGGGGTACTGCCACACTTAATCAAGGACATCAGTCCATCTCAATTCAGGGGTGTTCATGGTCACTATGGTCCTTGGTAAGACCAGTGTCTGGGGACTGGCATCCTTGCACTCCAGGGATTGACCATAATCAGTACTGCAGATCTGTTCTGCAGCGCTGGGAGTATACATGTCTGCCCTATTAGATCAAGTTTGGATGGCAGTTGAGCATTGGCCATCACCCACCTTTGACTAAATGTCCGCTCCCTCATTAAACTCTAAGGAGAATAAACCTTTGCTGCCAGACAAGTGTGCACTTATGAACCATCACTGACATAAGGTGGACGCAACAGTGGAACAAGATCAGAGGGAAAGGTAAGGTGTTCACATTAACTTTCCACTCAGTGACCTTCTCATAAAGTGCTCAGTCTTGGCTGCACTCATGAACTGAAGTGTTGAAGGATGGCAAAAATTTTTGGCATCCAAGACACTTCTCAGAGATAAGCAATGCCTTGCCAATATAACTCCCACCCTCTACGGTCTTTGGTATGAAGAGGCTACTTAACTCTTAATGACAGCCTTGAAACCAGGCTATAAAGCTGAAATGACAGTTGGTCATACATGCAACAACTGGAATAATCATGGGTAACTTCAACCTTCGTTTATTTGAAATCATAAGCTTTTGAAGCACTGCCCCTTCGTCAGGGGAACAAATAAACCTGTTGGACTATAATCTAGAGATAGCAAGAACTGTAGATGCTGGAGTCAGAGTTGATTCAGTGCGGAGCTGGAGGAACACAGCAGGTCAGGCAGCATCAGAGGAGTAGGAGAGTCGACGTTTTGGGCCTAGACCCTTCATCAGGACTATAAGCTGGTATTGTGTGTCTTTTGACCTTGCCCACCCCAGTCCAACACCGGCACCTCCACATCATTGTAATAATGACCATAGTAACACAGAAAAACCATATTCCAACGAGTAAGAAAATTCCGAAAGAGGAACCCACCATTCATGGTTAATTAGATATTTTACAAAGATAATATCAAACTAATAGGAAAAGCATCTTATTGTCAAGTCAGAAGATTGGACACCATATTAACAAAGCAAAGATTTGACCAATCTTTTTGAGAATGTAACATGCTGGGAATAAAGGGGAATCAGTGAGTGTACTGTACTTGGTTTCCAGAAGGCATTTGATAAGGTGCCACGTCAAAGGTTATTGTGGAAAATAAAAGCTTATGGTGCAGTGGTGAGCATATTGGCATGGTTTGACTGGCTAACAGGAAGCAGAAAGTAGGCACAAGTGGGTTATTTCAAATTGGAAAGATGCATCAAGTCCACAGGGGATTGGTGCTGAGATATCAATTGATTATATTTTATATAAATGATTTAGATGAAGGAACGAAAGATATGGTTACCAAATCTGCTGGATGACACAAAGATAGGTAGGAAAGTTGTGAAAAGGACAGGAGGGTACAGAAAGGCTGCTATCGGTAGGTTACGTGAATCAACAAAGATGTGGCAAATGAGCTATAAAGTAGAAAAATGTGAAACTGCCCACTTTGCCAGGAAGAATACCAAAAACATTTTCTAAATGATATGAAATTGCACAAATCAGAGATTCAGAGGTGTCCTCATGCGTTAATCACAAAAGGTTAATATGTAGGTACAATAAGTAATTAGAAAGGCTAGTAGAATGTTATCCTGTGTCACAAGGGGAACTGAATACAAAAGTAGGAAGGTAATGCTTCGGTTATACAGGACATTGATGAGACTGCACACAACAGTGGTCACCTTATTTAAACAAGGATATAACTGCATTGGAAGTAGTTCACAAAAGTTTGTTAGACTAATAGCTAAAATGAGGAGGTTGTCTATGAAGAAAGGTTGGTCAGGCTAGACTCGTGAACATAGGTTCCTTGACGAGTCTAAAAAATTCAGAGGGAACTTAAAAAGGAAAGCAGGAAAGCAAAGAGAATGCATGAGAAAGCCTTGGCCAATGGAAAAATAGACAACCGAAAGAAGGTTTTTAAAAATGTAGAAGAAAATAACTAGCAAAAGAGTCGGGCCCATTGGGAACCAGAGGTAATCTATACGTAAATGCAGAAACAGGAGTACAATTCTCATTGAATACATTGCATTGGTCTTCATTGTAGAAAGGACAGCACACATAGATATCGGGTTGGAGGACTGTGAAATATTAGAAGAAATTAGCATAGAGAGAAAAAGAGGTACTTGCAGGTTTAGCAACTTTAAAAGTGGATAAATCTATAGGCTTGGATGAGATGTATCCCAGACAATTGAGGGAGGCCAAAGGAGAAGATATTAGGAGCCCTGGTCATAATTTTCAAATCCTCTCTGGCCACAGATGAGATGAGAAAGGATTGCTAATGTTGTCCCATTAATAAAAATAAGGAGGCAGCACAGACAAGGAAATTACGGGCATGTCAATGTAACCTCAATGGTAGTGAAGTTATGAGAGATAATCTTGAGGGACAGAATACATTTCCACTTGGAAAAACATAGATTATCAAGGATAATCAGCATGAATTTGTTAAGGGAAGGTCAGGCTTGACAAATTTGATCAAAACTTTTGAGGACATAACCAGGAATGTTGATGAGGGCAATACATTTAATCTAGTCTACATGGACTTTAGCAAGGCTTTTGGTAAGTCCCTCATGGCAGACTGGTGAAGAAATTAAGAGGCCTTGGGATCCAAAGTAACTTGGCGCACTGGATCCGAAATTGTCTAAAGTGCAGGTAGCAGAAGTTAATGGTAGAGGATATTTCTGTGACTGGAAGTTTGTTTCCAGTGGATTCTTCAGAGCTCAGTGCAGGGCCCTTGCTGTTTGTGGTGTGCATTAATGATTTTGACCTAATTGTAGGGGTATGATCCAGAAATTTTCAAATGACTTGAAAATTGGCAGACTGGTAATTAGTGAGGAGGACAGCCATAAAATGCAGGAGAATATCAATGGATTGTTTGGCTGAGCAGAACGTGGGAAAATGGAATTCACTATAGAAATGCGTGACGTTATACACTTGGGGAGGGCTAACAAAGGCAAGAGATTACACAACGGTTGGTAGGACCCTTGAAATTACTGAAGGTCAGAAAGACCTTGGTGTGCATATCTACAGTACCTGGAAGGTAGCAGGGAAGGTAATATAAAAGATGTTTAAGAAGGTATTAAAATACTTGCTTTTGTTTAAGACACAAGAGAGGTGTATAAGATCATAAAGGCCACAGACGTGGTGGATAGGAAGGCAGTTGTTCCATTATTAGAGGGGTCAATATCAGGGCATGGATTTAAGGTAAGAGGTAGAAGGCTAAGGGAAGAATTTTTTTCACTCAGTGGGTGTTGGGAGCCTGGATCTCAATGTCTGAATGGGGTGACTGAGTCAGAAACTCTCAACATTGAAGTGGTATTTAGATATTTGCTTACATTGCATAGAGGGCTACGAAGCAAAAATTGAAATGGAATATGGGATTACAGTAAACAGATCTTTGTTGATTGATAGGGTCAAATGGCCTCCACAGTATTATAAAGGTGAGTAAAATATTGGATTGCATCAGCAGTGGGGTTTAAGTCTTTGGTCAAATTATTTTAGTACTATGTACAAACGATATCTTTGGTACAGTGAAGTAGAGAACAACAGATTCAACCTAGATTTCGGAATTTGATGTTTTAACAGTTCAGAAAATTGCTCTCCAAAAGGGAGACAGATTTTTAGTTCACCTAAACACTTCTCAACAGGTTAAGAAAAGGATCATCAAAGTTGATTTAGACACAGGTGTTCAGTAAGTAAAGAGGTTTAAATTCAATGAATCAAGTTGTAACTAGGAGTAACAAAGTAAGGTCAAGGGAATTTTGCAAAAGGATATAATTGTGAAACTAGTTACCAGAAAATCCTCTGAAGCAAACATACCACACAAATGGGCTCTGCTACAAATTTTCAAGAAAATGAAGGTATTGAGGGATTGGGTGAGACAGCAGACACGAAGGGTTCACCTCAACAAAAAATGGAAGAATTTCCGGTCTGAAAACACACCATGTAAAATAATGAAAATTCCTAAAAAAGTATGCTAGGAATTTGAGTGGGAGGATTTCCAGGTTTCAAATCTGGGAACTACGACTATAAAACAGGTATTTTATATAACTGTAACACTAAGCAAATGTGGTGAAAGGAAACAAAGAATATCGAATTGCCACACAGGGAAGGAATCAAAACAGGTTCCCAACACAGTGGTGGGTAATATTTATCCACAGCAATCAAGGAGACAGTATTTAATCCCAGTTCTATATTACAGAAACCAGCATCAGCAGGGTGCATATAAATACACAAATTAGATACAGCAGTAGGCCACACAATCCCTTTTGCTTTCTCCACAACTCATTAAGATCATGATTGATGTAGTTGGGGGCAGGAGAGCTCAGGGGTGAGGAGAGAACCAGGGGGCCTGGGGAGGTGCAGGGGAGAGTGAGAGAGGGAGGGTGGGAGGTGGTGAAAGCGAGCGAGAATGAGAGACAGAGAGAGAGTATGAGAGTGAGAGCGAGAGCGAGAGTGAGAGAGAGAGAGAGAGGGGGGGGGGGGGGGGGGCTATGATGGGAGGGTGGCCGGCCAGGAGAGAGACAGGGACGGAGGCAAAGGTGGGGGGTACAGGAGAGAGGGCGTACGAGGGAGCAAACGAGAGAGGGAGCGAGAGTAGGGGCAGGAGGGGTCATAAGTGCTTTTGAACTAAATCCATAAAGAGGAGTTGGTGGACTCCTTATCGCATACTTGGATTTTCAGAAGATTTTGATCAAGTCTTCCATGGAAGGTTATTTAGCAAAATTAATGAACATGGGATGGGAGTTAACATACAGTACTAGTGTAAATTAATATTGGCTAATAGGCCATTCTCATGTTGGTAGGTTGTGATTAGCAGTGGGCCACAGCTATTCATAATACATATTGATGATTTTGTGGAGAGAGCCAAATATAATATTTCCAAATTCATAGGTGACACAAAGCGAGGTGGAAATGTGCGCCACAAGGAAAATGCAAAGTGCTTCAACAGGCTGTGGTTGGTTCGCTTGCTGAGCTGGTTCGTTAGTTTGCAGACGTTTTGTTACCCTGCTGGGTAACATCATCAGCGCAGCCTCCGATTAAGCGTTGTTGCGTTTCTCGCTTGTTATTTAAACTCTGGGTCCGTTGGAGTTAATTACCTCATTTCCAATTTTTCTTTGCAGTGGTGTGTATGTAGAGTCTAATTCTACACGTTTACTGATGGCCTCCTTGGTGGACGACCAGGCCTCAAGAAATTCCCGTGCTTTTCTCTTATTGGCTTGTCCTAGGATCCTGACGGTGTCCCAATCGAACCAGTGGTTGTCCTTGTCTGTGTGTATGGAGAAGAATGAGTATTGGTTGCGCCTTTTTGTTACTATTTGGTGTTCATGTATTCTCAGAGCCAGTTTCCTTCCTGTCTGTCCGATGTAATCTTTGTCGAGATCCTTGTACGGAATCTTGTATACTACGCTGGTTCTGTCCAAAGTGGGTAAGGGGTCTTTGGTTCTTGTTAGCAGTTGGCGTAGGGTTGATGTAAGTTTGTGTGCTACTCTGATACCCAGTGGCTGTAGGAGTCTTGCGGTCAGTTCAGATACATTCTTGATGTATGGTAACGTGACAAGTGTGTCGGGGCACACTGTATCTTCCTGTTGTTGTTTGTGCGACAGGCATTGTCAGACCCTGCTGTTCGGGTATCTGTTGTCTCTAAATACTTGGTGGAGGTATTCTTCTTCATTTTGGCATCGTTCTCGGTTTCTGCAGTGTGTTGTGGCTCGTTTGAACAGTGTTTTTAGCAAACAAAAACCGAAAGAAGTGCGGATGCTGTAAGTCAGGAACAAAAACAGAAGTTGCTGGCAGGTCTGGCAGCTTCTGTGAAGAAAAGATCAGAGTTAACGTTTCGGGTCCAGTGACCCTTCCTCAGAACTGAGATCTTCCACAGATCCAAGCCAAACTATGGATTCAATACGTGGATGACACTTTCATCATCATCAAAGAAACTAAACTAGAAGAAACACACCAACTTATAACCAACAAGAATGGCAGCCAGACCTTGAGCACCAAGAATGAATCTTCTGGACCTTGACAAGCCCTGCTTAACAAGAGAGTAACTGTTATGGAGGACTCTCCTGTCGGGGCACAGACAGGAGATTCTGTGACAGTGAGCAAGAATTCAGGATGGCATGTTGCTTCCCTGGTGCCAGGGTCATGGATGTCTCAAAGACGATGCAGAATATGGTCAAAATGGAGAGTGAAAAGCTGGACGTTGTCATACACATTGGTAAGAATGACATACTTAAGGAAAACGTTGAGACTTTGCAGAGTGAATATTGGAAGTTAGGTATAAAGTTAAAAAGCAGAATCTCAAAGGTAATAATCGTGGAATTACTTCCGGTGCCACTTGCTACTGAGAGTAGGAATAGGAAGTTAGGACAGATAAATCAGTGGCTGAGGAGCTGGTGAAGAGGGCAGGGATTCAGATTTTTGGATCGTCGGGATCTCTATTGGGGCAGAAGAGACCTGTTCAAAAGGGATGAGTTTTGCCTGATTTGGAGTGGGACTAATATCCTGGTGGGGAGATTTGCTAATTGTATTCGGGAGTCTTTTAAACTAGTGGGAGGGGTTTAAACTGGGAAGTGTTGGGGGTGATCCTAAGTAGTAGTGAGAAAGAAAGATAGAAGGGGATGGTTCCAAAGCTAAAGAGAGTAAGCTAATTAGAAAAAGCAGGCAACAGCAAGTCAGAGAACTAGGTAAGTCTGAAGAATTAACCTGCATTTATCAATGCAAGGGGTCTTACAGGTATGGCAGATGAGCTCAGGGCATGTATGGGAACATGGGACTGGGACATCATAGTTATTACAGAAACATGGCTGAGGAAGGGACAAGTCTGGCAGGTCAATGTTCTGGGGTTTAGATGCTATTGGAATGATAGAAAGAGAGGCAAGAGAGGGAGGTTGTGGCGTTTTTGATCTGCGAAAACATTATTGCTATACTTAGAGTGGATATTTCTGAGGATTCATCCAGTGAAGCTATATGGGTGGAACTCAGAAATAAGAAGGGGATGATCACCATGATGGAATTGCACTATAGCTGCCCCCCCACAATAGTCAGCAGGAAACTGAGGGACAAATACGTAGGACAGATCTCATATATATTATATATATTATATAAGAATTAGAAGGTTGTAGTAATAGGGAATTTTGACATTTCAAACATAGACTGGAACTGCCATAGTGTTAAGGGCTTAGATAGTGAGGAATCCCAAGAAAATTTTATCAATATGTAGATACACCTACTAGAGAAGGAGCAAAACTTGACCTTCTCTTGGGAAATAAGGCAGGGTAAGGGACTGAAGTGTTAGTGGCAGAGCACTGTGGGACCAGTGATCACTATCCCATTAGTTTTAAAATAGTTATGGAAAAGGATAAGCCTTGTATAAGAGTTAAAGTTCTTAATTGGAGTAAGGCAAATTTTGACAGTATGAGACAGGAACACTCAAAAGTTGAGATAACAAGGTGTAGAGCTGGATGAACGCAGCAGGCCAAGCAGCATCATAGGAGCAGGAAGGCTGACGTTTCCGGCCTAGACCCTTCATCAGAAATGGGGGAGGGGAAGGGGGTTCTGAAATAAATAGGGAGAGAGGGGGAGGCGGATAGAAGATGGATAGAGGAAAAGATAGCTGGAGAGGAGACAGGCAAGTCAAAGAGGCGGGGATGGAGCCGGTAAAGGTGAGTGTAGGTGGGGAGGTAGGGAGGAGATAGGTCAGGCCACTGAGGACGGACAGGTAGATATTGTCATGGTTGGGGCCAAATTGGGAAGGCTTGAATGTGGACTGTAGTCCATGAGGATGATCTGGCTCTGTAGGCAGGTACTGAGAAAGGTGATGTGGCTGTAGTACCTGGTTTGCTTCAGGACATGGTCGAGCAGTTTCAAGGCCGAAGAGATTATGAGAGAGTTGCAGTGGGAGAGAGATCCCCTGAGGTTTGTCCGGTGGGAGGAGGATAACTTCTTCAGGGTAGGCATCCTTAGAAAGGGTTCGCACTGGGGTTAAAATTGTATCAGAGATAATAGGAACGGCAGACGCTAGAGAATCCGAGATAACAAGGTGTAGAGCTGGACGAACACAGATAACATTCAAAAGTTGATTGGGATAGTCTGTTAGCAGGGAAAGGGATGCCTGGCAAGTGGGAGGCTTTTGTATGTGGAATAACAAGCGTTCAGAGGCATTATGTTCCTGCTAAAGTAAAGGGCAAGACTGGTTAGAGTGGGGAACAATGGATGAATATTGAGGCTCTGGTGAAAAATAAGGAGGAGGCATTTGTTAGATACAGACAACTGGAATCAAGTGAATCTCTTGAAGAGTATAAGGAGTGTATGGGCATTCTTAAGAGGGAAGTCAGGAGGTTATACAGATATCAGCTGATATGAGATAGCCTTGGCAGATAAGATTAAGGATCATCCAAATAGATTCTGTAAGTATGTTGACAGCAAAAGAGCAACTAGGGAGAAAATAAGGCCCCTTAAAGGTCAACAAGGTCATCTACGTGTGGAACAACACGAAATGGGAGAGATAATAAATGAACAGTTCACATCAGTTTTTACTATGGAGAAACTGCGGAAACTCAGAAATAAATATTGATGGCTTGAAAACAGTCTACATTACAGAAGAGGAACTGTTGGTCATCTTAAAAAATCAAAAGTGGATAAATCCCTGGGACCTGATCGAGTGTATTCCAGGTTGTTGTGGGAAGTTAAGGATGAAATTGTGGGGCCCCTAGCAGAGATATTTCTTTCATTGACAGCCATGGGTGAGGTGCCAGTGGACTCGAGGGAGTTTAACATTGTGCCTTTATTTCAGAAAGGCTGTAAGGAGAAGCCTGGGAACAACAGACCAGTGAGTCTGACATCAGTAAAAACCAAAAGAACTACAGATACTGTAAAGCAGGAACAAAAACAGAAGTTGCTGGAAAAGCTCAGCTGGTCTGGCAGCATTTGTGAAGAGAAAATCAGAGTTAATGTTTGGGTCCAGCTTTTCCAGCAACTTCTGTTTGAGTCTGACATCAGAGGTGGGTCAGTTTTTGGAGGGGATTCTGGGACATTGGATTAAAATGTATTTGGAGAGGCAAGGACTGATTAGGAATAGTCAGCATGGCTTTGTACGGACAAATCATGTCTCACAAACTTGATTAAGTTTTTTGAGGGCATAACCGAAAAAACTGATGACGGCAGAGCAGTAGACGTTGTTTATGTAGACTTTAGTAAAGCCTTTGACAAGGTTCTGCATGGGAGACCAATTAGTAAAGTTAGATCACGTGGGATTCAGGAAAAGCTTGTCAATTGGATTTATGGTAGAAGACAGAGGATGGTGGTGGAGGGTTGTTTTTTGGACTGAAGGCCTATGACCAGTGGTATTCTGCAGGGTTTGATGCTGGGTCCACTGTTGTTTGTCATTTGTAAAAAGAATTTGGATGAGAATTTTGCAAACACTGTTACTAAGTTCGCAGATGACACCAAAATTGGTGGTATAGTGGGCAGTGAAGAAGGATATCTAAGATTACAAATGCATCTTGATCCATTGGGCCAATGGGCTGAGGAGTAGCAGATGGAGTTTAATTTGGATAAATGTGAGGTACTGCATTTTGGTAAAGCGAACAAGGGCAGGACTTAATGGCAGGGCAGTGTGTAGTGTTGTTGAACAGAGATTCCTAGGGGTTCAGACATATAGTTCTCTGAAAATTGCATCCCAGGTAGACAGGGTGGTTAAGAAGGTATTTAGCACACTTGCCTTCAAAGCTCAGAGCATTGAGTATAGGAATTGGGATGTCATGTTGTACAGGATGTTGGTGAGGCCACTTTTGGAGTACTGTATACAGTTCTGGTCACCCTGCTATAGGAAGGATATTATTAAATTGGAGGGTGTTCAGAAAAGATTCACCAGAATGTAGCTAGGACTGGAGGGTTAGAATTTTAAGGAGAAGCTCGAGAGGCTGTGACTTTTTTCACTGGAGCGTAAGAGGTTAAGGAGTGACCTTACAGAGGTTAATAAAACCGTGAGGGTCATAGATGAGATGAATAGCAAAGGTCTTTTCTCTAGAGCAGGAGAGTTAAAAACTAGGGGGCATATTTTTGAGGTAATGGGAGAAGGTTTTTTAAAAAGGACCTAAGGGGCAACTTTTTCACGTATTGGGTGACTTGTATGTGGAAAAAACTGGCAAAGGAAGTGGTAGATGCAGGTACAGTCACAACATTTAAAAAACATTTGGACAGGTGCATGAATAGGAAAGGTTTAGGAGGGATATGTGCCAAATGCTGGCAAGTGAGACTAGTTTGGGAAACTTGGTTCGCACAGACGGACCAAAAGATCTGTTTCTGTGCTGTATGACTCTATGACTTAGTCTTTGTCCTCTTCTTGTAGCCAAAGAATTTTATATGGAGGGTCAAGTAATAATTCTCATCATTGTAAGCCTCCATGATGTTGATTGTGGAGGAGATTCAGTGATAGCAATGCTGCTGAATGTCATGGGAGAACTGGAAATTGCAGTGTCCTGAAGGGCTACCCACAATCAAGGATGGGCAGATTTGTGAAGCCCCTACCCCAGCAAGTAATTGTTCATCACCATTCATGATTGGATGTGGCAGGACCACAGAGCTTAGATTTGATCAGTTGGTTGTGAAATTGCTTTGCCTTGTCACATGTTGTCTCATTGTTTGGCACACATGTAGTTTTGTGCTGCAGGTTCACTCTTCAGGTTGCCAACTAATTCTTTGGCCTGCCTGAAAATACTCCCGGTACGCTGTCCTGTATTCTTTATTGAACCACAATTGATCCATTCGCATTATAGTAATAGTAGAGTAGGGCACATGTCAAGTTGCGTAATATAGTAGAATATAAATCGGATGTGTGTGCCTCATGAAGGCTCAGTTTTAAGCTGCTAGCTCTTTGTGAATCGATCCCATTTAGCACAATAGTAGTGCCACACAACACAATGGACGGCATTCTCAGTGGGAAGATGGAACATTATCTTCACGAAGCAAACTTATTCAAAACAAAAGAAAGGCCCTTTTCTAACCAAAACATATTCCTGGTAATGTGTATGCACTGAATCCACAATGTCAGAACACACAATAGAATGCAATTAAATCATAATAATAAAACTATGAAATTAAAGTTTACTGTTTTATAAACACAAACTTATTCAACTTTTAGTAACACATAGACCATTCTCAAATATCATAACTGCATGTTACTGCCAAAAGTTTGACGTTCTGCTGTGATCATACGGACCAACATTAATTATTTGACCACATGATCTTCCAACCACACATTTCTTCCATCAACAAGACTGCTTATATGCACATCAGTATCATTGTCTGACTTTACCTTACCTCAGCACATCTTCTGAAACCCTTACCCATGTCGTACCTATCTGTATAGTTGACAATCCCAATATTCTTTCAGCCTCCCCTAAACTTCAGCTCATGCAAAATTCTACAGCCTTCTCCTTTGGCAGCATCTTCTAAACCTGTGAACATGTCCACCACAAAGAACTAAGGCAGCAGAAACATCAGAACACCATCACCTCAAGTTTCCCTCCAAGCCACACGTGAACCTGATTTGGAAATTTATCATTGATCCTTCATTGTCATTGGCTTAAAATCTTGAAACGTCCTTCCAACAGCACATGAACTACAGTGGTTTAGGAAGACAGATTATCACCAGACACTGGGGAAATTAGATACGGGCAATTAATACTGACCTAGCCAGCAATACCCACATTCTGCGAATGATGTTCAGGAAAACTCTTATCGAGTGGCATTCACTCAACATCACTGTCCTCGCCAACCTGTACAGGCCCGAGTTCCTCTGATGCCTTAATTTTAAAAACTGTAATCCTGGTTTTTAAATCTCTCTGCAGCCTCATCTCTTCCCATCACTGTAACTTCTTCCAACACAGTTCTCTTAACTACTCCAATTCTGGTGTCTTTCATATTACCATTTTCAAGAACTCCATCAATGGCAGTTGTGCCTTTAGCTGCCTCGGTCCTAAACTCTAGAATTCTATCTCTTATTTATAAATCTCCAGATTTCACTCCACCTGTATTTTTGTTTAAAACAAACTTAAAACCTACTTTTTTGTTCAAGCATTTCACTGCTTGTCCTAAAATCTTTTTATGTTGCTCAGCATCAAATTTTCATTGAACCACATAATCAATGCGGAGGAGGCCATCTGATCTATCAAGTCTGCGCAAGATCTCTGCAACAGCAAGACCAACTGAGCAAGTCACACTCACCTGCCTTTTTCCCATTGTCCTGACAGTTTTTTTTCTCTCTTCAGATGAATATCTAATTTTGTTTTCAAAACCTCAACTATATTTGCCCACTCCACCTTTTTGGGTAATACTCTGCAAGATCCAAACAATGAGCTACTTACTGATATTTAATTTCACTTTTGGCTCCTCTATCAAGCAGGGTGACGCTCCCACGAATTATACCAGGATATTTTTCTACATTCTTGGTTCTCATACAATCGCAAAATGTTATTTACAACTGCCACTAAGACTCACAAAAGTGGTGCTTGTGAAACATCCAGATAACGTCGAACTTAATAGACTAGATATTCAAATTAAAGATAAAATCTTCCCAGCTTTCTTTAAATATAAGAATTTTTCGCTTTTTATGTTTCCATTGTTTCCAGACTTTATTAAAAATCAATCAAAATATCCTGTGCTTTTGAATGCGTAATGAAATCTGGTTTTAGCGACTCCAAGGAATCGTTCTGCTTGAATTAGAAGAGGACAACAATATTCATTAATAAAATGGTGTACACGGAGAAACTGCTCCTCACACAATCCTCTGAAATGAGATATTAATTTCTGCACATTTTATACTAAATGGAACAGTGACTGGACTAAGCAAATTGACGGATCAGATTAACCAAATATCATTATGGGAAGTTAAATGACTATGACAATACAACAGGATATCATACAGCGACGTTGGAATTTGAAACTGGACTTCTCGTTTGCACGATAAAGCAAAGACCTTGCGTTTACCTCCAACACCAGCTCCTCATCAAACTCTTCAAAAGCCGCCATTGAAGTGGATGAATGCAATCAGAGGCGAGAGGAAAGCCGTGTGCCTCGCTGAGGACTCTGGGAGTTGTAGTCTAAGTGCGCCACTGCACCTCCAGAAGTGCTGGAATAGGGATACAGAGGAACTACAAAGTATCCCGTGAGGCTTCGGAGGGGTGAGCGAATGCTTGGGCCGCACTGTCAGCGTTGAGACTGAGAGTGAACGGCTGCGGAGGAGCGCGCGCGCGCGCTGGCGGCGGCGTCGTCACGGAGGAGCGCCCGCGCGCCCGCGTAGGGTTGTCCGTTGAGCCGCAGGGGACGCCTGCGGGACGGACGTTGAACCTCAGAGTGAGGGAGAAAAAAAGTATCTTTCTGCGTGATGTGTAAATATTGCTAGTTTGCGGTGCAGCTGATAGCGATCGGTGTGGCCGGGTTGATGTTGTAGTCGGTTGAAATACGCGCCGATGGCCGGGAAACGGTAGGAGCGCACGGTGTCCCCACTATGAGCGCAGGTGAGTCTGTTCCCCGCGGTAGTCGCCCTTTGGGCTCGGTTATTTTTCGTTGCAGTGGCAGATCCGTGCTGCCTCTAGAAGGGATTGAGGGAGCGGTTATTTCGGCGGCGTTACTGCTGCCTTGAGAAGGTTGGGGGGGGGGAGGGAAGGGAAGGGAGGGAAGGAAGGAAGGAAGGGTCCTGGATATCTTCATGTCTTGAGGTTGGCGGTCAGGCTTCCTCTGACTCTCTCTTCCCAACATCGATCTTAATCCCATTTTACTTGGTGTCTTTTTTTAAAAGTGGTGATGGTGGGGAGATTGTCTCTCTTCACTGTTTTGAAGCTGCGATTTAATTGACAGAACTCCGGTTTTTGATAAAGGCAACCGCCTCCCCGAGCTGGAGAAATAACTCAATAGATTAAAAATTATAGCTATTATTTGTGCCAAGATAAATGACTGGAGTTCTTTCCTTCCCTGCAAACTCGTCATTTTAACGGTTTGTTCGACCACTGAGCTTATCAAAGACTTTTATGCCCAATTTCAGCGGGTGGATATATCCATCTGAAATATTGGGGTGGAGGGTGACGACTGATTGATTTGCAGCCAAGCGTTGACCACATAAGTCCCCATCTGTCGCCTTCGAAGACACTAGCCCTGTCCCAAATTTGTCTTTCAGTGCAGTAAATTCCAACCAGCATCAACTGCACAATTTGTGCCAGTGTCATGTCTAGTCTCATATCCAGTTTACACGTTATAATAGGATTATGTAGCGAAAAATAACTTCTTTTTCACATTCAATTGTACGTCTAGTTCTAAAAGGAGTTTTCTTGTTGTAGTTAGTGCAAAGTAGGGGTCCTCGTTGATAATCTTCACACTACTATATGTAATCCGTGTGAACCCAAAATGGTTGAATATCTGCCACTGTTGCAACAGTTCTAGAGATTTAACATTTTTTAAACGGAATTGAATAATAAAATTGATGTGAACTGCAGTAAATAACACATAGTGGGGTTTCCACAATCTGGATTTTGCACCTCAGTAAGTCTGAATTTCTTTGGCTTTGAATGATATTAATTCATTTTGTATTTTTTGTTTTTGTGACATCCGGTTTATATCTAGAAACTGTTTAAAATTATATATTGTTGGGGAGCTCTGATTTTTAAATAGGCTGCTCTAAAGTAGTTATTGATTTAAGTTTTTGAGAAGCAGCTGTGTCTTTGACACTTGTGGTTGTCTGGCTGTTAAACCCTGAATATAAGACCATCAGTTTACAGCTGGTCACAGCTGACACTGAAATCCATCCTTTAGTGTTCAATGCAGTTCTGTTTGTTCTCAGAGTGGCAATTGTTAATTTCAAATTTTGGAAGCCCCAAAACAGATTTAAACAAATAAAGACTTGAGCTTAGTTTACTGGATTACTAAAAATGTTCATAGAAAAAGTAGTAATTTTCTATAATGCGTCGTTGACTGAGATGTGCTGTTAACGACAGCAACAATGATTAAACCTTTATGTTCTAGTTGTATATTGATTTGAAAATTAAATCTCTTTAGATCTCTTCTAAATTGCGTAAATGGTTAAAATAATATTTAGGTAAGCCATTGCCAGGAAGACTAAGAAGGTTTCTTTTGGTGTTAGTTCTTCGATTACTTCTGATTTAGCTGGGTCAGTGAAAGAACTGTGACTGTTTAGTTTTGTACTTGGTAATTGAATGGAAAATTGTCTAGAATTGCAACTCCTGATTTCTTTCAGCTAGAGTTGCAGAATAGTATGTAGACAGGATTAGCTCATACCTTGTCATATGTATAGAATGATCACCTAGGAAAGCTGAAAGAAAGACCAGCACACACAGAATCATTATTTAATGAAGAGTAGCATATCCAAAGGAAGGAGAAAGATGCAAATAAGCCATGCATTTAAAAAAAATCATTTTGTATTAGAAGTACAACAGATAACAGTGCCAGCAGGTTAATTTTTTCTATGGTAGGGAAGCAATGAGTATTCCTGTCTTTTTTTAATTTCAAAAATGTACTTTATTCATGGAAGGAAATCTTTATGTACATAGCTAATGAAACCGTTCAGATCTGTATTGGCTTTGCTTACAGAGAAGAGCACAAACGTGGGAGTTTGGCTTTCTCTATATATACAATTAAATTCTTGGCATCTAGCTGAGGCTTCAGGGTGGGTTCGATAACTGGGTGGACCCCCATTATGCTTTGGCAGAAGGACCTTATACGGTGGTCTTTCCCCACTGCACGTTGGCAGCAGCTGTCCCAAGTTTTCGTGCTTCCCTCAGCATGTAGTCCTGGACCTTGGAATGTGCCAGTCTGCAACATTCAGTTAGGATCAACTCTTTCAACTGGAAGACCAGCAAGTTTCAGGCAGACCAAAGATCATCTTTCACCAAGTTGATGGTCTTCCAGGCGCAGCTGATGTTTGTCTCGGTGTGCGTCCCAGGGAACAGATCATTGAGCGTGGAGTCCCATGTTACAGAGCTTCACAAATTTCTCCACGAAGGACAGGTGATACGGGACAGTCCATTTAGTTGGAGTGTTCCACAGCAGCAAGGCTGGACATATCCTTAGCAATGCTGGGGACAGGTAGAACTTCAGTAAGTAGTGACACTTGGTGTTTGCATACCGAGGGTCCATGCACAGCTTGATGCAGCCACACACAATGGTGGCCATCAGGGTGAGGGTAGCTTTGGGTATGTTTCCCCCCCTTTTTCTTTATACATAACGTTCCTTCAGACTCAGTCCATCTTCGACCTCCAAATGAAGTGAAAGGTGGCCTGGGTGACTACAGCAGAGCAGGTTTGGGGAATAGGCCAGACCAACACCAGAAGTGCTCTCATCTGCCTAGTTTCTGCCTCGCTTTGGTGACACGCTCCTCCCAAGTTTTGGTGCACGTCCTAGCCCCTCCTAACCAAATACTCAGCACCTTCAGGTAGTCCAGCCTGACAGTGAAGGGGATTAAGGATTGATCTGCCCAGTTCCCAAAGAGCATGGCCTCGCTGTTGCCTCGATTTACCTTAGCTCCTGAGGCAAGTTCAAACTGGCTGCAGATGCTCATTAGCCTGTGCACTGACAGTGGATCCAAGCAGAAAACGGTGATGTCATCCATGTACAAGGAGGCTTTAACCTGCAGGCCTCCGCTGCCTGGAATAGTCACCCCTATCAGGCTCACATCCTTCCTGATGGATTCGGCAAAAGGCTCAACAAGCAAACAAGGCAGGAGAGAGAGGACAGCCTTGCCTGACTCCAGATCTGATTGGGAAGGATTCTGATTCCTACCCATCGATTGACACCAATGTTGTTTGTCTCCCCTAGGTTTTTAACAAATAACAGCATAGCTTGAATTAAAAGTAGAAAATGCCAGAAATACACAAACTCATCAATGTCGAACCATTAGTTCCATCTTTCAGATGAGATCCTTCATCAGAATATTAAATGTTGACTGGCTTATTTTGCAGTTCCAGCATGGATTCTCATTTGAGTTGCAACCATTATGTATTCCTTATGTTAACCCTATCCTTATTTGTTTTACAACCTATCTGATGTAGCTAGTCAAAATTGTAAATAAGATGGCGGTATTCTGGCTATTTATTCATTTGTGGGATGTAAGCGTTACTGGCTGGCCTTGTTGCCTTTCCCTGGTTGCCCTTGAGAAGGTGGTGATGAGCTGCCTTCTTGGACCACTGTAGTCTACCTGCTGTGGGTTGACCCACAATGCCATTAGGGAGGGAATTCTAAGATTTTAACCCAGTGTAAGTGAAGGAATGTGATATATTTCCAAGCCAGGATGGTGAGAGGCTTGGAGGGGAACTTGAAAGTGGTAGTGTTTCCATGTATCTGCTGTGTTTGTCCTTCTAGATGGAAATGGTCATGGGTTTGGAAGGTGCTGTGTAGGGATCTTTGGTGAATTTAAGATATCTAGCTAGATTATGGTATACAAGTCTAAATGTCTACATGGGCAGTAATGTGGGTTAGCTGTAACTCTGTTAACTTTTTAAAAATAAAACTTTCCCGTACGTTTCTGAAGAGTGTCAATGTATGGTATAAAATGTTAACAGATTTGTAGGTAGTGATTGAAAGTGGTATAGATAACTCATTTTTTGAAGCTAGCTGTTTGTGGGGGTATAACATTATACTTGGTATGTTAATTATTGGTCAGATCTCATCTGAATGAAAGTTTGAGGAAAATTAAAGTTAGAAAACCTGTAAAAGGGGTTGTTTGCTGTTGAAAAAAAGGACAAATGATAATCCAGATGAAATTTAAATGAGAATTGCTCATTGTCTTCTCATTATTACTGAGGGATCCCAAATGCAAATTTGTCTCCAACCCTACAAACATTGCATTGAAGTTGCAATTCCCTGTACTGTCAGTAAGTTAAATATGCATGAATAATTTGCTGTATGCATCGTGTATGCAGCAAAAATAAGTAAAATTCATATTTACAATATCTAAGGCTTAAAGTTTCTGTGTAAAATCTTAAATGGCAATATTTTCTTTCCATAGGGAAGCCATTTTGAACTTAATTTGCAGTTGGTTAGTATTCCAATCACTGCTGACATTGCAAAATCAACCACACTTGTAAATACTAAGCATTTTTTCACCTACACACCTGCTAAACATCTGCTTTAATCTTACTTTCTTTTTCCACAGTTGTTGCTACGATGAATAGTTTTGGCTGCTGTGTAAGTTTCTGTACCCTTTGACATTTTAAGACTGCTACATAAGTGCAACTGATATTCCATGTTCACAGACCATTTTATTGGCAGCTGGAAATAGATAAAATACAATGTTATTGTATGCTTCAATTTTTGTCATAACATGGCCACTTGTGGATCCGAAAGATGCTACTATTGTAACCTCCTTCAAGACTGGTGGGCAGTGGAATGTTTGCCGAGTGTTTAGTTCATATTCTGAATGTCAACGATTTAAATATTGAAGTTAATCCACTCCCACTAACTGGTCACATCTTGATTATTCTGTCTCGTGCTGATGTCTTCACTTTCTGAAGTCCACAATTGCGCGATCTTATGCCTGTGCATTTGCTTTGTATGCTTTCTAGTTCTAATTTCTCTGTCCACTCCCTACGTTTTGTTTGTATCAATCACAGAAGTCATTTATATCCTCCTGTACTTAGGTTCCTAAAATTATCCCCCATTCTGTAACGAAGGTGTATCCAGGTGATTTACATAGTTCTCCTAAATGGTCTGTTTGATCTTATGCCTAATAAATCTAAGTAATTCATGTCCTTTTAACCACCTTGTTCACTTGCCCTCCCTTTATCAACTGAATTTCCTGACCCCTCCCCATAATTCCCCAGTCTCCTGCATGCACCGAGTGCTCCATTTTGAATATCCTTGTTCTCTTGTCCACTTATTTACTTTCAGCTTTCAGTGTGTCATTATGCATTCTCCCTGTTCCAGTAACACAATCTATCATGAGTCACTCTGCATTCTAGATCTGCTTTTCATCCCTTTGCCTTCATTCTATTTTGTCCATGTTTCTTCTCTCTCTCTTATTTTGTACTTGCTTGTATTTACTGTCCCTCTCACTTCTCTTTGGAATTGTCCGGTTATGCTCTCATTGGCAGTTCATCCACACAGGTTCTTGCTCTTAACCACTACCCTCTATTTTTTTGAAAATAATGCTAATGTTGTAACATTATATTCAAAGTAACTGTAATGGTTTCAGCATTCTGTACATTTGTGCTGTAGCCTGGTCCACATGTTACTCAATTTTTGTTCAAAATATGCTCTTCCAAAATGCCATATATTGTCAGGCCTTGTTTCATCAAAGCTATAGAAAAACAACTTTTCTATGTATCTTTTTCCTGTAGGAATTAAGAAGCCTCCAGTGGCTCCTAAACCCCGAATTGCTTTGGGAAAGAAGCCACCTCCTCCTCCAGTTGCACCAAAGCCAGATATTATCATATCAGAGCCATTCTCAACACATAAGGGACCAAAACCAGCATTAGCACCAAAACCAGTATTGCCAAAAATTACACCTGTGGCTGAAGTCAAACCAACACCACTGCAAATTAATAAATGCCCAGATGAAATTAAGCGAGAACTGAGTGAAAATGTGAAGTGTCCAACTTGCCAAGGTGATGGAATGCAAAAGGGAGACTGTGAATTGACTCATCATTGCGAAATACCAAATTACTCATGTAAAACTGAGTATGAGCATAAATATATAAATGGTGAAAATACAGGTAAAACACAATTTGTCATTGACCACTTGTCCAAATTGGAAGCTTTAGAAAAGAGCAAAAAGTACGATCAAGCAAATTATTCCTCTAGAGTATGGCAAAGGCCAGAGACTCAGAATAACAAAACGGTTAACAAGTACCAGATAAGTAGTAAAACTAGTTTCCCAGAGCAGAAATTTAAAGATGTGCTAACTCAGGTTGTATCACCAAACAATTATCTTCCAAAGCAAAAGGATGCACATTGTGATGCAGGTATCAAATTACACAGAAGTAATAATGGGCAAAGTGAAGTGTTTAATACTGACCAAACTTTCCAAAATCTAAGAAATTCCAAAAGAAATACAAGAGAGCCATTTGATGATGGGAATAAAGACTATGAGATTAAAAGTGCTGCTGAGGAATTGGAAAAAGGAATGAAAAATGGGAAAAATTGCCAGTTTTCTGGTACTGACCTCAAAGAAATTGTGCATAATAGCCAGCCAAAAGTTCCATTTACAGATGCAGAAAAGGAGAAGTTGACCTTTCAGGATAATTCTTCAGTTACTGCTACAACATTCACTTCAGTGCCTTGCACCAAACCAGTTCCTATGCCAAAGCCAAAAAAAGCACGCCTAGTTGGTCTCATCAGGCAGAACTGTATAGACAACTCTGTGGAAGATGCTGTGTGTCCTAATGAAATATGCAATGATCTTTGTTTCAAGACTGCAGATGGAACCGCTGTAGATTTGAAGAAATCAGTTGTTTCTTTGGATGCTGGAAGTGTCTCTATGTGTAAAAGTGAAAGTTCATATAAGACTGTCAAGATGAACGGTGCATCCTCACAGGGTAAGATTGCTGAACTGAGTCAAGCAAAAGATTCTTGTAATCAAAGTACTTTACCCTTCAAAAAGCCAGTTCTGGACTCTGTCTCTAAAGTCAAAATCTCTTCAGACTTGCAAAATAAAAGTAAAGTAGAACAAATAAAGAAAGATTTAGAAAGTGGCAACAGAACATTGCCGACAGACAGTAAAAGCAGTTTTATTAGAAGTAGTTCTCTTTCTATGAGTTTGCCCAAATACCTCAGTTTATCATATGTTCCAAAAGTGCCTGCATCAAATAATGATACTGGTTCAGATTTTGATAGAGTGCTTAGTAATGATGCAAAGTCCACTAAGTCAGACGTCTCCCCAAAGATTATTCCAGAAAAACCACAGCGTCACAGCCTACCTTCATCTGTTATAGTTAAAAGGGATCTGACAGCAGGCAATGATAAGAGTGCAAGTGGTTCAGTAGAAAATGATGCAGAAGAGGGAACTGGCAGTTTATCCATCAGAGAAACCAAAACATCTACTAGTGAACACAAAACAATTCATCTGAGTGAGAAACCTGTATGGAAACTTCCACATCCTATTTTGCCTTTTCTGGGGAGTCCTGGCACTGTGACGCTAACAAGTACTTCAACAAATAATGAAGCCAATATATCAAAGCCAAGAGCTAAGTCTTTGTCATCTGCTGATTCTGAAAAGCTGGAAAAGTCACTAAAAGCGCCTTCAAAGAAAAACTCATTTAAGCGAATTCTTGGTATAAAACTCTCTGCTAAAGTGAAAACAGACTTTCAAAAATTTTTGACAAAAGGCAGCTATTCACTAGACAGTGCACCAGATGGACTTCTTTCTATGGAGAGTAAAGACAATAATCTCTGCGTTTCAGGGTCAGTGACAGGTGATCAAGAAATTAAACCTGTGAAAGCACATTCTGTGGATTCCTGCTACCACACAAAGAAAGGGCAAATACTTAAAAGCCTCTCTGATTTTCCAAATTGCTTTCCTGCTGAACAGGAATCTCATGTTCAACTCCACAAAGAAGGGCCAAAGAATTCTAAACTGCATTTGACTGAACAACAGTTTCTTATTCCTAAATATGAAAACATCAGTGGTAATTTTGATTGGAAAAGTTCTTCCAGTGTTGAAGACTGCGACAGTAGTTTTTATGAAATACAACCCTATGCGGTATCAACCTGCTATCAAAAATACACTGCAACTCAGAAGAACCAGCATATCAGGTAATTATGAGAATGTTAGTATGTTACAGGTGTGTATGAATCTTATTGGTTGTATGGGAGAGTCTGATCTACTGAAATTGTTTTGGACCTTTGACCTTTCACTAGAGAGCTCTGATGAACAGACCTGAAATGCTAACCCCTTTTGTCACCACAGATGCTGCCAGACCAGCTGAGTTTTTCCTGCATTTTTGGTTTTATTTACAATTGCCAATATCCAGAATATTTTGTTTCTGATTATCTTAAAATTGACTGCTCATAGCCAAATTTCAGTATGTTAATTCATTTCAGTGTGATTGAATGAACTACCACTTCTATTTATAGTAGATTTGCTTAAAAAGGGTAGAGAGGAAAATTACTGCCATCCCTACCATATTCTACTGATTTTCAACCACAAAGCTACGTGAATGGGCCCTTCATTTTTGCTGCCTCAAAGAGAAGGTGAATATTTCTTGTAGACCATTAAAAACTAAGCTGATGTCTCATTTTAAAGCAATGCAGAGAAGGAATCCTTTCTACTGTAAATTTGTTTATACAGTTGCCAGTGTAATGTTGAAATAATCTTGAACCCAATCTGACTTGCAATATGAACCTTTGAATGTTACTTTTTACGCAAGTCACTGTGTAAATAACTGACCTGGTCAGTTATCAGCTGCATAACTAGTTTTGCAGTGATGACCTATTCTGAATAAAGCTTAAATTTTGAAATTCACTATATACAATGTATAACAAACTTTAGATTCCCTTTAGTTTGCTTTGGTCAGTGTTCAGTTATATTCTGATATGGTACCGTTTTTTTGTGGCAATAACAATAGATGCATAACTGTAGCGAAACAAATGTGAAGCGAGCCCATTTAGATGTTGAACTGTGATTGAGTGCCTTAAAACATGACACAACATGAGGAACTGCAGCTCCAAGAGAATGGCTCAAGTTCAACATTGAGAACAATTTCTTCTCTCAATGACTGGTGCTCTCTGAAATAAATGGACATGGCAGGATTGGGTTTGCTACTCATTTTTAAGGAAGGATTTCAGAAGAATTGTAGAGACAGACATTGGGATGTTTGGGAGGTGGACTGGTGAAGGGGGTACTGTGCTAGTCATTTTGGTTGATTGACTCCCAGGAGAGCATGCCCAAGCTTGCTGTAAAATAGACTTTTCTCTCCCATTCCCTTCCTCTTACCAACATTTGAGAGAAAAGTGGTGCTGTTTCATAATCGAATTGAAGAGCCTGATTTTCCTGCTTCTTTCCTGTTCATATTTGTTTGACTATTCTGGTCCTTTGTTGGATCGAGAAGATACAGGGGAGATTTCCAAAATTATACAGGGATTTGCGAGGGTAATTGAAGATTAATTGGCAAAAGGATTCATAACCAGAAGGGACTGATTAAACAGAATTGGCAAAAATTCACTGAGGAGATTAGAATTTTCTTCAAGCAGCAAGTTATACGTTGTACTGCCTGAACAGAATTGTAACTTACAAAAGGGAATTGAACTTTGCAGGGTTATGGAGAAA
This sequence comes from Ginglymostoma cirratum, assembly GCA_024137785.1. Classification (NCBI taxonomy): domain Eukaryota; kingdom Metazoa; phylum Chordata; class Chondrichthyes; order Orectolobiformes; family Ginglymostomatidae; genus Ginglymostoma; species Ginglymostoma cirratum. Next base: position 12,317,243 of record JAHRHZ010000091.1, on the reverse strand, counting down.
AATCAGGGAAATTGTGCTACTTAGATAGCCTTTCGTAAAGGTCAGACACAGACACAACAAGCTAATAAGTATCCTTTGGTTCTGTACTATTTGACAATTTCTATGAATAAAATTTTATGGTAAACATTTCTAGTGTATTCAGGCATGTGTTAGCTTGCCTTAATGTTAGCATTGTTGGCATCAGGACAGTTCAGATTGTACTTCGATACCTAACCTAGCCACACAGGTGAAGAGGGAAAATGGGTGCAGTCTAGGATTTAACTGTGCCCAAATAACTGCTGTTTGTTAATGTAACAAGTCTCAGCACCTCAAAGAGTAATTATATGTTTTGAAGTAATTTAAGGTATTTTTGAGATGCAATCTCCTGATTTTGCTTTCGTAGTGTTTAATTGATGTTATTGTTGCTTTGAGCCAAGTTATTTTCAGTTAAGCTAAACCAAAATATAAAACGCTGTCACCATGTTTCAGCTGGACCAACAAAATGCATGAATGTACAAATATTCAATGTTTTATCATGCACAAATCTCAACAACATTATTTTGCCAGCTTATATGCACATGTTTATTAATTTCACCCAGCAACCATAATCTGACCAATATTATTAAGGACAAATTAACCAGCCCATTTACCTCATTGCTTTTTGCATGGAATCTAATCTATGGTAGATTAATGCAGTACCAGAAGAGGTTTGTATATTTAAAAGTAATGTGTAACTGTTCCTGTAGCAGTATTTTTGAGAGGCCTGCTGGTGTCCTAGCCAATACTGTTCACCAGCCAATATGACCAAAAAGAAAATAAGGTCTTGTAACAGGTTATGTATTCAGTGACTGCCATTTTTATTTATAGCCTGATTCGTGTGCTTCAAGCCATACAATTCTTCTGAGGATTGAGAGACCCTAGAACTCTTTGTCAAAGAGAACTGTGGGGGGAGAGTCCTTGTGTATAATTAAGGCTGAGACACATACATAGATAATTAAGATAATTTTAATTAGGTCAAAGATTCAATGCAAGGAATATCATAAAGTTCTCACACTTCTCCTGGTTATGATCTAATTACCAGCCTGTAGTTTTGGAATATAGTAAGTCCCCTTGTGATTCCTACTGCTGTAAAGTCTCACAAGCTAATCATTCTCAGTGACTTCAATGCATGAGTTGGTATAGACCTGGCAGGGGAAAATAATTGGATTAACAGCTGTAATAGCAATGATCTCCTCTTGGATGCTCAGTATGAGCTTAATAATGAGCAGTTTTCTGCCGCCCTAATTGCAACATGCCATCTTGGATGTTCTCTGTTCCATGAGTAGACATCTAATTGTCTATTCAATTATAAGACAGAGGGAAAAGTAGAGTGTGAGAGGTGAAAGCCATGTGACTGCTGGAAAACTGCTGCCATATCATTTCAAAGCTTAACAGGTATCCCTTTGCGCACACGCACACACACACATCTAGAAGCATCTCAGTTTTTGAGGCTCAAGAGGGTAGTTGTGAAGAAATCTCTTTGAGAACCTTGAGAGTTGCCTGTGAACAGTGCAAGTGAGCACTCAGCATCAAGGATGACTGTGTAACCTCAAGTATATCATTTACTCCTTTGAAAAGCCTGGCTTGACCTTGGCTTTCTTAGCCATCAAGAATGCATTGATTAAAAAATGTGAGGTTAGCCAGCAATTGCTGGCAGAGAAATATCGCATCTACAGGTTTTACTTTCTGGAAGTTAGTTGTGAACTGCCTCTTGAACTGCAACAATTCTTGATTATAGATACACCCATGGTGTTGTTAGGAAAGGAGTTCCAGGATTTTGACCCAACAACCTTAATGGCAGGTCATCATTGTTCAAGGACAATACTTACCAATACTTACCAAAGCTGTAGGACTGTCCATTGTCAGCTCAGCGATGCAGATTCTGAGCCAGAAAGCAGATAATTTTGAATCAAGTAGGTCAGAGTTTGGAACAAATTCTAAAGTGCTCTAAGAGCCTCAGTGAGCTGATCCATCAGCAATCCTGTATTTAGATCGGGCATCACCACTCACAGGGAAGGTACAAATTCTAGGAATATGAGCAGAGCCATTTAACCATCTCCTCAACTGACTTCCATCAATCAGTGATAAAAGCAATCAACAGGCTATCACAGGGCACCATTAACTGCTATCTTGATGAATGTCCCACATTGTTACAAAAGGGATTAAAAAGCAGGACCTCAAGGGTTGTAATCCAAGGATTACTCCCTGTGCCATATACTAGTGAGGCCAGAAAAAGGAAGATAGTACACCTGAATACGTGGCTAAGAGCTGCTGTACAACGGAAAGATTCAAATATTTGGATCATTGGGATCTCTTGCGAATGAAACCTGTACAAAAAGGAGGGTGTTGCACTGGAGGGGCACCAGTATCCTTGTAGAGAGGTTTGCTGCTGGTACTTGGGAAGGTTTAAACTAGTGTGGCAGCGGGGTGACAATCATAGAAGCAGGTCAGCATGTGAAGAGAAGGTACAGGTTAATAGGATGAACAGGCAGGGTCAGTTTAATCAACATTGTGGAATAATAAAACGTGTATTGCGTAAGACAGGAGGGAGAAGTAATAAAAAGATGCTGAAGGACTGGATAGCGTGTACAGCCAAAATTAGAATTCTTTATACAAATGCACGGAGTGTAAGGAACAAATTAAATGAGCTGCACATACAGATTCAAATTGAAAACTATGATATAGACATGGGTTCGGCATGGTCTGGTCTGGAAACTAAATACACCAGGACATAAAGTTTACAAGAGGAATAGAGAAAATGGCAGAGGTGGTGGAGAAGCCTTACTGATTAAAAACAGAATCACTTCAGTGGTGACGGAGGAAGTAATGAAGGGAAAAGCATTCAGTGGAAACCTTAGGGTTGGAACTAAGGAACCGTAAAGGAACAAAAACCATAATAGTTGTTCCATTTAGATCACCTGGTAGCAGCTGGGAAGTGCTAGATTGTATAAATTCTGAAATTAGGCAAACAATATGGTGAAGGCAGAGTAGTATTAATGGGGATTTTAATTTCAACATAAAGTCGGAGACAGACATGCATCTGCCAGAAAGTTTATGAATTTCTAGAATGTCTGGGATAGTTTCCTAGAGCAATATTTCTTGGATGTGACATGGGAATAAGCAACATTGGATGTAATAATGATTTAATTAGTGTCCTAGCTGCTCACGAGTATTTGTCAAATTCTGTTCATAACATGATTGAGTTCTCTATAGCATTAAATGAGACCTAATCAAAGATTGGAAGCTAGAATTTTGGATTTAAGTAAGGCAGACTTTAACGGGATGAGCCAGAAGCTGTCTGCAGTCAACTGGGAAGCTCTGCTATAGGTAAAACAACTGAGGAGTTATGGAAGGTGTTCAAATAAATGGTTAAGGCTATTCCGAAGCATTTGTTCCCATGAGCAAGACAACCTCCAACAAAAAAAAAACAGCCATGGACATCTAAGGAGGTAAGGGACAGCACAAAATTAAAAGAAAGGGCTTATATAAATGCAAAGAACAGTGTGGATCCCACAGAACTGGATAAATACAAAGACCAACAAATGGCCACTGAGCATCTTATAAAGAACAGCTAAGAAAGATTATGAAAACAAATTTTCAAGAGACATAAAATACCATAAGAAGAATTTTTAGAGTTATGTAAAAGAAAAGCAGCTCATTAAGAATACCATTAGTCTACTTAAGACTGAGATATCATCAATGGCCATGCAAAATGGTAGAGATGCTGAATGTTTTGCTCCAATATTCACAGCAGAAAAGGAGATAGCTTACCAGAAGTCCCAGAGAAATCAACACAGGATCAAGGAAAAGGTCTAATTAAGTAAATCTTCAATAATGGGGAAATTAATGGAAGTGAAAAGTGACAAATCCCCAGGACCTGATGATTTCTTGATGGTGTTAAAGGAAGCAGGAGAGCACATTCCTGGGATTCAGGAGCTGTATCTCTGTATTGGAAATTTGTTCATGTCTTTCTGCTCTTTAAGAAGGGTGACTGAGGGAACCAGGGAATTACAGACCAGTTAGCCTAACATCTGTGGTGGGAAAATTGTTGGAGTCTATGATCAAGGATAGGTAACTAATGGATGCTTGCACCAATCTTGATGATTTTCTCTGTCATGCTGAATGGTGCCCTATGCAGTACAACTCTATGACTCTGTCCCTTCCACGAGAGTGATCCTGATATTGGATTCACAGAATGAATGGATAGAAATTGACTCAGTCTGAGACTACTTCAAGCAAAGACCTAAGTCTCCAAGTACATACTTGATAATTTCCTGTTTGATAACTCTGCACCAACTGTCAGTTTAGGGCTAGACACACAAGTAATACGGACATGTCCTCAAATGCATGTGACAACTTTGGCCTTGCAATCGGCATATTGAGCACTGAAGAAATGCACCAGAAAGTGCTCCAGAAAGGTCCTGTCTAGAGCCTAAGATTTCGGTCTGTGACCAGAAGCTGTCAGCACTAAACCTTGTATATATTCGTTAGGGATGTTCATTTTGCTAGCTGGATCATTTCTTCCCCACCTCTGATTCCTCTTGAGAATTTGGTGGTGAACAGCCTTTTATACTGCTGCAATCCTTGATTATAGATGTGCCCCATAGAGTTGATAGGAAAGGAGTTGGCAAGGAAGGGATGGCAGCATTGTTCCAAGAATGGTGTGTGGCTTGGAAGGGAACTTGCAACTAAGTAATGTTACCGTGCACCTGCTGTTTTAGGTGCAAGACACGAGTTTGGAAGATAATGTCAAACAAACCTTGGTGAGTTAGTGCAATGCGTCTTCTAGGTGGTATATACTGCCACTGTGCATCTTTGGAGGAACTGAAAGTTGCAGGTGGACTGAATGGAGTCCCAAGCAAGTGGGCAGCTTTGTCCTAGGCAGAGTCAAACTTCTTGTGTTGTTGGAGCTGCACTCATGCAGGCAAGTGAAGAGTTCTCATCATACTTTTAACATTTGCATGTAACTTGTGGACAGGCATTGGGGAGACAGGAAGTGAATTACCATCTGCAGTATCACCAGCCTCTGACTTTATATTGTAGCCAAAGTATTTATGTTGCTGGCCCAGTAACCCTCCGAATGTTAATAGTAGGGGATTCAGCAATGGTAATACTGTTGACATCAAGGGATGATGGTTAGACTGTCTTGTTCAAAATGTTCATAGCTTGGCACTTCTGTAACATGTATGTTACTTGCCGCTTGTCAGTCCAACCTGGATGTTTCCAGAAACAAAAAACAGAAGTTGCTGGGAAAGCTCAGCAGTTCTGGCAGCATCTGTGAAGAGAAATCAGAGTTAATGTTTCGGGTCCAGCGACCCTTCCTCAGAACTGGATGTTTCCAGGTTGCTGCATATGAGTATTATGATGTGGAGGTGCTGGTGTTGGACCGGGGTGGACAAAGTCATATATCTCACAATGCCAGGTTCTAGTTCAACAGGTTTATTTGAAAACACAAACTTTTGGAGCCCCTCTCCTCCTTCAGGTGTTAGTGAGAGAAATTCCTTTTAAGTCACTGTCCTGAGAGAACTAAAAGTTTTATTAGTGTATTTATTAGTGTAAAGAGGTTACATTTTAGATCAGACAATTCATGTTAGGGGTAAGACTTTGTTCAGAATCTGTGTTTTTGTTTGGAGTCAGACTGGTTTTGTTTCTAAAGTAGGAATTTATAAAATGCCACATTGACTGACTATCTATAAATTATGTGCTTTCTGAACACCTGAAGGAGGAGAGAGGCACCGAAAGCTTGTGTTTTATAAATCTGTTAGACTATAACCTGTTGTTGTGTGATTTCTGACCATATGAATACTGACTGCTTAGTATCTGAGGAGTCGGCAAATGTCCTGACTTCTGATTTCATGATGAAAGGAAGGTACTTGATTGGGCAGCTGAAGAAATCTGTGGCTCAGACATTATCCTGAGGAGCTTCTGCAGTGATGTCCTGAAGCTGAGATGATTGATCTCAGTCACAGCTTACCTTCCTTTGTGCTCGGTATGACTCTAACTAGCAGAAAGTTTTCCCAATTCCCATTGACTCCAGTTTTGCTAGGGCTTTTTGATGCCATAAACTTTCAGATGCTGCCTAGATGTTGATGGCAGTCACTCTTCCCTCATCTCAGTGGTTTGGTTCTTTTGTCTATGTTTGGGCCAAGGCTGTATTGAGATCAGGAACAGGGTGGGCTTGGAGAAATCCAAACTGGGTGATATAAGCAAGTTATTGTAAGCAAGTGTCACTTGACCAAGTTACCAAGATTCCTCCATCGCTTTGTCCTATCTCTGAAGCTACTGAAGATCAGATGGCAGTACAAAAGATCACATACTGAGGTACCTCACCTAGCTGACGTGTCAAGCATCCACATCACATTGAAACAGTCATAACTGAGTTGGGCTGGCCATATAACCAGGAAGTCTGACACTTGCTTACCAAAGTGAATCTTTTATGGGGAGCTCAAGTTTGGGTGTGGTTTCATAGTTAAAATTAGTGTTACAAAGACACACTTAAAGGCTTCGCTTAGGAGTTTCGATATTGATTTCCTGGGACAACGCTGCCCAGGATCATAGCATCTGTGGCAACCAAAGCTTCAGAAAATCAGAGGCAGAGAATGACAAAATCTCAAGCCAGCAATTTATCCTAGGCTGGTTTCTGACTCCTTAGGCGCAGAACCTTCCACATGCAGATTGATCTTCGTAGTCATGTATGTATCTAGTGAAACCTAACTCAAAGCACGTGACGAACATAGTCATCTTCACTTCAAAAGAGAGACAAGCAAGTAAAAAGCAATACGTTTGTAATAACCTAACAACTAAGGACACAAACATTTGAAGTTCACTATGTAACTGATGGCAGTTAACAAAGGTCATAACATCTTTTGTTTTAAAATATTTATGGAATCTTGGGCCTTAGAGGTTTAATACAAAAACAAGAAAGTTGCGCTAAACCTGTGTATATCTCTGATTAGACTGACTGTTTCCAAACTAAATGTCATGTTTCAGGAAAGATGTCAAGGCCTTGGGATACAATGATGGTTTATCGGAATGGTGCTATCCATTAGGACTTCAGTTATATGGTGAAGCTGGGATTATTCTCCCCAGCAGAGAATATTTAATAAGGGCTGTTCAAAATTATGAAAGGATTTGATTGAATAAGTGGCATAAATTACCCCCACTATCCTGAAGGATCAGTAACCAGAAGGTGCAGTTTTAAAATAGTTGTCAGAAGAACCAGGGGTGATGCAAGTTTAGTTTTACCCAGCAAGTTGTTACAACCTAGAAAACACTACCTGAAGGTGTGTTTCAAGAAGATGCAATTGTGTTTTTCAAAGGGGAAAGTTCTTGTATAGGAAACAATCTGCAGGCCTCTGTTATATGGGCAAAGAAATGACACTAATTGACTGGTATCAATGTGGATTTCACAAGCTTCAAAATCTCCCCTCCCCCAACCGTATCCCAAAACCAGCCCAGCTCATCTCCACCTCCCTAACCTGTTTTTCCTCTCACCCATCCCCTCCTCCCACCTCAAGCCCCACCCCCATCTCCTATCTACTAACATCATCCCACCCCCTTGACCTGTCCGTCCTCCCTGGACTGACCTATCTCTTCCCTACCCCCCTACCTACACTCACCTTTACTGGTTCCATCCCCGCCTCTTCGACTTGTCTGCCTCCTGTCCACCTATCCTCTCCTCTATCCGCCTCCCCCCTCTCCCTATTTATTTCAGAACCCTCTTCCCCTCCCCCATTTCTGATGAAGGGTCTAGGCCCGAAATGTCAAGCTTTCCTGCTCCTATGATGCTGCTTGGCCTGTTGTGTTCACCCAGCTCCACGCTTGTTATGACGCTAATTGAATAACTTTTTTCAAAGAACCCACAATAAAGCGTAATGGACCAGTGATTATAAGGTTCTATGAGTCTGTATTTTCATATTAGTGGTTCCAGCCTTTTGGTTCCTAAAGGTTTGAAAGCTCATTGAGCTGAAAGGTTAGATATTTCTGTCTCTACACCCAAGTATTTCTAGAGCTTTCTTTTTTTAATCCAGAATTTCAGCATCCTTAGTATCTTGCTGCTGTATATTTGAGGATTTGACTTTGATACAGGACATTTGAGTTTTGCAAATTTTCTCTTTCTGATTTTCTGAACGTATTCATTCTGCCAGGAATACAGTTGCAGGATGTCATCAGTTTTCTGTAGCTTGATCAAATGTAAGACAGGCTCGCGAATTTTGGCTTGTTATTCAAGCATAAAGCTACAGTAGTCAAGTCTTCCTTAAATTTGAATTCAAGATCTCAAAGTTTCTAATCAAGAAATTAGAGCATGGAAGAAGATCATTTGGCCCATGTCTTTTCTGATGGCCTTGAATTATTTGCCTTTTCAAATATTTACCCATTTCCCGTGTAACCATGTTATAACTAGCCCAGTAGATCATCACTGGTTCAGTGAAGTTTGTAGGAGGGCGTACCAGAAATAACATCAGACATAGCTAAAAATGAAGCATCAACCTGGTAAAGCTACACAACAGGACTACTGTACGCTAATCAGCAAGTGATAGAAAGAGCCAAGCGATTCCACAACCAATGGGTCAGATCTAAGCTCTGCAATCCTGCCACATCTAGTGTGATGGGCAATGATAGATGGTGAGCAATTAAACAACTCACTGGAGGAAGTGGCTCCACAAACCTCCCAATCCTCAATGTGGGAGCCCAGCACATCTGTGTAAACATGGCTGAAGCATTGACAACAGTCTTCAGCCAGGTAATACATCTGGACCTCCTCCAGTGCTTCCCAGCATTGTAGATGCTAGTCATCTTCAGTTAAATTCACTCCATGTGATATCTTGAAAAGTTTGGAGGCACTGGATACTGCAGAGGCTATGGGCCCTGATAACATTCTGGTAAGACTGAAATCTTGTGCTGCAGAACTTTCTGCGCCCCTCCCAAGCTGTCCCAGGATGGCTACAACACCAACATCTACTCGACCATGTGGTAAATTCCCCAGATATGTCCTATACGCATAAAGCAGAACAAATCCAACCTAGTCAATTACGAGCCCATCACTCTCTTGTTCATCAGTAAAGTGATGGAAGATGTCTTGAACAATGCTATCAAACAGTATTTGTTTGGCAATAGCCTGCTCACAGATGCTCAGTTTGGATTCCATCAGGCCCACTCAACTCCTGACCGCATTATTTCCTTGGTTCAAATGTGGACAAAAGAGCTGAATTCTGGAGGTGAGGTGAGAGTGACTGTCCTTGACATCAAGGCCATATTTTACTGAGTGCAACATCATGCAGCACCAGCAAAACTGGAATCAATGGGAATTGGGGTAAACTCTCTGGCTGGAGTTGTACCTGGTGCAAAAGAAGATAGTTGTGGTGGTTGGAGGTCAGTCATCTCCACTGCAGAATATCTCTGCAAGAATTCCTCAAGATAGTGCCCTTGGCCCAACCATTTTTAACTGCTTCATCAATGCTCCATTGAAGGTCACAAATGGCAATGTTTGCTGATGATTGCACAATGTTCAGTACCATTCACAATCTTCAGAACCTAAAGCAGCCCATGCCCCAATGCCATGAGATGTAGACAGTGTCCAGGCTTAGACTCACAAATGTGTTGTGAATATTGCTTGTCACAAATACCAGGCAAGGATCACTTCAAACAAGAGAGAATCTGACCATTGCCCCTTGATGTTCAGTGGCATTACCTTCGCTGAATCCACCACTCTCAACAGCCTGGAGATTACCATTGACCAGTAGCTGAACTGGACTAATAACATAATAACTGTGACTACAAAAGGAGGCCAGTTTCGAGGAATCTTGCAGTAGGTAACTCACTTCCTGACTTCCCAAAGTGTTTCCAGCAGCTAGAACGCACAAGTCAGTTATGTGCTGGAATACCCACACTTGCCTGGATGAGTGCAGCTCCAACAACACTGAAGAAGCTTGACACCGTCCAAAGCAAAGCAGCCTTCTTTAATTGGCATGACAACCACAAACATTCAGTTCCTCCACCACCACTGATGCTCAGCAACAGCAGTGTGCACCGTTTATAAGATACACTGCACAAATTCACCTTCCAAACCCACAACTGCTACCATCGAGGAGATGGATGGTATGATACACGGGGACATCATCACCTGCAAGTTCCACTCCAAGACTCTCGACATCCAGACTTCCAAATATACCACCATTGCTTCTGTGTCACAGACTCAAAATCGTAACGGCATTATGAGTATACCTGCACTAAATGGACTGCACTAGTTCAAGAGGTACCTCACCGCCACCTACCCAAGGGTAACTAGGGATGGCTAATAATTGCTGACCCAGCCAGCGACACCCACATCCCATGCGTGAATTTAAAAAAAGGTTATTTGTGTTAAAGCATTTGACGTTTTCTAATGTTTCCTCATCTTTTTTTATGATAATCCTCCTGAGTCTAAATCTCAAGTTATGAATTTAGTAGTTGGTGTGAACAGTATTAATTCCAGCTCTTGGTAGTACTCCATAAGTCAGATGCCAGAGTAAGACATGGTTTGCTAGACCATAAGTTTTATACATTTTTATTTGTTTACCAATTGAGGTCAGTCACTGAATATATTCACAAGAGGCTGCCAAAGTACTTTTAACAAAAGAACACAAACATATATTATAAATAATAAAAACACTATCTATACAATACTATTCAAAATCAGACAATCCACATGATAAGGTGAACGTGGTATTATAAAAAAAAATTATGTTCTTTTATGAGATGTGGGCATCACTGGCAAGTAACCTATTTGTTACCTGTCCTTAATTGCCATTGGAATGAGCAGCAGTTATGAACTGTTTCAAAGGGCAGTTAAGCGTCAAACACATTGTGACTTGGAGACCCATGTAGCCTTGACCAGTTAAGGACAGTAGATTTCCTTCCCTAAAGGAGATTGGTAAACAACCGATTGTAATGTCATGACAAAATTACTGAGGCTACAGTTTCAATTAGATTTTTAAAACCCATTTATTGCATTAAATTCCACCAGCTGCTGTGTGGAGCCCTTGACCTGAGGGTATTGACCTGGACTATCTATCTGGTTGATAATTAATGTAATAAAGTCAAATCATTGCCAACAATACATTAGATACAATCAAGACTGGAACTGAGCAAGGGTGATTCCATCAAAAAAACACTATAAGTCATGTTTTGGCAGTGTCTTCCTTACTAGACTACTACTGAGTGCCAAAACTGATCACCTGAAAAGGTATCATTCAGTTTCCAGTCAAGAACTGTCTCTCAAAGACTTGCATTCAAGCCCTCCTTTTCTGGTATTATCCGTTTTGAAATCAAACTGACTGTCTCTCTTGGATAACAAGGTGTAGAGCTGGATGAACACAACAGGCCAAGCAGCATCAGAGGAGCAGGAAACCTGACATTTCGGGTCTGGGCCCTTCTTCAGAAATGGGGGAGGGAAAGGGGATTCTGAAATAAATAGAGAGAGGGAGGGAGGCGGATGGAAAATGCATGAAGGAGCAGGTAGGTGGAGAGGAGATGGACAGGCCAAGGAGGTGGGGATGGAGCCAGTAAAGGTGAGTGTAGGTGGGGAGTTGGGGTGGGGGTTGGTCAGCAAAGGGAAGACGGACAGGTCAAGGACGCGGGGATGAGGCTGGTAGGTAGGAGGTGGGGATGGGGGTTGGGGTTCAGGTGGGAGAAAGGACAGACAGGTCAGGGAGGCGGAGACGAGCTGGGCTGATTTTGGGATGCGGTTGGGGGCGGGGAGATTTTGAAGCTTGTTAAGTCCACATTGATACCATTAGGCTGCAGGGTTCCCAAGTGGAATATGAGGTGCTGTTCCTGCAACCTTCAGGTGGCACTGGAGGAGGCCCAGGATGGACATGTTGTCCAAGGAGTGGGAGGGGGAGTTGAAGTGGTTCATGACTAGGCGGTGCAGTCGTTTGTCGCCAACCGAGCGTAGGTGTTCCACAAAGCAGTCTCCAAGCCTCCGCTTGATTTCCCCAATGTAAAGGAGGCCACATCAGGAACAGCGGATACAGTATACCACGTTAGCAGATGTGCAGGTGATCATCTGTTTACTGTGAAGGTTTTCTTGCACATGTCTTTCTTAGTGTTTTGACCACCATGGCTGTCTCATGTCATTGGAGGAGTGCACATTTTTCAGAGTTGTTGTAAGGCTGAAAGTCATAGCGATGAACAAAAGGTGCAGAATCACTTGACTGAAAACCAGGATAAAAATTTTAAAATCCAGATGTTAGTTAAATGTGAGTTAGGACACAGCAACCTTTTGCAAGTTAGCAGTTGTGAAAAATGAAGTCGAAGAATTCAGCTAGGAGAGCACAGAAATTTCAGGTGAGACAGTGACAGTAGTATGTCAGTTTCAAAAGTTCAGTTTGGGAGTCAGAAAGGACATAACCACTGCAACTCAGCCTTCTGAGAATTAAAAGACAATGGGTTCCATCTTTCAGATGTTTAGCAGAGGAAATCATGGCTCAATTGAGACTGGTTATTAGTAAGCAGTCTGACAGTATTAGAGGCAGTAGAGGGCTTAAGAGGTCAAGTGAGTGTGCTGGATTTTGTGTTACTGTGCAGTTAGACTCCATGTTTTTGAATGATAATGCCAAGGTAAAGAGGAAGATTTCACAAGCTTCAAAATCTCCCCTCCCCCAACCGCATCCCAAAACCAGCCCAGCTGGTTCCCGCCTCCCACCTGTTCCCTCCTGTTCTTCCTCTCACCTATCCCCTCCTCCCACCTCAAGCCCCACCCCGATCTCCTATCTACTAACCTCATCCCGCCCCCTTGACCTGTCCGTCCTCCCTGGATTGACCTATCTCCTCCCTACCTCCCCACCTACGCTCACCTTTACTGGCTCCATCCCCACCTCTTTGACTTGTCTGCCTCCTCTCCACCTATCCTCTCCTCTATCCGTCTCCCCCTCTCTCCCTATTTATTTCAGAACCCTCTTCCCCTCCCCCATTTCTGATGAAGGGTCTAGGCCCGAAATGTCAAGCTCTCCTGCTCCTGTGATGCTGCTTGGCCTGCTATGTTCATCCAGCTCCACACCTTGTTACCTCGGATTCTCCAGCATCTGCAGTACCTATTATCTCAGTTGAGTAATGTGTTGTTTAATACCCCTTGTGCGGGTTTCCAAAAGTAATGGTGCAGAGGCTGGATGATAAGTTAATTGCTTATGATGCATTGGTTCAATAAAACTGGAGTTAATGATTCACTCCCTGGATCAGTGATTTTGCAGTGTGAAATTAAGTTATTGTTGCTTCTTTAGCCCCAAGTGTCTTTTAGGCATGTCTGTTAAACGTATTTGATGAGTGACCAGACGCTGAGTTCACAGGATGCGTTGAAACAACAGATGTGCAGTGAATTTGATGGCAAGTTTTGTCAAGGCCTGAACTGGCATAATTGTTCAAACTTTATAACATATTTATATAGGGAGGCTTCTCTTTGACCTTGGATTAGCTGTTTAAAAAAGCAAAAACACACATATGTAATTTAAATTTTACTTCGTCTTGAATTGCTTAGTTCTGCAATAGTTAATAATAGTCATTCCTAACTCTCTCGATAGTAATGGAGTCAATGGTATGCAAATGATTCCGATTTTAAACTACAGTGGGAGGCCTAAGTAAATTTCCTGTATATTGCTGGTGCTATAGTTAATGAATAGGATGTACATTATTTATAACTCAGGATGGAGACACTAAACATTTTTGTTGTTTTTGCTTTCCTCGGAATTGTTGAATGATGGATAATTTTTTTTTACAAAGACTCAAATTCTGGTTGCAGGATTTAAAACTCATACGCACATACTTTCCAAGAACTTCTGATGTAGTGATGATGTCATTAGAATCATGCCCTGGGACACTGGTTTTAATCCCATCAGCAGTTGGTGACATTTAAATGTAATTAATTAACCAACATCTGGAATTGAAATCTTGTCTCTCTGTGGAAACCATCATCAATTGTCATAAAAAAACGTATCTGGTTCCCTCATCTTTTAAAGATGTTATCCCTATCTGGTCTGCCCTACTTCTGACTCCAGATGCTCAGCAATGTGCTTGACTCGTAATTGCCCTCTGAAATGGCCTAACTAACTACTCAGTTGTACTGAATATTATTTAAATAAGTTGAAAGGGAACAAAACTGAACAAGTACCTGGCATCAGCCTAGGCAGTGGAAATGATATCACCACGCTGTTGATCCTGTAGTCATCATTCTTAACTTCTGGGAACTTGTGCCAAAATTAGAGAGCTGTCCCACAGATTTGTCAAGTAGTACCCAGATTTAATCCTATCCGCTGCATCATACTTGGCCTATGACCCAGACATGACCGTCACCATCCCTGTGAATGTCCCATCCCACATAGAACACACCTAGCAAGCACAGTGGTATACCATCAAAAGGGAATTGCTGTAGGAGTCCTCAACACTGATCGACTCTGTACTCCATGAAGTCTCATGGCATCAGTCCAAAAATGGGCAAGGAGATCTGTTGATTACCATCTAATACCTTCATTTAGTTGATGAACAGGAATCCCTCCATATTAAACCCCAATGGAAGAATCACTGGAGGACAGAACAAAGACACTCAAGAATGCCTCAGTAACATCACCACTGACCAAACTGGCTGACTCCTCCAGAAAGTTTCTGCAGATTCTATTTACAATTTGATAGTGAGGAAATCAAGAAGAGGGAGAAGTCTGTTAAACCTTTTGCTCACCATCAAATACGTTCTCATATGGTTCATATGTGCAGATACAGTTACAACATTTAAAAGACATTTGGACAGGTACATAAATAGCAAAGGTTTAGAGGGATATGGGCCAAATGCAGACAAGTGGGATTAGTTTAGTTTGAGAAACTTGTTCGGCATGGTTGAGCTGGACTGAAGGGTCTGTTTCCAAGCTGTGTGATTGCCTGACTTTGTGACTTGTTGTGGATGGATCTGTTCGCTGCGGTATTGGTCAGAGTGGCCAGCATGCAGTCCTCATGAAGATGATGACCTGGCTTCATACTGAGCTTAGCCTCCATTGTGTTGTGTAGCACAATCAGCTTGTTAAACAGGATAGATCCAGAACAGATCTAATGACTCAAAGCTGTGTATCCATGAGGCACTTTGGACCATTGGCATCATCAGAACTATATTCAATCCATCCAGCATGGCAGGAATATCAGGTATACCTAAAAAATAGATTTTAACATGATGAAGCTACAACGTAGAACTTGAATGCCAAACAGCAGAAGCAGCATGCAATAGACAAGAGCCAAATGATTCCACAACCAAAGTTCTGCAGTCCTGCCACATCAAGTTGCAAATGACAGTGGAAAGTTAAATAACTAACAAGAGGAAAAGGATCCAAACATACACATGTCCTTAATGATGGGACAAGGTCAGCACATTGGTGCATAAGACAAGGCTGAAGCCTTTGTAACCATCTTCAGCTGGAGGTGCTGTAGATGATCCACCTTGCCTTCCTCCTGGGGTGCTCAACATCACAGGGACCAGTCTCCAGCCAATTCAGTTCACTCCATGTGTTATCAAGAACCACGTGAAGATGCTGGAAACTCAAGGCTATGGGCCTTCACAACTTTTTTTATTTATTCATTTTTTTGAGATGTGGGTGTCATTGCCTGGCCAGCATTTATTGCCTGTCCCTAGTTGCCTCTGAGAAGGTCATAGTGAGCAGCCTCCTTGAACTGCTGCAGTCTGCATGCTGTGGGTTGACCCACAATGCCATTAGGGAGGGAATTCCAGGATTTTGACACAGCGACAGTGAAGGAAAGGCGATATATTTCCAAGTCAGGATGGTGAGCGTCTTGGAGGGGAACTTACAGGTGATGGTGTTCCCATTATATCTTCTGCCCTTGTCCTTCTAGATGGAAGTGTTCGCAAGTTTGGAAGTTGCTGTCTGAGGATCTTTGGTGAACTTCTGCAGTGCATTATTTAGATAGTACACACTGCTGCTACTGAGCATCGGTGGTGGAGGGCGTGGATGTAGTGCCAATGAAATGGACTGTTTTGTTGTGGATGGTATCAAGTTTCTTGAGTGTTGTTGGAGCTGTACTCATCTAGGAAAGTGTTCTATCACACTCTTGATTTGTGCCTTATAGACAGTGGACAGGGTTTGGGGAATTAGGAGGCGAGTTTCTCACCACAGTATTCCTACCTTTGACCTGCTTTTGGAGCCACTGTGTTTATGTGTTGAGTCCAGTTGAGTTTCTGATCAATGATAACCCCCAGGATATTGATAGTGGGGCATGCGGTGCTGGTAACACCATTGAATGTCAAGAGGCGGTGGTTAGATTGTCTCTTATATGTGATGGTCATGACCTGGCATTTGTGTGACACGAATGTTACTTGCCACTTGTCAGCCCAAGCCTGGATATTGTCCAGATCTTGTTGCATTTGGACAAGAACTGCTTCAGTGTCTGAGTCGCGAATGGTGCAATTGTCTGTGAACATCCCCACTTCTGACCTTATGACGGAGGGAAGGTCATTGATGAAGCAGCTGAAGATATTTGGGCCTTGGACACTACCCTGAGGAACTCCTGCAAAGATGCCCTGGAGCTGAGATGACTGACCTCCAACAACATGACCATTTTCCTGTGTGTCAGGTATGAGTCTAACCACTGGAGAGTTTGCCTCTGATAACCATTGACTCCAGTTTTGCTCATGCTCCTTGATGCTGCACTCGGTTGAAAGTAGCTTTGATGTCAAGGGCTGTTACACTCCCATCACCTCTGGAATTCAGCTCTTTTGTCCATGTTTGAATGTTATTAGTAATATTAGTGAAAACTTGACCTCCAGAACTCGCCCTGCCCCTAGAAACGCTGTACTAGCATAGCTGCAAACTTACATTGCCAGCAATGTGGAAAATTATCCAAGTATGTTCTGTCAACAAAACTCAAGACGAATTCGGTTACCATCCCATCTATACTTTTGATCATTAACACAATGATGTAAAGTGTCATCAACGGTGCTACAGAGAGCATTTTCTGCAACAGCCTACTCACTGATGCTTATGGGTTCAGCCAGAGTGAATCAGTTCCTAACCTTGGTCTAAAAGAGTTGAACTCATTGCAAGATGAGAATGACTGCCTTGACCAATCCATTACCATTTCACCAAATGTGGCAACAACAGATTCTGGCAAATTTGAAGTGAACCATAATTGGGAAAGAGGGCTCACCACTAGTAATAGCTAGTACCATAGAATATTTCTGGTTGATGGAGCCCAGTTGTCTCATTCCCGAAGTGGCCCTGTGGGAAGTCCCTTGGGTAGTGTCCTTGGTCCAACCTGTTCTTTCAGCAATGAGGATCTTCCATCATAAGGTAAGAAGTAGGGATTTTCGTTGATAATTGCATGTCTAGCACCATTCCCAACTCCTTAGATACTGAAACAATGCATGTCTAAATGCAGCAGGACCTGAGCCACATTTGTGCCAATCACATACCTGGCAATAACCATATCCAACAATGATGTGGAGGTGCCAGTGTGGACTAGGGTGGGCAAGGTCAAAAATCACACAGCACCAGGATACAGTCCGACAGGTTTATTTGAAGACACTAGCTTTCGGAGTCTCATTCCTCCTTCAGGTGTCAGTGAGAGAGGTGACATTGGACACAATTTGTAAGCAAAAGATCAAAGGGTCATAGACTGATGTAGTGTTGAACAAACCTAAGATGGCTGTTAAATCTTTAATCAGTCAGAAATTATTAATATGCAAATTCCCAAATTTCTTTCAGGTCACTGCCCCGAGATACTAAAGGTTTTATCAGTTCCCTCAGTATACCAGAGGTGACTTCCCAGGTCAGAAAATGCATTTTAGGTGTAAGGCTTTGTTTAGAATCTGGCTGTGTATTAACTTGGAGTCAGACTAGTTTTATTTCCAAAGCAGGAATTTAAGTCACCCCATAGGTGTGTGAGCCTGCATGTGTGCGCGTGTGTGAGAGTGAGTGTGTGGGTATGAGAGAGGGTCTGTCTGAGTGTGTGAATATGTGCATATGAGTATTTGTATGTGTATGTGTCCGTGTATGAGAGTGTACAGTGTTGTGCGACATGGACCCAAGATCCCGTTTGAGGCCGTCCTCATGGGCACTGAACTTGGCTATCAGCCTCTGCTCGGCGAGTGTGCATTTTTGTGTATCTGGAAGTCCACCTTGGAGGACGTTTACCTGAAGATCCAAGGCAGTGACTTGAAAGAAATTCAGGAATTTGCAAATTAATCCTTTC
The DNA here is from genome assembly GCA_024137785.1 of Ginglymostoma cirratum. Taxonomy (NCBI): domain Eukaryota; kingdom Metazoa; phylum Chordata; class Chondrichthyes; order Orectolobiformes; family Ginglymostomatidae; genus Ginglymostoma; species Ginglymostoma cirratum. Next base: position 12,299,006 of record JAHRHZ010000091.1, on the reverse strand, counting down.
TAAACGATTAAAGATTTAACAGCCATCTCAGTTTTGTTCAACACCACATCAGTTCTATGACCTTTTGATCTTTTCCTTATAAATACTGTGTCTAATGTCCACCTCTCTATAACTGACATCTGAAGAAGAATGTCCTTGACCACTGAAGTGTACCCCACTGGGAGGGAGCATCATTGTCTGGTGATTGTCTGCGTGGTGTCCATTCATCCGTTGTCATAGTGTCATGCATTGGGACATCCTTGCCTGCAGAGTATGAGAGAGATAACATTGTCTGTGCACATGGTGGGTGGTGTTCGCATGTATGATGGTAGTATCCATGTCAATAATCTGACATGTCTTGCAGAGGTTGCCATGACAGTGTTGTATGGTGTTGTGGTTAACGTTGTCCTGAAGGCTGGGTAGTGTGCTGTGAACTATGGTCTGTTTAAGGTTTGGTGGTTGTTTGAAGGCAAGAAATGGAGGTGTAGGGAAGATCTTGGCAAGATGTTCATTGTCATCAACGATGTGTTGAAGGCTGTGAAGAACATAGCATTGTTTCTCCGCTCCCAGGAAGTACTGGATGACAAAGGGTGCCCTATCAGTCATATTCCCATGTCTGTCTTCTGAGTAGGTCATTACGGTTTTTCATTGTGGCATGTCAGAACTGGCAATCGATGAGTTGAACACCATATCCCGTTCTTGTGAGGGCATCCTTCAGGTGTCCATCATGTTCCTCCTCATCTGAACAGATCCTGTGTATGCGTAGGGCTTGTCCGTAGGGGATGGCTTCTTCAATATGTTTAGGGTGGAAGCTAGAGAAGTGCAGCATCGTGAGGTTGTATGTAGACTTGTGTTAGGGCGAGCTGTTGAGGTGTCTGTCCTTGATGGAGATGCCTGTGTCCAAGAATGAGAATGATTCTAAAGAGTAGTCCATGGTAAGTCTGATGGTGGGATGAAACTTGTTGATATCACAATGTAGTTGTTTCAGTGATTCCTCGCCGTAAGTCCAAAGGATGAAAAAGTCGTCAAGTGTATCTGGTGCATAGCGTTGATCGGAGGTCCTGCACAGCAAAGAAGTCTTGTTCGAACTTATGCATGAACATGTTGGCATATTGGGGTACGAATCTGGTTCCCATGGCTCTTCCGTGTGTCTGCATGAAGAACTGGTTGTCGAAGGCGAAGACTCTGTGATTGAGAATGAAGTGGATGAGTTGCGGAATGGTGTCTGGAAGTTGGCAGTGGTTGGTATTGAGTACTGATGGGGGATGCTGCTGTAGAGTGCTAAAATGTCCATTGTGACGAGGAATGTTCCTGGTTTGATTGGTCTGTGGGTGCTGAGTTTCTGTAGGAAATCTATGGTGTCACAACAGAGGCTGGGGATTCCCTGTATAATGGGTTTCAGGATGCCCTTGACATAGCCAGAGCAGTTCTTAGACGAGATCCCTGTGTGATTCTAAACAAGGCCTCATACCTAAAATGCATTGTCTGACCTGGGTGTCACCTCTAGTATTCTGAGGAAACTTAAAACCTTTAGTTATCTTGACTTGAAAGAAATTTAGGAATTTACACATTAATCCTTTCTAACTGATTCGGGATGTAATAGCCATCTTAGGTTTGTTCAACACCACATCAGTTCTATGAGTATTTAATCTTTTGCTTATAAGTTCTATGTCCAATGTCACTTCTCTATAACAGACACCTGAAAAAGGAGTGATACTCCAAAAACTTGTGTCTTCAAATAGACCTGTTGGACTGTAACTTGGTGACGTGTGATTTTTGGCCATATCCAGCAAGAGAGAGTCTAACCATCTCCTATGACAATCTTTGGACCACATATAACCTGACTGCAATCATTTATAAGTGGTTCCAGTAGGGTATTCTATAGCTCACACTTCAATTATTTTCAGGAATAGGATCTTTGCCAAGGCCAGCATTTCAACTCGTAGTTAATACATAACTGACCAGTTGCTTTGGGACTGGGTCTTTGCCAGAGTCGGGAATTTACCAGTCACCTGTGCTTAGCCCCCACCCTAAGAACAGCAGACCTACAATGCTGACCCGAGCACTGTTGCCGGTCTAGACTGTGTCAGATAAGGATGATGCTTACCTGCATATTAACAGTACTCAAATTAGGTGATTGACAATTTATACAAGGAAGCATGGATTGAAAATAGATGAGTTCAAATATATCACAGCGCAAACTGTTTGTGTTTTTCAGTATAAATGCATTAAGGTGACTGCAGTGCAAAGTGAAGGGGGAGAAAATCACAATACAATACAGTAGCAGGTCTTCTTGAGGTTATTAAAGGGCATAGTAAGATTGCATTGCTTTTCTGTTCTAGTCCATTTGCCTAGAAGGGGTTAAAATTTTCATTCATAAAACTCTTCTTATTTCAAAGTAAGCACTACTCTTGCCAAAAAAAAAGAGGTTTGAATCTTAATATTCAATATAAACTGAAAGAGTAAGACTCTACCTGTCCTGATTAACTACTTTGTAGCCCTGTACAGGATCAGGATAACCATTCTTTAGAAATGGACATCAACTCGGATGAAGAAGTCATTTTTAGCTCCGATGAAGAAGATGCCAGTTCAGATACAAGTAAAGGAGAACTGGATCAGCAAGATGAGAAGCAGGTACCTTGTTATCCAAATATGATTCTTAAGATACCTCTTATAAAATCTTATTCTAATAGGTCCTGTGTGCAATTACTCAATAACAGGGATCATTATGCTATTCAGCAAACGTTCTTAAGAGTCATTGGATGTAACCCATTCAGCCTCTATCAAACAATTTACTAAATGTTTTTTCCTTTAACAATGGGTATAAACTTTAATCTCTCACCAGTTTTAAAATATATATTTTTGTGAGAGCAGGGAAGTGAAATTGAGATTAATATTCATTCTACTGCATGAAGACATTTTATAGTCTGATTCAACTGGAAAGGGTATGTGGATGCTAATCAATGTATCTATCTGCAGCAGTTTTGAATCCATGTATTCAATGGAAAGATTGTTGCATGTAGATGCAGATGGGTATTCATCTCTTTCTCTGCAATAATGTGTGATAGTTGACCCCTTCTGTGGGCTTCCAGGACTTGCGGTTGGTGATGAGGTCGTGGTCTAAATTGTTTGGTAATTTCCTGGTACTAATGGAGGCCAGCATATGCATAAATTACAAAACTAATATCGGATTTGTATTTCCTGCCCATAAACATTATCTGTTGTCATAACATTTGGATTCTTTCCTTCAACATTTAGAACTCTAGAGTGTGATATCTGTATATCCCATTCAGTAAATCAACTGTTACAAGTGTAGTTAGAAGTTCTTGCAGCTGTGACTTTCAACGGAGTTTCTTAAGTCTCCCTCCCTACAACATGTTGCGCGTTATTAAAAATTTTATTCATCAATTGACTGCACAAATCATTTCAAGTTTTTGCGATTTTGGAAAATTTGCAATCTACTTGTTATTATTAACAGTCATTTTCAGTAGGTATTTTCAACACCGTAGGTATCTTGTCTTGACTGCTGTCCGGATAAATGCTTTTTGATCTTCAGCAAAGTCACAAAGTAATAATCTTGTCTTTTGGTTATAATTCTTTTGTGAGACATCTTATCAAAGATTCTTTTCAAATTGAGTTCTATAACACCAAATGTCTCCTTTTTCAATTATTTTCAAAGAATTCTAATAGACATTATTACATACAGCACATGACATGAATAAAGTCACAGACGTGGCTTTATTTTGAAATTTTATTAAAAAGAAGAAGCTGTTAAAATCCATAGAGAATATAGCTGTGCTCCTAGGTCCTAATGAACTTATGCAATAGCGTCTCGTTGTTTATTTGCTAGTATGTTCCCTGATTTGTGTGTGTCTCGGAGGTAAACCTTGGAATTCATGTCTTATTTTATCTTTAATGTATGGGAATCTTTTCATTTTGTTTTACTTTCAAATTTTTACTCCTTTAAAGTAGTAATCCATTGAATTCTTTATCTCTGTTATTTCTGCCCTTTGAGTTTGCTTGTCTTAGCCTACACATTAGCATGTGTAGTCGTTAGCAGATTGTATCGCCAAATGTATATTTTCCTGGCTATTGATCTTGGCTACTGCACAAGGTTCAAAGTCCAAAGGTTTTAAAGTTTCTAGAGAACAGCTAGAATTTGAATGACTGCACACGCTATACTTATCATCCATATATTTCATGTCATAAATGCATTTGAAGTTCTGTTGTTAAAGTTTCTGAAGCTAGGTTGGATGTTTGATTGAAGTATTCAGAATCGTTAAGGAGTCTGAATAGTGAATGGGGTGAAACTCTTCCCAGTGGTAGAAGGATTGAAAACCAGAGGTTATAAATTTTGTGTCCTAAAAGAAGCAGTGACAACATGAAGAAAAACCTTTCGTTTCTGAGAATGGTTAGAATCTGGAATGCAGTGCCTGAGAGTGTGGTGAAGAAATATTAAATTGAGGCATTTGAAGGAGAATTGAATTATTATCTGAAAAGAAATTATATGCAGGCTCTCCTCGAAAAGGCTGTTCAGTGACATAGGACATAGGAAACAAGAGCAACATTGGAAACAACATAAGAAACAAGCCTGCCCCACCATTCATCAAGGTCATGGCTGATCTGCTCCAAACCTCAACTTCTGTTTCGTGCAAGCTGATCATTGTCCTCAAACCCCTGATATTTCATTAAAGCAATCTACCCCCTGTTTAAATACTTCGAGTGATCTTGTCTCCAAAACTTTCTGGGGTAGGGTATTCTAGACATTCATTTCCTCTGGAAGAAGAAATTCCTTCATAGTTCAGTTTTAAATGAATATGCTGTTATTCTGTAACTATGTTCCTGAGTTCAAGAAGCCCCTTCAGAATCCTGTATGTTTCGATAAGATTACCAATACTAGTATATTCTTTTTAAAAAATACAGAACCAAATTTATACATAGTACTCCAGCTGTGGCCTCACCAACATCCTATGCAATTGTACCAAACCTTAGGTAACACGGTGTAGAGCTGGATGAACAAAGCAGGCCAAGCAGCAGGGGATTTCAGAATCCCCTTCCCCTCCCCCATTTCTGAAGAAGGGTCTCGACCCAAAACGTCAGCTTTCCTGCTCCTCTGATGCTGCTTGGCCTGCTGTGTTCATCCAGCTCTACACTGTGTTATCTCAGATTCTCCAGCATCGGCAGTTCCTACTATCCCTGTACCAAACCTTTCTCTGTTTTTAATCTCCAACTTCCTGACATTAAAAGCCAAGATTTCCTATGCTGTCTTGACTACTTGCTGCGCTTCTATGCCAACCATTTTTGTTCCGTGCACAAGAACACCCAGGTTCCTCTGTGCTGGACCATTTTTTGGAGTTTCTCTCCATATAAATAATCGTTTGCCTTATGGTTTTTCCCCACCAAAATGCATCACTTCACACTTCTTGACATTAAACTCCAGTTGCCAAGTTTTTCCCACTCACTGAACCTATCTGTATCCCTTTGCAGATTCCTTATATCCTGATCACAAAGTGCCTCCTCATCTGTTTTGTATCATCAAATTTGGATACAATACACTTAGCTCTCCCCTCTACTTATTTAGTATAGATAGTAAATAATTTAGGAATTATCGCCATAGCACTCCACTAGTTATATATTTCCAACCTGAAAATGACCCATTGATCCTGACTCTGTCTTCTGTGTATTAAACAATCCTCAAAACATTGCTCAAACTGTAGAGTGAGCTCCTATTTTGTGTAGTTACCTTTTATGTAGCATCTTATTGAATACCTTCTGGAAATCGAAATACACTGTCTACTGGTTCCTCTTTGTCAACTCTGCTTGTTAAATACTCAAAAAACGGGAGCAAATTTGTCAAATGTGTTTTCCTTTTCAGAAAACGATGTTGACTGTTTGTTTGTGTTAAACCTTTCTAAATACCCTACTGTTCCTTTCTTAATAATGGACTCTAACATCTGTTATTGGGGAATTGCTAGACTACCTGGCTTATAGTTTCCTGCTTTCTGTCTGTCTTCCTCCCATCTTGAACAGCAGCATCATATTGTCAGGTTTCCAATCTGACCGAAGCCCTCTGAAATCCAGTGTGTTCTGGATATTTTAATCAGTGCCTCCACTGTCTCTGCTGCAACTTCTTTAAACCCTTGAATGCAGGTCATCGGGATCTGGTGACTTTCTGCCATCAATCCTGTTAGTTTATCAAATACTTTGACCCTTATCATTGAGACTATTACAAGAAAAGAGTTGTGGTGAATGTGAGATAACAAAGTGTAGAGCTGGATGAACACAGCAGGCCAAGCAGCATCAGAGGAGCAGGAAAGCTGACATTTCGGGTCATATTTTCAGTTATATGGACTGCTGCTCTTTTTGATATTAATTCTCGACCTGGTCATGAATATAATTTCAAGTTCAAAATGGTACAAAACTTGGGAATATAGTAAACAGTAGGGCAATACAGCACCAGATTTTAGGGGAACCGTTGAAATGGGCAGACATAGGCAGACAAAAATGTTTGTTAAGAAATGTCAAGTGGAATACATTGTAGCAACGATGAGGCAAAGCAATGTAAGCTATATGGTTCATTTTTAAGGGGGTTCGGAAACAGAGGCAAATCAGGTGCATGGGTGCAAATTTTCAAAGATATTAGGATAAGTTGATAAGTCTGCTTACAAACAGGGAATCCTATTTTTTAATCAGGAGTGAAATAGAGCATGTAATAAGAAATATAATAACAAATAACATCATGATTGATCTATTGCAACAACATCTTTCCATATGACCCCGTCACTTCCTTTTATTACCCCAATATCCAAAACTCCTATCAATCTTGGTCTTGAATATGTATGCAACAACTTGGGCATTCAAAGCTTTCTGGAGTTGAGAAATTCAAAGGATTTAAAACTCTTTGCCCTCATGTCACTTCTAACTAGCTGATCACTTATTCTGGCCACCTTGTTCAGACTCGTAGGCCATTAAAAAACGTCCCTGCAGTGTCTACTATGTTAAATTCCTTCTAAAACTTGAATGTGTCATAATGAGGCCTCTTCAAAATTCTTGAGTCAGTCTCATCCCAAGAATCAGTTTAGTGGACATATGTTGCACAGCCTGTGTGATGGTTTGTATATCCTTTCTTGGGTAAGGAAACTAAAACTGTATAGTACTCCAGATGTGGTCTCATCAAAACTGTATATAATTACGTCAAGACTTCCTTACCCTTGAACTCTAACTCTCTTGCACTAAAGGCTAACGTACAACTCACCACCTTAACTGCTTGCTGCATCTCCATGTGATTCTGTGATTTGTATACTAGGTTCCTCTGAATCCTGTTCCATGTGCCATGTTCTTGCCATTCATGTCACCAATCTATGTCCTTTTCCATCCTCTTGTCAACTCACTTTCTCATTAGTTTTTGTATTACGAACAAAATTAGATAAATATGTTCAGTTCCTTCATTTAGGTCATTAATATAGGTTGAAAACAGCTGAAGCTTGAATGCTGATCCATGCCATAGCTTGAGGTACAGAGTCCCAACTTGAAATGATCTATTTATTTGCACAGTACACAAACAATAAAGTTATGTTAAACCTTTCTTGAAACACTAGTTAGGCCTTAATTTGAGTATAGTGTTCTATTCTGGGTACCATAGGCCTGGAAAGGAGCCAAGGCCTCAGCCTGTAGAAGAGATCGAATAGAGATATACCAGGGGTTAAAAGTTGGATAGCTGGAGAATCTCTGGTTGCTCTCCTTAGAAAAGAGTCAATTAGGAAGAGATCCGATACAAGGTTTCACAACATGAATAAGTAAAGTGAAATTAAACTGTTTCCGGTGGCAGAAGTGTTAGTGACCAGAGAAAGAAATTAAGGTGATTGAGGAAAAGAATCAGGTGACATGAAGAGACTTTTTTAAAATACTGAGAGTTGTGAGCTGCAATCCACTGTCTGAAAGGGTGAAAGTAGATTCAATAGTAATTGTCAAAATAGAAATGGATATGTAAGCCATAAGATAAAAAGATGCAGAGTTGTGAGGAAAGAGCAGGGGATAGGTATCTCTACTAATAAGTTGTTACCGGCGCTATTAAGCTAATGATCTTCTTATGCGCAAGATCATATTGTAAATTATATTTTCTTTTGAGAGCTCCTTCATTTGCAGCAACAGTGAAAGGCATATTAGAAAACTAATGTAAAGATATTCAAACCATTGGGTGACACTCTGGAAGGGTGGCAGCTGTTGTTCACATTTGTCATCTCAAAACACCACGTACAGTTGAGACAAGGCTGTTTCCAGAATCAGAAAGGGCATGGACTTTGTGTAAATGTATAACCAGCTGAATCTGACATCACCTTTTGCCAAATAATATTGGTGGCTCAGTGGTTAGCACTGCTGCCTCACAGCGCCAGGGACCCTGGTTCAATTCCACCCTCGGGTGACTGTCTGTGTGGAGTTTGCACATTCTCCCCGTGTCTGCGTGGGTTTCCTCCGGGTACTCCTGTTTCCTCCCACAGTCCAAAGATGTGCAGGTTAGGTGGATTGGCTAAGCTAAATTGCCCGTAGTGTCAGTAGATTACGTGGGTTATAGGGGGATGGGTCTGGGTGGGATGCTCCAAGGGCTGGTGTGGACTTGTTGGGCCGAAGGGCCTGTTTCCACACTGTAGGGATCCTATGATTCTGTGAATCTGTAGGGATTCTATGAATATTCCTGCTTCAGCTACATCACAAACAGATTATGTAGTCTTTGTTAGATTTCTCTTTGCGGGAGTTTGCTTTGTGCAAATTAGCTACTACGTTACAACAGTGTCGATACAGCATGGAGCTGGAGGAACACAGCAGGTCAGGCAGCATCAGAGGACAGGACAGTTGACGTTTCGGGTCGGGACCCTTCAGGGGACTGGGGAGGGGGAAGGGCGCTCAGAAATAAATGAGGGCTGGTGGGACTGGGGAAAGGTGAGTGAGGTGGTGATAGGTCAATGCAGGTAGGGGCTTGTGGAGGTTGGTCAATGGGAAGAATGGGGCAGATAGGTGAGAAGGAAGATGGACAGGTTGTGTCCGTCAAGGAGGCAGGGATGAGGGGGAGTGCTGGACATGGGATGAGGTTGGGGGTGGGGAGTTTTTTGTAGCTAGTGAATTCTATGTTGAGGCCATTGGGTTGTAAGCTCCCAAGGTGAAATATAAGGTGTTGTTCTTCAGATTTTCTTGTGGCCTCATCGTGACAATGGAGGGGGCCCAGGATGGACAAGTCACCAAGGGAGTGGGAAGGGGAGTTGAAATGGTTGGCAACCAGAAGGTGTTTTTGATTGGGGTGTACAGAGCGCAGATGCTCCGCGAATCGGTCACCCAGTCTGCGCTTGGGAGCAACGGATGCAGAAGACCAGGTTAGAAGATGTACAGGTGAATCCCTGTCAGATATGGAATGATCGATCGGGGCCTTGGATGGAGGTGTAGGGGCAAGTGTGGCACTTTCTGTGGTAGGAGGGGAAAGTGCCAGGTGTGGTTGGGTTAGTGGGGAGTGTGTAGCGGACGAGAGAGTCGTGGAGAAAGCAGTCCCTATGGAAAGCAGATAGAGTTGGGGAGGGGTATATCTCTTAGGTGGTAGGGTCTGATTGCAGGTGGCGGAGGGTGATGCGTTGGATTCGCCCCACCCTTCCCATTGACCAATCACCGAGCATGCACTGATGCTGCCTGACCTGCTGTGTTCCTCCAGCTCCACATTGTATCAACTCTGACCTCCAGCATCTGTAGTTCTTGTCATCTCCACATTACAACAGTGACTACATTTCAGAACGATTGTTGAATTTGTGAAAAGTGCTATATAAATGCAAATCTTTCTAACTTTTTAATCCAGTCATAAATGGGGAGTCACTCCACTGTCCTGTAGAACTGTGCTCTGCACCATGTAGGTAATAATTTCCACTCAACATATGTTTCAGCTTTGTTTTTCACTTTTAAAATAATCCTTCCCAACATGTTTATTGTCCATGCATGTTAAAATAAAATACTTTGAGCAGCCTCCTAACATGGCGTTCATATGGAGATGAAGAGAGATTGGACATCCGTAATGAAGAGGAGATGGTTAGAGAAAGAAAATTTGAAACTTTGAAATGGATTTGGGTGGAGAGAAACAAAGGAGGAAATATGTAGTCAAGTTCAGTAGGGCAGAAGCAGGCTAAGTCAACCAGAGCAGTCCTATTTGTGGCTCTTGGGAAGGAGGTAGAAGCAAGCTGATTGGGATTTGGGAATTATGAGGTAGGAAACTACGGAGGGAAGATCACCAGAAGAGAGATGATTAGTGGTCTGGTAACAGTGGCTTGTTGAGATCAAACTCCTTATTCAGAGTCCAAATTACAATGTCAGAGTGTTCATTTTCTTCTGAGGAAGGGTCACTCGACCCAAAACGCTAAGTCTGATATCTTTCCACAGATGCTACCACACTTGCTGAGCTTTTCCAGCAATTTCTGTTTTTGTTTCTGTTTCACAGCATCTGCAGTTCTTTTGGTGTTCTTCATTTTCTTTGCTCATTAATATGTTTTAAGTTTTCTGTTCACTGTTCTTTAAAAGTTCCATCAGACATTTTGCATCTGGTGTATGTAATGACATAATTTAAGCATGAAAAAAATTGCAAACTAGTTGTCACAGAACAGGGAATTCACACGTCTTATAGTTCTGATATCATTGATGAATGGGTGACATTTAACCAGTAACATTTGAAACCCTTTTACGCTAATTTAGTTTACTTGTATCTTTCAGGCTCTTGAGTAGATTTGTAGCTCGGGTTATGGATGCTGTGGTTGGTTCGTTAGTTCACGGACGTTTCATTACCCTGCTGGGTAACATCATCAGTGCAGCCTCTGAAGTGCAGTTGTGTTTTCCCACCTAGTATTTAAACTCTGGGGTCCATTGGATTTGATTGCCTCATTTCTGGTTTTCCTTCTCAGTGGTGTGTATATAGGGTCTAATTCTACATGTTTATTGATTTCCTTCTAAGTGAAGAACCAGGCCTCTAGGAATTGCTGTGCTTGTCTCTGGCCTGTTCTAGGATCCTGGTGTTTTCCCAATTGAACTGGTAGTTCTCCTTATCCGTGTGAATGGAGATGAGTGAGTATTGGTCGTGTCTTTTTGTTGCTAGTTGGTGTTCATGTACTCTTGTGGCCAGTTTTCTTCCTTTCTGTCCAATGTAATGTTTGTCGCAGTCCTTGTGTGGAATTTTGTATATTACGTTGTTTCTGTCCATAGTGGGTAAGGGGTCTTTGGTTTGAGTTTGCAGCTGGCATATGGTTGATGTGGGTTTGTGTGCTACTCTGATGCCTAATGGTCATAGGAGTTTTGTGGTCAGTTCGGATATGTTCTTGATGTATGGTAGCGTGATGGCTGTGTTAGGGTGTGCAGCATCTTCCTGTTGTTACTTTGTATCAGTTCTTTTGGGATTTGAATGACTTTTTAAAGGTGGCATGTTATAAAAATTATGCTGAAAATTAAACTGGAGAGTTTTGAGAGTTCAATTGTGATCTTCCTCCTGAAGGAGGTGGCACAAAGTTTGTGTTATAGAACTATAAACTGTTGAGCATTTTTGCATGTGAAGTATTTTAGAACATAGAACATAGAACAATACAGCGCAGAACAGGCCCTTCGGCCCTCGATGTTGCGCCGCCCTGTGAACTAATCTAAGCCCATCCCCCTATACTATCCCATCATCATCCATATGCTTATCCAAGGACTGTTTAAATGCCCCTAATGTGGCTGAGTTAACTACAATGGCAGGCAGGGCATTCCACGCCCTTACCACTCTGAGTAAAGAACCTGCCTCTGACATCTGTCTTAAATCTATCACCCCTCAATTTGTAGCTATGCCCCCTTGTACTAGCCGACGTCATCATTCTAGGAAAAAGACTCTCACTGTCCACCCTATCTAATCCTCTGATCATTTTGTATGTCTCTATTAAATCCCCTCTTAGCCTTCTTCTCTCCAATGAGAACAGACCCAAGTCCCTCAGTCTTTCCTCATAAGACCTTCACTCCAGACCAGGCAACATCCTGGTAAATCTCCTCTGCACCTTTTCCAATGCTTCCACATCCTTCCTGTAATGGGGCGACCAGAACTGGACGCAATATTCCAAGTGAGGCCGCACTAGCGTTTTGTACAGTTGCAGCATGACATCACGGCTCCGGAACTCAATCCCTCTACCAATGAAACCTAACACACCGTATGCCTTCTTAACAGCACTATCAACCTGGGTGGCAACTTTCAGGGATCTATGTACCTGGACACTAAGATCCCTCTGCATATCCACACTACCAAGAATCTTTCCATTGACCCAGTATTCTGCCTTCCTATTATTCTTCCCAAAGTGCATCACCTCACATTTATCTGCATTGAACTCCATTTGCCACCTTTCAGCCCAATTCTGCAGTTTATCCAAGTCTCCCTGCAACATGCAACATTCTTCCACACTGTCCACCACTCCACCGACTTTATTGTCATCTGCAAACTTACTAACCCATCCACCTATGTCTGCGTCCAAGTCATTTATAAAAATGACAAACAGCAGTGGTCCCAAAACAGATCCTTGTGGCACACCACTAGTAACTGGACTCCAGGCTGAATATTTTCCATCAACCACCACTCTTTGGCTTCTTTCAAAAAGCCAGTTTCTAATCCAAACTGCTAAATCTCCCTCAGTCCCATGCCTCTGCATTTTCTCCAATAGCCTACCATGTGGAACCTTATCAAAGGCTTTACTGAAGGCCATGTACACCATGTCAACTGCCCTACCCTCATCCACATGCTTGGTCACCTTCTCAAAACACTCAATGAGGTTTGTGAGACACGACCTGCCCTTGACGAATCCATGTTGACTATCTCCAATCAAATTGTTGCTTGCTAGATGATTATAAATCCTATCTCTTATAATCCTTTCCAAAACTTTTCCTACAACAGATGTAAGGCTCACTGGTCTATAATTACCGGGGTCATCTCTACTGCCCTTCTTGAACAAGGGCACAACATTTGCAATCCTCCAGTCCTCTGGTACTAAACCTGTAGACAATGACAACTCAAAGATCAAGGCCAAAGGCTCCGCCATCTCCTCCCTAGCTTCCCAGAGAATCCTCGGAAAAATCCCATCCGGCCCAGGGGATTTATCTACCTTCACACCTTCTAGGATTGATAACACCTCCTCCTTACTAGCCTCAATCCTTTCAAGTCTAATAGCCCGTATCTCAGTCTTCTCCTCTACAATATTCTCCTTTTCCTGAGTGAAAACAGATGAGAAAGATTTGTTTAGCACCTCTCCGATCTCCACAGGGTCCACACACAACTTCCCACTTCTGTCTTTGACTGGCCCTATTCTTACCCTAGTCATCCTTTTATTCCCCACATACCTGTAAAAAGCTTTAGGGTTCTCCTTAATTCTACCTGCTAATGACTGCTCATGTCCCCTCCTTGCTCTTCTTAACTCTCTCTTTAAATCCTTCCTAGCTAATCTGTAACTCTCCATCGCCTCATCTGAACCATCTCGTCTCAATGTCACATAAGCCTCCCTCTTCCGCTTAACAAGAGATACAATTTCTTTTGTAAACCAAGGTTCCCTTACCTTATCACTTCCTCCCTGCCTGACAGGGACATACCTATCAAGGACACGCAATATCTGTTCCTTAAACCAGCTCCACATTTCGATTGTCCCCATCCCCTGCATTTTGCTACCCCATTCTATCCCTCCTAAGTCTTGCCTAATTGCATTATAATTGCCTTTCCCCCATCTATAACTCTTGCCCAGTGGCATGTTCTTTTCCCTTTCCATTGCTAAACTAAACGTAACCGAATTATGGTCACTCTCTCCAAAGTGCTCACCTACCACCAAATCAAACACCTGGCCTGGTTCATTACCAAGTACCAGATCCAGTGTGGCCTCCCCTCTTGTCGGCCCTTCGACATACTGTGTCAGGAAACCTTCCTGCACACATTGGACAAAAACTGATCCATCCGATGTAGTAGAGTTATTGACTGGAAAGGCTATGTTGGGGAAGTTAAAGTCTCCCATAATGACCACCTTGTTCCTTTCACTCCTGCCCAGAATCGTTTTGCCGATCCTCTCCTCCACATCCCTGGAACTTTGCGGAGGCCTATAAAAAAACTCCCAGCAGTGTGACCTCTCCTCTCCTGTTTCTGACCTCAGCCCATACCACCTCAGTAGACGAGTCCTCGTCAAAAGTTCTTTCAGCCACCGTTATACTGTCCTTGACTAACAAAGCTACACCTCCCCCTCTTTTACCACCTTCCCTGATCTTTATGAAAGATCTAAACCCTGGAACCTGCAACATCCATTCCTGACCCTGCTCTATCCATGTCTCCGAAATGGCCACAACATTTGAGGGCATTATTAGCAGCGTAAGTTATTGCAAGTCAGGCCAAAGCACTGAAACAAATTGAACAATCCAAGTTTTTATGATGAGTTAGTTCACATAATGTTTGAATGGTGTAATGCGGTAATATCCAAGATATACCAAGGTGTAGAGCTGGATGAACACAACAGGCCAAGCAGCATCAGAGGAGCAGGAAGGCTGACATTTCGGGCCTAGACCCTCCTTCAGAAATCTGCAGTTCCTGCTATCTCATATCCAAGATATGTGTTTTTTTTTGCTATTCACTTGTGGGATGGCAGCGTCGCTGCCTGGCCAGTATTTCTTACCCGTCCCTAGTTGCCCTCGAGAAGGTGGTGGTGAGCTGTCTTCTTGAACCGCTGCAGTCTTCCTGCTGTGGGTTGACACACCACGCTATTCGGGAGGGAATTCCAGGATTTTGACCCAGTGACAGTGAAGGAACAGCGATATATTTCCAAGTCAGGATGGTGAGTGACTTGGAGCGGGACTTGGAGGTAGTGGTGTTCCCATATGTCTGATGCCCTTATCCTTCCGGATGTAAGTTGTCGTGGGTTTGGAAGGTATTGTCCGACGATCTTTGGTTAATTTCTGCAGTGCATCTTTTAGATATTACAGACTGCTGCTACAGAGCGTTGGTGTTGGAGGGAGTGAATGCTTGTGGATGCAGTGCCAGTCAAGCCGGCTGCTTTTTCCTGGATGGTCTCGAGCTTCTTGAGTGTTGTTGGGGCTGCACTCATCCACGCAAATGGGTCTGCTGAAGTCTATGGCTCAGCACTTGTTTCTTTAAGTCACTCAGTTGTATGTTGAGGCCCTACAACAGAGGCTTGAGTGCAAAATCTAGGCTGGCACTCAGATGAAACTTTCAATTTCTCAGGTAAACAAAAAAGATTGCATAGCATGACTCATGAGAAAGCAGCAAGTTCTCCCATGTCCTGATTGATATTTGCCCCTCACGTATTATAAAACTCAATTTTTTGGTCATTAGTTCATTTCCATTTGTGAATCCTTGCTGTGACCAAATTGGCAATTTATAAACAATGACTACGCCTCAGAAAGTGTTTGGACTGTCCAGGAATTTGAGATGTTCAGAGGTCATTAAAGGTATTCTATAAATGTGAAGCTTTTGTTTTAAAATACCAACTGTGAACTTTAATATAGCTTATGACATGCCTGTTTTGGTCTTATTTATAATGCAAGCCTCAAATTTTCAGAATTGTCAGGCCTGTATGCTAACAAAGACTATGTTATGATTGATTGGTTAATTTTAATCAATGAGAAAGCTTTACTGTGTGGAATTGGAGGAACACAGCAGGTCAGGCAGCATCAGAGGAGCAGGAGAGTTGTTTCAGGCATTCCCTTCATCAGGACTCAGAGTGACAATAATGTGACTTGAAATAAATTTCAGTTTCTTATTTCTTCGGGGCTTTCTTAAAAAAGAAATAAAAAGTTAACACAGCTAATTTTGTGTCTGGAACTAATGTTTGTTTCAGAGAGGTTAGATTTAAACTCAACTTGTACAACATGTGGCTGCTTTTCCGTTTCTCTTTTAAATGCAGTACCCTTCTCCATGCTGGATCTTTGTCAGAATGTGTTTGAAACAGGCAGTGTACAATGGGGAAGAATTTGTGATGCAGTTGGTGTGAGTACTTATCTCCTAATGGGGAGATTGTGGGTTTTGTTCCATGTGTTGCCTACTGCTGAAACTTGTCCACCTTTGGATAAATTCTCTGTTCTTCACCAATTTAAGTATTGCAGAAAGTCTAGTTTTGCTTCCTGTTTATCGTGGTGTGAGGCATGGAGATATACAAGAGTAATAAATCTCAACTTAGTGTCTTATGTTGTGTCTTAGGAGGAAAGTTCCTTTTATTTTACATAGGGCTGCATTTTTTAATGTTCAGAGAGTATGCTTTAAGATCTTTAAAGTTGGCAATCTGTAGAAACTAGATTCCATTTTCCGATATCATATTCTTATTACTGCAGTCTCGACTCTTAGGTCAAAGTTGTTTAATTAAAAGTATTTGATTGTTCAGTTTCCTTGTAATAAATTCCCACTTTTTAATCAAGCATTATGAATAATAATTATTTGGTTAATTCAAAACTTTTTGTACAAAAACAATTTCCACTTATCAACAAATACTATTTTTATGAATAGCTAGTGTCTATGGGTTGCAGCTTATGGGCTGAGGCAAATAATTATATCGTAATTCAATGTATGTTCAAAATATTTAAAATAGTTAGGTATTATGGCCAACTCTCTAAGTTCTGCGATGTAATGGTTTGATTTTGCTCAACTTGAAATTTTTGGCTACGAACTGTTCAATAAATTTGAAAGCTTTTTGTCTCATTTTTGAGTTTTCCATTTATTCTGGTGTAATGCTGCTGCTATGTTTTATATTTTCCTGTGAATGGTGGTGTAATATCTAAATCTTGCCTTTACCCTCCTCTGTAGAATGGTGAAGGAATGAAAACCAAAGTGTATCATATTGCCAGAGAAATCATGAGCTCCGAGAAGGTGTATGTATAGCATTGATTTTGATATTAAAAAATTACAACAAAACTTGAATAATCTCAATTCATGTATAAAAGAATAATGCCATGGATTTTTTTGTCAACAGATTTGTGGATGTTTTGAAGCTTTTGCACATTGTAAGTAATTGATTTTCTGTTTTTCTACTTGGAGTCTCTTGCATTGTTTGAAATCAGTAGATGAAAGAACATGATCAGAACAGGTGGCTCATATAGAATGTGTCGCACAACAAAAGTCTCTGTAATAGGATCCCCTTCTGAAATGCAGTGCTTTGGTGTGGCCATAAGAAATAAACTTGAATGAATTTTAGATAACATTCTAGTCTTGTACTCCTGGTGAAAGAGTCTTAGTATGCACTGGTCAGCTGTCACATTCTTGGACAAATGAATGGTTGCCCATGAACAACAGTGAAAAGGATTCAATATCCATTTCAGATGTGTGTGAGGTTTGTAGCTGGCCATCTGTTAAGGCCTTTCATTTTTGCGATAGTGTGTCATCTGGTAGGCTTTAATGCTGTGATATTTCCCAGAGCTAGTTATATAAACTATAACCATTCTAATGAGCGGAAAGCAGACGTATCCTTGCAACACTGAGTGCAAAACTGCTGGGTCCAAAATAACTTTGCCTTTTACAATGACAGGTTGTATATTGCTTAGGTCAGCAGTTCGAAATTGTTTGGTTGCTGTCTTCAGTCATAATTTTTTGAATAGTTAGTCATTCAGACGGTGGTTTTCTTAAGTCTGGTTGTAGTTCTAGGAGGATAGTAATTTGTATAATGCAGCATCAGCCAATTCAAAACAGTTTAAAATATCTACACTACTTAGAAGTATTTCTGTTTGCATGAAATTTTTCGTGACACAAATATGTCTTAAATTTGCCACAACAGCTGCATAATGCAAAAGCAAGTTTAGGTACTGAGAGGACAGTTTTATACGTTGAAAAGTAGACATGAACTTGAGTAAATAATGAGAAAATGGCTGTGATCAAATTTCCTCTTTGCCATTTGTTCCTTTGGGACTTGACAAAATTCTGAACCTGATGACCAAAGCGCATTGTCTTACGTCTCCCAGTATTGATGAAATTGTAGTGCTCATATAGCTTGTTCTTCTTTGTTTGTATATTTTTTATCCATTTTTCAGAAAACTTTCTAAGGTTAAAGCTTGCATGTTTGAACGTGTGGTATTTTAACCAATTGTTTTGTAGGGGCCTCCAAAAGGAGGGTGATGGGAAATCTGTGGGTGATAGAATAAGAATTGCAACCAGTTTGGAATGGAGAAAGTGACATTTGCACTTCCAGTGGATTGCCTCAATTTTGAATGTGTGCTCGCTGAACAACCTGAAAACACTTTTTTCTTTAATTGGATATTGCCTAGGCCAGAATTTATTTCCCATCTCCAGGTGCCCTGAAACTGAGTGGCATTTTGGGCTATTTCTGAGGGCAGTTAAAAGTCAACCATCCAGATTCATGTGTGAATGAATTTTTTAAAAAGTAGATTTGATTGATTTTATTGCCACATGTACCGAAGTACAGTGAAAAGCTTTATTTACGAGCGGTGCAGGAAGATCACAGCAAGCAAAGGATGTACAGATCAAAAAGACTTAGAGGCATACAGGTTACATTGCAGGTTACGTTATTTGAGGCTACAGTCCATTCAACAGTCTGACAATGATTGGAAAGAAAGAAACTGTTCCTGAAGCTGCTTACGTGTGTGTTCAGGCTTCTGTATTTTCTGCCTGATGGAAGAGGTTGTAGGAGGTCATTACCAGGGTGTGATGGGTCTTTGATAATATTGGCTGCCTTTCTGCAGCAGCAAGCCATGTAAGTAGAGTCCATGGATGGAAGGTTGGCTTCTGTGATGGCCTGGGCTGTGCACACAACTTTCTGTAGTTTCTTACGGTCCTGGGCAGAGCAGTTCCCACACCAAGCCTTTATGCACCTGGACAGTATGCTTTCAATGGTGCATCTGTAGATGGTGGCGAGGGAGCTTATGGACATAACAAATTTCCTGAGCCATCTGAGGAAGAAGAGTTGTTGAGCCTTTTTGACTGTCGCATTACGTGGGAAGTCCAGGACAAGTCGTCGGTCATCAATTTAATTCGGCACAGTTCTTGAATTATACCCAGCTATTTGTTTTCCTATGTTATTTGAATAGAACATTTATTTTGTACTTAGCTTGTATTTAAGGTATTACATAATCTGGTGATTCACCGTACGCTTGTAATATTATTGTTCCTCCTTGCTTTGTGATGCTGAACCGTTTAGACACCTTGCACGTGTCATTACCTGTGGATGAACCTGATTGTGTAATTAAGCATAATTTTTGATGATTATTCTGCTGATTATCTTAGGGCAATAATCTATAAAATGATGCAAAACTGAAAGTACCACATAGAAACAGGTGAGGAGTTATAATAGAAGCAAGTAATCATCCACGTCAACATTTATCCTCCAAGCAATCAATTGGTTTTAATCATGCCTTAATGTGACATGGTGGCTCAGTGGCAATTATTGCTGCCTCACTGTGCCAGGAACAGTGGTTTGATTCCACACTCAGGCAACTGTATGTATGGAATTTGCACATTCTCCCTGTGTATGTGTGGGCTTTCGCCAGGTGCTCCAGTTTCCTCCCATAGTCCAACAATGTGCCGGTTAGGTGGACTGGTTACGGTAAATTACGCATAGTGTTCAGGGATGTGTATGTTAGGTGCGTTGGCCATGGGAATTGCGGGGTTACAGGGATATGGTAGGGGGATGGGACCGTGTGAGCCGAATGGCCTGTTTCACACCATAGGGATTCGATGGAACATCATTTCAAGCCCCTGTCCCAAGCTGAGTCTTGACCTAGTTTCTACGTCCTGATGGTAAGTTCCATCGTACCTGAACACTCTGTACAAAGTTTCTCCTCTTCTTTGTTTGAAACCCATTGTATTTAATCTTGTGTTTGTGGCTCCTCGTTCTTGATCCCTCAACAGCTGGTAGTAATCTCCTATTTTGCCATAATGGTGGTGTCCTACCTCCTGGAGCAGCAAGGCAGCCTGCTCTGGAGTTGTGTAATGACATCTCTAAATAGGTTGAATAAAAATATCTCCCCCATCGCTTCACAATTTAAAACTCTTTATTCCATTCCCTGTCAATTTTTTAAAAAGGCCAATTCTTGCATCTTCCTTATTCCTATTCGCCCACATCAGGCAGGGTTAAGTTTGCAAATTAAATTTTTACATATTCCTTCAATTGTGTTACAGTTTTGTAACTCTTGTCTCTTTGTTTTTAGTCTAATGAGACACAACTTAAATATTGAAACTTTTATGTATATTTTATTCATCTGGATTCTTATAGGATTTCAGGGATTCAGTGATCCAATCTTCAAGACAGTGTGGAAAACAAGTGATTGAAGATAAGATCTTGAACCAGATCCTATACTACCTGCCACAGCTGTATGAATTAAATCGGGGTCTGCTACGAGAATTAGAGGAAAGAATGGCTCATTGGTAATGGACCTTTCAGCATTTGACTTGATAAGATCTATTTCCTAACAAGTATAAACTTTTGAATCTGATCAATAATGAATTATGAAGAAAGTTTGAGGTATATGCGTTTCTGTTTGGGAGGAGGTCACTGTTAAAGTAAGGTAATAATGCAGAAACAGTGACTGGCAAGAGCTGCTAGTGAGAAGGGAAATGGTGGCATAGTGGTAATGCCACTAGATTAGTGATCTAGAGGCCTATGTTAGTTATTTGAACTGATTGGTAAGCAAAAAAATGTAATCTATTATCAGTTGAGTGCAACACACACAACTGCTTTTTGGAAGCCTACAGTGAAAAGTCTACAAGAACTCTGCGACTTTAAAATATTCACTGAGTGACCATTGCATCACTTTCAGATAGTCATCTGGAGGCAGAACTCCAGAGTGATTTAAAATGGCCCAACATTTAGTTTTAGGGCTACGAGCCCTGGAAATTCTCCCAACAACTCGGTCCTGTTTGCACTTCGACATATTTTACTAGTTAAATCAGGTCAAATGATGAGAATTTCTACACAGTTTCCCAATATGGGGTCTTGCACTTGATAATAAGCATGTCTTCATTTCACAATCTGTTGAATCACAAAGTGATAAATATAATCGAAGACCTCCAAAATCTTGATCAAGCAGCATTCTGCTTGTGTGACTGATGACCCACAGCATTCTACAGCATTCATAACTGAGTCTGACCTTCTAATTATCTGACACTACCAACTCTCAACTATTGTAGAATTTGCAGGAGTAGGATTCTTCTCCTGTTTTGAGTTGTGTTCAATGTCTCCATTGTCGCCACCGCTGAAATTGGCATCTATTTTGATTGTGTATGCTGCATCAAATTTATCCACTGAATCAGGGAGTACAAACTACAACAATCATCTTCCATGTACCAACTATAGTTCTATGCCAACATTATCAATTTTGCCTGTCTTTAATATTGGATTGCTTTTATTTCTGTTCCACATTATCACAATAATTTTGTAGGGAAGAGCATCAGAGAATAGCTGACATCTTCATGGAGAAGGGACCGTACCTCAAGATGTACTCAACATATATCAAAGAGTTTGACAAGAATGTTTGTTTGTTGGATGAACAATGCAAGAAGAACCCTACTTTTGCAAGTGTGGTTAGAGAATTTGAGGTAATAACCATTCTTTAGATCAGCATCAAATTTAGCATTTTGCTGCTATACATATGTATTTTTTATGAGCTAGATGCAAGACTTGATCATTTATGTAGCCTTCAAAATACATCACGTGAAATGCTCCAATGTTTTCCAACTGGGTTACAAATCTTCTCGTCTGCAAAATTTCAGGCTTCTCTTTTCTTTTAGATGAGCACTCGCTGTGCAAATCTGGCACTCAAACATTACCTGTTAAAACCTGTCCAGAGGATTCCACAATACAAGCTGCTTCTAACAGGTATTGTTACTTCATTATTTCTGAAATATGTGTTCATGGTGGAGTGCTTAAAAATATTCCCACTATTTGACAGAAGACAACTTCATTCAAGATACTTCATTCAGAGTGTGTGTTTATGTAGCATTGGAGTTGGTTACTGGAAGATCCCAGTTAAGGTTTGTAATATAGTGTTTAAAAAGGTTTTCAATACAATGGTTCTAATTTAGTTCCTTTTTGATTTAAGTTTGCAAACTAAAGGTACTACTGTTTGCAGCATTCCTTGTGGTGTGTCTTGTCAGTTCATAGTAATTTTGGATAGACTGCATTGTAAATCCAGGGATTATATTTACTGTATACCACGGTAGGAAAATATAAAGTGTAGCCTATGTCATTCTTTAATTAACTTCTAAGAGTCTCATAATTCCATATTGAATGCATTGAAGCCACAATGAATAATGGCAATTTGAAAGTGGTATTGACCTGTCTTTGCATTAAAGTCAGAAATTATTCTTTGTATCTTACCTGCTTTAAATCAAACTAATTTAACTGTATCATTTGTCTCAAGATAAATATCTTTGAACATTTTGTGCTTTATATAAATGACACAGATGAATATGTAGATGGGTGGATTAGCAGGTTTGCAAGCGATACAAAGATTGGTAGAGTTGCGGATAATGTAGAAGGTTGTCACATAATGTAATGGCATGTAGATCAGTTGCAGAAATGGATGGAGAAATGGCAGATGGAGTTTAATCTGGCTAAGTGTGAGGTGCTGCACTTTGGGCGATCACATGTTAAGGAAAAGTGTATAGTTAATGGCAGGACCCTGAAAAACATTGATGTACAGAGGGATCTTGGGGTTCAAGTCCATAGGTCCCTGAAAGTGACCACTCAAGTGGATAAGGTGGTAAAGAAGTCATATGGCATGCTTGCCTTTATTGGTTGGGGAATTGAGTGCAAGAATCAGCATGTCATGTTGTAGCTTTATAAGACTTTGGTTAGGCCACACTTAGAATACTGTGTTCAATTATGTTTGCCACATTATAGGAAGGATCTGGAGGCTTTGGAGAAGATGCAGAAGAGGTTTACCAGGATGCTGCCTAGATTAGAGGTATTAGCTATAAGAGAGGCTAGAAAACTCGGCTTGTTTTCTCTGAAGCGGTGAAGACTGAGGGGAGACTTGATAGAAGTCTATAAAATGGTGAGATGTATAGATAATGTTGACGGTCAGAACCTTTTTTCCCCAAGAGTTGAAATGTGTAATGCGAGAGGGCATACGTTTAAGGTGAGAGGGGGATAGTTCAAAGGAGATGTGAGGGGCAAGTTTTTTTTACACAGGGAGTGGTAGGAGTCTGGAATGTGCTGCCAGGTTGGTGGTGGAGGCAGATACAATAGGGGTATTTAGTTGACTTTTAGATGAGCACATGAATATGCAAGGAATGGAGGGATGGTGGACCCAGGGCAGGCAAAAGGGATTAGTTTCATTTGTTGTCATGTTTGGCACAACATTGTGGACTGAAGGGCCTATTCCTGTGCTGTACTGTTCAGTGTTCTATGTTTTGTCTTGAGATGAAGATTCATGTAGACCTTGCTTTAAAAAATGCTAATCACAATTCCTTTTTATATCTTCACTCTTCATTCCTCCAACCATTCACAGGGCATCTTGTAACTCTCATAAAAATAAGTACAAGAATAGAGTAGAATACCATACTCTTCTCACAAGTTATTTTCCTCCATCAAGGAAAGTACATTGACATCTCCCCAAATCATCACCACCAAGATGAAGAACATTCTGTGTTTAGAAAAATCCCTTGGTAGTACAAATTTTGAACGTTGCTGAAGAAAAAGCCACGTTGGCTAAGCTTATCATATTGCAGTGGTAAAAAAAATTGTTCCGTTTAAAGTTGATATTCTTGTAATTCAAGCAGGACTCCCTCAGCAATAACCTCACTGATGCTCAGTTTGGGTCTGCCAGTGCCACTTGGCTTCTGACCTTATAACAGCCTTGGTTCAAGTATGGATAAAAGAGCTGAATTTTGGAAGTGAGGTGAGGGTAACAGCCCTTGACATCAAGGTTGCGTTTGACCAAGTATGGCATCAAGGAGACCCAACAAAACTGGAGTCAATAGGAATCAGGGAAAACTTAACACTGACTGGAGTCATACCTGGTACACAGGAAGATGATTGTGATTGTTGGATGTCAGTCGTCTCAGTCCCAGACATCTATACACAAAGTGCACAGGGTAGTGTCCTTGGCCCAGCCAGCTTCAGCTCCTTCATCAATGACCTTCCTACCACCTATCAGGTCAGATGTGGGAATGTTCGCTGATGATTGCGCAGTATTTAGCACCATTTTTGACTCCTCAAATACTGAAGCAGTCCATGTCGAAAAGCGTCTGACATGGACAATGCAGTCCATGTCAAAAAGCATCTGACATGGACAATATCCAGGCTTGGGCTGACAAGTGGCAAGTATTATTTGCACCACGTAAGTGGCAGGCAATGACCATATCCAACCTTTGGTCCTTGACATTTGGTGACCTTTGCTGAATTCCCCACTATCAACATCAATATCAATGATGGACGTTACCATCAACCAGAAACTGAACTGGACTTGTGATATAACCACTTTGGCTACGAGAATAATTTAGAAGCTAGGAATCCTCAGCAAGTAACCCACCTCCGAATGCCTAATCTGTTACAGGTATACCTTAATATCAAGGGAGTCTTGGGGTTTTGATCCAGTGACAGTGAAGGAACATTGGTTAGTTTCAAGTCACGATGGTGTGTGGTTTGGAAGGGAACTTGCAGATAGTGGTGTTGTCATGCATTTTCTGCCCTTGTCTTTCTAGGTGCTAGAGATTCCTGATTTGGAACGTGCTGTTGAACGAAAGTTGATAATTTGCTGCAGATGTGGACACGTCAGTGCCACTCTGTACTCGTGGAGGAGAGAGAAAATATTTAAGTTGATTTATTAGTGTTCTGATCAAGGGAGATATTCAGAGACTGATCATCTCAATGTCTGGCAATTATGTGACATGACTATTAAATGCCACGTACCAACCCAAAGTTGAAAGTTGTCTGGATCTTACTGCGTACAGACACAAACTTTTTCAGAATCCGAGGAATCACTGATGAAAATTGTGCAAAGATCAACTAACATTCCCCTTCTGATTTTACATTGGACAGAAGGCCATTGATGAATTGGCTGAAGATAATACACTGAGGAACCTCTGCACCAACATTCCGAATTGAGATAATTGACTCCAGGACCACAGCCTTTTCTTATGTGCTAGGTTTGACTCCAACAGTGGAACTTTGTACTCTTGATTCCCATTAGCTTCAGATGTGGTAGAGATCCTTGATACCAAACCCTATCAAATGCTACCTTGACATCAAGGGCTGTTCCCCTCATCTCTAGAGTTCTTTATGTTTGGACATTGAGGTCAAGTGGTCCTGGTGGAACCCAAACTGTTGCATGCCTTTAGTTTAATCTGAAACAAGTTATTGACATCTGTATTCCTAAATAAATGGTGTCGTCGTAGATGCCCTCTAGGTTCACTGCACAAACGTTTTTAAGCCTTTCCGTGGGAACTGTTTTTTCAATTGAATGAGTCTAATTTCCTACTCAGTGCATACTTCTAATATGTATGTAATCCTCAAATCTGCAGCCATCCATACAACCTTATTAAGCTCTGATAAATGCTCAGATTCACTGTTTAGATGGGGCAGTCCAACACAACTTCACTTTCCTCAACAATAGGCCTTTTATTTGAAGATGCAGCAAAAAAAAAGACACCTCGCTATTAGAAAGTTACAGAAAAAATGCGGCATGTAGCTGAAGGATTTTGTCTTGCACTGATCAGGTCATGTGTAGAAATAATCGCAACAATTTATACCAGAGGAAAAAAAGATTGGCAAGTCTGCTCTGTTAGAGACATTGTCGTGTAGAATGCTGTGGGGAACAATAGACTCCTCGAGCTCCCACATAATTTTAAAAAAGGCACGATGAATGGACATTTACCTCTTATCTACAGAGAACAGGTCCCTGCATATTGAAACTACATTGCTTCCAGCAAGTCTATAGTGCCACATTACAAGCTTCACTGCTTTATCTTAAATTGATCATTTGTGTAAGTATTTGCTCACTCAGGATTATTCAGCAAGTTCTGCTCAATTGCAGAGTCACATTTAGTGGTAGAAATTTTATTTTGGGTTTGCAAGGACAGGCTGGATGATTATAGCCTACTCCTCTATTAAGAACAGTTGAAAGAACATGCTGTTTAATCTGTCAGTCATCGAGATATATGGCCTACCTACCCAGCATCGCTGTTCCACTAAAATTTGTACAAAATGAAACCATTACATGTTTTTGGGCGGATAACAACATCCTTTTAATGGAAAATACCACTTAGATAGCCATTGTAGCAGTGCAAAATAACTTGCTCAAGCTGTTGGCTGCATTTTTGAGATACTTTGCACTTCCAGGTTAATTTGAGGTAGACTGGATACTTTTCAAGTTAACTGTTGGCAGCCTTTAGCCCATTTGTGAGTTGGCAAGATACATTACCAACAATGATAAGATCAGGCGAGCCATTGCCCCACAGGATAATTTTGATGCGTTCTATTTCTGCGTTCACCTTGCAAGTTGATCGAAATGCCTTATTTTAGAAGATTGCTTATGACTCCAGTTTTGTAATGTGTGAACCTATGCAAAGCCCAATGAGCATTTTAAATTGTAAAGATAGGCTTGTGGTAAACAGTAGTTGAAAACTCATTATCGGATTTCTCAACTAGCATGTTGAAGAAAGGTAAGTGTGTTGGACTGCTCCATCACAAAGTCAATTTGAGCATTTGATGGATTGTGCTAAGGTGTGTAAGGAACGTTCAAAGATTGTGTACATATAGGAAATTAGAGCTTATTCAATGGAAAACCTGTTTCATGGAAAGGAATAAAAATATTTGTGTGCATTGGACCCAGAGTGCTTCCATGGCTACACCATCATCTTAGGTTACAGCAGTGGCATTAAAATAACTGAGGGTTGTTTAGTTGATAAATTTCGTGAAAACAGATTCAGAAAATAGCACATCTATATTGTACTGATCTAGAAAATTGTCTCTAAATTATACCGTACAGTGCACGTTCTGATTTTAGAATTAAAAAGAAATGAAGAACCTAAACTGATTTTTAGTTTACTGTTCAAATGAACATTTCAAAGAACAATATGAAAATTCCTCTGCCTTTCCATATTACTGGTGTGTATTGGAGAAATTATTGTGGAATGCTACTAATTTTTACGCACTTTAGAACTAAGTCAAATAATAAAATGAGTGGCAAGCATGTTTATTTTACTTCATAATTATGAAGGGCTTAGGAATCTTCATTCCATATGAAATTAGTATTCATTGCTGTTAGCTAGGAATGGTATGATTGATGCAATCAGACTTTCTTATCTAATTTTCTCTCACCTGGAGGGAAGGGTAGTGCTGAGTCACCATTTAAACAAACCACATCAGTAACTTGCTGTATTAACGGTTTGATGAAACAACGCTTGTGTTATATACTCCATTGCTGTGTTTACATTATATCCCTGGAAATCAGATTTGCAACTGCAGTATAGGTTTAGGCATGTAGTGTCCTGTTCTGTACTGCCTGACTAGAACTCTAATTTTCTTTACACAGGATAGATCATGATGCATGAGTGGTTACAAATAGTCACAAGCCTCGTATCCAGCAGGTAAAATGCAGGTGATAGTTTTGGCATTATCTAAATATTGAAATTAATTCCAGGCAGGTTGAAAAAATGGATAAGATCCAAGATCCTGAGACGCTCCTTAGATTCAAGTTGATAACGGTAGAGTGACATTCCATATTGTAGCAAACTGAAACAATGAACTACCCTTCTCCATTAGTTCTCCATTGGTTTTTGAATCCAGTTGGCCCCAAGGCTCAGATTTGAACAACTCTTTGCAGTGGTGCAAAGTAAATGGTACTTTCAGCAAGATTGAAACTATAGGGCTAGTAACAGAATAACAATTATTACAGCACAGAAGGAGGTCTTTCTGTCCATCATATTTGCACTGGCTGTCTGAATGAGCATTTCACTAAGTACCATTTCATGCAGATGGCCTAAAGGCCCTCCGCTTCTTCCGGTCCCGCAGACCTGACCAATCCCCTTCCACTGACACCCTCATCCGCTTAGCCGAACTCGTCCTCACCCTCAACAACTTCTCTTTCAATTCCTCCCACTTCCTACAGACAAAGGGGGTGGCCATGGGTATCCGCATGGGCCCAAGCTATGCCTGCCTCTTTGTAGGTTACGTGGAACAATCCCTCTTCCATACCTACACTGGCCCTAAACCCCACCTCTTCCTCCGTTACATTGATGACTGTATTGGCACCGCCTCGTGCTCCCACAAGGAGCTCGAACAGTTCATCCACTTCACCAACACCTTCCACCCCAACCTGAAGTTCACCTGGACCGTCTCTAACACCTCTCTCTCCTTCCTGGACCTCTCTGTCTCCATCTCGGGTAACCACCTAGAAACTGATATCCATTTCAAGCCCACCGACTCACACAGCTACCTAGAATACACCTCCTCCCACTCACCTTCCTGCAAAAATGCCATTCCCTATTCCCAATTCCTTCGCCTCCGCCGCATCTGCTCCCAGGATGAGGCATTCCACTCCCGTATATCTCAGATGTCCTCATTCTTCAAGGACCACAACTGCCCCCTCCCCCCCGCCCCGTGGTCGAGAGCGCCCTCAGCTGTGTTTCCCGCATTTCCCGCAAGTCATCCGTCACACCCCGTCCCCGCAATAACAACAAAAAAAAATCCCTCTCATCTTCACATACCACCCCACCAACCTCCGGATCCAACGCATCATCCTCCGACACTTCCGCCATCTGCAATCCGACCCCACCACCAAAGACATTTTTCCCTCCCCACCCTTATGTGCTTTCCGGAGGGACCACTCTCGCCGTGACTCCCTTGTCCGCTCCACACCGCCCTCCAGCCCCACCACACCCGGCTCCTTTCCCTGCAACCGCAGGAAGTGCTACACCTGCCCCCACACTTCCTCCCTCACCCCCATCCCAGGCCCCAACAAGACTTTCCACATCAAGCAGATGTTCACCTGCACGTGTGGTACACTTGCATCCGCTGTACCCGTTGTGGCCTCCTCTACATCGGGGAAACCAAGCAGAGGCTTGGAGACCGCTTTGCAGAACACCTGCGCTCAGTTCACAACAAACAACTGCACCTCCCAGTCGCAAACCATTTCAACTTCCTGTCCCATTCCTCAGACGACATGTCCATCCATCCTGGGCCTCCTGCAATGCCACAATGATGCCACCCGAAGGCTGCAGGAACAGCAAATCGTATTCAGCCTGGGAACCCTGCAGCCCAATGGTATCAATGTGGATTTCGCAAGCTTCAAAATCTCCCCTCCCCCAACTGCATCCCAAAACCAGCCCAGCTTGTCCCCACCTCCCTAACCTGTTCTTCCTCTCACCTATCCCCTCCTCCCACCTCAAGCCCCACCCCGATCTCCTATCTACTAACCTCATCCCGCCCCCTTGACCTGTCCGTCCTCCCTGGACTGACCTATCTCCTCCCTACCTCCCCACCTACACTCACCTTTATTGGCTCCATCCCTGCCTCTTTGACTTGTCTGCCTCCTCTCCACCCATCTTCTCCTCCATCCATCTTCTATCCACCTCCCCCCTCTCTCCCTATTTATTTCAGAACTCTCTTCCCCTCCCCCATTTCTGATGAAGGCTCTCGGCCTGAAACGTCAATCTTTCCTGCTCCTAAGATGCTGCTTGGCCTGCTGTGTTCATCCAGCTCCACACCTTGTTATCTCTTATTTGCTAATTTCTCCCCATTACTCTGCACATTGTTCCTTTGGAAACAACATTTTAATTCCCTTTTTGAAAGCCTTAATTTAACATGCTTCGACCAGAGACTTTTAGGTAGTGCATTCCACCCTAATCACACTTTATGAAAAATATGTTTTCCAATATCACTTTTGCT
Source organism: Ginglymostoma cirratum (assembly GCA_024137785.1). Classification (NCBI taxonomy): domain Eukaryota; kingdom Metazoa; phylum Chordata; class Chondrichthyes; order Orectolobiformes; family Ginglymostomatidae; genus Ginglymostoma; species Ginglymostoma cirratum. Next base: position 12,269,178 of record JAHRHZ010000091.1, on the reverse strand, counting down.
TCTTTTGCCAAACACTTTAGATCTGTATCTTCTTGTTCTTAAGCCTTTCATGAATGACAACAGTTTATTTCTTTCTGCTCTACCCAGGTCCCTCAGCACGGAAACATTTTTGTAATTTTTTTCTGAATCCTCTCCAGTATCTTCACGTCCTTCCTAAAGTGTGGCACACTGCACTAGACACAGTGCTTCAGTTGAAGCTAAACTAGTGACTTGTACAATTTCAACACAGCCTCCTCAATCTGTACTCTACACCCCTGTTGCATTATCAACTATACAGTCATCCTGTCCTGACATCTTTACTGACTTATGCACATAAGCATCCATGTCCCTATGGTTATGCACTTATTTTTGAGTTTTACTCTTAATTTTATATTGTGTCTCCATGTTTTCCTACCAAAATGTATCACCACACATTTCTCCACACTGGATATCATCTGCTACCAATCCAGCCAACTTGCCTATTGCCTTTCAAAATTCGATACTATCCTCCTCATTGTTTGCAATGCCTCCTTGTTTCATTCCTCAACTTTTGACATTATGGTACTTGTCATTAAAATAGAAAATGAGGAAAAAAAATAGGAAAAGCAAGGATCCTAACGTTGACCACTATGGAACACTACTGTAAACTTTTCTCCAATTTAAAGAACATCTATTAACCACTACTGTTCATATCACTCAGTCAATTCTGTATTCGTATGAAATAAAAAGGACAGTAGCAATAAGTTCAAACTTGGCTGTTAGGTTTTTTAAAATTAATTGGATGTCCCTGACTAGACTAGCATTTATTGCCCATCCCTGATTGCCCAGAGAGCAGTTAAGGGTCAACCAAATCAGGATAAGATGGTAGTTTCCTTCCCTGAAGGACACTATTGATGGGTTTTTCTGGCAATCAGCAATGGATTCATGGTCATCATTGGACTCACATTGGCTAGCCCCTCTGCCACCACGTGTAAATCTCCTTTTTGGTTCCTAATCATCTCTACTCCTTCTCTTGCCAACCTTTTTACTATTTAAATGCCTATCAAAGATTTTGGGATTCTCTTTCATTTAGTTGGCAGTCTTTTCTCAAATTCCCTCTTTGGTTTTCTTTTTTGGTCTTTCACGTCTGCTCTGAGCTTCTATATTCAACCTGTTCTCAATTGTATCTTCCACTTGACATCAGTCATAAAACACCTTTTCTTCTTCACATTAATCTCTGTCTGTTTTGTCGATCAGAAGCTTTTCATTTGTTGTCCATATTTTTCCTTTTTGAGTCAAATACCTTGACTGTGTCTGAACTATCTTTCTTTCAAGGTAACTGAGTGTTCAGTTGCATCCCAAGTATTATAATTGGTGTGTTCAAGGTTTTTGGAAGTTTATCTTAAAACTAACCTAATTTTTTTAATGCTAGTTATATATAATTACTGTAATTGAGTATGATGTTCCACTATTGGCAGAAGCATGGTGGCTCAGTATTTAGTACTGCTGCCTCAGAGCACCAGGGACCCAATCTACCCTCGGGTAACTGTCGGTATGGAGTTTGCACATCCTCCCCATATCTGAGTGGGTTTCCTCTGGGTACTTTGGTTTCTTCCCACAATGTAGGTCAGATGGACTGGCCATGCTAAATTGCCCGTAGTCCTCAGGGATTTGCAGGTTAGGTGGATTAGCCATGGGAAATGCAGGGTTACAAGGATAGGGTAGGAGTTTGGATCTGGATGAGATGCTCTTTGGATGGTCGGTGTGGACTTGATGCGTTGAATGGACTGCTTCCATATTGTAGGGATTCTATGATACTGTACTTTGTCCTATCATGCAAACAGGTAGAAGTTTGGGTTGTAATTTTTATGGCTCAACTTTTACTGTTTCTGCCACGGCTAAATGAAATTTTCCCATTCTGAGGTCACTGTGCAAGTGATATTTCTTGACTGTTCAGAATTGATATTTTGGGCTTATTAAGGCTTTTTGAGCAAAACTCTACATTGATCAGAATTACTATTATCGGGAAATGTTGGTATATTGAAATTGTATACTTGGATAAAATAGAGGGCTTAAACTAAATTTAGCTGAAAAGCAAAACTTATTGCTAAAGTCCTTCTTCTTGAACTCATCAGTACAAACACAGAATAAACTTGTTTTCTGAAAAAAATGTTTCAATGGTGCAATTAACAGCAACCCCAAACATGCAGCGTTTTTGTCCAATCATATGCTCACTAAAAGCAGAGTTTGTCATGGTGTGTAGCTTTAATTTTGGATTTTCTATTTTCCTTGTTAAATGGGAAGCAGTATTTGGTGAGTATGAACTTTTCTGTTCTCAGCTATTCTGCCACAATGCAGTGTCCAATGAAAATACCAAGACGTTGAAATAGTGGATCTATTGCATGCATATTGTGCAGTACCAAATGAATTGTCTCAAGTGGTTTACACGTGTACTGCTAGATGTGATTCCATGATTGGGTAGCATTTTCTGAACAATCCTGACTGCACTAACAACTACACGAATGATCAATTTAAGATATAAGCAAAATACTGTGGGTGCTGTAAATCCAAAATATAAGCAGAAAATGCTAGAGAAACTCGGCAAGCCTATGAGTACACAATGGTGTTAACGTCAGAACTGAAGAAGAGAAGAGAATAGGATACCTGTATCATTTATTGATACGTGTATTGCAGTACAGGAGTACAGTGAAATTTTTTTACAATGGCTGCCTTCTAATGTCGCCATGTTAGGTAGAAATCTTGAATGCAAAAGAGTAATAAAGGGAAAAGTAGTGGCATTACTTACAATGTCAAAAAAACATTAGGAATAAGACAGTTATAACATAGATAAAGGATTGACATTCTAATCTGGTTAAAAATTTCAAATAGCAGCAGGTAAGCACGTGGTCTGACCGCCTGTGCCAGACCCCAGTCCAACAACTGTCTTGCTCCGCTCCATGCCTCCAGTGCGCTCTGCGCTGGCACTCAGTTGCACTAAATTATCCTGCACTGGGACTTGCCTGCCCGCTTGCTGCTCCAGGACTGCTAAAAAGAGAGAAAGAAAAGAAGAAAAAAACAGGCAGACCAGAGGAGCTCTGAGTGCCATCCTGCTGGTAGAACCAATTTTACGATGATTATTTATGCTTGCCTAAAGGGACATAAATATGAAGGGATCATAGTTCAAGAACAAGGGATAGGCCTTTTAGGACTGAGATGAGGATAAATGTGTTCACCCAGAAAGTGGGTATTCTGTGGAATTCAATACCACAGAAAGTGTTTGAGGTGAAAACTTTGTGTTTTTAATAAGGAGGTAGATGTAGCTCTTGTGGTTAGAGGCATCAAGGGATATTTGGGGTGGGGGTGTCGGTGAGTGGGAATAGTGAAGCAAGCTTGAGGGGTGGAATGGACTATTTCTGCTCCTATCTTCTATGTTTCTATGATTACATCACTTAGCAGGGTGGAAACCACATTCAGTATTTTTATCAAAATCAATATAGATTTAATATTTTTAAATTTCTTCTGGAGTTTTTTTAAAAGAAAGGAATTGACAATTCTGTAGAAACCTTTGATAACCAAATATATTTTCCCCTTTCTTTTTCCATTTTTCTCTTCTCATCTCGAAGGCATTTCTTCTTAAACTGGGTTACAGCGTCAAAAATTCTAGTGTTAATATAGCAGTTCTTCAAAAAAAATCTCATGATCTAAATGTCACTGTCAAAGTCAGTATTTACTCCCCATTCCTGATTGCTTTGAAAAGTGAACCTTAATGGTGGATACAGACAGACTAGTTAACTGCTATTGATTTTGAACCATTATTCATTTTGGATTCACTTCTAAAGGGGCTGTTGGACCACATTTGTGATCTTCAGTATAGATCACATCTGCTCTGTGTGGTTCTTTCACCTACTGAATAAAGGTACCCAGCCATCAAGGGGGAAAATATACATTTTTGACTTACAAGTAGCTGAAGGCATACTCTGACTTAAACTTTTGTGTATTTCAGATTATATGAAGAACCTGTCTAACGACTGTGCCGATTACAAAGATACCCAAGGTATTAGATTGTCTGAAATAACTATTTATGAAATACTGGCATTTTTGTCTTTCATATATTAAGATACTGCTGATTTATCTTTATGTTGTCAGCTGCTCTTGCCATTGTTGTTGAAGTAGCGAACCATGCCAATGACATAATGAAACAAGGGGTAGGTAAACAAATTTAACTCACTACTGTATTGATTTATTGCTCGGTTTGTTTTTTTTTGAAAACTAGCTGTAATCTTAAAGATTTTTTTTTCACTCTCTGCCTCTAGGATAACTTCCAGAAGCTGATGCAGATTCAGTATAGCCTAAATGGCCAGCAAGAAATTGTACAACCTGGAAGGGTGAATATTGCTGACTGACAATAGAAACTTCTTATTCAAATATTTAAAGAGAATTTTGTAGACTATTGAGTGCAGGGAACGAGATGCATCTTTCATTTATCTTTCTTGTATATCTAGATCCAAATTCTCTCTAATAATCTAGAACATAGAACAGTACAGCACAGTACAGACCCTTCGGCCCACGATGTTGTGCCGAACTTTTACCCGAAACCTAAGGTCTATCTGACCTCCACCCCTACCTTATACTATCATCGACTAGCTATTTTCACTTCATGCTGCTGCCTCAAACGTTGTAAAATTGATGAGTGCAGTTGCTGCAACATTGTAATGGTGATGTAATGCCTTATTCTCAAAAGAGATTGATCTAGTAAGAGGTATATCTGTTGAAGTGTAAGACACTTGCTGTAAATATTTAAGTTTTATATATTTACAAGTTAGTATAGAAACAGGACGACAGAACAAGCAAACGTGTGACTGGAGAGATGGTGCAGCAAGGAGGGCTTTAAGTTGGTGGGACACTGGGACCTGCACAGGCTGGTTGAGTTGCACTGCAACAGACTTTTGACCATTGTCATTGTTAGGTGTTATGTAAGTAGTATTGGGGATGGTTTAAACAAATTAAGTAGCAGGATTGGAACCATATTTCAACATTAGAAAGAGAAAACAAATGGCACAAAGAAATGGGACAGTCAGATCGAGAATGTAAGAAGATCTAAATTATGTTTGTAATGCATGTATGTGATTGTGTAATGAATAAGGTTGGTGAGCTGTAGGCTCATGTGAGGAAATGATGTTTTGGCAGTAATGGAGATCTAGCTCAAAGAAGGTAAGGACTGGTTAGTAAATATTCCTGTGTATATGTAATGTTCAGGAAAGAAATGAGGAAAGAGTCTGGCAGTGCTGATTTTAAAAATAATAGTATAGTGCTAGAGAGAGAGATTTATTTGTCTGGAACTAAGAAACAATAGAGTAATTTTACATTACTGGGAATGTTCTGTTGGCCTCCAAATTGTGGGCAAGGTATAGAAGAACAAATTTGAAAGGGGCTTACAGAGAGTTATAGTTAGTGTCATTGTCATATTATAGACGACGGTAGTCGTAGTGTAAAGACTGAGAGGAGGGGAACGTATTTCTGGAAAGAGGAGAATGGACCTGTCCCAGGAATCTGGAATCAAAGATTAGCAGGCAAAAATGTAACTGAACATAGGGATCCTCTAGAAGAGGAAATAGTTTCAGTACAGTTCTGGCACATTTGCATGAGGTGGAAAGGTAGGATGAACAAAATCGAACTTCTTTCCAATATGATGATTGAGATAGAGTAAGAAATGGGAAAAAGATGCATATGACAAATGTCACTATGATAATAGAAGTGAGATCTAGGCTGAATATAGTAAGCTTACTTGAGAAGCAACATGGAGCCAGTATAAGAAGAGACTGGCAGCCAACGTAACAGGGAATCGAAAAGTCTTCAATAGGGCATATAAATGGCAAAAAGGGTGTTAATGGGAGGACTAGGGCCACTTAGGGAACAAAACATAGATCTACGCGTGAAATGAAGGGCTTGGCTGAGGCACTAAATGACTCCTTTGCATATGTCTTTACCAAGAAAAAAGTTGGTGATGGAGGTGGCGAGACACTAAAAGTTGATAAAGAGAAGGTATGAGAAAAACTGCTTGTACTTTAAAGTTGGTAAGCCACCAGGATGGCATTAGGTGCATGTGAGGATGCTGAGGCAAATAAAGACGAAAACTCTGGAAGCGCTAGCCGTTATTTTCTAATTGTCTTTTGATACAGAGTAATGCCAGCGGTCAAGAAAATTGCAAATGTTATATCCCTGTTCAAAGAAAGGTGCAAGAGTAAACACGATAATTATAGGTCAATCAGTTTAGCTTCAGTTATGGGAAAGCATTTAGAAACTATAATCCTAAACAAATTTAATCGTTTCTTTGAGGGGAGGTGATGGCCTAGTGGTATTAACGCTGGACTATTAATCCAAAGACCCAGATAATGTTCTGGGGACCCGGGTTCGAATCCCGCCATGGTAGAAGGTGGAATTTGAATTCAATAAATATCTGGAATTAGGAGCCTAATGATGACCATTGCTGATTGTCAGAAAAACCCATCTGGTTCCCTAATGTCCTTTAGGGAAGAAAACTGCCATCCTTACCTGGTTTGGCCTACATGTGACTTCAGACACACAGCAATGTGGTTGACTTTGAACTGCCCTCTGGGCAAATAGGGATGGGCAATAAATGCTGACTGGCCAGCGATGCCCTCATCCCATGAATGAATAAAGGAAAAAAAATTGGATAGGAAAGCTGGGACAAATATGTAAAGGGAAAATCAGATATAATTATTGAGCTTTCTGATGAAGTAAGGGTTGATAAGCCTATGGCAGTTGACAAGATGCACATGGATTTTAAAGAACATTTGGTAAAGTGTTGTCAGTAAAATTAAAACCTGCGGAGTGAAAAGGACAATGGCAGCATGGATGAAAGTTGGCTGAGTGACCTAGATTTCAGTGTATAAGGCACAATTTCAAAATTTGCAAATGACACAAAATTTGGAAATATTATGAACTTTGTGAACTATGAGAAGGTTCAAAGAAGACTTCAAAAGCACATGGACAGGATGGTGCAATGGGCATGTGTGTGACTGATGAAATTGATTGTAGGAAAGTGTGATGTGATACACTTGGTTAGCAAAAACAAAAAAGAGCGATATAAATTAAAGGGTACAATTCTAAAGGGGATGGAGGATGCAGGAGCAGAAGGATCTTAGGTTATATGTGCACAAATCATTGAGGGTGGCAGGGCAGACTTGGAAAGCATTTATCAAGGCATACAAATTGAGGCAGTACCAAAAAAAGGAAGTTTTTTCTAAAAATTTTTTCTAAAACAAGGTCTGGCATCAGCTGCAGTATTGCCTACAGTTACAGATACCACAGTTTAAGAATGTATTGGAGGGAGTGTAATAATTATGTAAAAAGTTCCAGAAATGAGGAACTTCAATTACATGGATAGATTTTAGAAGCTAGGGCTATTCCACTTAGAGAAGAAAAGATTGAGGAAAATTTTACAGGCTGCTCAATGTCTTGAGGGGTCTGGACCTGATAGATGATGAGAAACTGTTCCCTTTGGCAGAAGGGCTCATAACCAAAAGATATTGAGTTCAAGTAATTGGCGTAAACACCAGAGATATAAGTGGTTTTTACACAGTGGTTCAGATTGTGAATGCACTGCATGAGCATGTCGTTGGCACAGATTCAATCATAGTATTCAAAAGGAAATTAATTAAGCACCTGAAGAGAAAAGATTTGCAGGGCTACAGGGAAAAGGCAGAGGTATGCGGCTAGATGAGTAGTTCTGGAAGAGACCTGGCATGGACACGATGAGCTAAATAGGTTTCTTCAATGTTGTAATTACAGTTCTATAATTCAATAAGAAAAGGGTGGCACACTTGGTGTTAACACTTAGCACTGATCATATTCTCTGCTGCTGCTTGTTATGATAATGCATCACTGTGCATTGAAAGGAATTGGACAGGTGAGACAGAAGTTCTCATGACGGCAATGGACTTGTCTGGATTTCCAGAGCAGTGGCAGCAAGGTTAAAAGGAGCACAGTGAGCAGAGAGGTCCTGGGAACGGACAGACCATTGGTAAAGCTGCTTCAATGTAATTGAAATGTGGCTTCACAGAAGAGCAGAGAAGTAATTAGTGGTTATTTCTCTTGGGTCTTCTGACTGGATATTGATTTAAGTTAAGACCTTGGGTACAGCTTAAACCTTTCAATAGATAAGGAATATCTTCAAAATTAAATTTGTTTCTTTGAGAGAATTAAGGGGATTCTGGTTGTTTGTTTGTGATTTTATCTAAGACTTCTTGCTAGTCTTCACTTAAGTAGGTGTAAGAGTAAATAAAAGCAAGGGGTCTACATTTTATTTAGTTAAGGTGTGCCTGGAAATCTCCGGTCTGTGACGTGTACATTCTGCACCACACGGGAAATTGTAGACACTCCTGGTGGTCTAGATGGCCATGTGTCCTGGAGGTGCCTCTGGCTGGAGTAACTTGAGCTCCGGGTTTTGGGACTTGAGTGCTGAATACAACGGAATCTTCCCAAGGCTGAGATGTTTGTGCATAACAAGCTTTTGGATGTGGTTATCCTGCAACTTAAAGAAGTTCAGGCAAAGAGGGTTGGGTGACTGTCAGACTGAAGGTGGCGATCAGACAGCAAGGTTCCCTCTCTTTTGAGGAAGGATCACTGGACCCGAAAAGTTAACTCTGATTTTCCTTCACAGATGCTGCCAGACCTGCTAAGCTTTTCCAGCAACATTTGTTTTTGTTCCCTCTAATTACTTTTTCTGCTGCGTAGACCTCTGAGATCTGTGCACGGCAGTAGCTTCTGAAGCCAGATATAGGTCCTGGAATGAACTCGACATTTCTATTTGTACATGGAACCTCCAAGAGGTTATGCAGTTGTGCAGCTCCAAGGGAACTTGCCAGGCAGATAGTGAGGGAATCCCCTGAGTGCATCTCATTCACAAAGCATTTTACAGTCTTGGAAAATAGCAAGAGTGACAGTAATTCTGTGCATGCCAGCCAGTTCCAAGGCACTATGGGTACTTCAGCTGCTCAGGGTTGAACAGGGTAATAGTGGTAGGGGACTGGTTGGCAAGGGGAAGGACAGGCATTTCCATGACCATAGACTCCACAATGGTACGTTGCCTCTTAGGTGCTAGGGTCAAGGATATCATGGAATGGCTGTCATGTTCTGGAGTAGGAGGGTGAATAGCTAGAGGTTGCAGTCTGTGGCAAGCTGTAGCTAGTTGTGTGTCACAGGAATCAGTGCTGGGGCCACAATTATTTATAATATATATTAATGACTTGAATGAGGAAAGTGAATTAACCATAGCCAAGTTTGCAGTAAACACAAAAATAGGTGGGAAAGCAAAGTGGTGAGAATGACAAAAAGATTTTGCAAAGGATTATAGACTGGTTGAGTGAGTGAACAAAAACTTGGCAAATGGAATGTAACGTGGGGAAATGTGAGGTTATGCATTTTGGCAGAATGAATGGAGGGGTTGAATATTACTTGAATGGAGAAAGACTGCAGAAGACTACAGAACAAGAGGAATTTTGGAGCCTTAATCCATGAATCATAAAAAGCTAGCATCCAAATTCAGCAAATGGAATGTTGGCCTTTATTTCCTTAGAAATGGACTTTAAATATGGGGAGGTTTTTCTAAAATTATACAAGGCATTGGTCAGACCACAGTTAGAATATTGCGAACAGTTTTGGGACCTTTATCTAAGGAAAGATATACTGGAATTGGAGGCAGTCCAGACAGGGTTCATTACACTGATATCAGCTTTGTAGGTACTGTCTTATAAAGAGAGATTGAGTAGATTGAGCTTTTACTGATTTGCCGCTCATCCTTCTAAACCCCAACCTGACTGAAATAAACAAGATTCTTTGGGGACTTTGTATCAGAGATAAAAGGTACTGCAGATGCTGGAGAATCCGAGATAACAAGCATGGGGCTGGATGAACACAGCAGGTCAAGCAGCATCATAGGAGCAGGAAAACTTGACGTTTCGGGCCTAAACCCTTCATCAGAAATCTCTGA
>JAHRHZ010000091.1:12245995-12258808 GCA_024137785.1 Ginglymostoma cirratum | reverse complement strand
TTTTTCTGATGAAGGGTCTAGGCCCGAAACGTCAAGCTTTCCTGCTCCTATGATGCTGCTTGGTCTGCTGTGTTCATCCAGCCCCACAGCTTGTTATCTCGGATTCTCCAGCATCTGCAGTACCTTTTATCTCAGGATTTAGAGGGTTATGGCTAAATGCTGGGACTGGGCCAAATGCTGGCTAGGTCAATTGGGACTAGATTTATTTAGGATATCTGGTCGACATGGATGATTGGACCGAAGGGTCTGTCTCTGTGCTGTATCTATATAACTCAGTATAACTCTATTAAGTGGAAGGGGTAGGGGACCATTTGGAGATAGTAACCATAACTAAGATTTAGGATAGTTATGGAAAAGGATAACTGTGGGCGAGGAATACAAGTTCTCAATTGGAGAAGGCTAATTTCATTAAGATAGATACAGTTTGGCCAAAGAGGACTGGGATCAGGTACTTTGGAGATAAAACTGTGCCAAAGCAACGGCAGGCTTTGAAAGAAAAAAAAGTACAGGGCAAACACATTCCACAAAGACAAAAAGTGTGACCAAGACTAAAGAACCATGTGTGTCAAGAGACATAAATAGTAAGATAGAGAAGGAGAAGTAAGCCACGCAGCCCATTGAGTCTCATCCGCCATACAATGAGATAATATCTGATCTGCTAACCTTCAGCACTTTCCTGCTTTTTCCCCATTACCCTTGAAGCCCTTGCTGATTACAGTTAGGACTAAGGTATAGGGGGATGAATTTGGCACAGCCCCTAAATGAGTTAAAAAGGGCAGTACAATAGCTGAGAGAGTGCATGGGAAAGAATTGGTGGGTAGAATAATGAAAAATCTAAATGGTTTTTTAAACTATGTAAAGAACAAGGGAATAACTAGGGCTAGAGTAGGGCCCATTAGGGACCACAAGAGGCAATCTGGGTGCAAACCTAGTCCTCAATGAAAACTGTCAGTCTTCACAATGGAAAAGGACTTGCTGGACAACTGTGAAATATTAGAAGAATTAACATAACATTAAGTAATTAACATGAAGAGAGAGGAGGTACTTGTGGATTTAGCAGCCTTAATAAGTGGATAAATCCACAAGCTTGGATGAGAAGCATTCTATGCTATTGAGGGAGGCAAGGTAAGAGATATCGGGCATTGGCAGCAATGCTCAAATCCTCTCTGTCCAAGGGTGAGGTGCCAGAGGACCTGAAGGCCTGCTGACATCCTCTTGTTATTAAAAAGGGGAGGTACGGATAGATCAAGAAATTACAGGCTAGTCAGGCTAACCTCAGTGGTTGGAAAGTTATTAGAAAGAATTCTCAAGGACCAAACATCTCTGCATTTGGAGAGAGACAGATTAATTGGGGATGATCAGCATGGCTGTAATGCAAGGTTCTGTTTCATAAATTTGAGCAAATTTTTGAAATGAGAAACATGAGTTTTGTTGAGAGTAATGCATTTGATGGTCAACCTGGACTTTATTAAAGATTTTGCTAAGATCCTTCATGGCACACTGATAACAAAGTAAGAGCTTGTGGGATCCAAGGCGAAATGGAATGTAGCATCCAAATTAGTTAAGAGACAGGAAGCAGAGGGTGATGGTACAGAAATGTTTCTGTGACTGGAAATTTTGTTTTCAGTGGTGTTCTGCAGGGCCCTTGCCGTACTTTCATGATTTCAAGTTAAATATAAGTGGCGCAGACTTGATGGGCAGAAGGACCTCTTCTGTACTGCATGATTACGTAAGAGATATGATCTAGAAGTTTACAAATGATATGAAAATTGTCATGGGGCTAAATAGGATGAGGAGGATAGCCATAAACCACAGGAAAATATCAACAGACTGGAATTTAACCTGGAAAAGTGTGAGGTAATACACTTGGGCAAGGTTGACAAGGCTAGGATTTAAACCATGGGGTGGTAGGACTATGGAAAGTACTGAAGATTAGAGAAATCCTGAGGTATATATCCATGGATTCCTGGAGGTGCAGCCCAGGTAGATAAGGTGGTTAGGAAGGCGCATGAGACATGGGATTTATTGTGGCCTTTATTTGCTGAGGAATAGCCTATAAGAGCAGAAAAGTTAGGTTGGACCCCTATAAAACAGTGGTTAGGCCACAATTGGGAGTACTGCTTGCAGATCTGGTCACCGCATTGTGGAAAGGATGTCATTGCAGTAGAGAGAGTACAGAGGAGATTTACCAGAAGGCCTAGTTTGAATGGTCTAAGCTATGAAGAAAGATTGCATAGTACGTTGTTTCCAAGGAAATCTGTCATGTCTGCTTAATTCAGTAACTAATAGTATTATTATGTTGTTTCTCTTTGACTAGGTGTTTTTGAAGGAAGGAACTTTGATGAAGCTTTCTAGAAAGGTTATGCAGCCCCGAATGTTTTTTTTGGTAGGTAATTTTATGTTTAAGTCCTGTATATCTAACCCTTTTAAAAGCTGTGATCATTTTTTTCCTACATATTTTGTGCTTTATATAGCTTGTAATTTTGTTGAACATTATATACTGTTGAAATCCCAGAAATACATTAATTTCTTTAAGTAGAGGTGCCTATCAGTGAGATAAATTTTCTTGCATGATGTCATTTAATTTCTTAAAGGTTTAGGACAATGATAGTCTTAAAATCTTCCAGGGAATAAAGTATACAAGCTACTTGAAAAGAGCCGACAAATAGGATTATTTAGATAGTTCCAACAGAGAGTTGGAACTGGCGCAGTCTTTTGTGGTGTCAGCATACTGCTATGGCATTTCTTTCAGGATTTTCCAGTGTAGAATCGTGTTTGTGATAGTCTGTACTACTCTATCCATTATTAGTTATAGTCTATTGGAATATTGGAATTCCTCTATTCCTCCCCCCATCCAGTTTCTGTTGATGTCCACCCATCCAGCTTTGCTTTGATATGGCCTTTCTGTGCTGATGACTTATCTTCTGTTGTCACCAAGGCCAAACTTTCATCCTAAATGTTAAAGTGATCGTATTTTCTTAATTTCTACTTCTTTACTTCAACTAAAAGCCCATGACGTGCTGGGACTTCAGTTTTCTTGTTGACAAGGTCACTGATTCTTCAGTCTCTCCCGTGCTGTGAAGGAAACTGCACGGAAACTCCGTGCAGCTTCACACCATCAATTTTGAACACAGCTTTTTCAAATGCAGGCCAACATTGAATGCTCTCCTTGCCTCGTTCTGTGTTAAGACCACAATGTGCACTCCATGTTGGGAAGTTTTAAACAAACAGACGTTGATGTTAATTAAAAGCTGAGTACCATTGTCCTGGGTGGTTTCTTATGATTGTCTTAACTGTTGTCTGATATCATTTTTGAGTTAGGTGCCAAACCTACTAGATAGGCTGTGCCCACAGTGTCATTTTAATTTACCTCCATCCAACTAGCAGTCTACTCTCAATCAACAGCAACATAATGGAGGATGTCATTGATATCGATGTCAACCGTTAATCAGAGACTGAACTGAACCAGCCATGGAAATACTGTGATTACAAGAGGCTGTGAATTCTGTGCTGAATAACTCGCCTCCCGACTCTTCAAACCATGACTACCATCTATCTGTAAGGTGTGATGGAATACTCTCTCCTTGACTGGATCAGTGCAATTCCTATAAGACTAAAGAAGGCTGATAGTATTCAGAACAAAGCAGTGTACTTGATCGGCATCCCATCCATCATATTAAGCACTTACTTACTCCACCACCAACAAGCAGTAGCAGCAGTATGTACCAAATGTAAAATGCACTGCACTAATTTATTCAGGGTCCCTCATCAGCCCTTTCCAAACTCGCAATCTGTACTACGTAGAAAGACAAGGGCAACAGACGCATGGGAGCATCACCACTTCCAAATTCCCTTCCAACCGATTGCCATCCTGGCTTGGAACTATGTCATCATTCATTCACTGTTACTGGGTCAAAATGTAGGAACTCCCTCTCTAAGAGCCCTATGGGTGTATCTACACCACAACAACTGAAGTGTTATAAGAAAGCAGCTCATGACTATCCATTTGAGGGCAATTAAAAGTGAAAAATAAATGCATGCCACGTAAGAGTGCTCACATCCTGTGAAAGAATAAAACAAAAGTCATGTGTATAATTGTCTAACCTTGAGTAAATGCTTACGATTGTTGAAATTCACAACTCATCATACAGATAGTATGGCACAGGATCTTTTATTGCATGTTGCACTATTTGGTACAGGAACTCACTTTAAACCATTATGAAGAACATAATGAGTTTTGATCCTGAATTATTGTTTTGAATTCACATTTAGGCTATGTTTCCCTTTGCAGCTGAATGACGTGTTACTCTACACTACGCCAGTACAGTCTGGAACATTCAAGATGAACAACATGCTTTCTCTAGCAGGTATGAAGGTAAGTGATTTTTGATTCTCCTCATCATTCTTCTTAGGTTAATTTGTTAAAGTGTCATAATTTTATCATTATATGGAAAATGTTCCACACAAAGTAAATAAACTGTGGACACTGCTCAGAATCTTTGCACACCAGATATTGCTTGAAATTGACACCAAATGCCTTGAAAAACCGTACCAATTGTTTCCTATTGCTTGTTATGTGGTTGAACCAGTGTTTAGCAGGTAGTTAGAAACAATTTCATTGTTAACTATAGAATATTGCTGTGACCTTAATTCAATTAATAATACCTTTCCAGTCAAAATGAGGGTGAATGCTTTCTGTTGACCTGTTTAAATGTATGAAACATATTGTTTACCCTATAGGTCAGTAAGCCATCTCAAGAAGCCTATCAAAATGAACTGAACATAGAGAGTGTTGAACGATCTTTCATTCTTTCAGCAAGGTAATGGCTCATCAGCAGGACTGAGTTAAATAGATATAATATTGCTAATACAATGTCAAGGCTTGCACTATCTGTTCATAAAAGGGACTGTTGATAATTAAGGAACGTAGAGGGCAGGAACCTCAGCCTTTACAGTTGTCCAACAAGTTTGAGGTTCTTTCAGCTTGTCTGAATGAGAGTGAGGGTACAGAAAACCTCTCAAGAATGGGCAGTAAGAAGAAATGTAGCAATAGTAATGATAGGATCAGCTCTGTCCTCTGCAGCAAAGAGTGTGAGATCAGATGACTGTGTTGTCTACTCAGTACCAGGTTTCAGCACATCTCAGGCTGGAAAGGAACTTGGAGGGGAGGATCCATAGTTACCAAAGGAGGAAATTCTGTGTAGTCAGTATGAGGAGCTTGGCGCAATATTAGAGAGCAGAACCTTCCAGGTCTTTGCAGTAATACCTGCACCATTAACAGAACTGGGCTCTGATGAAGAGTCACCAGCCTCAAAGCATTAACTCTTCTTCCGCCCCACAGATACTGCCAGACCTTCTGACTTTTGCCAGCAATTTCTGTTTTTATTGCATAACTAGAGAAGCAGGTTCTGAAATTAAATTATGGAGGCAAGGATCAAATTTGAGAAGATGTGATAAATCAAAAAATGGAGTCAAGGCTAAAGAGAAAGTTATTAATAAGGGAAATGATAATTAGACTTGACGGGAAATGATTAAGAGTACGAATCGAAGAGTCAACCAATACTTAAGACTGGAATTTATGAAGTGAGTAAAAGGATAAAACTGAATGTTGTATATCTGAATGAACTCAGCATTTGGAACAAAATAGATGACCTGGAGTGCAAAAAGAAATGAATAAGTATGATCTGGTAGTTTTTAGAGACAGGGATCATGCGACATGACATGGTTTGGACTGAATTGGGACTAGACCAGGTATTGTGCAATGAGGCAAAATTTTACAATCAATTATAAATGATGTCAAAACCAAGCATTTGAAAAAGAATGGCAAGATTGGTCAGAATCAACATGGATTTATGAAAGGGAAATCATCTTTGACAGACTTATTCAAGTATTTTATGGATACTACTTGTAGCGTAGATGAACGAAAACCAAAAAATGTGATTTATTTAGATTTTCAGAAGGCTTTTGATAAGATTCCACACAGGAGGTTGGCAAATAAGATTAGTGCATGTGATTGGAGGAAATTTACTAGTATAGATGGAGAATTGGTTAGTAGACGCAAAGCAGAGAGTAAGAATAAACAAATTATTGTCAGGATGACAGGCACTTATCAGTCAGGTACAGCAAGTGGCAACACATGGTCCACAACTGTTCACGATCTAAATAAATGCTCTAGATTTGGAGACCAATTATAATACTTTCAAATCTGTCAATGACACCAAACTAGGAGAAAATATAAGTTGTATGGAGGCTTCAAGAGGACTTGGAAGGGCCTTGTGAATGAGCTGGAACTGAAGTAGATGGACTATAATGTGAATAAGCCTGAAGTTATCCACTTTGATAGGAAAAAAATCAAAGGCATGAAGTTCCCTAAATGGTGAGAGGCTGGATAGTGTAGGTGTCCAAAGTGTCCTGGGTATCCTTGTGCGTGAATCACTGAATACATGCAGGTTCATCAAACAATTAGAAAGGTGAATGGTAGGTTCCATTTCAAGAAGATTTGAGAACAGAAGTAAAGATTTCTTGCTTCAATTGTATAGAGTCTTGGTGATCTACAGAAAAGTTACAGGACAGAAGGAGGCCACCTCAATCAATCATGTCTGCACCTGCTGAATAAACCATCCAAATAATCTGTTCTCTCTTAACAACACTTGGTCCATATCCTTGCAGGATACAGCACATCAGATGCAGATCCAGGCTACTTTTGAATGAACTGACGGTTTCTGACTCAATCACCAAACCACAAGTCCACCACTTTCTGGAAGAAAAGGATTTTCCTGATGTCCTTTCTGGTTTTTCTACCACTCACCTTAAATCTATGCCTCCGGTAAATAACCCCTCGCCTGGGGCGACAGGTCTTCACTGTCCACTATATTCAAGTCACTCATAATTTTGTATACCTCAATTAAGTCACCTTTCAGCCTCTTGTCTTCTAGAAAGCAACTCTAGGTATCCAGTCTAAGCATTGGCAACATTCTTGTAAATCTCCACCTATACTTTGTCCGAGTGATTATGTCCTTCCTTTAACAAGGTGCCCAGAGCTGTGTACGGAACTATAGTTATGGCATCCTATGTGGTTGTTGTTTACATCTCTACTGTTGCATTGCCCAATGAAGGAAAGCATCGCAAATCCAGTTTCTTACTACCTTATCTACTGACCTGTTATCGTCAGGGACTGTGGACACGCACACCAAAGTCACTCACTGCCTGTCTCAATAGACAGTATTTATTGTTTTTGCCCTTGCTTATTTACTCTACACGTATGCATAAACTTATGCTTCTCTGGATTGAATTCAATTTGCCATTATTCTGCTCACAATCGATATCCTCGTGCAGTCAATAGCCACCCTTTTCATTCTCAAACTCCCCAGCCAAATTTTTTGTTGTTTGCAAATTTCCCAATCATGCCTCCTATAATTAAACTTAAATCATCAACTTATTGGATCCAAAACCGAGCTCTGTGGAACACCACTGGATGCTGTTTCCCATTCACAGAAACAGCTATCAACTGTTACTCTTTGTTTCCTTTCACTGAGTGTCTTTTGGATCCAGCTTACCAATGAAGGGTACATGATAGCACAGTGGAGTTGTCACTAGTAATCCAGAGACCTAGGAAAATTCATAAGGGATATGGGTTCAAATCCCACCAAGGCATATAATGAAATGTAAATCAAAGAAAATCTGTAACAGTCTAATAGTGACCATAGAGCCATACAGCATGGAAACAGACCCTTTGGTCCAACCAGTCCATGCTGAACATAATTGCAAACTTAACTAGTCCCACCTGCCTGCTCCTGGCCCACATCCCTACAAATCTTTCCTATTCATTTATCTATCCAGATGTCTTTTAAATGTTGTAATTGTACGCATATCCGCCACTTCCTCGGGAAATTCATCCCACATGCGAACCACCCTCTCTGTAAAAAATTTGCCTTTTTTTTTAATATCTCTCCTCTCACTTTAAAAATATGCCCCTGGCCTTGAAATCCTCCATCCTAGGGAAAAGACAACTACCACTAACTCTATCTATATCTCCCATTATTTTATAAACTTCTATCAGATCGTCTCTTGACCTCCTATGCTCCAGTGGAAAAAGTCCCAGCCTCTTCAGCCTTTCTTTATAACTCAAACCTTCCATACCCGTCGTCAACATGGTAAATTTCATCTGAACCCTGTCCAGCTTGATAATATCCTTCCTATAACTGGGTGACCAGAACTGCACACAGCACTCCAGAAGAGGCTGAATGCTCTGTACAACCTCAACATGACTTCTCAACTCCAATACTCAAAGGACTGAGCAATGAAGACAAGCATGCCAAACGCCTTGACAATTGCCCTGTCTGTATGTAACACAAACTGCAGAGTAATGTGTACCGGCACCCCTAGGACCCTCTGTTCTACAACACTACCCAAGGCCCTACTATTAATTGTATAAGCCCTACTGTTGTTTGTGTACCAAAATGTAATCCCTCGCATTTATCCAGATTGAACTTCTTCTGCCATTTTTCACCCCATTGATTCATTTGATCAAGATCAATCTTAGTGAAAACAAAGGTTTTCTATGCCACCAATTTTGGTGTCGTCCGCTAACTTAATAACCATGCCTTCTATATTCTCTTTCAAATCATTTATATAAATGACAAACAAGAGAGGACCCAGAACCAATCCCTGTGGAATACCGCTGGTCACAGTCCTCCAGTCTGAAAAGCAACTCTCCAACATTATTCTCTGTATCCTGCCATTAATTCAATTGGCAACCTCACCCTGAAGCCCATCTGACCTAACTTTACTAATTAGTCTACCATGCAGAACCTTGTCAAAGGCTTTACTAAAATCCAAATAAAAACCTCTACATCAATCTTTTTGGTAACTTCCTCAGAAAACTCAATCAAGTTTGTGAGACACCATTTTCCTTACACAAAACCATGCTGACTATCCCTAATCAATTTTTGCCCCTCTAAATGTCCATATATCCTAATTTTTATAATCACTTCCAACAATTTACCCATAACTGAAATCAGACTCTCAGGTTTATAATTCCCTGATTTCTCCTTAAAGCCTTTATTAAATTTAGGTACAACATTAGCCACCTCTAGTCATTAGGCACCTCGCCTGTAGTTATAGCTGATGCAAATATTTGTGCAAGGAGTCTCGTAATTTCCTCCCTTACTTCCCACAATGTTCTGGGATACCCTAGATCAGGTGTTGGAGATTTATCCAACTTTATATTCTCTAAGACCTCCCAAACTTCCTTTTCTGTAATGTGAACTGTTTTTAAAACATCAAAGTTTATTTCTCTGCATTCTCTGGACCCCATTCCTTTCTCCACAGTAAAAACTGACATGACATATTCACTTAGTATCTCTCCCATCTCCTGGGGTTCAACAGAAGGATGACCTCTTTGACCTTTAAGAGGCACAATTCTCTAACTACCCTCTTGCTCTTAATGCATTTGTAGAATCTCTGTAGATTATCCTTAACCTTATCTGCCAATGTTATCTCATATCCCCTCTTTGTCTTCCTGATTTCTCTCTTAAGAATGCCCCTACACTCTTTATATTGATTAAGAGATTCAATTGTACCAAGTTGTCTCTATCTGAAATAAGATTCTCTTTTATTCTTGACTAGAACCTCAATATCTTTATTCATCCATTGCTCCTTAATCTTTGCAGCTTTACCCTTCACTCTAACAGGAGCAAAATGCTTCTGAACTCTCGTCATCACACTCTTGAACACCTCCCACGTGTCGATGTCCTTTTACCTGCAAACAGTTTGCTCCAATCAACTTTTGAACGTTCTTGTCTTGTACCATTAAAATTTGCCTTACTCCAATTAAAAACTTTAAATTTCATGGAAGGCTTATCCTTTTCCATAACCGTTTTGAAACTAATAGAATTATGATCACTAGACCCAAAGTGTTTCCCCCACTTTTACTTCAGTCATCTGCTCTGCCTTATTGCCCAAAAGAAGGTCTGGTTTTGCTCCTTCTCCAATAGGCATCCACATATTGATAAAGAATATTTTCTCGAACACATTTGACAAATTCTTCAGCGTCCAAACCTTTCACACTCTGGTAGCCCTAGTCAGTGTTTGGAAAATTAAAATCCCTCATTATTACAACCTTATTATGTTTACGTATATTTGAGATTTCCCTACTTATTTATTTCTCAATTTCCCTCTTACTACTGGAGGGCCAATAGCACAATCCCATCAAAGTGATCTTTCCATGTTACCATTGTTAATTGTTGCGATCCATCTGATTCCCTAATGCCTTTTAGGGAAAGAAATCCGTCATCCTCACCTAGCCTGGTAACATGTGACTCCAGACCCGTAGCAATGTGGTTGATTCTTAACTGCCCTCTGAAATAGCCCTAGCAAGCCATCAGTTCAAGCAGAAATTGGGAACGGACATAAATGCTGGCCCAGCCAGCAATACCTACATCTCATGAATGAATAAATAAAAATATCCCAAAGGCTTCAATTTTTCTTAATAGTCTACTAAATGGAATCTTGTCAGAACCCTTGCTAAAACTGATTTAGACAACATCCCTTCTCAATGCTTTTTTCACTTCCTCAAAAAAATAAATTAAGCTGGTATGCCCTTCCCTTAAAAAAACCATACTGATCGTCCCTGAGCAATCTGTTAATCTCCAAGTGACAGTTAATCCTATCTCTCAATATTGATCCCAGTAATTTGTCTACCACTGAAGAGAGATAGACTGATCTATAATCATGTGGCCAATTCCTTGCCCTGTTTTTGAATGTTTGCAGCCCTTCATCCTGAAGTACCTCACCTGTATCTAATGCAAATTGGAACATGATGGTCAGAGGATCTGCTATTTCCTCTCTGTCTTCCTTTCTTTAACAGCTTTAGATACAATTCAACTGGCCTTGATAATTGACCAACGTTTACAAAAGTCAGTTCCTCTGGTACTTCCCTTCTCATTACACTTCGTTCGTCTAATGTTTCTTCAGTTACAAAGTCTGCATAATCTTTCTCCTTTGTGAAGGAAGAGGGAAAAAGTACTCGTTTAGAATCCTGACCACGTCATCTGCATCAAAGTGCAAGTTATCATGTACATCTTCCCTCATATTGGAATATTGTGCACTGTTTTGGTCTCCTTAAGTAAGGAAATACTTGTCAGACAGGGAATTCAAGGAGATTCACCACTAATCCCTGGGATGGCAGCGTTGTCTTATGAGGGCAGATTGAGGAAAGTGGATCGGTATTCGTTAGAGTTTCAAAGAATGAGAGGCAATCTTGTTGAATCTTTGAAGCTTTTTTGAAGTCACAACGGTGTGGTTGTAGGTGCTTCCCCTGGCTTGTGACTGTAGGACCGTGAGATGTAGTCTCAGGATAATGGACAGAAAGCCATTTAAGACTCATGAGAAGGAATTTCTTCATTTCAAGGATGGTGAATCTTTGTAATTCTCTACTCAGAAGGTTGTGGAAGCTCAATTATTGTATATGTTCAAGACATAAGCCAATGATTTTCTGAAGACTAGTGACATTTAAGGTGTATGGAGATAGTGAGTGTTATGACATTGAGAAGTTGATCAGCCGTGATCTGAAATGGTGGGATAGGCTAAATGGGCTGAATGGCCCACTCCTATTCCTGTGTTTCCTCACTGTTGCTCTGGAGTGTCAATTTAGACCGTGTTCAAGCCTCAAATTTTTTCTCACAGGAAAGAATGCTTCTATCTCATCCACCATTGACAATGATTTGTCTTCATTACTTCTGCCATCAAGATCCTCCAACTGGAGGATTTTGTGGAGCAGTGGTAGTGTTTCATAATATGTCTAAGCATGTTATTTTTTTAAAAGTCCTGCAGTACTAAAGGTAATACTTTGCTAATTCCTCCTGCACACAAGAATTCTTAGCACCTATTGACACTGGACCTACCCAGAGAACCATGCATGACATTCCCTTCGTTTATGGAGTACTCACCTCCAGTAATTCCATTGTAATCTTCATACACAAATCTCATTGAAGTAATGAGGACAGAAGCCTATTATACCATTATGTTTACTTTGACACTGTGTGAAGAGGTTGTGATGGTTATTATTGGAGGAAATGTTGAGGTTAGGGCAGCACGGTGGCTCAGTGGTTAGCACTGCTGCCTCATAGCGCCAGGGACCCGGGTTCAATTCCGGCCTCCGGCATCTGTCTGTGTGGAGTTTGCACATTCTCCCCGTGTCTGCGTGGATTTCCTCCGGGTGCTCCGGTTTCCTCCCACAGTCCAAAGATGTGCCGATTAGGTGGATTGGCCATGCTAAATTGCTGTAGCGTTCAGGGAGGTGTAGGTTAGGTGGGTTGTTGTGGGGGTGTGGGTCTGGGTGGGATGCTCTGAGGTTCGGTGTGGACTTGTTGGGCGGAAGGGCCTGTTTCCACACTGTAGGGATTCTATGAATCTATGATTCTACTGGGGTCTACAGCAGAGCTGGTGGCTAAACTATGTGCTTGGGGAAACTTGAGTTGCTAATTTAGTCATCCTATCTTGTCAGCAGGAGATGACTATTAATAAACATAATCTGTATACTGCAAGGAAAGCTGCTGGGATTCATGGCTTCTGCAAAGTTCTTACTTAATATAACATGATAATAGGAACAATAATTACAAGTCTATTATTATTTCACAGCAAAACAGTTACAGTACTAATGAAACTCCCAAACACACTGTTTATTAATGGTCTGTACATTGTGGAGCTGGAGGAACACAGCAGGCCAGGCAGCATCAGAGGAGCAGGAAAGTTGATGTTTCGGGTTGGGTCCCGACCCAAAAAGTCAACTTTCCTGCTCCTCTGATGCTGCCT
>JAHRHZ010000091.1:12194913-12245595 GCA_024137785.1 Ginglymostoma cirratum | reverse complement strand
AGCTCCACACTATATTGTCTCTGACTACAGCATCTGCAGTTCTTGCTTTCTCTGAGTTTATTAAGGGTATTGAGTTTATTTCTATGTTGTCTTTTCCCTCAGCTGAAAGGGTAGGCATTCTCATCATCCTGTGTCTTTCAAACTCCTTAACAATGAGGGGAAGCAATATATGTTCAGACAATGAAATCACTCCTCCTAAAAACAAAAATAATGACTATTATGAGGTTTGAATGAGTGATTGTGTACAATTTGTCCATTGTTACACTTCATTGTTACCTCCATAGCTTGGCTGAAGGAATTTTTCAAATTCTTTGTTTTGAAAACACTGAATGAAGTTGGTACCTGGTTATTTTTGCTTTAAACTTATGCCTAACATTGTATGCATGTTTTAATTGCCGAAGGCAAAATAAATCAGTTGCGCAACAACTCGATTCTAACCTCAACTGCTTGGGATACTATTTAAAATTTGTTCAGGTTGCCTCTAAACAATCCCTTATGTTAATGGCCTGATAAATTTTCTTGATCCTTATTGAGGTAGTTTTTATTAATGCAGCCCTTTACAACTATCTTTAGTTTCTCACATCAGGATGTCTGCAATGTGCTGATATCTCTCAGCAGGAAACTAGGATACAATTGTTTTCACTTGTTGTGGTAGTGGCATGATTGACGTTAAAGTGTTGGGTTTGGAACTGGAAACCGTGCAGGAACAATCATGTAGAAAGGAAAACCTGGAGGCAGTACTTTGTGATGGAAGAGTTTGTCCTTTTTTAACAGAATATATATGCTGAGAGTCCCTTGAATGGAGTCATGCCAGTAATGTAACAGACAGAAAATCCCTATGCATCTGAAACAGAAGCTGGGAGTTGTTGCATTTTCATAAGTGAAACCAGTGCAGAACTTGCACAGTTAATGGTGTGGCCCTGTGGAGTGTTGTTGAACAGAGATACCTAGGAGTGCAGGTACATAGTTCCTTGAAAGTGGCATATCAGATAGACAGTAGTGAAGAAGGCATTTAGCATGCTTGCCATCATTGGTCAGAGTACTGAGCACAGGAGTTGGGATGTCATGTTACAGCTGTACAAGACATTGCTAAGGCCATATTTGGAGTACTGTGTACAGTTCTGGTCACCCTGCTACAGGAAGGATGTTATTAAACTGGAAAGAGTGTAAAAAACATTTACAAGGATGTTACCGAGACTGGAAGATTTGAGTTATAAGGAAAGGCTGGATAGGTTGGGACTTCTTTCCCTGGAACGTAGGAAGCTGAGGGGTGACCTTTATAGAGGTTTGTAAAATAATGAGGGGCGTAGATAAAGTGAATTGCCAAGCTCCCCCAGTGTAGGGGAGTCCAAAACTAGAGGGCATAGGTTTAAGGTGAAAAGGGAAGATTTAAAAGGGAACTGAGGGGCAACTTTTCAAACCGAGGGTGGTGTGTGTAGTGATTGTAACGAGGTCAGCCAGGTGGACCTCAGAATGAGTTCCCTGATTGGGGCTGTTAATCTGGTCCAATCAGGGAGTCCAGGCTGACAGATAAAAATGGGAATATCAGACATCCTGACATTCTGAGAGCTGGCTTTGATCAGTGTTAAGGACTTTCCACTTGTAAATAAAGGGTGACTTGGTGACGGGATACTGGCCTCTGTGGAGTTATTTCAATGCGTATATGCAACATTTAAAAGAATTTGGACAGTACATCGATAGGAAAGTTTTAGGGGGGTAAAGGCCAAATGCAGACAAGAAGTACTAGTTCAGT
The DNA here is from genome assembly GCA_024137785.1 of Ginglymostoma cirratum. NCBI lineage: Eukaryota > Metazoa > Chordata > Chondrichthyes > Orectolobiformes > Ginglymostomatidae > Ginglymostoma > Ginglymostoma cirratum. The sequence goes on along the minus strand of JAHRHZ010000091.1, from coordinate 12,243,842 downwards.
TTAAGAAACTTGATCAGCATGGACAAGTTGGGCTGAAGGACCTGATTCCATGCTGTATGACTCTGACTCTATTAAACATTTAAGATGTGTGGTTTTGTATGCTCAGGAAATTCTAGGACTGTTACTGGGCTGCCTGGAAATTAAGTACTATTAGGACAGCAGTTGTGGCGGAGATGTCACTGGGGTGGCCTCATTGAGAAGCCACTATCTGTGTTGGTTTTGTATATTTTTATTTTTTTAAAAAGAAGTGGCAGTACAACCCTTTCTTGTTTGAATGTCCTTTGTAGCAATAGAGCAAATTTCTAAATTCATTTTCCCTGTTCTGTATGTTTAAATTTTAGTAATGGACCTGATTGTGTGTCTTACAATTAAAATTAATGGAATTATATGTCTGAACAAGATAGCACTTTCAATGTTCCTTTGGGGAAGAAAAAGCAAACAAATTGGGCTGCTTCACAGCTCCAAATCAAGGTATATTTCATTAGGGGTGGAGCTTTTACACCGTCAACCTCCATTGAGAGTTAAGGAAACCCATGACATAAGCATTGGAATCAACGAAAAGTAAAACATTCATAAAAGTGTCAACGCTTTAGATTATCTTAACCCTACATTACAGATACTTTGTAAATTTGGTTTTTGTCAACACTATTTCTGAACTTTGACTCTTCTGACTATACAGTTCAGCAGCAGAAAGAGACGAATGGTTAGAAGCCATTTCCAAAGCCATTGAGGACTACACAAAAAAAAGGACAACATTCACTGGAAGCAAAAGCCTTGAGGTATGATGATCATAAAAAAAGGTCTTTGGAGTTTTTCAGGGAATAGATTAAATGCACCAACATGAGATACTTTTGGTTCTGATTTGTTAGGCTATCTCCTCTCTCCGTTCTTAATACACTTAAGATTTTACTTAAATTTTTTGTGAACAAATGATGTCTGCTTTGTGAAATATGGAAGACATTTTGAATTACTTTTCAATGGAATACATTAACAGTCTGTACTGTATGCAATGTTGGTTTGCAGTTCTTAACAAACATTGTATCTTGCCACAGTTAAGCCTGCCTGTTTGTATATGGTGAATCTACTGAGAATTTAATAACTCTTTCTGTTATGCAGATTGACTTCATGAAAGCAATGCCAGTTCAAAGGATTTTATGGTTATTAATATACCAATTAGTTACAATTTTGGAAAAGTGGAATAGTGTCAAGATAAAAGGCAATGCTAAAATCTACATAGTTGCAAGAAATGATATAACTGGTACAGATCAGGCAGCCTGTCCTTTTCAGCAAATGTCATTTGTTTGAAAGATCTGCAAAAAAAAATTCAAAGTAATAGACTGATTCAATTTGTTTGTTTAACCCTTTCATGAACTGTTTCAAAGTTGTGTGGGCTGGGTTGAACAGCTTGCAATTGCTACTTTAAATTACTCTTTTGGTGATCGAACTGAAGTTACCTGTTGACTTAATTTACCTTTAAGGTGCATGACATGATTTCTATTAATTGTCCTCTCAAATTACAAAGGTGCGACATCCTAAATAGCTTTATTGCTGACCGATGCTATGCTGTACAGTCTCATTTTAGTTCATAGTAGGTAACAGTTTGTGTATGTGAGGTTATTTCAGTCAGCTGCAAGAAAAATAAATTCAGAAAACTAACTTGTATACCCCAATGCTCCGATGAATTCAAGATACGTACACATGCACGCACAAGCACGCGTTGGTGTGAGCAGCGTGCACTTGTCAACTTGGCAACTCATGATTGTCATGAACATTAGGAGTGATGATGAACTGGTCAGAAGCGAAACAGCTACATGAATCAACAGGAACTCCTCACCTCACACTGTAGTCCTTGCACATTGAAATTAGGTCAGGCTTGGTATTGTGATGTCAGCTCAAAAGATAGTTAAATCTGTGTGTAGAATTTCACATTTTAAAAGTGAAACTCAAGTTTCTTGTTTTGACCATAATAGTAATAAGTTTATAGCATGAGAGGAATTGAGCAGTTAAAATAATAATTCTTAGATTTTTTGTGTCTGCCATTAAAAATAGCCACCTGGAGCTGTTTGAGCATATGCAGAGGAGCCCAGAAGATGTTGGCCTGCTACACCAGAAATCTGAGCTGCCAGAATGTGCCTGTGTGGACAGTGTCACATGATCAAAAATGAGATTCTAAGTTAGTGTATTCTCTCAACAGGAAATTTGAGGGGTTTGATGTCAAATGACTGAGACTGAGATATACATTCAGGCCATGTAGTCACACAAATATCCAGCCTGCATTTGAATCATACAACATCAACTGCTATAGAGTAGCTGGTGGACACTGATTTCATATTCTGCAGGATTAAAATCTTCATGATCAGATTACTTAACATTGCCGTAGATGCTCAGAAACTTCCGTCCTATTGTGTTCCAGCAGTGCTGCCTTTATTAGAGTCAACTGCTGGTCTATCACTTTGTAATAATGTAGCCCGACAATGCTCTAATTCTGCACATTTTTGCACATTACTCCACCTTGTGGTAATGTTGGCCTTAAACACAGCCTAACATTTTAACATGCTAAAGCGTCTGCGTTGCTTCTCAAAATAAGTAACATTAGACTGAGCAAAGCGACAGTTTCCATATAAAAATCTAAAGCATAATTGTGTTGACTTTAATGCTAATCGTTTATAGAGTTGTCTTTTGTTTAACAATCATTTTGCTGAGAATTTTTTTTTTGAAACTAAGCTAATGATTTTTGCTAAGCTTCTACATCCTTCTCAAAAAAATCAACTTCGAGAACTGAGAGTTCACTGACCATCTTTCAATGTTACACATACTACATTGACTCAACAGATGTATACAATGTTTATAATCCATTCTGCTGCTGTTTCCTTCTATTCCCTGCTCCTGCTATCGAATCTTCACTTAAAATGTGTCAATGGCATCTACTTTATCAGATTTAATTAAACCTGATAGAAAATTTTGTGCAAATTCTTTGTTTCTTTATCTATGTATAAAATGGACAGGGACCAACTCATTTCTTCTCACATTGCCGAAAACCTCTGATACTTGGGTACAGTTCATGGGTGGTAATAGGTCACTTACTGGTTCCTCAACTATTTACCCATCCTTCATCTGAATGATGAGTTAGTATTATTATTCATGAGAGCAATCACAGATAGTCCAAATCTGTCCTCCGTTGAAACTTTTTTATATATATATATACGTGTACAGGAATGAGACATTTCCACCTTTTAGATGGAATTCCACACTTTGAAGTGTTTTTGTGACCCCTACTTCCTCTTTTCAATAATGCGTTGCCGTAGGTATCCCTCATTTAGACAATATTCAAAAAGCGCATTTTCATTTTAGCACATTTATGGCATATGCTCAGTGTTTTTTATACACCAATTGCTGCTTTCCTCACTTGAACCTTCACTTGTAGGACATCAAGGCTTTGGAAGAGGGGCTTGGCGAGTGGGAGGGTTGGGAGAGGGGAGTGACGAGTGGGATGGTAGGGAAGGGAAGCGGTAAGCATGTGCTGGGTAAAAAGTGTTCCTAACTCCTCATCATTTATCAGGAGATCTTGAGTTAAGTGATATGAGTGTGAGGTTTTATAAGATGGTTATGTTAAGGACGGTCTCTTTAACCTAAGGTAAATGGTGTAATGAGGGTCATGTGAACTACAGTCAGTTCTGCCTGACAAACCTGTGGTCTTGGTTAGAGTAAGAATTGGCCACTATAGCATGTGTAATTGAAATGTGTAATTGAAATGTGTAATTGAAATGAAATGTGTAATTGAAATGTGTAATTGAAATTAGGTTTAACATCTGAAAACTTAAGTAGGTGTTCTCGTTATAGCAGAATTTCTTTCTCAGAAACTTTGCACAGGAAACAGAGAGAAAGTCAGATGAGGAACTGTTATGTCTTCAGAGGGACAGGCTGCTTTCTCTGTTCGCTGCCGGATATTGCTGGAGCGATTTTCTTCACTATTCGAAGATGAGGAATCTACACTGTTTAAGGATACTGGAAAATTTTCCCTAGAAATACCGGAAGAAATTGCTGGAGTGGTGTAAATGGTGAATGTCAGCTCAATACTTAAGAGGACTGAAGGAACCTTCGGGCACTCGATGCTATTGCTTGGTAAAATGGGGAGATGTGCACTGTTTAGAAGCTGAGTAAAGCTCTGAAACAATTGCAGTTCTATTAAAAAGAAGCTTGAAATTATGTATGCAATATGGGATTATTCGTTGTTCTGAAATCTTAATAAGGGTTTTCTTTTCTGTAATTTAGAATACTCATTGCCTCCTAAGTACTGTTTCGTCAATGTTACATTTTGTTGCTTGTTTTAGCTCGTGTGTTAAAATTTGAAGTCTCTTCATGTAATTCCTAGGAGTCAGTCACTGGGAATTCAAATATCTTTTTAAAAGTTCATTCCCAACAGGTATTGAATTGCAAGTTAGTAAGTGTTAACAAGGTGATTTTTTTTGGTTCAAGGCAGCCAATAGGATTTTAATGTAAACAAAAGATCATATATTAACCGACTCTTACTGCATGTTTTCTTGTGGGAATGTGATTTTTGTTTAGTTTAGCGTGCTTTTTCTTAGGAATGCCATTAGGAGGAGGGTTGAATGAGAGTCGTGTTCTGCTGTTTTTGTGGATCCCCTCCTGTGTGACATGCATTAACTGCTCTGATTACTGTAATTGTGATCTCTAACACTGGTCACTAGTCTTGACAGTAGTAGAAGGTAAAGCAAAGGAAAAACTAATGTTTCTGCCCACTTGAAGACCAATATTTCATGTGACCTAGACCTGTTTGCATTTTACCATAATTTTCCAGCTCCTCATGCCACAGCAACTTTGCTGCTTTGTACTTTGTGTATATACTTAACACTATCAGATCTTTTTGTCTTCTCTCATACTCTCAAGCTTGCATTTATAAATATATTGTGACCTTGATAAGTTAGACCTTGTTTGAGTTTAGTGAATGTAAAATCACAAATGATAAATGTTCTTGTTGCCTTTTATTGAGTCCTGGCAGGGGAAAGGTTTATAATGTTGGAATTTAGAGATCTGTGACAGCCTAATTGTGGTTAGTAATATCCCAAGAACAGCATTGAAAAAAATGATTCAATAATTTGTTTTAGTGTTGTTGAGTTGAAAGATAATTTTTGACCAGAGTCCAGGGGAGCTCCCCAGCTCTTATGAAAAAAAAAAGCCATTGTAATTTTTTACATTAACCTAGATTGTGCTTTGCATGTGCTTTGTGATTGCATTTTATAAGATTCAGCACAAGAAATTACCAGTAAAAATGCAAGTGTACGTAATTGGAGGTGACCTTGTGATGTGGATTGATAATTGGCTGTAAAACAGTGGAGACAAAAAGGGACAATTTCATGAGAAACAGAATGCAGCTTGTACAGTTTCTCCTTGTAATCTTTGTTGGGACATCAACTATTCAGTGTACAGGTAAATTTTTTTTTAAAGTTATAGAAAGTTGTACATGCAACCTTGCAGCTAAAACTAAGTAAGGATGCACAGTAAGCTGTATAAAATGGTGGTGTAAGAGAACATAGACAAAATATGTGAGTGGACCAAACTATGGCCGATGGAATTTATTATGGAAAAGTATAACTTCACGCCCTTTGAATCCAAGAGAGACTCATCGTATAGGTTTCTCCATGGCTTAGGGAAGACTAGGAATTTCAAGTTTTCAAGTTGTGGATGAGGTTGTAGACGGACTCGCCAAGCCGGTGGGTTTGGTTGCAAATGTTTTGTCACCTTGCTAGGTAGCATCATCAGTGCACCTCTGGTAAAGCGTTGGTGTTCTGTCCCGCTTGTTACTTATATGCCTCAGTTTGTTGGAGTGTTTGGTACCATTTCCAGTTCATTTTCTCGATGGTTTGTACACAGGGTCTAACTCAATGTGTTTGTTGATGGAGTTCTGGTTAGAATACCAGGCCTCCAGGAATTCCCTGGCGTATCTCTGTTTGGCTTGTGCAATTATGGATGTGTTGTCCCCGTCGAATTCATGTCCCTCGTTGTCCGTGTGTAGTGAGACAAGTGAGAATTGGTCATGTCTCTTGGTGGCTAGCTGGTGTTCATGTAGCCGTATTGTCAGTTTTCTTCCAGTTTGGCCCATATAGTGTTTCTCACAGGCCTTGCATGGTATTTGTATATTACACCGGTTTTGCTGGTTTTGAGTACGGGATTCTTTGTTTGTCAGTAGCTGTCGCAGGGTGGTTTGTGGGCTACCCTGATACCTAGGGGTCTGAGTAGTCTTGTGGTCATCTCTGAAATGTCCGTTTCTGCTTTGCGTAGTTTCCAGGTTGCTGCAATGTGCTGTGGGAACTAGATGTTGGAGTTTTTGCTAACCGAGTTTTGGAACCTAGAGAGGGAAGAGGACCGAGAATCAGGCTCATTCAGACAGAAGTCATTGACTGAAGAAGTACTATTAGTCGATATCCTGAAGTGCTTACTAATCAGTGGGAAGAAAACTCAAGTAACAGAAGCTGTGGAGGTGTCAGAGAGGACAACATCATACACGCCTGTAGAAGACATGAGATTAATGAATTTGGGTTGAGAAATAAGTGAACAGAGGTAATAGCTAGTTTTAAAGGATTCAGAAAGAGACATTAACTTAAGGAAAAAGCATTAAGTGATGCAGATATTTGCTGAAAATAAACTCTTGCAGCTGTGCCAGTTCAATAAGAAGCTTTTGCGTGGAAAGAGAGTTGACTGTTCATTGAAATTTGAATATCTGTAAGGTTATTACAGGAGATTTAAAGGGTTTCTTTCAGACATTTATGATGACAGAGTTTTAAATTGTCTTGTATGAAGTAATATAGTGTGTGTTTTTGGGCCCATGGGCCAAATGGCCTGCTGTCGTTTTAGAAGTTCTGTGAAAATTGAAGGAAATTCCATGGTGAACTCTTTACTGCAATTGTCAGTGAAATCAGGTTCTAGTAGTATATTGCACTCTTCGACCACATGTAAAGTTGAGTTTTTTTAAAAAGTCCTACCCTTTATTGAACTATTCTGGAAGAAAAGCATATGGTTCCTTAGTAATTATTCTTGCCATCACAGTTCTCTTGAAACTTTCAGAATCTTGCAAAGGCCATTCAAAATGAACAGAACTAGAATTTATCCCCCAAATACCATGAGTTCTCTGCCATTTCATACGTTAATATATTTCATATTAATGTTTTGAGTGTGTGTCAATACTGGAAATTTATAATGTGATCCTTGAAATGATAATCCATAAAGGTACATTATAGAGGATGTGGCCTCAATTCAATTACAGTCAGCCACCATGTTGAGGGTGGCATCAGAGAGAAATTGGGGGGGTGAAGAGAGGGGAATAGAGAGAAAGATAAACAGTGTGAGATAAAGGGAGGGTTGTTGAGAGTATTGAACAGAGAGGAGGAGATAGAGGGGGGAATGGTGAGGGGTGGATAGACAGGAACATAAAAATGGGGATAGAGAGATGAGGTCAGACTTAGAGAGGAGGTTCAAGAGAGAGATAAAGGAAGAGATAGTGTGATAGAAAGATAAACAGAGAAGGGGCATAGAAGGATATAGAAAATAAGAATTGGTTACATATCAAATAAATAAATCAAAAGAGAGGTGATAAGTTTGGGTTGCTTCCTTTGGAGCAGTGAAGATTGAGGGAGGAACCTGATAGAGGTGTAGAAGGTTATGAGGGGCATGGACAAGGTGTATAGAAAGCAGCTGTTCCCTTTAGTCAAAGATTCAGTAACAAGGGGTCATAATTTTAAAGTGAAAGGCAGTAGGTTCAGAGGGGATTTGAGGAAAACATCCTTAACCCAGAGGATGGAGGGGTCTGGAATGCACAGTCTGGGAGGGTAGTTGAGGTGGGGGGAGCCTCACAACCTTCAAAAAGTACTTGGGTAAGCACTTGAAGTGTCATAATTTTGTGTGATTGAGGGCTTCATGACTTGCCTATTGCTGGAAAGTGGGACTAGTGCAGGTAGACACATATTTTTGGTGCTACATACTCAAAGGGCCTCTTGTATCTGACGAGTTAGATTGATGAGGGGAGTGGAGGTGATGGCCTAGTGGTGATTGCTGGATTATTAATCCGGAAACTCAGCTAATGTTCTGAGGATGTGGGTTCAAATTCCGCCAATTCAATAAAAGTAATCTGGAATTAAGAATCTACTCATGCCCATGAAACCATTGTTGATAGGAAGGAAATCTGCTATCTACACCTGGTCTAGTCTACTTGTGACTCCAGCCCAATAGCAATGGCCTAACCAGCCATTCAGTTGTATAAATTCTTGTGAAATCTCAAAGAAATTAAACCGGACCACCTAGCATCGAACCAGGCACTGGAAAAGACAATGGCAAAGACAGCCCTGACAACCCTGCAATGTCCTCCTTACTAACATCTGGGGGCCATTGCCAAAATTGGGGGAGCTGTCTCACAGACTAGTCAAGCAATATTCTAACATAGTCATACTCCGTGGAATCATACCTTACAGACAGTGTGCCAGACAGAACCATCACCATGCCAGCACAGCAGTGGAATACAAGTTGGAGTTGCCGTGGGAGTGCTCGATATTGACTCTGGACCACGTGAAGCCTCTTGGCTTCAGAAGAAACCTGGGCAAGGAATCCTCCTACTGGTTACCATATACTATCCTCCATCTGCAGATGAATCCGTACTCCTCCATGTTAAACTCCATCACGTTGAACAACGTTTGGAGGAAGTACTGAGGGTGGCAGGGGCTCAAAATGTACTCTCAGTGCGGGATTTTGATGTCCACCAGCAAAAGTGGCTCGGCAGCAGCACTGCGGATCAAGCTGGGTTCTAAAGGACAAAGGACTGCTAGACTGGGTCTGCAGCAGATGGTGAGGGAATCAACAAAAGGGAAAAACATCCTTGACCTCATCCTCATCAATCTGCCAGCTGTAGATGCATCTGTCCATGTCAGTATCGATAAGAGTGATCACCACACAATCGTTATGGAGATGAAGTCCACCTTCACATTGAGATTATCATATTGTGTGGCACTATCACCATGCTAAATGGGATGGATTTCAAACAGATCTAACAACTCAAGACTGGGCATCCATGAGGTGCTGTGGGCCATCAACTCCAGCATAACCTGCTACCTTAGAGCCTGGCATTTGGTGAGGTGATGGCCTAGTGGTATTATCGCTGGAGTGTTAATCCAGAGAACCAGGTAATGTTTTGGGGTCCTGGGTTTGAATCCTGCTATGGTAGATGGTGGAATAAAATTCTGGAATTCAGAGTCCAATGATGACCATGAAACCATTGCCGATTATCGGAAAAACCCATCTGGTTCACTAATATCCGTTAAGGAAGGAAACTGCTATCCTTACCAGAGCCACAGCAATGTGGTTGACTTTTAACTGCCCTCTGGGCAATTAGGCATGGGCAACGAATGCTAGCCTAGCCAGTCATGCCCTTGTCTTGTGAATGAATTTTAAAAATGTTTTATTTATTTATTATTTATTTTTAATCAAAAGAGGAGCAATGAGGGTAAACTCCTAAAGGTTGGATCTTTGAGAACTAAGACCTGATCCTTCCTCTCCTGTGCTTGTGCCTCAATTATAATTAAACAGATATCTAATCTGTAATGGAGTAAACTTTGTTTCAGGCCAGGGCAGAGCTCTACGGTGTAGAGCTGAAATCTCATAAAGTGCTCCAATATCTTGGATTCTTGTACTAGTTACTTAAAATTTTGCCAGAGCATCGTAGATTTTTCATGAACTTTGATTACCCTTCTTTGATTCAGGGAACATTTAATTCCCACTTAATACCTCATTTTTGTACATCTTTTAAAAGAAGTAGAAAAATTTTTATATAATTTCAATGTGTTGCACTATCCTGCAGGTAATATAGATTGTTCAGTTTCTTTTTAGCTTCTAAGCTATTGTGAACTTTTTTTTTCTTCTAGGAAGAACCAGACAAACCAGAATTAAATACACCTTTGGGTACTAAGGCACCCATATGGATCCCTGACCCTCGGGCTACCATGTGCATGATCTGCACATGTGACTTTACACTTACCTGGAGGCGGCATCACTGTAGAGCGTGTGGAAAGGTTAGTGTTCAGTTGTAGATTTTGTGTTGCTTTGACTCTGCTTACTTTTTGTATCTTTTATTGAGCTACAGTTTTTTTTCAGGTTCCAGCAGTGGCCTTCCAGAAGCCATTCTAATAATCTTTAAGTTCTTTTCTGAACGTTAGCTTTGTAACCAGGATGTGGGGATTTCCATTAAGTTTACGCAGTTCCATCAGGTGCACAGTTTTCTTCATTTGTACTGTTTCGTTAGCTTTCACAGTTAAGCTGGCACCTTGCGTAAGGCAAAACATTTAATACAAAGGAATGTAATTGCATAAACACAGTTCAAAAATCCTTACATAAGTAAAATACTGTGGATGCAGAAAATCTGAAATATTAACAAGTGTTGGCAATACTCAGAAAATTTAGCACCATTGTTGAAATGAGAAAGCAAGTTAATGTTTCAGGTCAGTAACCATTCAGTAGTACTGGAAATGGAAACTTTAAAATGTTTAGAAAGGGAAGGTAAAGTTGGGTCATGTGAAGGTTAGAAAGGGGCTACAAAGTGGAAATAAAGCTGAAGACATCTTCCAACCAAAGCAAGAGGTGGCACCACTACAGTCATCAATGTACTTGAGAAAGAGGTAAGGAAGGTCAGCCGATGTAGGATTGGAACAAAGAATGTTCAGTGAATCCTCAAGTAAGGTAAGCATAGCTAGAGCCAATACAGATTCCCAATCGCAACATATTTTATTTGGAGAACGTCAGTGCAGTCACATATTTTGTTCAATGTATGAGCAAGTTTAAATAGGCAGAGGAGAGTGATGATGAATGATGACTAGTTCAGAATCTGTTCACCCAAGAAGAAGTGGGCTTGCAGATCATCTCGTGTGGGATGGAGTTGTAGAAACTCAGACCATTAGGGCCAGAGAACCCGTAGTATGTTTTTTGTAACTGTTTTTTGCAGCAAGATGCTCTCGCTCTAACTATAGGGATAAGGTCATTTTAGATCTCATGACGCAGCGCTAAATATAATTTTATAATAAAAAGAAATTCATTGGATGATAATGGTCGTAATACAACTGAACGCCATATTAAGATTCAGAGCAACTTATTCATGACCCAGACAAGTCAACATAGTTTTGTGCGAGGAAAATTGTGTCTCACAAACTTTGAGTTTTTTGAGGAAGTAACCAAAATGATTGATGGCAGAGCAGTAGACATTGTTTATTTGGGTTTTAGTAAAGCCTTTGACAAGGTTCCGCATGGTAGACTAATTAGTAAAGTTAGGTCAAGTCGGATTCAGGGTGAGCTTGCCAATTGGATACATAATTGGCTTAACGGCAGGAGATGGACAGTTATGGTGGAGGGTTGCTTTCAGATTGGAGGCCTGCAACCAGTGGTGTTCCACAGTGATCGGTTCTGGGTCCTGTTTAGTTTATCATTCATATAAATGATTTGGATGAGAATATGGAAGGCATGTTCTGTAAGTTTGCGGACAACATCAAAATTGGTGACACAGTAGACAGTGAAGAAGGTTTTCTAAGATTACAGCGGGATCTTGATGAAATGGGTCAATGGGGTGAAAAATGGCAGATGGAGTTCAATCTGGATAAATGCGAGGTATTATGTTTTGGTACAACAAGCAAGGATAGGGCTTGTACAATTAATGGTAGGGACGTAAGGCTGCAGGCACATAATTCTTTAATGTTTGCATTACATATCGACCAGGTGATTTGGCATGCTTGCCTTCATTGCTCAATACTTTGAGTATAGGAGTTGGAAAGTCATATTGAGGCTGTACAGGACATTGGTAAGGCCAGTACTGGAATTCTGTGTCCAGTTCTGGTTGCCCAGTTATAGGAAGGATATTATCAAGCTGGAGAGGGTTCAGAAGAGATTCACCAGGATATTGCTGGGTATGGAATGTTTGAGTTAAAAAGAAAGGCTGGACTATTTTATCGGAGATTGAGAGAAGACCTGATAGAAATTTATAAAATAATGAGAGGTAGAGATAGAGTTAATGGTAATGGTACTTGTATTTTCCCTAGGATGGAGGATTTCAAGACTAGGAGGCACATTTTTAAGGTGAGAGGAGAAAGATTTGAAAAAGACATGAGAGGCAAATTTTTTACACAGAGGGTGGTTTGCATGTGGAATGAACTTCCTGAGAAATGGTGGATGCGAGTACAATTACATTTAAAAGACCTTTGAATAGATACATGAATAGAAAAGGTTTGGAGGGATATGGGCCAGGAGCAGGCAGGTGGGACTAGTTTAGTTTAGTTCGTCATGGACTGGTTGGACCAAAGGATTTGTTTCCATGCTGTATGACTCTGTGACTCTAGGACCAATTACGGTTGTGTGTAGGAAGAGCAAGCTAAGGTTTATTTCATAAATAGACCAAAAAAAATTGTGGTAAATAAACAATAGAAAATATTTGAACAATTAAAAATGTCAAAAAAAATTCCGTTGAATAACAAAAACTCTGCGATAAAGAACCAGCTTAGCTTTCAAAGGCGATCAATTATGGTATTAGATTTAAATTAAAAACTTGCGATTATTCTTGCTAAGATTGTAGGTCTGAATCTTGGAAATTGTTTAGAAACTAGCAAAAGGCCATGAAAAGTTGATGGAAAGGAAAACATAAGATATGAAAATAAACAAGCCAGGAATGTAAATGCAGATTATATGTGCTTTTACGAATATAAATAACAGAGCAGCTAACATAAAAGTTGGTCCCTTAGAAGCAGAGACAGGCAAAATTATCATGGAAAACGAGGAAGTGGCAGAGACACTGAACAAATATTTTGCCTGTTTTTACCATTGAAGACACAAGTTACAGACCAGCAATAGAGGATAGCTCGGTGATAAAAAGAGTGAAGAAATTAAGGTAATTAATAACAGCAGAGGCACTGTACTGGAGAAACTTCAGGAGGATTAAAATCTGACAAATCCTCAGGATCTGATGGTCTACGTGCTGGAATTCTGAAAAAGAGCTACTGAAATGGTGGATATCCTTGTTATGGTTTTCCAAAATTCCCTAGAGTCTGGAATTGTCCCAGCAGTTTCTAATTTAGCAGATGTAACACCTCTATACACGAAAGGGAGAAGAGAGAAAACAGGGAACTATTAGCCTGATATCAGTCATTGAAACAATGCTGGAAAGTAATATCAAAGAATTCTTGATAATGGTTTTTAAAACAAAAAGCTGTATCATAAGACAATGTCATTGTGGTTTTGAGAAATGGAAATTGTATTTGATAAATTTACTTGCCTTTTTGAGCATGTAACTAGGTAAAGTGGAACCATCCAATGTAGCGTACTTGGATTTCCAAAGGACGTTTTGATAAGGTGTCACACAAAAGGTTAATAGACAAGATAAAGGCTCATGAAGTTGCATATAATAAATGATGTGAATAAAGGATCATTAATGGACTGGAAGCAAAGAGAAGGTATGATTAAGGTATTCTGAAGTTGGCAGGTTGTGACAAGTGAGAACTGCAAAGTTAAGTGCTGGAACCACCTATGACTTGGATGTGGAGAGAGTAATGTATCTGAACTGATAATACAAAGGTAGATAGGGATACAGCTGTTAGAGGGAGCACAAAGAACTGCAAAGAGATGTAGGCAGGTTAAGTGAGTGAGCAACGAGGTAGATGGAATACAATATGGTGAAGTATATAATTTTTCACTTCAATCATAGGAATAATAAAGAAAAAACCGTTTTAATGGAGTGAAATTGGTACATGTTGACATGTGACTGCACCTGAGCTTTTTTCTACAAGAAACACAGAAAGGCAGCATGCAAATAAATAAAGCAAATGACATGTTGAAATTTATTGCAAGATAGTTGGAATGCAAGAATAAATCTCGTTACAGTTGTCCAGGACTTTGGAAAGACCATGGTTGGAATATTGTGTGCACCTCTGGGTTTCCGTATATAAGTAGGATATACTTGCCTTGGAGGCAGTTTAGTGAAGTTTCACTAGATTTGACCATAGATTGAGAGGATTGCCCTGTGATCACAAGCTGAGAAAATTGGAACCAAATCAAAGAATTAGAATTGAACTCATTACAGGGGCTTGACAAGGTAGGTATGGAGAGATTGTTTCCCCGGGCTAGAGAATCTAGAACATGAAGGCATAGTCTCAATACGAAGGGAAATCATTTAGGACTGTGATGAAAAATTTCTTCACTTAGGATTATGAATCTATGGAACTGTTTCCCTCAGATGGCTGTAGATGCACCATCATTGAATTTTGTTATCATGTCAGCTGGATCAGCATTTATTGCCCATCTTAATTGATGTTGAGAAGGTGGTGGTGAGCAACTGCCTTGAATGGCTGCTATCCTTGGGATGTAATGACATCCATCGTACTTTTAGGAAGTGAGTTCCAGGATTTTGACACGGTGACAGTGACGTAATAGCAATTGAGTTCCAAGTCAGGATGGTATATGGCTTTGAGGGAAATCTTGCAAGTGGTGGTGTTCCTCTGTATCTGTGCCCTTGTCCTTTGTGGTGTTAGAGGTTTCAGGTTTACAAGTGCTATTGAAGGAGCCTTTGTGTTGTTTCAGTTCATCTTGTAGATGGTACACACTGTTGCCACTGGACATCAGTGATGGGTGGTGCCAGTGTAGTAGGCTCTTTGTCCTAGATGGTGTCAAGCTTCTTGTGCATCCAGGCAAGTGGAGAGTATTCCATTATGTTCCTGACCTGTGCCTACCAGATGGTGCACAGGCTTTGAGGAGTTGAGAGGTGAATTGCAAGTCACTTCCAAGCCTGGTTCTGGAATACACTGCTAGGAAATGTGTTGGAGACAGGATCGATTGAGGCATTCAAGAGGGCGTTAGATGATGGCATGCAGGATTTATGAGTAAAGGCAGGAGACTGGCATGAAGCTAAAATCTTCAGAGAAGTAGTGCGAACGGAATGGGCCAAATGGCTGCCTCCTTCATTGTAATGATTCGCATGTGACTCCATACTCTCATCAATGTGGTTGACACTTCATACGGCCCAGGGAGCCACTCAGTTGCATCAATTGCTGCAAAGTCTAAAAAACAATGTATTGAAAGTGGACAGACATTCAGGCATTGACTGAGGCACTGGAAAAGACAACAGCAAAGCTAACCCCAGTGATCCTACAAAATCTGCCTTACCAACACCTAGGGGTTTGTACCAAAACTTGAAGAACCATCTCTCAGACCAGCCATGACACTGACAGTCTGTAGACATAGTCATATCTTATTGACAAAGCTTCAGATTCTGTATTCTCTACCTGTGCTGTCTATTGAATACTTGACGCATTCTCGGCCATCACCAGAATAGAATTTAACCACAACATGGCCTGATATCTCTTCCCCTTTGCCATTACCGTCAAGCCATAGTTCAATGAAGTATACAGAATTAAGTGCCTGGAGCTGCTCCCGGCATAACTAAAAATTAAGTGTCAACCTGGTGAACACATTCTCCCTCTGAAGAACAGGAATACCTGTTAGGAACCCACCATACATATACAATACCCAAGACTCAATCAAGAAAATGGTTTGAGGTTGTGGTGCATAGAAGCCGTACTGTGCTGTAAACTGTGCCCTGGTGAGCAGAATCTCCATTGTCATCCATTTGGGGAGACATCGCTACTTCTGGCACATACTCTAATTGCAGGTCATTATTTGCCTTTTAGCAGAAGTGTTTCAAATATCTCATGCATAAAGTTAAGCTTCAATTCAATGAAAAAGAACAAGCTTGACTATGGAAATTAATCTTTTGAAGATGATAAATAATTTTAGAGAAGTAGCCAAAATTATAACACGTTACTTGATGATTATGAGTAGAAACAAAAATCAATATCTGTTGTATACATTATGCTTTTGATTCAACTGTTAAAATCAGATACTAATGACCTAAAACCAACTCAATGTGGAATTTCTCATTTAGCAGTACTGATTATTTTTGAGATATACATGGCTATTACTTTTGTATATGTAAGCTTCATCAGATTTTCTGCATACCTGAGCCAAATTGTACCTTTTTATTTGGTTTAAATACATTACTCTGACAGGTAAAGTTTTGTTGAGCAGTATGTAACATAGTTTTATCTTTTAGATTGTTTGTCAAGCCTGTTCAGTAAACAAATTTAATCTGGATTACCTTAAAAAGCGACCCGCAAGAGTTTGTGATCTCTGCTTCTTCGAATTGCAAAAGAGAGGTAAAGAAAATATTAATGTTAGAAATGTAGATGCTCTGGAAATGTACTTACATCTTGCATAACCACTCCTCCAAACTATGTTGACCCATGTAGAGCCAGGAAAGAAATTATAGAGTGCAGTGTTTCTACTGTACGTGTATACATACATATGGATATCAATTCATCTGACAGTTAATTCAATGTATAATTCCTTTGATTATTCCTGATTGATTTAAACAATATTTATCTTCTGATCACATAAGGGAGTAGATTATCATTGTTACCAGAAATGAAAAGATTAATCACTTTCCTCAACTCTCTGCTTGATATTTGTTTTTTCTTCACACCACTCCATTTGTAACCTCCATTTCTCATCCAAGATCCCAACATGCATGATTGTCACCAAGTTGTTTTCAGCAATGATTCCCTGATCCCTTCCATTTTGCTTGTGTCCTGATCACAGCACTGAATGCTGCTCTAGTTAAATCCCTAGTGACTGTCTTGAGTGTAATAATTGGATTTTATTTTCCTTGACCTTTAGAAGCATTTAACACTGTTGACAGCCCAAGCACACTTGCCTGACTAAAACCAGTGTACTTGTCTGTCTCCATGTCATCAACATATTTCTAATGATACTGCTCCTCATAAACCTCCACTATCATCACTGCGGTACTCCAAGGGGGCAAAGGAAAATGCAGTCCACCAGCAACATTATTCAGAAGCACTGGTGAATTTTCTGCATCAATGTGATAATACTTGGCTGTATCTCTCCCCAGTATACTTAACTTCTTCACAACCTCTGTTGTCAGACTGCTTGTCCAGCATCATGTAACAGGTGATGAATAACTATTATTGATATGGCCAAAACCATTATTTGACTTCTGGCAAAACATTTAAAACTCCATTCATCTGACTCCACTCTCCTATCTGCAGTTAATTTACACAGAGTCAGATGGCTTGGATGACCTGTTGATTTTGAGTCAAGCTTCAAACCCCATATGCTGCCTGTTATCAAGATTGCTTACTTAATCCTTGCTTAACGCTGTCTTTACCTCACCTCCACTGCAGCACAAACTCATTCGTGCCATTATTGCCTCCAGACCCTGTCCTTTGTCTTTCTTGATCGTGTTATGTACTTGATTCCATGCAAAATTCCTATTTGTTCAAAATTGCAGTTCACATTCATTAATTTCTCCATGACCCCACCCAGCCTTTTGGCTGCAACTGCTTTCAGCCTTGCATGGCATCTGATGTGCTTCAGCTGGTAGATTCTTAAGTTTTGTGGATCGTACTCACTTCAGTATGAGTGACAGACTCTTCAACCATTATTGCCAACCTTTATAGACCTTTTGCCCTAAATCCAAATGTTTAAAATTAATTCATTGAGGATGTGGTCTTTGCTATTAATACTGGTATTTATTCCTAATTGCCCTTGAACTGCTGCAGTCACTACAATTAGCTATACGCACAAAGCTTTTGGAAAGGAAATTCCAGGATTTTGAACGAGTGATCGTGAAGAAGTTTTGCATTTCCAAGTTAGAGTGATGAGAGACGAGGAGAGAAAATTGCAGGTGGTGGTGCTTCTGTGCACTGGCTCTTGTTCTTCAAGGTCAGGGCTCCCCAAATTGTGGAGCATGACCCCAGTGGACAAAGTTTTGTGGTCATGAACTCCAAGGCAATGGCTGCGTGGAGTTGTGATCATCTCTCAACTACAGTGAGGCCCCTTTAAAGGACATCATTTTTTAAAATACTGGGTGTGTCCTCACTGCCTGTTTTTGTATCCTGAATCTTGTCCTATCCTATGCTCTTTATTTAAAAAGTTGAAAGCTTTTCTCCTTTCTCTCCTCACAGGTTTCTCATTTCTTCGCTCCTTTTCATTTCCTCCAAGTTTCTCAAGCCTGGGGTCCTATGCCCCATTTGCTCTCACAAGCATGTTCCCTTTTCCCCCTCAAGACATTCTCCTCTACTTCGTTGAGATCAAGCGCAGAATTGGGGACTGATTCGTGGACCATCTGCGCTCTGTACCCTGTAATCAACAACACCTTCTAGTTATTAACCATTTTAACTCCCCGTCCCATTCCCTTGATGACATGTCCATCCTGGGCCTCCTCCAATGCCATAGTAACGCCACACACAAACTAGAGGAGCAATACCTCATATTCCACCTCAGGAGCTGACAGTCTGATGGCCTGAACACAGAATTCAACAGTTTCAAAGTCTCCCCAGCCCTGGCCTCGTCCCATGCCCAACCCTCCCTCTCATCCTTGCCTCCTTGACCCGACACAACCTGTCCGTCTTCTTCCCCATCTATCTGCACCACCCTTCCCACTGACCAATCCCTACTACCTCTCACCATCGCACCTCCCTTCCCCCAGCCACACCCCTCCTCCCTCTCGCCTCCTTGACCTGACACAACCTGTCCATCTCCCTCCCCAACTATCCACCCCACACTTCCCACTGACCAATCCCCACTATTCCCTACCTGCATCCACTTATCACCATCCCATCAACCTTTTCCCAGCCCCACTCCCCTCCCTCTATTTATTTCCCAGCTCCCTCCACCACCGTGTTCTGATGAAGGGTCCCGGCCCGAAACATTGACTTTGCTATTCCTCTGCTGCCTGACCTGCTGTGTGCCTCTAGCTTCACACTGTGTTGATTCTCCCTTCTTTCCCACCCACCTGTTCTCACAGATCATGGGTCTTGGCAACTTTGGAGCACCAAGACGAGGTCATAAAATATTGATATATCTGGTTCAGTTAGGTTTCTGTTCATTGATAAACCCAAAGTGTTGTTGATGGAGGAATTGGTGATGTTAGTGCCATTAGATGTCAAGAATCTGTAGTTCTTGAAGATGAATATTGCCTATCATTTGTGTCTGGTACAAATGCTGCATGCCACCCATCAGCCCAAGAATGAATGTTGTCTGTGTCTTACTGAATGCAGAAACGGACTTCTTGTGCCTTGCTATTTCTCTTTGCATTTGGCAACCTCAAAAACTTAGTTTTCAAGCCACCTTTTACCATTGCTGGTCAAACTACTGCATAACCTGAGATGTTTGCATTAATGCCATGACATAAATACAAGTAATTGCTGCACACCACTAAAATGACAATTTAAATCAATTATAATGGTGGAATAGAAAGTGTGCAATCTTAAACAACTGGCATAATGTTGTACTACTCATATATTCATCCTTAAGAGAATCTGGGAAAGCTTAGCATTGTGTTCCCCATTTGGATACTTGTTACTTTTTTGGGTTGATTTTCTTTTTGTTCAAGAAATTGAGAAATATTTATTTTAAGTGTTTTTAAAGAAGACTTCACATTCATATTTTGGAGGTGCTTTTAATATATTCAAAATGAAAGCTTGTCTTCCCATTGTGAGCTTTGAAAGGTATTGTTTTGATTGTCCAAAATGATTTATCTTGGTGTCAGTAACTTTCTGATGCATTCAGGAAAACCTAGCAGTATTCTTTTCTCAAAGCTTTTAATTTCAAAAAGCGAGGGAAACATCAAAGTGTCATTCTTGGTATTTTAGCTGAGATAAAGTTCTAGTCAACTATTTGACTATGGGAACGTCCCAGTAGAACTCAATTCTGTCTTAACCTATAAACTACATGCTCACAGATATGTTTCCCAGTGGAAACAGTAGGGTTTTTTTTATAAGTAGGTCCTTTGTGATTTTGTTAATTCTCTCCTATTCAGCTGAGTTCAGCACAGACCAGGGGTCTGTGACATTTCTGGACTTTCTGGCTCAGTACAGTACCTACAGACATGCTGCAATCAACCACTCCTCAAGGCTCCTCAAGTCTGTTCCGCTATTTAATAAGGATCGTGGCGACACTGCTAATATTCACTTTCCTGCATTTTCCCCATAACCTTTGATTTCCCCTACTGAATTTATCTAACTCAGCCTTAAATATATACAAGGACTCTGCCCCCGCAGCTCATTGTGGCAAGGAATTCCAAAGACTCTAAACCCTCAATTCAGTTTTAAATTGGTGCCCCTTTATCTGAGACTATGCTGTCTGGTCCTAGACTCTCACGAGAGGAAACATCTTCTCAGCATTTACCCTGTCAAGCCCTTTAAGAATCTGATATGTTTCAATGAGATTACCTCTCATTTTTTTTAAACGCCAGTGAGTGGAGTCCCAACCTGTTAGCCTTTGCTTATAGGATAATCTTTCCTTTTCAGGGATCATCCTCATGAACCTTCTCTGAACTGCCTCAATGAAATAGTATCTTTCCTTAAATAACAGGACCAAATCTGCTCTCAATACAAAAGATGTGGTCTCACCAGTAACTTGTACAGTTGCAGTAAGACTCCCCTACTCCTATACTCCCATCCCTTGAAATAAGGGCCAACATTCCATTAGCCTTTCTGATTTCCTGCTACACCTGTGTACTAACTTAGTTTCATTGCTAACTTTGTGTTTCGTGCACTAGTACCCCCAAATCCTTTTGAATTGGCAGCTCTCTGCAGTTTTTCTCTGACATAGCAAGAACTGCAGATGCTGGAGTCAGAAATAACACAGTGTGGAACAGGAGGAACACAGCAGGCCAGGCAGTATCAGAGGAGCAGGAAAGTTGACATTTCAGGTCAGGACCCTTCAGAAATTTTCTCAAATTTATTTTAAGTAAAATCTGTTCTTTTGTTCTCCCTTTGAAAATGAACAACTTCATATTTTCCCCACATTATACTCCATTTGCCAACTTTTTGCCCTGTGGAATCTCACTGGGTCATGGGTCACTAACCTGAGAAAGAACCCTTTATCCCCACTTGCTGCTTCCTGGGCACTAGCCAATTCTTTACCCACATCAATATACTATCTGCAACAACATAAGCATTTCTGGATGTCCAAATACAACACATCTACTGGTTCCTCTCTATCTATTCTGGTTGAGACTTCCTCAAAAACTAATAAATCAGTCAGACACAATTTTTGTTTCATGAATCCACGTTAATTCTGCACAGTTAGATTAAGATTTTCCAAATAATTGATTCCAGTACTTTTCCAACAATGCACGTTAGGGTAATTGGCCTATATTTACCTGCTTTTTGCCTCCCTTTCTTTTTAAATAGAGGTGTCATGTTGGCAGTTTTCCATTTCTTTGGAAATTCTCCAGAACCCAAATGAGCATGCAATTCCATCTTCTCCCATCTCTCCTCCAACCCCAAATACAACTATAGAAACCAAATAGACACTGCAAGAATTTAAATTGCCCTTTTTAAAATCTTATATTATTTTAATATTAATTTTAACATAAACCTGTTTACTTACTGTTAATTAGAAGTACAGTCACCTGATCCAAAGATGCTGTCTCCAACTCACAAATCGTCAAGCGCCCTTACCTCAGTTTTTCACAGTATTCAGCATTCTTCAGGACGGAAGCACAAGAAAATTCCAGCAGCACTGAAAGAAGTAAGTGGGGCAAACAGCTTCAACTGATAGTCATCAGACTATTCTTGTTGCAACAAATGAAAGATACAACTTGAATATTAAATGCTCATAATGCCTTTGGTGCTGTCTTGCTCATGAAGAAAGTGACTTCCCACAGTTGCATGACTGTGGAATAGGCAGTGGCAAAGCTCATGATATGTATATTTTGGTATATGGAGGGGGTATTAACTTGCTGTCATGTTAAGGGTTTTACTAATTTGGAAAAACTAACAGACGGTTGGTTGTTTTCGACTGGCAGAAAATAGAAAGAACAACAGACTGTCATGTATGCAAAGTGCTTGTGCTTTGCACCAATACCAGATAAATTGACGAAAAATGAACTATTACTGATGATTATGTATAAATTAATGTAGGTTGAAAATGATCTACCACATTTCTGCTGCCAATAGCAAGAATATGTTCACTTGGAAACATTACACGATCAAAATTGAAGTCTACTTATCTAGTGGATTTCAAGCTCTATTGGACTCAGTACTGGGTTTTATTGCAGTTCTTAAAATCTGCTTATTAAATGTAAAATGGCATTTGCATTCTTTACCTCCTCAAACTCCCATTTTGATGCCACTCAGTAACGTGCTCTTGGCGGATGTACAAATCTAAGTATTTCTCCTTCTGTTTCACTGATAGTAAGGTCAGGCTGCCACTTTGTTTCCAGAAATTAGGTCACCAGAGCAGCAAAATGTTGCCCAGTCCTGATTGATTTTTGGATTTGAGGGAAAACAGATGAAGTCCAAAAATACAGTTACTATTTTGTGCAAGTTGCTATTATGTTTAACTTTTTTTTTGTGTCACTGATATTTGTCGTTGAAACACTCCAATTACTGTAACAGAAACTATTTATTTAGCATTTTTTATGTGGAAAGAAATTGCTATTGTAGACAATTTTAATTTGTCTAGTGACTTTAAGATAATAAAAATCCTGAGGTCACAGGCGTGTAAAGAAACAAACTTAACACAAACTACATAAAGCATTGAGGAAAAAGTGGCTGGATGAAACATCTTACGGAGGAAAAACAGTGTAGAGGCAGAAAGATTTATGGGGATTTTCCCAAGCTTAGGATCTTCACAGCCACTGATGGTAAAGCAAGTAAAATTGGAGATGCTGAAGAGGAATGAATTAGATGAACACGAATACCTCAGAGTGTTATCAGACTAAAAGCAGGGCGGAAAAGTTATGAGGAACTTGGAGAAAAAGATGAGAATTTTAAAACGGACACATGCTTTACTGGGAGTCAATAAGCACGGACCGCATCATTTTGAATGACCTTCAGTTTACAAGGTGTTAAGGTGGAGGCCATCCAGGACACTTCAGGATGATTGTGTCTAATCCAGGATTGGACTGCAGTAGTCGAGTTAGAAGTATAAAAAACATAGATGAGGGTTTCAGCAGCAGGTGAGCTGAGGTGGGCAGATTCAAATAATATTCTGAAGATGAAAATGGGCAGTCTTCAGGATGGCCCTGGATGACAAATGTGATAAATGGCAAGATAAGGCAGAAAAGAAGTGTGTGACAGATATCAGATATAAAGGAAATCCAAAAGTCTTCTATAAGCAAAGAGAAATGTTGTAAGGGGGGCAATTAGAAACAAAGAGGGGGATTTATGCATGAAGGCAAAGGGTATAGCTGAGGTACCATATGACAAAATGCTACAAAAATGAACTGGAATATTGTATCAAATTCTGACCACCACAGTTTAGAAACAGTATGAAGACTTTAGAGATGGTGCAGGAAAGATTCATGCCAATAGTTCTGGGGTGAAAGACACCAGTTTGAGGATATATTGGAAAAGTTAGAGCTGCTCTCTCTTACAGGAGAAGGTTGAAAGAAGATTTGACAGATGAAAACCATGATGGGTGTAGACAGAGTAGATAGAGGGAAACCAAAGAATAAACAGAGCAACAGGAAAATGTTTTCATGCAGTGAATGTCTGTGATCTCAAATGCACTGCCTGTGTGCTTTGTGGACAGTTTCAAATATGGATTTAAAAGGGAATTGGCTAAGATTTAGGGATACAGGAAAAGGGGAGTGCAGCCAGCTGAGTTGCTGTTACAGCAAGCCAACACAAATGACTTCTTTCTGTGCTGTAACTATTCTATGATTCTGTGACCAGCAGTGTGACTGTGTTCAAATATGACATCAAGATAGTAAAATGTCTGGTTTAGCATCAGACAGTTGTTGTGGAGAGGGTTGCAGTCAGAAGCCAGGGAGTATAAGTTGTGCCAGGGACCAAAGATAATGACTTCAGTCTTGCCAGTATTCACTGAGAGGAAATTTCTGCTTATCTATTGTCTGTGTCAGATATGCAGTCTGGCAATTTAATGACCATGGAGTAATGGAGAAAGGTGGTAGTGAAGTTGAGCAGGATGCTGTCAACGTACAAGTTTAAAGCTAACACTGGTTTCGATGATAGCATATGTAGCGTGACTCCATAAACAGAAATTAATTTAAATACCAACGATAGCCATCAGCATTGATGAATGAGGAATGCCATGTTACATTTCTTCCAATAGTGCCATAACATCTTTAACATTCACATGATCCATGTAAATGTCAATTCTGAGAGTGTAGCAATGTCAGTGCTGTTTGGGTAGAATCCCAGATTGTCTACAAGTCCTAGGTCTGGACTTAAAAGTCTATAAACCTTCTGGTCCAAGGGCAAAATTGCAGTCAATAGAGTGGAACTTAGGTGAATTGTCACTTCAATACTGTGCACTTATGCTGATTTTTCCATCCCTGTCTCCGTGCCCCCATTCCTCCACCCTCTCAACAAAAAATTGTTATCCCAAGTAAAACTTTGAAAGTATCAGTCTTCATGGAAACAGTGGAAGAATAAATGGGTCTTTTTTGTGGCCTGATCTAGCAGTTGGTGTGTTACAGAGATCAATGCTGGAGCTTCGACTCTTTACAATTTATATAAATGACTTAAATTAAGGGAATGAAGGCTATGGATGCTAACTTGCTGATAACACAAAGTTAGGTAGGGTAATGTGTTATGAAGAGGACATCAAGAGGCGACAAAAAGATATAAATAGTTTGTGAGTAGGCAAAGATTTGGCAAATGCCATGTAATGTGGTAAAATGTCAAACTATCTATTTTGGCAGGAAGAATAAAAAAATTATTTAACTGATGAGAGATTGTAAATCTCTTGATGTAGAGGATCTGGGTGTTCTCATGCATGAATCGTAAAAGGTTAGGATGCAGGTACAGTAAGTAATTAGGAAAGCTAAAAGAATGTTTTGTTTATGGCAAGGAGCAGTTAAATATAAAAGTAGGGAGATTATGTGACCACATCTGGAGTATTGAGCACAGTTTGGTCTCCTTAATTAAAGAAGGATACTAACGTATTGAAACCATTTAGAGGTTTACTAGACGAATGCCTGGAATTGGTGGGAAGTGTCTTCGGACAAAAGGTTGGACAGGCCAAGCTTGTGTCCGCTAGCATGTAGAAAACTTAAGGATAACTATATTGAAACCTGTAAGATCCTTTTGGCTTCAGATATGTCAGACCTGCTGAGTTTCTCCAGCAATTTCTGTTTTTAAGGTCTTGAGGCATTTTAACAAGATAGATGTGGAAAGGATGTTTCCGCTTCAGACAGAAGCTAGAACTAAGGCTCACTTTAAAAATAAAGGGTCATCTATTTGAAACAGATGAGAAATAATTGTAGTCATGAGGATCGTGAGTCTTTGGAACTCTCTTCGTGAAAAGGTGATGGAAGCAGAATCTTTGAATCTTTTTAAGGCAAAGTTTCTTGGTAAGCAAGGAGGTGAAACATTATTGGGGTTAAGCAGACATGCAGTTGAGGTTACAGTTAGATCAACAGGCTTCAGGAACCAAATGACTGACTCCTACTCCTATCTTGTATGTTTAAGGCAATCTACCCCTTCAGGTGAGAATTTTGTAGAGAAGTATTCAGTTGAAGTTAGCCATAGCTCCATTTTTCAGCAACAAAATCCATTTCTTGAATTTCATTTCTCTGCATGTTGTTTAGGAGGCTGCCTTTATTGCAGTTCCCTAACTGTAGGGCTTTATCTACAGGTGACAGAGGAACTCTTCCTTGACCTTTCCATCATTGAACTACTTACAATCAATGTTGTTACTAATTGCAGGAGCGCTGACTATTCTAAATAATAGAGAATTATCAATTTTACTGCTATTAATAGTTTGCAGTTAAGAGTGGAGAAAGGGAAATAAAACAGAAAGGTGCAGAAGTATACAGCAAGTCCCACAGCATCTTTGCTAGAACTAGAAATTGAAAGATCAATGAACCTGCCAACAAACCTGACGTGATAAAAATGAGAGAGACACAGGGAGCTATCCAGAATTTTACTTTGAAGTGTACCCCACTGTTTATTTTAGGTATCTGCTAATACTGGAGCATCATCGATGAGTGGCTACCTTTATAGGTCGAAAGGTATTAAGAAGCCATGGAAACGACTCTGGTTTGTCATTCAGGATAAGGTGTTATATACTTATGCTGCCAGTGAGGTAAGAGCCTGTCCAATTATTATATAGATAAATGTTTATTTGTCAATTAAATG
The DNA here is from genome assembly GCA_024137785.1 of Ginglymostoma cirratum. Classification (NCBI taxonomy): domain Eukaryota; kingdom Metazoa; phylum Chordata; class Chondrichthyes; order Orectolobiformes; family Ginglymostomatidae; genus Ginglymostoma; species Ginglymostoma cirratum. Next base: position 12,217,617 of record JAHRHZ010000091.1, on the reverse strand, counting down.
TCTGAGACTGTACCACAGCTAACTTAGGAGACGTAAAAAAAATTAGAGTGCAATGGGTGATATTATTAGTTTCACATTAACACAACACTGTTTCATAGTAAGATATTACAGTTTACCTGTTCTTTTCTGGAATTAAGTTGTAATGATTATTTTACAAAACTCAACTTTTTTTTGAAGAGTTAATAGGCTATTTGTGCCAGTTTATTACTATATTCACTGTATTGTGTATCAGCCTCTATAGCTGTGTTGGGAACAATCTTAGAAGCCTGCTTGTGTGGCGTGCATTTTTTCCTTTCCACTCAATTTTTTCTCAATGGAAAATGAGTGTTTAATTCACTTAACTGCAAAATTTGAAATGCATTAACACAATGGGAAAGACAGTAGCTGCTGCAGTTTTAGGTGTCCAACTTTATGGCTCCTGATCCCAGCCACTGTGGCCTTTAAAGTACAGACCGTACAGTTCTCCTTGACATTCAGATTTTTTTTTATTGCTGATTTTCCTTTGTTGAATGGTGATTTGGAAAGAGGCATTGATTTATTAGTGAATAACTTTAAATCATCCATTGGTATTAACAGTCTGTAACATGAAAATTAATGCATGGATTTGAATAGAAACTTGGCAGACTTGTAAACTGTTGAGAAGAACTCCAAAATTAACTTGCATAAGACATTTGTTTGACCCCAGCTGAAGCACTGTGTACAATTCTGGCCACTATACTATAGGAATGATATGAATACATTGAAGAGTGCAGGAGTGACTTACAGAATTGATTCCAGGGAAGAGAAATTTCAGTTATGAGGGTAGATTAAAGAATTCAAGACCGTTCTCCTTGGAAAGAAGAGGCTGAGGAGATTTGATAGAAATATTCAAAGCCATGAGCAGGCTTGATCAGAGTAGATGGTGAGAAACTGTTTCCGTTTGTAAAAGGAACAAGAATGAGAGAGCATAGATTTGAAGTGATTTGGGAAAGAAGCAAAAGTGGTATGAGGAAAAACAAAGCTTTCCACACAGCAAGTGTTTAGGTTATAGAATGCATTGCCTAGAAGTGTGATGGAAGCATTTTCAATTGAGATATTCAAGAGGGCATTACATTATTTGAATGAAAATAATGTAGAAGGCTATGGGGAAAAGGCAGGAGATTGGCACTTGGTACTAATGCTCATTTGAAGAGTTGGTGCAGGTTTGATGGGCTGAATGGCCTCCTTCTGCACTGTAAGACTTCTGTGACTCTGTAAATGTTCTTTGTGGCCCCTATGACTGAATAAGGACCAATATGGCCCACAAAGCCAAAACTTGAAATAAGTTGCATTAGGTAATCTAGTGATGATTTTATTTAATATGCCTTACCTATTGAAGCTTCTCACAAAAATTATCTCTAATGGTCTATTTTTTAAAAACAGGATGTAGCTGCATTAGAGAGCCAACCATTGCTAGGATTCACAGTTTCTGAACTCCAGGATGATCTTTCAGAACCCAAAGTGATTTTCCACTTGCTTCATAAGAGAACACTGTTTTATGTATTTAAAGCAGATGACCGTCATAGTGCCCAAAGGTGAGTAAAACAAGTCATTGTTCGGCAGCAAAAGCTGTAGATGCTAGAACCAGAAAATACTGAAAATATTCAGCAAGTGAGGCAGCATTTACAGAGAGAGAAAATGAGTTAACATCTCAGGTCATTAGTACTGGTAAATGTGTCACAAGACAATTTCTCCTCGAACATCCTTCAAATAAAGTGTTCTGAGTAAAACCTCCTTGACTTTCCTTTCCTAGGGTTCATGAAACGTTTCCTAATCCAGTATAAGACTTTTCCCTCCTTCATCATTTTTTTCGGGTTCATTGTCTACGTTGGTATTGCGTCATGCTTCTGTTCTAGGCTGCCAAATTTCATCAACTTTGTTTCATTTTCCATCTTACCTTTACCTTCATATGATCCATCTCTACATTTCTATTCCCTCCTTCTAATTATCTTTCTTTGTCTGGAGGTGGGCTGTCATCAAATATTTACAATAATCTCATGGATTCCTCCTGATACCTTGACTCAACTTCTTCCCGCCCTGATTCCTGATAAGAATGTGTTCCTTTCTTGCAGTTTTTCTGCCTCAATTCCACCTCCTCTAAAAATGTTATTTAAAAGGCTATAAGACAGAGACTTCATGGTTTTCTTAAAATTCATTCATAGTATTCGGTCAATGCTGGGTTAATAGTTTAGCAAATGAGAGGATTAGCAAACTAATGAAAAAAAGCTAAGAAATATTAGTAATCTTCAACTGTAACTAGTGGGTTGGCATAGGGATCAGTGCTGGGGCCTCAACTATTTACAATCTATGTTAATTACCTCAACGAAGGATCCAAATGTGCTGTAGTCCAGTTTATTGACGACATAACAGCAGGTAAGAAAGTAAATTATGAAGAGAACACAAAAGTCTTCCAAAGGGAGATGGATAGATTGAATTAGCAAACATTCGGCAGTTGAATCTAAAGTGGATAATTTTTAATCTTTTATTGGATTTGTGTTGCTATCTAAGCCAGCATTTGTTGCCCATCCCTCAGTACCCTTGAAAAAGGGGTTATGAGACATTGTCTTGAACCACTGCATTCTGTCTGCTGCACGTACACCCACAGCACTACTTGAGGGGAGTTCAAGGATTTTTGACTCAGCCACAGTGAAAGAATAGAAATATAGTATCAAGTCAGGATAATGTGTGGCTTGGAAGGTAACTTGCAAGTGGTGATGTTCTAGTGCCTCTTCTTCCCTTGCCCTTGTAGTTAAAAGTGGATAGAAGTCATAAGTTTGTAACATGCTGTCAGAAGAAGCTTTGCAAGTTGCTGGAGTGGATCTTGTAGATGGGTATGTTGGTGAGAAGGATGTGAATGTTTGGTGGTGCATAGGGTGTTGAACTGGCAAATTACTTTGCCCTAAATAATCTTGAGCTTCTTGAGTGCTTTTGGAATTGTACTCATAATACTATACTCTTACCTGGATATCAGACTTCTAATTTGTGACTTGTACACAATGGGCAGGCTTTGGGAAGCAGGAGATGAGTTATTCTCCATAGAATTCCCAAACACTCTTCTCTTATCCACAGCATCTATATGGCAGCCCCAATTCCATTTCTAGTTAGTAGTAACTCCCTGGGTGTTGATAGTGTGAATTCAACACTGGTGATGTTCACTATCTCGAGGAAATGGTTAAAAATTTTCTTGTTGGAGATGGTCATTGCCTTACACTTGTGTTGCACTGAGTTTACTTGTCACCTATTAGTCAAAGGCTGAGTATTGTTTGGGTCTTGCTGCTTGTGCATATTGACTGCTTCAGTATCTGAGGAGTTGCCAATGGTTTTGGGAAATTTTGCAGTAGTTAGCAGAAATTATGATGCAGCGATGGCTATTGATGAAGCAGATAGAAGTGATTGAACCTCAGAAGCTCTGTATCATAGTGTTCTGCAGTTAAACTTTTTACTTATTCATACCTGGCACATAGAAGGATAGTTGTGGTTGTTGGATAACAAGGTGTGGAGCTGGATGAACACAGCAGGCCACGCAGCATCAGAGGAGCAGGAAAGTTAAAATTTGGGTCTGGACCCTTCTTCAGAAATGGGAGAGGGGAAGGGGGCTCTGAAATAAATAGAGAGGGGGGATGCGATGATGGAAGGTGGATAGAGGAGCAGATGGGTGGAGAGAAGACAGCCAGGTCAAGGAGGCGGGATGAAGCCAGTACACGTGAGTGTAGGTAGGGAGTTGGGATGGGGGTTGGTCCATGAGGAGGGAAGGGCGGGTAGGTAGGAGGGAAGACGGACAGGTCAAGGAGGTGGGGATGAGGCAAGTGGGTAGGAAGTGGGGGTGGAGGTTGGTCAGTGAGGTAGGAGGAGCAGATGGGTGGGAGAAAAGACGGACAGGTCAAGGAGGCGGGGACGAGAAGGGCTGGTCTTGGGATGAGGTCGGCCGCCCTCCTCACTGACCAACCGCATCCCAACTCCCTACCTACACTCACCTTTACTGGCTTCATCTTGCCTCCTTGACCTGCCTGTCTTCTCTCCACCTATCTGCTCCTCTATCCATCTTCTATCATCGCCTCCCCCTCTCTATTTATTTGAGCCCCCTTCCCCTCCCCCATTTCTGAAGAAGTGTCCAGACCTGAAACGTCAGCTTTCCTGTTCCTCTGATGCTGCCTGGCCTGTTGTGTTCATCCAGCTCCACACCTTGTTATCTCAGACTCCAGCATCAGCAGTTCCTACTATTTCTCTGTGGTTGTTGGAGGTCAGTCATCTCCAGTCAAGGACAGCTCAGCAGCTGTTCCTTAGGTTAGCGTCCTAGGCCCAGCCATTTTCAGCTGCTTCATCACTGACATTTTGTCCATCATAAGATCAGAAGTATGAAATGTGCAATCATCGGTAAACAATGTTCAGCGCCATTCATGATTCAGATGCTGAAGTCATCTAGATTCAAATGCAACAAGATCTGGACAATATCCAGACTTGAGCTGACAAATGGCAAGATACACTCGTACCACACAAATGCCAGGCATTGACCATCTCCAATTAGAGACAATCTAACCACCTCCCCTTGATATTCAATGGAGTTACTATCACTGAATTCCCCATTATCAATACCCTGGAGTTTACCATGGACCAGAAACTCAATTGGATTCACTACATACAGTGGCTATCAGAACAGGTCAGAGGCTAGGAATATTGTGGAAAGCCAACTGATCTCCTGACTCTCAAGTCTGTCCACCATCCACAAGAAACAAGTCAGGTGTATGATGGAATTCTCCCCACTTGCCTGAATGGATGCAGCTCCAACAACACTCAACAAGCTTGACACCATCCAGGACAAAGTAGCCCACTTGATTGGCACCATATCCGCAAGCATCCACACTGTCCAGCACCAACACTCAGTACACACTGCTGCTATTATCTACAAGATGCACTCCAGAAATTCAACAAAGATCCTTAGACAGCTCCTTCCAAACACACAACCACCTCCACCTGGAAGGGCAAGGGCAGCAGACACATAGAAACACTATCACCTGCAAATTCCCCTCCAAGTCACTAACCATCCTGACTTGGAAATAGGTCACTGTTGCTGGGATAGAACCATGTAATTCCCTCCCTAACAATATTGTGGGTCTACTTACAGCACATGGACTGCATCAGGTCAAGAGGCAGCTCGCTACCTTCTCAAAGGCAACTAGGGATGGGCAATAAATGCCGTCCAGCCAGTGATGCCCACATCCCACAAGTGAATAAATAAGACCAAGTTTATATTTTACAATATTCTGCAAGCTGCCAGATTTTAGCCTGATCAGTTAATCTATCTGTATCCCTTTATGACTTCTTGACAACTCACTTTCCTACTATCTTTGTATCTTCAGAAGATTTAGCCTACTGGGCATTCAGTGCCTTCATCCAAGTTACTGATATAGATTGCAAATTTTTGAGGGCCCAGCATTGATCCCTGGCCCACTCGTAAAAACTTGCCAACTCCACTTACTCCTAATTGTCTATCTCCTGTTAGTGAACCCATCCTCAATCACTGCTCATATGTTACCCCTCTGTTATGGCTTTAAAAGGTGCATTTTGTCCTTTTTTGTTGTGAAGAAAGGTTGAGAGAGAGGTGACGAACAGCCTACTCAGAATCACTGGAGTAAATAGTTTTTTTTAAGTTGCAACAATAGAAGCAGCCTGAATGGGTGGGGTCAAGCCCCCACAGAATCAGGATTTTTAGTTTTAGTTTTTCAGTAGCAGCTACTGAGGTCTTGGACCTGTTTTTCCTGTCTTGGTCACAGCTAAAAGCTGGGGATTCTCTTCCTGCTGCCAGAATTGCATGTGAGACAAAATCTGTTTTACTGAATTTGCCAAGGGTATGTTGTAGGATGTTACTATATTGGAATAGTTACTGTTTAGTAGCTGAATAATCTATTATTCTGTTAAGTTTTCCAATAGAGTTAATGATTCCAATTTCTTCTTTCTTTTGTTGTATTTTAACCATAATGTACAAACAGTGTTTTTACATCAAATCTGATAGTTTGATCAATCGAATTATCCGGAACTCAACTGCCTGGCCCTTGCCTGTAAAATAAGAAAAATTAGGGTCTAGGCCAACTTTTCAATATATTTAGAAAGGGAGGGAATTGGTCTGGTCCATAATGCCTTATATTTATTTTGTGTAGTAACCTTTTGTTGGGGCATCTTATCCAAGCATGACACATCTCCAAGTTTCCTGTTATACACTTTGCTTGTTATTTCCTCAAAGCACTTATAAGGAATTAGTCAAATGTCATTTCCCTTTCAAAAAAAAACCATGTCCCTGTTTGATTTGTAATATGATTTTTAAATGTTTAGCTATTACCTCAGTGATTCTAGTATTTTCCTTTTACAGATGTTTCGGCTAACTGATCTTATGTTTACTGCTCTTTATCTCTCCTTTCTTGAATGCCAGTATTTGCATTAGTAGTTTTCCAAACTGCTTTCCAATGCATCTGTATCTCAACAGCTATTTTATATAAGATTCTAGGATCCAGGCCATCACATCCACGGGCTTATCAGTCATTGTTTCTGATACTTTTCCCATAACATTTCTCATAAAATTTGAGGTTGTTTTAAGTTCCTTCCTCCCTTTTAACCTCTTGATTTTCAAATATTTCTTAGGATGCTTTTTGTGTCTTCTACAATGAAGACAGACACAAAATGCCTGTTCAGTACTTCATCTTATCTTTGTTTTCCATTATTAATTTCTCAGTTTGACCCTCTGTGGGACCAGCATTCACTGCAGCTGCTCTTTTCCTTTTTAAATACTTAAAGAAACACGCACCTTTTTTAAAAATAATCCTGTCAAGCTTTCTCTCGTACTCTAATTTCTTCCTAATTATTTTCAATCATTCTTTGCTATTTTCTAAAATCTGTGCAATCTTCTGATCTACCCATAACTTTTGCAGCACTGTACACTTTTACTTTAAATTTAATACTGTCCTTCACTCCCTATTTAGTCAGAGTGCATCGTTCTCTTGGAGTCTTTCCTTGTCAATAGAATGTATCTTGGCTGAGAATTATGAAACTTTTCCTTAAATGCCTGACATAGCTTCTCAACAGACCTATCTTTTAACCTGTTTTCCCAGGCACTTTAGCCAATGTTGTTCTTGTACCCTTGTTATTGCCTTTATTTAAGATTAAGACACTAGTCTTAGACCTACACCAAGCTCAGTGTGAAATTCTGTTACGATCACTGTTGCCAAGAGGCTGTATTTACTATGAGATAGTGAACTAATTTCATCTCATTGCATATTGCAAGGTCTAAAATTTCCGGCTTCCTGGTTGACAGTAGGAATGTGAAAGACGTTTTATGGGAAAAAAATACTGTCATAAGTACTCTATGAATTTATAAAGCTTTTTTGCCATTCTGATTAAGATTGCCAGTTATTTTTACCATATCTTGAAGGCCTGTATAGTCTGCCCAACAGTGTACAATTACTATAGTTTATAGTAATATAAACTATACTATTACAGTAGTTACTATAATCTACTCCCACAAGTGATTTTTTTTTATTTGCTATTTCTTATCTCTATCCAAACTGACTGTATAATGTGATTTTGTGAACTGTGGTCATCTCTGATTGTTGGACTAATTCCATCCTTAATTAATCTAAAGAAATGTGCTCCTTAGTTACCAAGCAGATGAAACTTATTTGTTTCTGCACTTGTTTGAAATTGTAGGAGATTGCTTTGTACATAAAATTCTGAGACATGACAGATACAATAATTAACAAATGTTCCAATTTCTCAACAGATGGGTAGAAGTTTTTCAAGAAGCTACTGTGTTATAACACTCCTAAAACAGACACTACACTAGGGGAGGACTTTGAGAAGCAACTCCATGAAAAATATACCACACTGAGAATGCCAGAGTATGGTGTTGATGTTGCAAAAAGGTTGAATAAAAATATTCATATTCACACCTTAATCTCCTGTGACTAGAGATTCATCTTGACTATCAGAATGAACTGCAAAGATTCTGCACCAGCCACAAAAGCTGTCCATGCACTGTCAGATGTTGCCTGGAAAAGGCCTTGAAGTTGAAAAGTTGACCGAAGTTATTGACTAATTTAATTGCTTTTTGGTGACAACGAAAGCAAGAATTAATCAAGCTCTATTCTTCAGTTTGGCTATTTTCTCATCTACCAAAAAGATTTCCATGATGGTGTATTTCTGTGCTACATTTCTCAAGTGTGATGGAATGGTTTCATTATAAAACTGTGAAAATCACCACATTACTATTGATGTAAAGGCCCACCTTGACCTCTCCAGTTTAATCATGGATTATTGAATTGACATGTTCAATCTCTTGAAGACCTCCACATTCAGAAGTGATTTGTGAATACCTCAAATTTCCATGAGGTAAATTCAGTACCTCATTTGGTACTCAACTTTGTAGACCACAAAGGTCAAGTTTGTGCAGATATAGTTGATTTTATCTGGGGTCACTACTGGCCTGAATACCTATGCTTTGGAGAAAGGAAGGAATAGTTTTCTGATTCCGCTCATCACTGCCCATTGACCCGAATAGATAGTACCTACCTGGACACCAAACCTGGTATTGATTATGAAGCCTAAATTCCTGAAACAACCAAGTGAGCATATGGTGATTCACTGAAGGACTGCTAGTGTCCATGATGCTGCACCGAGAAGGAGCTGGTGCTTCAGAAAAGGGAAGAGAAGGAAATTGGACAAAATGTTGCTATTTGGTTCATGACTTACAAACTTTGAGATACAAACGAAGTAATTTGGCAGCCTGAGACAACTGTATATGTAAACAGGTTGACATGGGATATTGTTGGAAGCAAGCAGTCTTTGATGATTCCAATATTCTTGCCTGGTTTTCACTGCATTAATTTCAATACTAGATAGTTCTCATGATTTTCCAGGTTTATCAAAATGTGCGCTTATATTTTTCAAAATGTTATGGTGGGAACAGGGCTGTTAAATGCTGCCCAATTTTCCAATATATTTTAACATTATTGTTTTTATTTAATATTTGGCTTTTGTAAAAAAGAATGACGACGAGATAGTTCAGCAAGGACTTATACATGCAGGCATGAGCTAGATTTATGTATTTATTTAACTATTGTAATGAGCATCAATGGTTCTTCATGGAGCACAACAGACATCACAGAATTTAAAGTGCAAATTAATGTAACATATACCTGTTCTTCCAGTACTAACTTTTTATAAGTATGTAGAAAGTTGAATGTAAATTAGCATTTGGGATAAATATGGCTTGGTGAATCTAAATGCAGGGACTCTGATTTTCCCACCATGTAGGATTCCTTTCAATGGATGAGGGAAACAATTTCCTTGTTTTAAAAAAAACTCTACAAAATGCTGAAGCCGTATGTTCATTGATGATGGCCAGAAATGTCTTTCAAAAGACCAGGTATGAAATTGCTTACATCCAATTTCACAAGTAATGCTACTATTTGCTTGAGTACTTCTGTAGAGAAGAAGAATCGGCTTGGATTTTTATTTTGAAAGAGTTGAGTCAGAAGGTTGTGGATTCAGAATTCCACTTGAGACTTGAGATAATATCAAGTCTGCTGCTTTAACGGAGATGCCAGCTTTTTGTTGAGACTTTGAACTGACACTCCTGACTGATTAGGTGAATACAAATTTCATAGCTTTGCTTTGAAGAAGATCCGGCAAATGCTGGTCCATCAGACACCAACACTAATTGATAAATTAATTAGTCATTCATCTCATTTGCAGCCAGCAAAATTATTTGTGTGAATTGGATTTGTCTCTTATTAGGATATTTATCTGCTGCTGAGGATATGATGAAGCACAATTTAAAGTTAAACTCTTAAAGCAATTCCAGTGTATTGGCCTTGACTACCTTGCCTAGAGTGCATTGTTTTGTGTGAAGAACTTGCTGATATCAGTTATAAGTTTGTCTTTTACTGGTTTTCACCTATGTCCACTACAGTTTAAATCTGCCTTTTCTACAATTTGTTTTTGATTTGACTCTGTGAAGTGCCTTAGGACATTTTTTTACATTAAAGGCGCTATATAAATGCAAGGTGTTATTTACTGTCTTAAATAGCTGTGTAAGGCCACATCTCGGTCATCTCCTTTCAAAGTAGAACAGGAGATTTTGCCAGTATTCTAGCATAATGAGGAATCAGAGCTTTTTAAATCCCTAAATTGCGTCCGTTATTTGTGTTTCTGCCAGTATTGTCAGGACTGACCACAGCACCATTATGTTAAAGATTGACTTTTTATCTCTGTCTGAACAATTCCACATAGTTTGATCTTTTTTCAATAACTTCACACAATCATACAGTACACAAGAAGTCTACGTAGCTTGTTTGCAACTTCATGATGCTGCTATAACTCAGCAAAATCTGAGGGCACTGATCAGAGATTTGATTGCTTGACCTGTGGATTAAGGATTCTGTTGAAGAGCAAGCAAATATTGTATAGTTATAATAATCTTTTAAGTTTAGCTTTTCAGGATGGGGGAATGCATTTCCACATTAAGGCCTTTGTAATCTTCTTGTAAACCACAGCACAATTCCACCTGAATCAGTACTGCTGATCTTTCTGCCTCTGTATATTCATGTATGCCTAGGACAAACTTGTCCAAACAACAGTAGCATTAAAGTTTGCGACATTTAAGTTGCTATGTAACTGTAAGAACCTCATGCAACAGCCTCCCACTCCCATACTGTTGTCCCTGTATCTTCCAAGGACTGCCTCCTATTTCTTAACCACATGCTATTCCTATGTGGCAAAATTTGAAAATATAACCTTGATTTCAAAATGTATGGTGACAAGACACTGCTACACTCATCATCTTTCTTAAGCTCGCCACTCTCTAAATGTCAAACAAGTAGAATTTACTATGATTATATCATGGGAAGATCCAAAGCCACTGTCCTCCTATTCCCTAGCCACTGACTCCATTTCTTTCTTTCAACTGTCTGAGAATGAACTAGACTGCTTATAACCTCGATGTCACATCTCACCTCAAGATGAGCTGACCCTACTTTGTCAGGCACACCACTTGCACCTCCATAACATTGCTCAACTCTGCCTCTGTCACTGAACTTCTCATTCGTGCCTCAACTAATCCAATGCACCCCTGGCTGCCCTCCAGCTGCACCTCCCGTGAACGCAAGATCATCTAAAATTGTGCTGCTTATAACCTTACTTGCACAAAGTCCCATTTATCCTTCACCCCCGTGCTTAATGCTAAAACAATATGGTTAATGGCACGATGTAAACAAGGACGAAAATTCTAACAAATTCTTTTTTGCATTCCTTCCACTGTTCTCTGTAACTTTCCCCAGCCTTGCAACTCTCCAAGAAATTCATGCTCCTTCAATTCTGACCTTCTGCACATTAGTTTTTAATTATTCCAACACGAATGGCCATACCTTCAGCTAAACCCAAGTACTGGAATTCCCTCCCCTAAGTTGCTCTCCCTCACTTGCTTTGATAAGAAGCTCTTTGAACTTATCTTATGATCATCTATCCAAATAACTCCTGAATGGAGAGTGTCATATTTTGTTTTATAATGCTTCTGTGATGCACCTTTTGATGTTTCACTATGTTTAAAGTTCTGTATATAGATGTGCTTTGTTATATATAAGCACACTGTGTCACCCCTGTTGCTGCTATTCAGACAAGTTAAATTTGATTTAGGACCTTGCAGTGTTTGATGCTGACCTCAGTGCCCAAAATATTAGAAATGTTCTATAATTGAGCATTGATACCCTACACTTACTAAATACAAATTGAGACTGAAGCATCAAAATCTTTCTTTTCAATGTATTTATGTACTAACCCTAGAAACTGGGATTGTGTGCCACTATCTTTATGATGTAAAGTGAATAGGATAACCTGGTAGTTTCTGTTCATGCCATCATCACTAGAGTTCATTTTATACTCATTTTCCCATTTTTAACAAAGGTTTGTGGAATGAACAACTTTTTATTAATTCCTGACATATGGGCATTAATGGAAAAGCATGTATTCACTGTCCATTGCTACTCATCTTGGGAAGGGGTGGTAGGTGTAATAGCAGTTTGATACAACTGAGCTGCTTGTTAAAGTGCTTGCAGAGAGCAGGAAAAATCAAGCATGATGGTGTAGGACTGAGGTCACAGATCGGATGAGGACAGCATGTCTCCTTTCTTCAAGGAGCAACTTGAAAGTTTTACAACAGTCCGATTGCTTTTCATAGTCACAATTATTGATATCAGCTTTTTATTTCAAACGGCTATTGTGGGACTTGAACTTGTTTTCTGGATTAGTATCCTGGCCTCTGAATTAATACGTCACTAACATAACCATTGCAATACTCACAGGATCCACCTTTCACTGCAAACATTTCTATTGCATGTATGAAGGTTCAACATTTTTGCTTTATTCTGCTGCCCAATAGGCTTTCCCTATAAAAATGTGAGTGAGTGAATGCTCTAAATAATACGTATCAAAACAGATACGCCTGTCTTTGTATCTTCATCTGTGGTTCTCATCACCTGCTGTTTTCCCACTGGCTAATAAATGTTTTGTTTTAAATATTTAATTTGACGAGATCATCGAATCATTAAGAGTACAGAAGAGGCCTACAATCCATCAAATCTATACTGCCAAAGTGACACTAAATCGACAAAAGTCACACCTTCCAGCACTAGGCCCCTTACACTTGAATGTTATGAAATTTCAAGTACTCATCAAAGGTTTCCCATTTCAACTACCCTCCCAGGTGAGTGAATTCCAGATTCTCACCACTCTGAGTGAAGAACTGTTTCCTCAAATTCCTTCTAAAGTTCCTGCCTTTCATCTTAAAATTATGTCCCCTTTGACTAAGGGGAATAGCTGATTTCTATGTCCATGTCCCTCAAACTCTTACACACCTCCACCAGGTTCCCCCTTCAATCACTGCTCCAAAAAAAACCCCCTAAACTTGTCCAGTCTTTCTTCACAGTTAAAGCACTTCATCCCAGGCAACATCCTGATGAATCTCCTTTGCAGCCTCTCCAGTCCAATCACATCCTTCCCACAGTGCAGAGACCAGGACTGCACACAGTACTCCAAATGTGGCATAACCAAAGTCCAAAATAGATCTAACTTAACCTCCATGTTACATGTAATATTTATACAATGCAAGGACAGAAATCAGGAGGCTCTGCCTTCAGTTGTACAGAGATACAACCAGAACTGTTAGGATATGAAATCATAGAATCTTGCAGCAAAGAGTGGGGCCATTTGGCCATTGTGCCTGTGCCAGTTCTTTTAAATAAATATCTATTCAGTTTGACTCCCCTGCTCTTCCAGTGACCAAAAATCTTTCCTTTTAAATATTGAATTTAATTTCCTTTTGAACATTACTACTGAATCTGCTTCCAGCACTGTTCAAAACAGAGGTTTTCTTTTCATAGAAACTCTCATCTCCTCTCTTTTATGTAAAGCCCCTTAGTGCATTTAGGTCTGCCACCCCAAAATGTTCCCAACATATGACTTGTAACAATCAATTCTTTTAACCCATTGATGGCTCATTATCTTCTCTACAACCTAACCCAGATCGCTGTATGAAGTACATGGCAATTGTTTTCATTGTTCAGTATGTAAGTTGATTTCAGACAGTGTTGGTAGCACATGAAGCATTATGTGCAACACAGCATCAGTCTTTACCCTTTCTGCTCTGTTTTGAGTTTCAGTTTATTTTCATTCTATTTCTGGTTAAATGCATTGTCTCATTTTCTGTAGCCAATCAGCCACCATCATTTGTCCACTTAAGCTCTCTTGGGGAAAAGAAAACCAATTGCCTTTGATCCTTCCCTTATACTGATGTTTCACTCTTCCTTTTGAGTCAGAAAATCTACACTGACACTCCAGTGTAGTGCCAAGAGAGTGCAGCAAGGTTAGAGGTGTTGTCTTTGAATGACATGTTCAAGTGAGGCCCTATATTTTCTCTCAGGCATATAATATCTACGACCAGGGCAGTCATCTATGGGTCTTGGCCTACATTTATTCCTCAATTAACACCACAAACAAATAATCTGGCCATTATATCATCTTGCTGTTTAGTGGAACTTTGTGCAAGATGGCTGCTACATTTCCTACATTACAACAGTGACCACAACTGTGAGTACTTTACAGCTAAAGTAACTTTGATGATACCTGAGATTATGAAATATAGCATTAGTTGTAATCGGTGCTACATCTGGCATTTATTTGTGGAATAAGGTACCAAAGTATCATCTAACCAGACTCGCAAATTGTTACAAAATCCACTGAAGAGGAAATGGCAACAGGTAAAGAGAAACCATTTCTTTGGCTCCTAACATCTCTATGGTAAATTCTTCCCTTATTTGTTCATCAAAGTTTCTGCGATATGAAAGCACTTCTTACCAAATTGTTTAGAACTATGTGTAACTTTGTTTAATTTGTATTTTGCATTTTTTGTGTTAAGGGGAAGACATGGTTAGTCAATTTTAGAATTTCACTTGTGGGCTGGGGCTGTGATGCCAAGGAATGTGGAAGTCAGTTTTCCTTATGTTCGTTTTAATGAGTTTTTACACGTTTGATTTGAAGAGCTGGGGGAATTAACAAGTTCAGTGCATTTTTATAAAATTGTACAGTTGCCCAGCAATAGAAATCTGGTGACACAGAAACAGAACAATCCAGAAAGTCAGTGAGAACATAGAACAATACAGCGCAGAACAGGCCCTTCGGCCCTCAATGTTGCACCGACCTGTGAACTAATCTAAGCCCACCCCCCTACACTATCCCATCATCATCCATATGCTTATCCAAGGGCTGTTTAAATGCCCCTAATGTGGCTGAGTTAACTACATTGGCAGGCAGGGCATTCCAAGCCCTTACCACTCTCTGAGTAAAGAACCTGCCTCTGACATCTGTCTTAAATCTATCACCCCTCAATTTGCAGCTATGCCCACTCGTACTAGCCGACGTCATCATTCTAGGAAAAAGACTCTCACTGTCCACCCTATCTAATCCTCTGATCATTTTGTATGTCTCTATTAAATCCCCTCTTAGCCTTCTTCTCTCCAATGAGAACAGACCCAAGTCCCTCAGCCTTTCCTCATAAGACCTTCGCTCCAGACCAGGCAACATCCTGGTAAATCTCTCTGCACCTTTTCCAATGCTTCCACTTCCTTCCTGTAATGGGGCGACCAGAACTGTACGCAATATTCCAAGTGAGGCCGCACTAGTGTTTTGTACAGTTGCAGCATGACATCACGGCTCCGGAACTCAATCCCTCTACCAATGAAACCTAACACACCGTATGCCTTCTTAACAACACTATCAACCTGGGTGGCAACTTTCAGGGATCTATGTACCTGGACACCAAGATCCCTCTGCATATCCACACTACCAAGAATCTTTCCATTGACCCAGTATTCTGCCTTCCTATTATTCTTCCCAAAGTGCATCACCTCACATTTATCTGCATTGAACTCCATTTGCCACCTTTCAGCCCAATTCTGCAGTTTATCCAAGTCTCCCTGCAACCTGCAACATTCTTCCACACTGTCCACCACTCCACCGACTTTATTGTCATCTGCAAACTTACTAACCCATCCACCTATGTCTGCGTCCAAGTCATTTATAAAAATGACAAACAGCAGTGGTCCCAAAACAGATCCTTGGGGCACACCACTAGTAACTGGACTCCAGGCTGAATATTTTCCATCAACCACCACTCTCTGCCTTCTTTCAGAAAGCCAGTTTCTAATCCAAACTGCTAAATCTCCCTCAATCCCATGCCTCTGCATTTTCTCCAATAGCCTACCATGTGGAACCTTATCAAAGGCTTTACTGAACGCCATGTACACCATGTACTGCCCTACCCTCATCCACATGCTTGGTCACCTTCTCAAAACACTCAATGAGATTTGTGAGACACGACCTGCCCTTGACGAATCCATGTTGACTATCTCCAATCAAATTGTTGCTTGCGAGATGATTATAAATCCTATCTCTTATAATCCTTTCCAAAACTTTTCCTACAACAGATGTAAGGCTCACTGTCTATAATTACCTGGGTCATCTCTACTGCCCTTCTTGAACAAGGGCACAACATTTGCAATCCTCCAGTCATCTGGTACTAAACCTGTAGCCAACGACGACTCAAAGATCAAGGCCAAAGGCTCCGCCATCTCCTCCCTAGCTTCCCAGAGAATCCTCGGAAAAATCCTATCCGGCCCAGGGGATTTATCTACCTTCACACCTTCTAGGATTGATATGGTGAGTATATGGTGTATGCCAGAGAGTGAAGAATTGCTAAACACTCAGTTTAGGGAACTCCTCTATTTGTTCTGAAATTAAAGTAATTGGCTAGTTTGCAGTTTGTTCTCGGTAACTTGGAGCGAGACATCAGATAAAGGGACAAAGCATCCAGTGAATGTGCAGAAATTGACTAAAGAAAACCGATTGCATCTTAGTGTGAGCAAAGAGCATTTATGTAGAGATAGTGGTAACCTTCCACTGAGCTTTCAGTGTTTTAAAGATATTGCAGGTGATCAAACAGGTATTGTGAGTTTGAATTTTTTCTGATGTCTGTTTCCAACTTTTTGTCTGGTATAATATGCTTCTCTTTTTGTTTATTCTTTGTTGAAAGGACACCTGCTTCTGAATTTAAGTGACTGATCTCCATGGTTTAAAAGAAAAACAAAGTTAGGATCTAACAAGCCAGGCTTCATTCTGAGATCTGATTTGTTCAAATTAATATAATCTGGGATTGTAGTAAAATACAAACATGGTTGTATTCAGTAATTTACCCGAAAACATGAGACGGACTTTTAAAAATCCCATCTTGATCTCAGGAAAATTACATTAAGAGTTAGAAAAGCTGAATAACAAGGCAAATTTATTAATTTTAGAGATAAATGAGTTTTGAAGGGTCACTGAACTCAAAACACTAACTCTGCTTTCTCTTTACAAATGCTGCCAGACCTGCTGAGTTTCTCCAGCAAGTTCTGATTTCATGTGTTCCCAATCTTCAGCAAATGTAATTCTTTGTTTTGTAATATAGAAACATAAATGTTTGGTTCATAAAATTCATAGTGTCTTCATCCCAGCTCTAATTATAAAACTGGGATGAAGTTCACCAGAGATGGATAGGATTGATTTACTGATTGTCAGCAACTTTGCTTTCAATACGCTCAAATACGTGAACTGATCACCACTGAAAAAACATCAACTTTTTAAGCATACTTTGTAAAACTCCCAGGGATTGTTTACAAACATCTGGCCTCCTTCCTCCATTTCATTGTCTCAACCTTCCTGCTTCCCTTTCAGCTCATCTTTCTCAGTTGCTATCAACTGGAATGGAATTTCTATGAATTATTAGACTGTTCACAAAATCTTCAGCATCATGGTGGGTTTCTGTGCATGTTTTTGATCAAGCTAAATATGGTACTTTCTATGTCCCGTACTAAACTTACTCTCATTTTTTACAACAATGGCTTCATACAAAAACAGAAAATACTCGGCAAATCAAGCAGCATCTTTGTGTTTTTTAATAGTTACTACATTATGTTTTTTAAAAAAAAAGGAACACAGGACACATAGGCTGGAATGGGCCATTGATTCCTTGGGCTAGTTTTGTCAAGCAACAAGATTGGACCTGGTTGTGATCTGAATTCCTTTCCTATTTATGTTGGCATGGTTTTGTGTTCGCCAATGCAGAGCAGACCTCAACATATTTCTTCAAACAGTACTTCGCACTGTATATCTAGTGAGCTTGTAGTAAATGTCCCTGTCCTCAGTTATTCTAGATCCAACCTTTCAGCAGAGATGACTGTGATATTTTTCTACATCTGATATAAATAGATACATCTCTATTATAACAATATATCGTAGCCTACCTCCACTGGTTTATCTGCATATTACTTAATTCTTATACTAATATTGTCCCCTAAAACACTTGACTCCCTTGTCTTTCAAAAATGTAACTCCATCAAATCAATGATCGAGACTCCCTTGCTTTATGGGGAAGAGAATTCGACAAAGTAACAAGCCTCTGCAAGAAATATTTCTACCCTATCTTAAAAGGGAAAGCTCTTAGTTTAAACACTGTCCCTAGACCACTACTCAAAGGGAAACATCCTCCTGGTATCCTCAATATCACCTCACCACCTCCTAATTCCAGTAGTTATGGGCCCAACCTGCTGAATGTTTCTTCACTTTAAAAAGTCCTGTTCCCTCGAATGAGTAGAGTTAACCTTCTCTGAACTGTCCTAATGTGATTATTTCCTTTTCAACATAAGCAAACAAGAATTTTACACAACATTCCAGATGTGATGTCAGCAACACACTATACAGCTACAATGGGACCTCCCTACAGTTAAAATTCCGTATCTTCCCTACAATAACCGCCCACATTCCATTTGCCTTCCTAATCACTTGCTGTACCTACATACCTACTTGTACTGGGACACCCAGATTAGTTTATACTACTGAATTTTGCAATCTCTCCACTTAAATATACTGCTTCATGAGTCTTCCTGCTAAAGTGGACAAGTTCACATTTTCACAGATCTAGCGTTTTTTTGCCCATTCACCTGACCTGTCTATTTTCCTTTGTAGATTCTTTGTTCACTTGACAATTTACCTACTGACCTAAAACGTAAACGGAAATTGCTTAGAAAAGCTCAGCAACTCAAACTCCAGACAAGTTCGGAAGAAAGGTCACTGGTCCGGAGGAGTCTGCTTTCTCTCCACAGATGCTGGCAGACATGCTGAGTTTTCATGCATCTGCAGTTCATTGGATTGTTTTTTACTTTTTAACCTTTTTTGTGCTTCACTCATGGGATGTGCGCATTGCTGGCTGGCCAGAATTATTTCACTTCCCTCGTTGCCCTTAAGAAGATGGTAACAAGCCTTCTTGAACTGCTGCAGCCTACCATCAGGGAGGGAATTCCAGGATTTTAACCCAGCGACACCAAGAAATGGTGATATATTTTCAAGTCAGGATGGTGAGTGGCTTGGAAGGAAACTTGCAAATGGTGGTGTTCCCATGTTTTTGCTCTCTTGTCCTTCCAGATGGAAGGGTTGTGGGTTTGGAAAGTGCTGTCTAAGGATCTTTGAATTTATGCAGAGCATCTTGTTGATGGTACACACTGCTGCTAGAGGGAGTGGATGTGGTGCCAATCAATTGGGTTCCTTTGTCCTGGATGGTGTCAAGTTTCTTGAGTGCTTTTGGAATTGCACTCATCCAGGCAAGTGGGGAGTATTCCATCACACTCCTGATCTGTGCCTTGTAGATGGTGAACAGGCTTTGGGGAGTCAGGAGTAGAGTTACTCGTTGCAGAATTCCTAGACAGAATCCTCCATGTGAATTATTGTTGTTTTTTTGTTAGGCAGTACCCCAAGACCAATGATGACTGTGTGAATAGATCTCACTCTGAGCAGACGTGAGTCACATTATCAGCTTGACTGATGATCTTAAGTTTGTTATCAATGCATATCAGCCGAATGCATGTATACTGACCAAGAAAGGTAGGTTTCCAGTAACATCAATTTCTCAACTCTCAATACAGTGTCCATCATTAAATATGATGCCACAATTGGTCAACATTTGCTACAGAATCTGGAATGTGCAAAACAAAAATGCTGACACCAATTTAGGATCGACCATTGTTCTTATGGTGTGGGGCACTTGTGGTATTGGGAGCCTTGTATGTTAATACAAAGGACCTTGTTCTTTGCAAACAAAAAATGGACATACACTCTGCCGGTTTTGCTTCAACAAAATAGATGACCTCCATATGCTGGTTAATTTCTCCGGGTAATGCCTTGACCAATCAGACTCCACTTACTTCTTTAAAATTGAAACAAAGCTTGACAGTTAACTGTCAGTCATGATTAACTGGTATGTTGTCTGTGGTAATACCTTTAACAATCAGAGTCCACTTGCCAACTAATCAGCAATTTCCTCTCATCCGGTATAAATATAAATGTTTTTCCTTTACTTTGGTATTTCCTGCGGATTGTCCTGAGTGTAAAATGACAGATTTTGACCAATTTTTCTTTTTTAACAAAGTCCGAGTTCTATACTAACAAACAATTACCTATTGAAACATTAAAAGCAAAATACTGCAAATCAAAAACAATTGCTGGATTTATTCAGCAGGTGTGGCAGTATCTGTGGAGAATGAGAGTTGATGGCTCAGGTCAATAATGCATCTTTTTCAGATTCTAAATATCTTGCAATCCATTTTCAGCATTCTCCAAATTTTTTTTGATTTATAGAATATGTTTGAGCAGTTCCTCATCCCTTTCCCTCCATTCTATCTATAGGGAGGGGTGAATTTTCTCTGATTAGTTGCCGCTTCTTAGACCTTCCGGGGAGGATCCATGGTGTACCTTAAACATTTGGGGGTTTGTTTAAGTTCTTGGCAGGCCTGAGGGTCCACTCACCTGGCAGGTATCGAAGCTCTCCCTCCAACAACTGAAAAGCCTGTAAAAGTGGTAAATAAGACATACTGTTCTGAATCATCTTGTACACTTCATAATGAAGGTCTCGTGTGAGCAGTATATTTATGTCCACGTATTTTTTTACGACTACTTTTTCCCTCAGCGTGTGAGAGATCAGTTATGGACCATTCTACAGATGTGTCTCTCCTCCACCATGCCAACACAAACAGTAAACTGGCTGCAAGAATGTTTTTAACTAAAAATAATAAGAATAGGGATTCTATGCTACTCATTAATACAGTATGGAAGCAGGCCATTCAGTCCATCAAGTCCACACCGACCTTCTGACCAGCATCACACCTACACCCACTTCCTTACCCTATTCCTGTAACCCTGCATTTGCCATGGCTAATCCACCTACCCTCACATCCCTGGACACAATGGGCAATTTTCGCATGGCCAATCCATCTAACCTGCACATCTTTGGACTGTGGAAGGAAACTGGAGCACCCAAAGGAATTTCATGCAGAGATAGAGAGAAATGTGCAAACTCCAAACAGACAGGTGCCTAAGGCTGGAATCGAATCCAGGTCCTTAGTGCTGTGAGACAGCAATGTTAATCACCGAACAACTGTGCTGCCCTCAGGCTATGCCTCATGAGCACCCTTGTTACTGATATAAAAGACCACCCCTTGACCTTCATTGGGCAGAGAACCTTTCTTCATGTCAATTAAGGGGGCACCACCATTAAAGTTTTAATAAGCCACTGTTTCTGTTGGGACAGATTCTGGATCCAGAAACCATCCTGACTTCCGTTTCTTACCCAAACAAGGAAGATCCTGCTCTTAAGTGTTTATTTTCTGCTGGACTCAGTGCCTGCCACAATGGGTACTGAGCATCAATGCTAAAGAAATGTGAAAATTGGTGACTTTGTGGTTTGTGGTGAACACCTTGGACAACAGTCATGCTGACTTCAGCAGAGCAGACTGCGCAATGAAGAACTGAGCTGTCAATTTCTTGTAACACATGGACACCTTCCTGCTGGTTTTCCTTCTGGTAGACTGCAAAGTGACAATTTTTACTGACTGACATACAAAATATGAACAGCAGAGACATTAAACAGTTGAATGTGCTTTTGTTCATAATGGAAAGAGATTTGGTCATAAACTTATAATTATAATTCCACAATTTTGGAGTAAAATTCCTTCTGTTGATAATTATACCCAAAGCATTTTTGGTTCAGTTTGGCTAATTTTTGTTTTCATTTCAGATTTTGTGTTTCTAATTATTATCTTTTTAAATTATTTTTGTATTTTTGATAAACTTCTAATATTTTTCAGATATCTTGCTACACTTATTCTTGTTGGTGGTGCATTTTGAAGCACAGAATGGGAATAAACTAAGCTAATAAGGATAAACCAGCATAAGCTAAATGGTACAATTTGAAGAATGTACATAAAGGGACAGAACTGCATTGTCATTGACTTGTACAGATCTTTAAAGGTGGAATTGGTAAGTCTGCTAAAACATAACAGACGGCACAGTGGATCAGTGGTTGACACTGCTGCGTGACAGGTTCGATTCCACCCTCAGGCGACTGTCTGTGTGGAGTTTGCACATTCTCCCTGTGTCTACATGGGTTTCCTCTGGGTGCTCCAGTTTCCTCCCACAGTCCAAAGATGTGCAGGCTAGGTGAATTGGCCATGCTAAATTGTAGTGTTCAGGGATGTGTAGATTAGGTGGGTTACAGGAGGATGGGTCTGGGTGGGATGCTCCAAAGGTTGGTGTGGGCTTGTTGGGCCAAAGGGCGTGTTTCCACACTGTAGGGATTCTATGATCTATAAAGATTTTAGTGTTTATAGATAGAGGTATATAGACAATAGGCATGGTAATTATCAAAGGAAAGAACTACACGTAGATGCAAACTAGTAGTGGAATTGAAGGGAAGTCCAATCATTTTCTTATTTGGGAAGCCTAGTAGTTACTGCTGAGAAAAGTGATCTAGACAGTAAGGAGGACATAAAACAAGGGAGGCAATAGTCAAGTGGTATTATCACTGAACTGTTAATTCAGAGATAACAAGGTGTGGAGCTGGATGAACACAGCAGGCCAAGCAGCAGCAGAGGAGCAGGAAGGCTGACGTTTCGGGCCTAGACCTTTCTTCAGAAATGAAAAGAAGGGTCGAGGCCCGAAACGTCAGCCTTCCTGCTCTTCTGATGCTGCTTGGCCTGCTGCGTTCATCCAGCTCTACACCTTGTT
>JAHRHZ010000091.1:12165349-12194513 GCA_024137785.1 Ginglymostoma cirratum | reverse complement strand
TGCTGCTTGGCCTGCTGCGTTCATCCAGCTCTACACCTTGTTATCTCAGATTCTCCTACTATCTCTGTTAATTCAGAGACCCATGTAATGATCTGGGGACTTGAGTCTGAATCCTGCCATGGCAGATGATGGAATTTGAATTCAATAAACATCTGAATGGAGACCATGAATCCATTGTCAATTGTCAGAAAAACCCATCTCCTTCACTAATGTCCTTTAGGGAAGGAAACTGCCATCCCTACTTCGTCTCGACTATATGTGACTCCAGCAATGTGATTGACTCTTAACTGCCATCTGGACAATTAGGGATGGGCACTAAATGCTGGCCTAGCCAATGATGTTCACATCCTCTGAATGAATAAAAAAAATTGCAAACCAAACCTTTACAATAATGTTAGATCTCTTTAGAAATAAAACTTTCTCAAGTCATTTCATTCTGCTTTCCATAAACTGTTACATCTGGACAAATCTGCTGTTGGATATGACAGTTGGATCATAAGCACAAGATAAATTTAAGTAAGAGACACTTGGAGTGGACTTTTCCTACCTCTTGAGTAGCATGGGTAATGGCAAAAAATTTGGGAAAATACAGCAACAATGAAAAATTCTGATTCTTGACATCAAGAAATAGAAAAGGTTTTTTTTTCCTTAAGATTTAAATGAAAAGATCAGAATCTCACTGATAAATGGTGAGCACCTTATTTCCATGCAAAAGCGTCTCATCATTAGCTAATATTCACTCATTTGTATACAATTCACAATTCTTCCATGCAGTGATGAGAAACTAGACAGTGCCAATTCCTGACTTAAAAATTGGAGCGATTACCTTGTATGGATGCAGCTCACCGCTTTCTTCTCCAGGCCCCATCTCAACATCCACTCAACAATGTCTCATTGTGAGTTCCATGGGCAGCAACTGACTCCACGCTTCTGCTATGAAATTGGCATTGATGAAACACCAGCCTCCCTACATCTTCATAGGAGTTAGTTTGATGTTATCTAACACAATGCAGGATGTCATTACAGCACTTTGCATTTCATTGTAGGGATTCTATTCTATAACATGTCAATGTGGAAACAGGCCCTTTGGCTCAACGAGTCCACATTGACCCTCAGAGCATTCCCCCTTTAACCCACCTAATCTAGGAGTCCCTGAGTACTATGGGCGATTCAGCATGGCCAGTCCACCTAACCGGCACATCTTTGGACTGTAGGAGGAAACCGGAGCACCTGGAGGAAACCCACGCAAACACTGGGAGAATGTGCAAACTCCACACAGACAGCCGCCCAAGGGTGGAATTGAACCCAGCTCCCTGGCACTGAGAGCCAGCAGTGCTAACCATTGAGCCACCATGCCTCCCCAATACTACAATGCTCCTGCCAGATCACCTGCTTGCAGGAACACACACCCAACTCATGCACATTCACAAGTCGCATTTTATGGCTTTTAATTTATTTTCTTAGCTTTCGCTCACTTTGTGTTTGCGTGGATGTCCAGAACACCTGTTGTTTGCCTTGCCTTTCAGCACAAACAGAAAGGGAGGCACTTTGTCATGTTTGCTAGCACTGAACAGTCAAGTGTGGTTATGCTGTTGTATAGACCACACTACATCATATCCACACTACGATATATGTTAGCAGGGTACACAGCAAACACGTTGCACATACCTCAACTAAATGACCATATCTGAAAGCCAGAAGGGGAGCGGTGTCTAGTGGAGTTAAGGGGGACTAGGGTCAGTCTGGGGGGTACTGCCACACTTAATCAAGGACATCAGTCCATCTCAATTCAGGGGTGTTCATGGTCACTATGGTCCTTGGTAAGACCAGTGTCTGGGGACTGGCATCCTTGCACTCCAGGGATTGACCATAATCAGTACTGCAGATCTGTTCTGCAGCGCTGGGAGTATACATGTCTGCCCTATTAGATCAAGTTTGGATGGCAGTTGAGCATTGGCCATCACCCACCTTTGACTAAATGTCCGCTCCCTCATTAAACTCTAAGGAGAATAAACCTTTGCTGCCAGACAAGTGTGCACTTATGAACCATCACTGACATAAGGTGGACGCAACAGTGGAACAAGATCAGAGGGAAAGGTAAGGTGTTCACATTAACTTTCCACTCAGTGACCTTCTCATAAAGTGCTCAGTCTTGGCTGCACTCATGAACTGAAGTGTTGAAGGATGGCAAAAATTTTTGGCATCCAAGACACTTCTCAGAGATAAGCAATGCCTTGCCAATATAACTCCCACCCTCTACGGTCTTTGGTATGAAGAGGCTACTTAACTCTTAATGACAGCCTTGAAACCAGGCTATAAAGCTGAAATGACAGTTGGTCATACATGCAACAACTGGAATAATCATGGGTAACTTCAACCTTCATGTAGATTGGGAAAATCAAACTGGCAAAAGTATTCTTGAGAACAAGAGTGCATTTAGGACAGTTCTTTTGGATACAACCAGGGATCAGGCTATGTTGTGTCTGGTAATGTGTAATGAGGCAGCTTTAGTAAGTGATATCAGAGGAAGCAACTCCCCATGGAACAGCAACCATAACTTGGTAGAATTTAGCATTCAGTTTGAGAAGGAGTATTGGAAATAAAGATAATTACACAGGGATGAGGGCAGAGCTCACTGAAGTGGACTGGGAAAGGAGTTTAACAGAAAAGAGAGTTGAAGAACAAAGGGAGATGTTTAAGAAAATAGTCATGGCTTTCAGCAAAGATATATCCCAGTGAAGAAGAATTCTAGAAAGGGGATAAACAGACCAACCAAGTTCAAGATAGTATCAAATTGAAGGAAAAGACATAAAATGTACAATAATTAGTGGTAAACCAGAGGATTGGGAACATTTTAAAAACCAAAAGATGACCAAATAATATAACAACGAAGGAGAAAATAAACTATGATGGCAATTGAGCAAGTAATAAAAAAAATGAACCGAGTTTCTTTAACAAACAAAAAAATAGCAGTCAAAGTGAACATAGGCCCCTTAGAGAACAAGGCTCAGAAAAAATAACGGGGAACCAGGAAAAAGCTGGCGGGGTTGAAAAAATACTTCATTTCAGTCTCCATAGTAGAGCACATTAACAGCTTTCCAAAACTACTAAATAATCAAGGGGACCAAAGTAAGGGGAAGAAATAAATACAATATATATCAATGGAGGAAAAAAACTAGAGAAACTTGTGGAGCTAAACACTGGTAACTGCCCTGGACCTGATGTGTTTCATCCTAGGATTTTAAAAGATGTAGTTACAAAGATAGTGGATGCATTAGTTGTAATTTTCCAAGAAATCTTAGATTCGGGGATAATCTCGAAGAATTGTAAAATTGCCAATGTAACACTTTTATTCAAAAAGGGAGACAAAAAAATAGATAATTCTCTAAGGTAGTCAACTTATCATCTGTCATAGATTCCCTAGTGTGGAAACAGGCCATTCAGTCCATTGAATCTACACTGACCCTCTGAAGAGCATCCCACCCAGACCCTATCCCAGTAACCCTGCTGTTCCCATGGTTAATCCACCTAATCTGCACATCCCTGGATGCAATGGGTAATTTAGCACAGCCAATCCACCTATCCACCTAACCTCCTAACCTTTGGACTGTGGCAGGAAACTGCAGCGCCCAGTGGAAAACCATGCAGACAGTCACCCAATGGTGGAATCAAACTGAGTTCCCTGGCACTATGAGGCAGTGTGCTAACCACTGAGCCACCTTACCGCCAATGTGTCGTTGGGAAAATCATAGAATCATGCAGAAAAGGCGCTTCAGCTCACTGAGTCATTGACAAAAAAACTAATCTAAATCTACACTACTCCCATTTTCCAGCATCTGGTCCATAACTTTGAATGTTATGACATTTCCACTTCTCATCTAAGTACTTCTTAAATGTTATAAATTTTCCTGCCTCAACTACCCTTCCACACAGTGCAATCCAGATTCCCACCATGCTCTGGTTTTTTTCTATGAAATTGTTTTTCCTCAAATCCCCTCCAAACCCCTGACTTTCACTTTAAAATTATGCCTCCTTGTTATTAACCCTTCAACTGGGGGGAGTAGCTGTTTTTATGCAACCTGTCCATGCCCCTCATAATCTTATATACCCCAATCAGATATCCTCTCAGACTTCTCTGCTCTGAAATTTATCGAGTTTTTCTTCATAACCAAACTGATCCATCCCACGCATCATCTGTTGAATCTCCTTGGCACCCTCCAATGCAGTCACATTCTTCCTATAGTACGGTGACCAGACTGCACACAGTAATCCAGCCGTGGCCTAACAAAAGTCCTGTACAGCTCCAACATAAACTTCCTGTTCTTATAATCTCTGCCACGACCGATAAGGCAAGTTTCACATATGCCTTCCTAACAAGGTGTTCTGCTACCTTCTGGGATCAATAGACAAGCACCCCAAGATCCCTCCGTTTCTTTGAACTTCCCACTGTCCTGCCTTGTCTTATTACTTCTGAAGTGCATCACCTCACAATTATCAGGATTAAATTCCATCTTCCACTGATTTGCCCATACGACTAATTCGTCGATATCGTAGTGTAACTTAAGACCTTCTTCCTCACTGCCAACCATGACCAAACTTCATGTCATCTGCAAACTTACTTATCCTCCCCACACTCTCATTTGTATCGTTTGTATATATCATGAACATTAAGGGACCCAGCACTGATCCCTGTGGCACACCACTGGACACCGCCTCCAGTCATATAAACAGCCTTCTACCACCACGCTTTGTCTTCAGCCCGTAAGCCGATTTTTGGATCCAACTTGCCATATTACTCTGGATCGCATGTGCGTTTACCTTCCTTATAAGACTCTCATGTGGTGGGACATTGTCAAAGGCTTTACTGAAATCCATATAAACTAACAACATCACCCTCATCTACACATCAGGCCATCTCCTCAAAAAAATTCTAACAGATTTGTGAGGCATTACCCCCCTCTGACAATGCCATGCTGACTATCCCTGATTAAATCTTGTAACTCTAAGTGGAAATAAATTCTTTCCTTCAGAATTTTCTTTGATTGTTTCCCTACTTCTGATGTAGACTCACTGGTCTATAATTCCCTGGTTTATGTTTACCAGCCTTCTTGAAAAGTGAAAACACATTAGCTCTTCTCCAGTTGTCTGGCACATCCCCTGTGGCCATTGAAGAATTAAAAATTTGGGCCATGGCCCCTGTAATTTTCTCCTTCATCTTCCACAACTACCTGCGATACAACTCATCTCGATGTGGGTTTTGTCCACTTTTAAGCCCACCAAAACCTCCAATACCTTATCACTCCCTGCGTGAAGCTGCTCAAGAATCTCTCAGTCCCTCTTCCCAAATTCTATACCTACATCCTCCTCCTCCAAAGTGAAGGCAGATATGAAGTATTCAATTAACACACCCTACCAAGGTCCTCTGGCTCCAAGCACAATTGTCCCCTTGGACCCTAATGGAGCCTACACTTTCCGTGATTATCCTTTTCCCATGGATATACTCATAGAATATTTTTGGGATTCTCCCTAATTCTATCCTCCAATATTTTCTCCTGCCCCCTCTTTGCTCTCTTAATTGTTTCCTTAAGTCTTCCACAGCACTTTCTTTACTCCACGAGCGCATCAGTTGACTTGCTGTCTTTATACCTAGAGTCATACAGCACAGAAACAGATCCTTTGGTCCAACTAGTCCATACCAACCATATTCTCAAACTATACTAGTCCCACCTGCCTGTGTTTGGCCCATATCCCTCCAAACGCTTCTACTTCACGAAATTATCCAAATGTCTTTTGAACATTGTAACTGTATCTCCATCCACAACTACAACTTTCTCTGGCAGTTCATTCCACACACTAATCACTCTTTGTGTAAAAAAAAAGTTGTCCCTCATGTCCTTTTTAAACCTTTCTCCTCTCACCTTAAAAATATGTCCCCTCATTTTGAAATCCCTCACGCTAGCAAAAAGACATCTGCCATCCACCTTATCTATGCCCCTCATGATTTTATAAACTTCTTTAAGGTCATCCCTTAGCCTCTTAACGTTTTAGTGAAAAAAAAAGTCCCAGCCTATCCAGTAAATTTTTATAACTCAATTTCTCCATTCTCAGCAACATGCCGGTAAATCTTTTCTGAATCCTCTCCTAATAGGAAGTATCCTTCCTATTAAAAGCTTCTCCTCTCCAGTCCTGAATATTCCTAGACATCCAGGGTTCTCTGGGCTTGTTGCTTATATGTTTCACCCCAAACAGAGCAGCAACAAGGCCCCTCCTCACCAATTCCATTTGGAATGTCGTCCACTATTCTGCTGTAAATTTACCCATAAGTAGCTGTTCTCAGTCTACTTTGGCCAGATCCTGCCTTAGTTTAATAAAATCTGTCTTTCCCCAAAACATTAGACTTTATTATAAAGGGTATAACAGCACAGCATTGAGAAACACATAATATAATCAAGCAGAGTCAGCATGGCCTTATGAAAGGGAAATCATGCCTGATGAATACATTATCGTTGTTTGAGGAGGTAACAAGCAGGATAGAGAAAAGGAAAACAACAGATGTAATATATTTGGATTTCCAAAACGCATTCAATAAGGTTACTGCATATAAGGCTACTTAATAAGATTACAGCCCATGATGCTAGATGTAGTACGTTAGCATGGATAGAGGACAGATTATTAAAAGAGAGAGAAACTAGAACATGCAGTAGTAATAGGTAAAAGTTAGAAGCAGAAATAAGTCATTTGGCCCATCAAGTCTGTTCCACCATTCAGTGAGATCACGGCTGACTCAATAACTCTCCTTTCCCATAATTCTTAATTCCCTTGCTGATAAATAATCAGTCTATCTCATCCATGAATACACTTAACAATCCAGCCTCTACAGCCTTCTACATTAATGAATTCCACAGATTCACCACCCTCTCAGAGAAGAAATTCAGCCCTGTATCTATCCTAACTGGGTAACCTCTTACTCTGAGATTATGCCCTCTAGTCCTAGGTGAAGGTAGAAGTAAAGTTGTCATAGTCTTAAAGGACCATAGGCTGCTTTCTTATTAGAGAGAGACAACCGGTTTAACCTGAGGGTCACCACACCTCAGCCAAGGGAAGAGGTGGAGAAGTGGTAACCTCAGCCAGTGCAAGAACTGAATTCACATTATTGGCATCACTTCACATTGCAAACCAGCTGTCCAGGCAACTAAACTAACTGACCCCCGGGGGACCTAGACCCTCCCAAAAGAGGAAACAACCT
Organism: Ginglymostoma cirratum; assembly: GCA_024137785.1. NCBI lineage: Eukaryota > Metazoa > Chordata > Chondrichthyes > Orectolobiformes > Ginglymostomatidae > Ginglymostoma > Ginglymostoma cirratum. Next base: position 12,187,267 of record JAHRHZ010000091.1, on the reverse strand, counting down.
CTCTAAATCTACCCCGTCATGCCTCCAAAGAATTTTATATATTTCAAATGTAGGCTCCTTTTATTGTTCTAGACTCCAATAAGTACAAGCCCAACTTACTCAACCTCTCCTTATAAGAAAAATCCCTTCCTCACCTAAAATCAACCAAATGAATCTTCTCTGGAGTGCCTCCAATGTTGGTATATCTTCCCTTACATTGGGGAACCAAGACAGTTCACTGTATTCCACCTATGGACTGACTCACGCCTTGCATATTTTTAGCAAGACCTCCCAATTTTTTTACTCCATTCCCTTTGACATAAAAGCCAACAGCCATTTGCCTTCCATAACACCTGCTGAACTTGCTTTCTAGCTTCTTGTGATTTAAATCAAATCATAGATCATAGAATCCCTACAGTGTCGAAACAGGCCCTTCAGCCCAACAAGTCCACACCTACACTTGGAACATCCCATCCAGACTCATCCCCCATAAGCCACCTAAGCTACACATCCCTGAACACTATGGGCAATTTAGTATGGCCAATCCACCTAACCTGCACATCTTTGGACTGTGGGAGGAAACTGGAGCACCCAGAAGAAACCCATGCAGACACGGGGAGAATGTGCAAACTCCACACCGACAGTCTCCCAAGGGTGGAACTGAACCCAGGTCTCTGGTGCTGTGAGGCAGCGGCGCTAACCACCGAGCCACTGTGCTGCCCCCTCAGAATAAGGGATATGCCACTTATGACTACATAGAAGGAATTTCCACAGAGGGTGGGGAGTCATAATTCTCTATCCTACAGGGCTATGGAACCTCAATAATTGAGCAAATTCACAAGACAGAACGGAGTAGCTTTGGTACCAATGGTACCAAGAGATATGAGGCAAAGTGGAAAATGGCATTAAGGTAGGCAATCAGGCATTATCTAATTGAAAGAAGCTGGACTGACAGATTAAATGGCCTAATTCTATGTTCCAGGAAGACAAGAAATAAGAAATAAGAATAAGCAACAATGCCCCTTGAGCTTGCTCTGCTATTTAAGAAACTCCATGATTGATTCCCAACTTGATCACTAGTTTCTCAATCTCCATATCTTTTGATTTGTTAGAATCCAAAAACATATTGATTGTTGCTTTAAATATACCCATTGAACATACACAACTCCAAGTGTAGAGCATTCAGTGGTTCACATTCCGCTCCAAGTGGGAACATTTCTCAACTCAGTCATCATGGCTCACTTCTTAAGTGGAGGCCATGCCCCCTAGTTCTAGGCTCCAAAACCACAATAAGAACACATGTCAAAAGCAACCTTATTAAAAGCAACTGCTAGTGTGAGATAAGAACCAAACCTCTTCAAACAAAAAGCTGAGAAGTGGGAATGGATAAATAGGAAGTATAGGTTCAGACTTATTACTACCACTACCACAGGGATCAAGCTATTTGTTTTACAGATATTTTATTCATGCACAAAGACCTTCAAATCCCTCTGTGGTACAATCTTCGTAGTCTTTCCCCAGTTAAATAATATGCAGCTCTTCTATTCTTCCTGCCAAAGTACATAATGTCACATTTCCCCAGATTATGTTCTATCTGCAAAGTTTCTGCCCATTCACCTAATTTGTCCCTATCTCCCTGTATACTCATTATGTCATCCTCACCACTTGCCTTCCCACACACTTTTGTATCATCCGCAAACTTGGCAATAGTATATTTACTTCCCCCATCCAAGTCATTAATACTGTCAGTTCTGATATAATGCGATAGTTCCGTTCTCATGTGATCTCACATTACAAGAAAATTGCGCAATAGCCGCGCTATTTAAACTAATGAGGCCGGAGTTGTGTTACAGCCAATACAGGTAAGGAATGTTTGTGTTCTACAAATAATGTTCTAAATTCTTCAATCGCGTTAAAGCCAATTCACGCTGAAGAAACACACGTTATAGCAGAACCGACTGTATGTATTGTAAATATTAGTGGCCCCAGCACTGATCCTGTGGTACTCCACTAGTTACAAGTTGCCATCCTGAAAATTTCCCCTTTAGCCCCAACTCCCAGTCTTCTGTTACTTATACAATCTTCCATCCATGCTAATATTCTCCCTGTTTAACATCATGGGCTCTTAATTTAGCCTTATGTGCAAGGACCTTATTAAATGTCTTTTGGAAACCTAAATATATTATATCTATTGATTTCCTTTTATCTACCTACTTGTTAACTCCTCAAAGAACTGTAATAAATTTGTCAGGCATGATTTCCCCTTTATGACTGCTTGATTATAAATGCATTTCCAAATGCTCTGCTATTACATTCATGATATGTAACCCATCAGGCCTTCAGGCCCATTAGTTTCCCAAGTACTTTTTTCTCTTATTTTTGTTTATTTTCTCCCCACCCCCATTAGCCCCTTCATTATCTAATATTTGTGGAATGCTATTAGTGTCTTCTATTGTAAAGCCTGATGCAAAATATGTATTTAGCTCCTCTGCCATTACCCATTATTATTCTAACAGCTTTGTTCTCTAGGTAGCCTATGTTGACTCTGGCCTCTTTTCCTTTTTATATAGCTAAATAGCTCTTACTGTCCATTCCATAATCCATTTACTCCCTCTTAATATTTTTGGTCATCTTTTATTGGCTCTTAAAATTTTCTCAATCCTCTAGTTTACCACTAATCATTGTACCATGTTGTATAATTTTCCTTTCACTTTGATATTACTTTTGATTTCCTTGGTTAACCATGGTTGGGTTTATCTCCTACAATCCTTCCTCACAGGGATAGACCTTTGCTGCAAGTTTTGAACTACTTTTTTAAATATCTGCCGTTGTTCCTCAACCATCTTTGCTGCTTAATTCCTTTTCCAGTGCACATCAGCCAACGCAGTCCTCATCCCTACATAATTACCCTGATTTAACTTTAACATAGTTGTTTCCAATCCATGTTTTTCTCTCTGAAACTGAATGCTACATTACGTTATGGCCACATTATGGTCACAGTTCCCTAAAGGATCTTTTACTCAGAGATCATTTATTAAACATGAAACAAAGACAGAAATTGTGAGAGAAACTCTGCACATCTGTGGAGTGAAAACAGAACTAGACTTGAAACATTAACTCGCATCACAGATGCTGCCAGACCTGCTGAGTTATTTTCCAACAATTTCTCCTCGTTTCAGATTTCCAGCATCCGCAGGTCTTTGTTTTATTTTTATGTATTAAATATGCCTTATTACACTTTACCAGGTCCAAAGTGGCTAAATTGCTGGTTTTATCTATAACATATTCATTTGGAATCTGTTCCAAATATACTTAATGAATGCTTCCTCATAGTTAGCTTTGCCGATTTGATTTTCTCCAACTACAGGGGGCACGGTGGCTCAGTGGTTAGCATGGCTGCCTCACAAGCGCCAAGGACCTGGGTTCAATTCCAGTCTCAGGTGACTGTGTGGAATTTGCATGTTCTCCCTGTGTCTGTGTGGGTTTATGGTGGGTGCTCCAGTTTCCTCCCACAATCCAAAGATGTGTAAATTAGGCAGATTGGTCATACTAAATTATCCAAAGTGTTCAGGGATGTTAGGTGCATTAGCTATAGGAAATGCAGGGATAGGGTAGGGGGATGAGTCTGGGTGGGATTTTCTTCAGAAGGTCTGTGTGGACTAGTTAGGCTGAATGGCCTGTTTCCACACAGTGGGGAGTCTACAATTCTATACATGAAGATTAAAGTCACCTATGATCAATGCACTGCCTTTCTTACAGCTCTTATTGTTATTATTTATTCTCTGATGTACAGAACAACTACTGTTAGGGGGCCTACAGACTACTCCAACCAGTGTCTTTATTCCTTTGTTATTTCTTACCTCCACTCATGAGGATTCTACGTTGTCCAATTTTGAATTATTTCTTGTACTTATTCAATCTCATGCTAACAAAGCTGTTCTGCTATGCTTCCTGCTGCCCTTTTGAAAAGTTGCATTCCCCTGAGTATTTAGTTCACAGCGTTGTTTAACTATGTCTCTGTAATGGTTAAAAGATCACACCCATTAACATCTATTTATGCCATTTATTACATTTGGAATACAATGTGTATTTATGTAAAGAACCATTGATGCTGACTTTTTGCCATTTTCCCCTCTTTGCTCCTTTGTTGTTTTTTTTAAATGCTTCTTCTACCCTATCCCACTCCGGGTATCATTATTAAAATAGTTGGCCTGCAATAGTCATATAGTCCTACCTTTTTGCTTTATATGCCCACGCATTCTCCCAAACAAACACTCCCCACCTCTAATTGTTTTAATGCCCTTTTCATAGCCCTATTTAACTGTTCTGCCAGGACATGGTCCAAGCACAGCTGAAATGAAGCCATCCCACCAGAATAGCTTTCTTCAATCCCAGTAGTGGTGCCAGTGCCCCATGAATTGAAACCAGTTCCTGTCGCACCACTATTAAGTCATGCATTTAATTCCTTGACTTTATTTACCCTCTCCCAGTTTTCTCCTGGCTCAGATCATAATCCTAAAACTGTAAGAAATAAGAAAAGAAATAGGCCATTTGGCCTGTTCAGTCTGCTCTACTATTCAACAGGATCATGAATGATCTGACATTCCTCACTTCCACTTTCCTGCCCTTTCCCTGTCATCCTTGATTTTCCCCACTGATCAAGAATCTATCTAGCTCAGCCTTAAATATATTCAAGGACTCTACTCTCACAGCTCTCCGTGGCAAGGGGTTCCAAAGACATTCAACCCTCTAAGAGAAAATATTCTTCCTTATCTCTGTCATAAATTAGAATTTCTTTATTCTAATTTATGCCCTCCCATCCTAGACTGTCCCATGTGAGGAAATATCCACTCAGCATTTAACCTAAAAGCCCCTTAAGAACCCTATATGTTTCAATGAGATCACCTCTTATTCTTCTAAATTCTTTTCTGAAATAAAGGGACGAAAACTGTTAACAATACTCCAGATGTGGCCTCACCAGCATCTTGTACAGTTGCAGTAAAACTTCCTTACCCTTAAATTCCTACTCCCTTGAAATATGGGCCAACATTCCTGAATACCCAGTGAACCAATATGCTAGTTTTTTTGTGTTCCATGCACAAGTAGCCCCAAATCCCTTTGTGTTGTAGCTTTCTACAAATATTTTCCATTTAAGTAACAGTATTCTTTTGTCCTCCGTTCCAAAATGAACAACTTTCCATTTTCTCACATTATACTCTATTTGCCAATATTTTGCCTGCTTACTTAATCTATCAATATCTCCCTGTAAACTGTTTGTATCCCTCTTGCAACCTGCCTTTCCACCTATTTTTGTGTCATCTGCAAATGTGGCTACATTTACTTACTGTCTCCAAGTCGTTAATATATATTGTAAACAGTCACGGTGTCAGCGCTGATCCCTGTGGAATCCCACTGGTTGCCAACCTGAAAAAGAACCCCTTTCTGAAGAAGAGTCTAGGCCTGAAACGTCAAGCTCTCCTGCTCCTATGATGCTGCTTGGCCTGCTGTGTTCATCCAGCTCTACACCTTGTTATTCCCTCATCCCCACTCGCTTTTCCTGCCTATTAGCGAGATCTCTAACTGTGGCAATACACTACCTCAACACTGTGAGATCTTATCTGATGACTTAATCTTTTGTGAGGTACCTTGTTGGACACCTTCTGGAATTCCAAGTCCAAAACATGTCCTGGTTCCTCTTTATCCACTCTGCTTGAGGCTTCCTTGAAAACCTCTAAGAAATTAGTCAGACACGATTTCCCTTTCATGAAGCCATACTGATTCTGCTTGATTAGATTATGATTTCCCAAATGTTCTGCTGTTACTTCCTTAGTAATTGATTCCAATACTTTTCAATGATACATTGGAATAATTGGCCTATATTTACCTGCTTTTTGTGTCCCTCCATTTTGAATAAGAGTGTCACACTGGTAGTTTCCCAATCCTCTGGTACTTCTCCAGAATCCAAAGATTTTGGAAAATTATAACCAAGGCATTCACTGTCTCTGTAGGTACCACTTTTAGGATCCTAGGGTGCAAGGCATCATCTTGGATCTGGTAATGGGCAATGGGGCAGATTTAATAAATGACCTGAGTAAAAGATCTCCAAGGAAAAAGTAATCACAACACGATAGAATTTATTATTCAGTTCAAGAGTGAGAAATGTGGGTCAGAAACAATTGTGTTCAACTTAAATAAAGGGAGTTATTGTGAAGTGAGGATAGAGTTAACTAAAGACCATCCTGAGATGATTATCTTGGAGATTTTTAGTTTAGCTCCTAACTGTTCCAATTCTTTCAGAGGAATCTGCTTTCCAGTCCTGTCAATGTTGTTAAAACCAACATGTACAATGATAACTGGACCCTCGCACTCCAATTTCCTCTCCAGCCCTGAGGGGAAGTGCTTAATCCTAACATCAGGCAAGTACCACAGCCCCCTTGAAATAAATGCTAACAGTGCATTTGTTTGCTAATTCTCGACTGAACCTGCATGTTAACCTTAAGAGAATCTTGAACCAGCACTCCCTAGACCCTTTATAGTCCAGATTTCCAAAGCCTTCTATACTTAATCAATGCCGCTATTCTTCTGACCAAAGAGCATACCCTCACATTTCCCATATTGTATTCCATCTGCAACTTCTTTGCCTACTGTCCTAGCCTGTCCAAGTTCTTCAGCAGCCTCCCCACTTCCTCAACACTACCTGTACCTCCAATTATCATTGTGTCATCTGCAAACTTAGCAACAATGCCCTCCGTTCCTTCATCCAGATTGCTAATGTATAACATGAATAGTTCCAACATGGACACCTGCAGAACTCCACTAGTCACAGGCTACCATCCTGAAAAAGACCCTTTATGTCTACTCTCTACCTACTACCAGTCAGTCAATCCTCTTTCCATGCCAGTACGATAGGCTCTTATTTTGTGGCCTCCTGTGCAGCATCATATCAAAGGCCTTCTGGAAATCCAAACAGATCACGTCCACTGCCTCCCCTTTGTCTAACTTACTCATTACCTCCTCAAAGAATTCTAACAGATTTGTCAGGCATGACTTCCTCTTGATGAGGCTGTGCTGACTCAACCCTCTTATACCATGCACTTACCATGCAATCTCATCCTTAACAACCGACTCTCAAATCTTACCAATGACTGAGGTCAGGCTAACTGGCCTGTAGTTTCCTGTCTTCAATCTCTCTCCCTTCTTAAACAGGGGTGTTATTATGAGCAATTTTCCTGAACTCTGGGACCCTCCCTGACTCCAGTAATTCTTGAAAGATCACCACCAATGCTTCTACAATCTCCTCAGCTATATCCTTCAGAACTCTGAGTGCAGTCCATCTGGCCTGGGTGATCTATCCAACTTCAGAGCTTTCAGCTTCCCCAACACCTCTGCTCATCTCTGCTCCTTGACCGTCCTGAAGTTCTGGTATGCTGCTGGTATCTTCTACTGGGCAAAACAGTTGCAAACTTCCCACGCAATTCCTCCATGATTTATTTTGTTCCCCTTACTACTTCTCCAGCCTCATTTTCCAGCAATGTATATTCTAGCCTCTCTCTTACTTTTTAATATCAAAAACCTCTTGCAATCTTCTTTTGTATCACATATTTCATTTTCTACCCCCTTTATTGCTTTTTTTTTAGTCATCCTCTGCTGGTATTTAAAAGGGCTCCCAATAATCTTCACCTTATTGCATGCTCTTTTGGTTTTATGCAGTCCCTGACTTTCCTTGTCAGCCATGGATATCTCTTCCTCCCCTTAGTAAGCTTCTTCTTCCCTGAGAGTATTTCCACTGTGTCTCCTGAATTATCCCCAGAAACTGCTGTCATTGCTGCTCCACCATCTTCCCTGCTAGGGTCCCCTTACAATCAACTCTGGCCAGCTCCTCCCTCATGTCTTTGTAGTTACCTCTACTCAACCGTAATTCAGTTGCATTTGATTCCAGCTTCTATCAAACTGGAGGATGAATTCTAGAAAATTATGGCTACTGCCTCTGAGGAGTTCCATCACCTTAAGCTCCCTAATCAAGTCTGCCTCACTACACATCACCAAATCCAGAATTGCCTGCTCCCTCGTGGGCTCTACCAAAAGGTGGTCCAAAAAACAAAAACTCACACATTCCACAAGTGCTTTTTCTTGAGATCTGCTATCAACCCAGTTTTCCCAGTCCACCTGCACATTGAAGTCCCCCATGATTAATAACATGAATATTGTAATAGTGCCTTTCTTATATGCCCTTCCTAGCATACTTAATGAGATAAGCAGCGTAATATTGTGGGAAAAGTCACTAGCGCTCACAGAGAGAAACACTGGTTAAATCTCCCCGAAATTGAGCCGATTTTTAAGGAAGTTCAGCCTGAAGGAATGATGCTGTTTTTCCACGTATGAAGACTCAATGACCTCTCTTGTGCCGCAGTGTACTGCAACCTGCAAGATGTTGCTTATATCCCTAGCGTTGCCCTTGAAAAAACAAGATGGATAAAAGTTAAGAGACTCGGTTTCTTAACAGCCAGGGCAATGCAGCCCTTGCCCTTCTCGGCAACAGGTAAATTTCTGCCAGAATCCCTTCCGTGAAATGCAGAGAATCATTCATTGATTCTCACTGAAATTGAGCTAAAAGAAATGCTCCCTGAAGGTCCTCAGTCAATATAGCCTCCTGTGGCAGCCCTTTAGAACCTCTCCTAAATTTTAGTTCAAACTCCCAGCCACCCCCCAAATTACTTCAAATATTCAGAATATGTTTTAATTTTTGTTTTTTTTTAAGTTGCAATTGATTACCAGCACTTTTATTTCAAATATCTTCCTTTTTAAAATTTCTTCTGTATTTTGTTTGAAATCTCTGGAATTTATTTTACTGTAAGTTCTGATTGTTTATTTGATTTTTTTTTAGTTTGAAATTCCCAGTATTTCATCAGTCAGATTTATTTTATTTCAAATTCATAGATGCTTAATTTAAGAAAAACTTTACGTTTCTCAATTCTTGTTTACTATTTAAAAGGGGCAAAATGGTTCATTTCAGATGCCTAGTACCTGAAATTCAAATATTATACTTTTATAATAATTTCAGTATTTGTTCATATTGTGCTTCAGATTTCAAGATTCCTTTCAGAACTCTTACATTTTCCTTGAAGGCAATTTTCATTTCAAATTGTTATTCTAATTCAAATGCCTAGATTTTTGTATTTCGGATTGCTTCTATATTTACAATTGTCGACATTTTGTAAGGTAAAATTTATAGAGTATGCTTAGTTTTTATTAGAAATTGCGAGTGTTGTTAAGATTTTTATATATTTAATTGCAGATTTCTTTTTTTTTAGTTTGATTTATTTCAGAATAATTCAATTTAGCTAAGATTAAATATATTTCTCTGATCAAGTTTTAAATGTTTATTTCAAATTTCGTGAGTCTTTAATCCAAAGCTACATTTTCTTTAATTGCTCTGACATTTTACTATTAAAGATCCAGCATGGTTTTTTTTCCCAATACCTTTTATCCTAGACATATGTTTAGATCAAATTTCCAGCATTTAATTCCAGATTTAGTGCAATCTTTGTTTCAAAAGTCCAGATTATTTTAAACCTCCTGCATTTTACTTTAACTTATTTTTGTATTTCAGTTGGTGTCTCTTTATTTCACATTTCTACAATGTGTGTTTAAGATACCTCACATTTCTACTAAAAAGGCTCAGATTTCTTAAAGAAAAACTCCAGGCTTTATTTCGAATTTTTCCTACATATTGTTTTAAATACTTTAGCTTTTAATTTAAATCTCAGGTATTTTCAATTGGAAATCTTCTGTGTGATAGATAAAATTCCATGTTTAAAACTTTTCATTGAAATCCTTATAATTTTTATTTGTTCCCTTCAACCTTTTATTTAAAACTTCCTTAATCACTATTTCCAATTGATTGTATTTCCCATTACTTGTATCTTAGATTTTAAATTACTTTTAATTTCATACTTCTTGTATTTTGTTTATAAATATTGCATTATTTTAGATTTATCTGAGATTTTATTCCAAATATTCAGATACTTTGGTTTTGTTTTCTTGAATTGTTAGCATAGTATCCCTACAGTGTGGAAACAGGCCCTTCGGCCCAACAAGTCCACACTGAACCTTGGAGCATCCCACCCAGACCCATCCCTCTATAACCCACCTAATCTACACATCCCTGAACACGATGGGCAATTTAGCACAGTCAGTCCACTTAATCTACACATCTTTGGACTGTGGGAGGAAACCGGAGCACCTGGAGGAAACCCTCGCAAACATGGGGAGAATGTGCAAGCTCCACACAGTCGCCCCTGGCTAGAATGGAACCTGGATCCCTGGTGCTGTGAAGCAGCAGTGCTAACCACTGAGCAACCGTGTTGTCCCTTATAGTTAAAGCATCCTTGGCGGGGAACTGAACCCTGGTCACCAGCGTGACAGGCGGGGATACTACCAAGGACAGCACTGATACAACCGAGTCCGGCTTTTGAAATGAGACTTTTTTCCTAACTTTATCTTTTTACATGAAGTTTCTAATATATTTCAAATTTTTAAATTTTACAGACTTCATTATTTGATTTCTTAACTTTGAATTTCATATATTCATTTGATTTTTTGATCTCTACATTTCAAAGTAATATATGTCACTTTTAGTTTTGGAGTCATATATATGACTCCAAACTTTACAAATTAAAAATATAAATAATGTCAATATAATTGAGTTTAGATTCTTCTAACTAGGATTAAAAAGATTTTTAAAAATTTTTCTAGAATTTGTTACAACTGTTTAGATATTATTCAGATTTCTTATAGTTTACAAAATTTGTTTGTTTTTGTTTTCAGATTTCTTGTACTTTTTAATCGTGATTTTCCAACATTTTTGATTTCCATTATTTTTATTTCAATATTACAGTTTTTTTATTCACAGTGTATTTTGCATTTTGGTATTCTTGTTTTTATAGCAGGTTTATTTTTAGTTAAAATTTCTATAATTCGTAGTCAAGATGTTTAATATTTTAGTGCTAATTTCTTGGCCTTCCTATTTCCTTTTGATTTATTTCAGCTAATATTTTTCTTTCAAATTTCTGTACTTTGTACTTTCAATTCTTAGAAAGAAATGTAGTTAGGAAAGGGTTTTTTGTGACCTTGACATGAGAAATTTGTCAGAAATGGCTTATCAATAATTGACATATTTGCATTTATATAACATAATGTGGTACAATATCCCAAGGTGAATCTCAGAAGTGCACACAATATTTGGCACTGGGCAACCAAAAAGCTTGTCCAAAAATGTAAGTCTCAAGGAGTGTCTAAAAGAAGAATGAGGCCTTCAACAGCAGTAGACTCGCCAACTTTAAGGGCACTTAAATGGTCGTTGGGTAAACATATGGACGATAATGGAATAGTGTAGGTTAGAGGGGCTTCAGATTGGTTTCACAGGTCGGCGCAACATTGAGGGCCGAAGGGCCTGTACTGCGCTGTAATGTTCTATGTTCTATGTACCAACAGGAACAAAAACAAAGTTGCTGGAAAAGCTCAGTAGATCTGGCAGCATCTGTGGAGGAGAAAACAGAGTTAACGTTTCGGGTCCGGTGACCCTTCCTCAGAACTGATGGTGGCTGGGAAAACGTCAGTTTATATGCAGAAAATAGGGAGGTGGGTGGGGTAGGGAGTAAACAATAAGATAGAGCCCAAAGAGAGAGAAAGACAGTTGGACAGACAAAGGGGTTGCTAATGATCAGACTGGGAAGGTGAATGGTTGTTAATGGGGACTGTTAGTGACAAACAACAGGGGGTATGTAGTGGCAGGCTATGTGGTAACAAGGCCTGGTGTGTGGGGTGGGGGGCTGAGACATGGGAGAGTTTAGGCCCTAAAATTATTGAACTCAATATTGAGTCCGGAGGACTGTAGGGTCCCCAAGCAGAAAATGAGGTGTTGTTCCTCCAGCTTGCGTTGGGCTTCACTGGAACACTGTAACAAGCCGGAGACAGAGATGTTGGCCAGAGAGCAGGGTGGTGCATTAAAGTGGCAGGCAACAGGTAGTTCAGGTTCTTTTTTGCAAGCAGAACATAGAAGTTCTGCGAAGCAGTCACCAAGTCTACGCTTCGTTTCCCCAATGTAGAGGAGACCACATTGTGAGCAGCGAATGCAGCAGACTAGATTCTTGAAAGTGCAGGTGAAGTGTTCCTTCACCTGGATGGTACTTTTGGGACCTTGGATAGTGGGGAGGGAGGAGATAAATGGGCAGGTGTTGCACCTTCGCCAGTTACAGGGGAAGGTGCCGTAGGGAGGTGTTGGGAGTGAAGGAAGTGTGGACCAGGGTGTCCCAGAAAGAATGGTCCCTGCAGAAGGCGGACAAGGAAGGGGAGGGGAATATGTGTCTGGTGGTAGCATCTTGCTGGAGGTGGTGGAAATGGCATCTGATGATCTTCTGGATGTGGATGCTGGTGGGATCGTAGGTGAGGATAAGGGGAACCCTATCGCTGTTGCGGGAGGGAAGAGAAAGGATGAGGGCAGAAGTGCGGGAGACAGGTCGGACCCGATTGAGGGCCCTGTCGACAACGGAGCTGGGGAATCCTTGGTTGAGGAAGAATGCGGACATTTCGGAGGCTCCCTTGTCGAAGTTGGCCTCATCTGAACATATGCGACGGCGATGGAGGAACTGAGAAAATGGGATAGAGTCTTTCCAGGAAGTGGGGTGTGAGGATGTATAGTCCAGGTAGCTGTGGGAGTCAGTGGGTTTATAATACGATAAAACAGGGTGATGCTAAAAATTAGAATTACTTTAGGAACAGGTGTGGAATAGATGGACTGCAAAAATCTTGGAGGATCGTAAGACTGTAGACAATAATAGACATAGATGGGTGATGGCATGTAGGAAATTGAAAACTAATCCAACCAGTATCAGATGAGAAACCAAATGGTTACATTTAATTGGACTTGTGTCTTGGGAAATGAACTGTAGAGTTTCGGGACGTTAAAATTAGATGGAATGGGAGGCAAGCTGGATTTGAAGGAGGGAGATAAGAAGGCGAAGAAGTCAAGTTGAATTTACTTAAGATGACTGCCTTTATGGAGAAGCTGATAGGAAAACAGTTAAGAAATTTTGACAAGCAGCTTGGCATTGTTCTTGATAGTGTGGTATTGACCCAGCAGAGGCGTGGGTGTTCGAAAAAGGCGAGATGCTCAAAACTTCAAGTTTCCTGCATTTCAACTTCAAGTTTCCTGACTGGGTTAGTTCAAATTTTCACTTTTCATTTTGAACTGTCAGTCAGTCCTAAACTTTTTGGATGTTTGAATGTCAGATTTCCAGAGCTTTCTGTTCCATTTTCATGGTCATTTCAAACAGGGAAATAAATAATTGATCTTGACATGGAAATAAGCCAAGCCCGCCTGTGTGTGTATTTGTTGGTGGGGGTGGGTGGAGGACGACGACGACGAGGAGGAGGAGGAGGAAGAAGAAGAAGAGGAGGCCCGGCAGAAAATGGGGGATAGACGTAGTTTCTTGAGGCGCCATCATCCGCCTGTGCCGAGGCCCTGGGAAGGAAGCTGCTGATCAAGAATACTGCATCGGCGGACGTCCCTCACCGGCTCTGAAGTATTTCGAAAGGCGCAGCAGATCAGTATCTCCTCCGTCCCCCTAGGGAGGAGTGAGCGGCGGATCTTTGGCTCGAGTCCAGGGTTGCGGCCGCCATTTTGTGGCGCTGTCGCACCGACCGACCCGCGTACGCATGCGTTGCCAACAGAATCGAGGGAGAGGTCACGAACTCTGACCCGCGGCGGAGCCGAGAATCCGGGGGGAGGGGGGAAAAGGTTCGGGGCTTTTCCGCCCCGTTTGAAAATAACGTCTCAGGTAAGAGGCGGAAACAGCGCTCGAACTCTTCGTCCCGAGCCGAGCCCGAGGCTCAACGCCCAAATGGCGGCGGCAGTGGCCGCTGCTGCAGACATCCGACAGGCGCCGCCCCGCCGAGGCCTCGGGGACTTGAAGGAACCGGGATCCAGAGTGGGCCTCAGGCCTCGGGCCTTGTCTTTCCCCGTCGGAACCGGAGCGGCAACACCGACTTCTGAGTGGTGTGTGTGTGGGAGAGGAGGAGGAGGAGGAGGTGATGGTGGCGACGGCCGAGCTGGATTATGGAGAGTCCCGGCCTCGGGTCGCCTTTTGCATATCTGACGAAAGCGGTTCACCCCCTCCCGGTGACCTTTCACCCAGAGCAGCCGCAGCTCCAGCTCCGGCCCCGGCGGCCTCGTTGCCGCAGCTACATTCCCCTCACCTCGATTCTTTTCCCCCTCAGCTACTAGCCTCTGCCACTTCACTCCGCCCCGCCAGGCCGGTGAACTGCGCTTCCTTCTGCAGCAGGCAGCGGGTTCGATTTAAGCTGCACCCCAATGCGGAGTGTGTGCTTTCCCGCGAATGCAGCCAGTCCCTCCTGAGAGCTCACTTCCTCTCGAACAAACTCCAACTTTCTCTTAGAATTGATAGTCCTTGTGTTTTATTTTTTCATTGTTAATTTACCGAATAGTCACCACGGCGAGCCGCTGCCCGAGATCATGTCAAGAGTTTGAAAGGGAGTGGGAGCAAATGTAACCTTTTGGTTGTTGGCTGTTTGACGACAAAAGAGATTGAAAGGCTTTTTTTAATTTTAACTATATGCAAGAATGTACGGGACGTGATCTGGGTTTATTTAGTTGCTGTAAAGGATGTGCGAATCTGATGCCAAAATTTAACAATTATAGGGAATGAGTAGGGGAGCAGTTGGCAGGTGCAGGTTGGGTTATGTTGTACCATTTTATGATCTCAGTTGTCGTCTTTGTACAAAAGAAAGGACATATGAGGCATTGCAAAAAGAGCTACCAAAATTGAGGATGTGGTTCGGTTAAGTGGGAAGGATTGAGTAAGCTCAGGATGTCATCCCTGGAGAAGAGAACACAAGGAAACCCGATCTGTAGAATTATGAAGTTTCAGTAGAGTGAACAGAGAGAAACTGTTTCCGTAATGTCACATTCAGTCACTAACAGCAATTTAATAGTTGACTTTAAGCAGTGATTCTTCAGAGTGAATGCTTGGAAGACTAGTGTCAAGTGGTTAAAATAAATGACATTCATACTTTTTTATCGGTAGATTTGATGTAGAGATGAGGATGAAAGGATGTGGAGACGGGTCAGTGGGAGGAGATTTATGTGAAAGTAAATATTGGAGCAGATCACTTGGGCTGAATACTTTGTATTTCTGCTGTATGTGTGTTATTGGGTGATATGTTCTATCCAGTTGTTGATACAAGTGTTATGATGGTCACATTTCAATATCTAATTTATGTGATTGAATCACACATCTGAAGTGCAGTAATATTTAGGTTTTAGTTTATTGCTTATCGAAAAGGAACTGCTTGTGAATGGGTGTGTTTATGTCAATGTCAGTGTTTCTGTCAATTGAACTATTGCTCGTTGGTCATAAATTTGGATTACAAATTAGCAGTTAGGAAATGGCCTAAAGCTGAGTATGGCTGCAACTCCAGTGTAATGATGATGAATTCTCCCTTTGCTTTGAAGAATGGGTGTCTGACAGAACACAGTCGGTTTATGTTACATGTCATCTTGTGTGTTGTTAAGCCAAACCAGTATAATCAATTATAAATATTGGATATAAGTCAGTGTTAGAGGGGTGGGTGGAAATATTGGCTTAATGCTGTGCACCTTGTCCTGGAGGCACTTGACTTGATAGCAACAATTTCTCCATTTGGGTTTGTCCAAGATTACAAGCTCTGAGGTTGGCTTTGAGTGTCTTCATATCTAGGCTTATATCCTTGGCGTGGTGCCTTGTGCTTGGTAGACTTTAGAATATTGTCTTTGGTATCCAGGAATCCTCCATGTGAACCATATAATACAATGAATCTGAATCCTGATGAGCACTCACTCAATGACAGATATACAGCCTCTATGTTGAAGATTTTGTCCTACCACCTGATGTTGTAAATAGATCTCAGATAGCAATAAATCTGAAAGAAAATTCAGTGACACTTTGGCTATCATGATGTAATTTAATATGTGTGCACTTAGTATTTAGGTAGTGAGGGTTTTGTCATTCACATTTCATGTGTTTTTGTTATTGACAAGGAATCTCTCAGCTAGCATATGGTCCTAGGTGCAAAGGTCTCTTCAGAGCAGCAGAACCATGCAGGCTGTGAATATCAGAGCTGCTGGTAGCAATGCATTGAGACTTTGGATAACCTGAAGCTTCATTTATTTATATCTAACTTTGTTGATATGTCCACTCTTGGAACGTGAATTAGTTGTTGCTGGAGTCTGCAACTAGTGACCTTCACACTGGCACTTGCAATATTGCTCCAACTTTAACTTCTCTCTCCTCGCCAAAGTTTTTCAACATAGTATCACCTCCCAAATCCATGCAGTCTTTCCAGGAACTTTACATTTGAACAAACCTAATCTTGTTTATGTCCTTGTCACAGCATGAAAAAAAAGTCCTTATCAAAGTCACAAATGGCATTGTATGTGACTGACGATGGTAAACTTTCCTTCCCTTGTCCTCATTGACCTAACTGCAGCACTCGATAAGGTTGACCACGTGCCCCTGTGCTGCTTGCCCAGCTGAATGAAACTGCACTTGCCTGGTTTTTTTTGATACAAGGTATCTGTTCAATTCATCTACCATTTGTTTTGCATTGTTGGTTTCCTGGACACGCTCAAAAGCGAGCCACTGTTTACTTGTAGAAACTCACACTGTTTTCATATTTCTTGTACTCTATGATCTCCCTCCTTATTAATGTTTTGGTCGTTCTTAGCTTTTTTTAATATCCTATACAATCTTCTGACTTGCCACACACATTTGTGGAATTATGTACACTTTTTCATTTTCATTCTGTCTTTATCTTCAATTAGCCACAAATGATGCAAGTTCTGTTGAAGTCTGTCTTTTTCACTGGATTGTACCTTAACTGAGTATTCTGAAATATCTCCTTGAATGACTGCCGCTGCATTGCTACTGACCTTTTCTGTTAGTTTCCATTAGCCAGCTTTGTCTTCATGCTGTCATAATTGCCCTTATTTAAATTTTTAAAATACCAGTCTTAGATCCACACTTCTGTTCCTCACTGGAGTTGATATTCAGTTGTTTTATGGTCATTGTTATCTGGGGGCACCTACACCACACCAGTTTCATTAATCCTGTGTCATCTCATAACCTGTTGCCTGACTATGAAATGTGTTCAGAACATGCTACTGTAAGAAACTTGTCCCAAAAATACTCCAAGAACTCATCTTTGCAGAACTAAATGCTTTTTGTTCTTAAAAATCTACCGGATAATTTCTGTTCGTTATTGGAGTATAATCCAATTAAACAATAGTCAGATTCAGGGATTGTTCACACATGCTGGAAGAAAAACATGTATCTCGATACCCCGTTCACAACAGCAGAACAGCTTGAGTGATTAGTCACTGGTGAATGCTTTTGAAGTGTCTTGTCGGAAATGTAATAGTCAAAATACACATACGTTACTACACATTACTACTAACAATGAAGTAACAAGATTAGGTTTAATGTCCAACTGTGTGGCATTCCCTTAGTGGTGCGTTAAGTGCCAGCCTTCGCCATCCTGTCTTTATTTTTTAGAAAGGCTGAATAGCACTAAATGACACCAAACTGATTGAAAAGGCAGAATACAATACAGTATAATAAAGTTTTTTTTAAAAAAAGTGCCCCTTAAGATATGGGCAGGAGCGTTTTGAATGAGCTTAAGTTTATGTACGATGGAAGATGGGTGACTGTCCAGAGGAGCGTAGGAATCTGTGGATTAGAGTTTCTTCAGAGAATGCGTTGAAACAGGTGGAACTGTTGTGGAGGTGTTTAAGTGGCGGTTGTCGTGGAGGAGAACTGTTGGTTGGAAGCTCACCTTGAGGTCAGGTTCAACACCAGTTTGTTACAGCCTCTAACTGATGTCAGAGATGAAGTTTGTAATTAGAAAACAGGGTTTGTAGTTGGGCTGAACAGGATAAAGTTGGTCTTAGCAATATTTTGCTCAATTCTTGCTCACCTAGTGCTGGCTGTTGGCCAAGCAATGTGACAAATCAAAGGCAGTGGCTGTGGTACCATTTTTGACCACTTATTTGGTAATCCGTTTTAAGTGAGTGATTTACAAAATATTTATGAATTCATGTGGAAGTTACTTCCAAGGTCAAATATTGTTGCCCATCCATAATCGCTCTTGACAAATAGTGGTGCACTGTTGCCTTGACCTGCTGTAGGTACACATACAACATGCTGCTCGGAATGAATTTGCAGGTTTTCTTATTCTGTTGTTTTCTCCCTTGCTTCTCTTAGCAACCTGAAATGGGAACGATTAAACCATAGAGGGATTTGAACACAAGGAGGTTGTGGACTTCTTTGTTCTTGATGGTGTTGGGTTCCTCAAGTGTTGTTGAAGCTGGACTCATCCAGGTAAATTGAGATGATTCCATTACACTCCTGACTTGTACCTTGTGGAAGGTGGATAGGCTTTGTGGAGTCTCAAATCCTGATCTGTTCTGGTAGCTAAGGTATTTATGTAGCTGTTCCTCGCTTGCGTACCATTTATCTCTCCGAGTCTAGATGGTGCTCAAGTTTTCTGCGTTAGACGCAGATTCTTACTTTCAGATGAATGGAGACTAGAACTAAACACTGCAATCATCAGCAAGTGTGTCCACTCTGACCCTATGAAGGAGGGAAAGTCGTTTTTGAAGTGAATGATAATTTTGACCCAAGGATACCACTTAGATGAGTTCCTGTAGTAATGTCCTAGAGTCCGACATGATGGCTGGACACCAATCTTTTTCTCTTGTGCTACGTTTGACTCCAACAATGGAGTTTTCCCAGATGCCATTGACTTTAATTTTACTAGATTTTCTTGATGCCACATTCAATCAAATACTGCTTTGAGATCAAGGGCAGTCACTCACCCTGTAATTCAGTTCTTTTGTCCATTTTTTGATCTGCAATTGATGAGTAGGTATTTATAAGTGGCAATTTAATGGCAATGTTGACGATTTCTTTCATCCCATTGCTGATGTTTGAAAGTACGCTAGTGCGTAATTGGCCAGATTTAGTTTGTTCCCTTTTTTTGTAGACTGAGCGTACCTTGGCAGTTATCCACTTTCATGGGTAGATGTCAATGTAGTGGCTCTACTGGAACAGCTTGAATAAAGCTTGTAGCTAGGTCTGGAACATACCTTCACTGCCAAAGTGTAATATGCTTATTTGTTTAAGAATTACAGCAAATTTAATTGAATAATTCAAGAATTAGAGATACTTTGATGTATATTGGTGTGATAGTTGGTCAGTGGTTAGTTTCAGAAAGCCATGCTGTTTTCTATACCTGTTCTTTGCATTTTACAACAAAATGCTAAAAAAACTTCGTCAAGCCAAGAAAATAAAAGAAAATTGCTGCGCTTTTATTCTTTGAGGCTTTTGAGAATGTTAATACCATTATCTGACATTTTCAGTTGAATGAGTTTGTGAAAGTGAAGTTCATGAATATTGCCAAGTTAATTTTGTACTACTTCTACATAATATGTAATCAAAAGTCTTCAATTCGGTGTACATTGAAATCTGTATTTCCGTGTGTAAATTCAGAACAAGGTAGTCACCAACAGATCCAATGAGGAATTCTTCCCTTATCGTAGCATTTGCTGCTAGTGAAGTGGTTGAAGCATGTAGTATGACACGTTCTGATATACTCAATATATATATGCAAAAATGGAATAGAGGTACAAGAGAAAGGGGAGGTGATTATTTGGAGGAGCAGGAGGCTAAGGTAGAATATAAACTCTGCAATAGACCAATCGTGATGAATAGCACGCTTCTGTACTGTAGATTGCAAAATCCTGTATATACTTTGCTTATTTTTTATTCAATTTAAGAATGCTCCAAAGGGAGGCAGTGGTAATGTCACTGGACTAGCAATTGAGGACCCCAGGTTCTGGGGAATATAGGTTTGAATCCCACCAGGGCAGATAGTGAAGCTTGAATTCAATGAAATCTAAAATAAAGAGCTTTCCTAATGGCAACCATGTAACCATTGTCAATTACTGTAAAAATCCATCCTTTAGGGAAAGCAACCTGTGGTCCTTAGCTGGCCTAATTGTGACTCCAGACTCATGGCAAAGTGGCTGAATCTTAACTGCCCTTTGTGCAGTTAAGGATGGGCAGTAAATGCTGGCCTAGCCAATGATGCCTACATCTCGAGCGCATTTTTTTAAAAAAAGTCCCAAATGTAAAATTCAGTGCGTTTTTCAATGTAGTTCCAATTCAACAACGATCGATATTGTCTCAGTTGTATTTTATGAGGACCATCTACTTGCAGCTTTAATATGACGTTCCAACAATCTTGCTTTTAATTTGAGCCCTTAGTCTAATTTTTCATAATGCTCTGATTCTTTTTGACTGGATTCATAAAGTCAAGTTATGGATTACCTAGGAACCCACTTGGCTTCAAACTATGTAAAGCTTGTACAAATTACTTTTTGTTTTGCTGCACTTCAAGTTTAATTTATTTCTTCTAGCTGCACCTGCCAGTTGAATTCCAATTGAATACATTGCAAAACACTCATTTTTGTGAAGTGCACTGCTTCAGCCGTGCCTCGGTGATGGAATGTTCTCACCCCTAAGTCAGAAGGTTGTACATTTAAGTCTTGAATGGATGTAAAAGGATCTCACGGCTCTCGATAGTAATCAATGACATCCACTCTGAATCCTGACATCCACTCAACTGGAGTATTCCATGAATGTGGAGAGAAATTAAAGTCATTGTCATGCTCAAGTTGAGAAAACCTGCTGTGAACCCAAGATAACAAGCATGGGGCTGGATGAACACAGCAGGTCAAGCAGCATCATAGGAGCAGGAAAACTTGACGTTTCGGGCCTAAACCCTTCATCAGAAATGGGGGAGGGGAAGAGGGTTCTGAAATAAATAGGGAGAGAGGGGGAGGTGGATAGAGGAGAGGATAGGTGGAGAGGAGGCAGACAAGTCGAAGAGGCGGGGATGGAGCCAGTAAAGGTGAGTGTAGGTAGGGGGGTAGGGAGGAGATAGGTCAGTCCAGGGAGGACGGACAGGTCAAGGGGGCGGGATGATGTTAGTAGATAACAGATGTCCATTTCAAGCCCACTGACTCCCACAGCTACCTGGAATACACCTCCTCCCACCCACCCTCCTGCAAAAATGCCATCCCCTATTCCCAATTCCTTCGCCTCCGCCGCATCTGTTCCCAGGATGAGACTTTCCAATCCCGCACATCTCAAATGTCCTCATTCTTCAAGGACCGCAACTTCCCCCCTACAGTGGTCGAGAACGCCCTCGACCGTGTCTCCCGCATTTCCCGGAACACATCCCTCACGCCCCGTCCCCGCAACAATAATCAAAAAAGAATCCCCCTCGTCCTCACATACCACCCCACCAACCTCCGGATCCAACGCATCATCCTCCGACACTTCCGCCATCTACAGTCAGACCCCACCACCAAAGACATCTTTCCCTCCCCACCCTTATCTGCCTTCCGGAGGGACCACTCCCTCCGCGACTCCCTTGTCCGCGCCACACTCCCCTCCAGCCCCACCACACCCGGCACTTTTCCTTGTAACCGCAGGAAGTGCTACACCTGCCCCCACACCTCCTCCCTCACCCCAATCCCAGGCCCCAAGAAGACATTCCACATCAGGCAGAGGTTCACCTGCACATCTGCCAATGTGGTATACTGCATCCGCTGTACCCGTTGTGGCTTCCTCTACATCGGGGAAACCAAGCGGAGGCTTGGGGACCGCTTTGCAGAACACCTGCGCTCAGTTCGCAACAAACAACTGCACCTCCCAGTCGCGAACCATTTCAACTCCCCCTCCCATTCCTCAGACGACATGTCCATCCTGGGCCTCCTGCAGCCTTCGGGTGGCATCACTGTGGCATTGCAGGAGGCCC
>JAHRHZ010000091.1:12150198-12164949 GCA_024137785.1 Ginglymostoma cirratum | reverse complement strand
CAGATGCGGCGGAGGCGAAGGAATTGGGAATAGGGGATGGCATTTTTGCAGGAGGGTGGGTGGGAGGAGGTGTATTCCAGGTAGCTGTGGGAGTCAGTGGGCTTGAAATGGACATCTGTCTCTAGGTGGTTGCCCGAGATGGAGACAGAGAGGTCCAGGAAGGAGAGAGAAGTGTTGGAGATGGTCCAGGTGAACTTCAGGTTGGGGTGGAAGGTGTTGGTGAACCCTGCAGCCCAATGGCATCAATGTGGATTTCACAAGCTTCAAAATCTCCCCTCCCCCAACCGCATCCCAAAACCAGCCCAGTTCATCTCCACCTCCCTAACCTGTTTTTCCTCTCACCCCAAGCCACACCCCCATCTCCTATCTACTAACATCATCCCGCCCCCTTGACCTGTCCGTCCTCCCTGGACTGACCTATCTCCTCCCTACCCCCCTACCTACACTCACCTTTACTCACCTTTACTGGCTCCATCCCCGCCTCTTTGACTTGTCTGCCTCCTCTCCACCTATCCTCTCCTCTATCCATCCTCTATCCGCCTCCCCCTCTCTCCCTATTTATTTCAGAACCCTCTTCCCCTCCCCCATTTCTGATGAAGGGTTTAGGCCCGAAACGTCAAGTTTTCCTGCTCCTATGATGCTGCTTGACCTGCTGTGTTCATCCAGCCCCATGCTTGTTATCTCGGATTCTCCAGCATCTGCAGTACCTTTTATCTCTGCTGTGAACCCAGCTGGTTATTTGTTGATGTCTCTGCAGTGTAGCTCTTACACACTCTTTGAGCAACTCTTCCTGTCTGTACACTCTTTGTACTACCAGTCTTGCTCTTGTGTACTTGTTGGCAGAATGCTGCTGTCCTATTTGAGCAGAGAAAATCTACACTCAACACTTGAGCACTGTCTTTCAGACTACAATGCTGATCATCAGTGGTACACTGAAATCAACTTGCACGCAATGGTACCCAGGCCTGTCCAATATCTCGCTTGCAGAACAAAAGAGTTGGACCACATTGAAGCCGAACCTACTGAATATGTGATGCAAATCATGCAAACCTTTCAAGAACTGTGTGAATGCTTCGAGTGATACAGGGGTTTTACAAAAAGGATAAATGGTTCCACCTCTGGGTTGACAACTCTGTCATCAATAAGGATCTAATGAATGATCCAGCAACAGAAACTTCAGTATGTGACCTCTCCCAAGCAAATTTATGCACACAGTCCATATAAAGACATCACATCTCCTCCACAAGTAGAATTTCAAGGACAACCAGCATGTCAATTTACTTATCTGGATCAGACTGTCCACCATATTGAGAATGAAGGTAGCAGACAAAAAAGTTAACACCTGAATTCCAGTCAACAACAACACAGTGGTGCAATTTGGCTGCCCATTTGGATTTAGACTTGTAAAAATATAAGTTGCAAAATATTCTATATCAGAATATCTTAAGCTGAATAGGGACAGTTCCCTGACGTCCTGGTCAAAATTCATACCTCAATTGACATCAGTAGAACAGATCTCTTTGTTGTTAATATTTATGGGACTATGCTGCCATTGTTGAGAGCAATAATCTGATCAAATAGGTGCACTGATATAAGAGCAGAATTTCCCAGTATCCCGAAAAATTGGTTTGTTGTCAATGTCTGGACACCTGTATTTGTAGCAGAAACACATTATTTCCTTGCAATTATGTTCTGTAATTCTAGCTAACCTTATATTGAAACACTTTTGCTATGCTTTTAATGTGCATGAATTCTGTTACAGTCATTAAATTGTCCCTGATTATTTATGTGCTTGGAAATGGGTCACTGGAAAATTGCTGCAATTGTGATTTGTGAAAGGGAATTTTTTCAACTCTCCAATTTTGGTACAGGCTATTGTATTAGATTATGCTGATAACAGAAGTAACATGAAGTCATTATATTACTGCATTCCGGTCAGCAACATTTGTTCTTTTTCCTAAATAAAAACATGGTGAAAAATCTGTTTCTTAAGATATGCTTACTAATATCTATTAAACACATTATAGTTGTTTGCAGAATCATAGAATTGTTACAGCACCAATACAGGCTACTTGACCCATTGTCTGCAACAGTTCTGAATGATCATTTCACTTCATGCCTATCTCCTGCAGTATCCCTGTAAACCAGAACACTGTTCTTTTCTAGTCTAGTTCCCTTTTGAGTGCCTTGATTGAACATGCTTCCACCACACTCGGGTAGTGTGGCCACATGAAAAAGTTTTATTTCCTATCACTTTTTTTTGCTGCTTTTGCCAATTACTTTAAATCTGTC
The DNA here is from genome assembly GCA_024137785.1 of Ginglymostoma cirratum. Taxonomy (NCBI): domain Eukaryota; kingdom Metazoa; phylum Chordata; class Chondrichthyes; order Orectolobiformes; family Ginglymostomatidae; genus Ginglymostoma; species Ginglymostoma cirratum. Next base: position 12,162,657 of record JAHRHZ010000091.1, on the reverse strand, counting down.
CCCACTCCTTCCTGATCCCCTCATGAGTGGGATTGATTTCTCACTATCTACTGCCCAGACATGTAGTGATTTTGAAATAAATAAATAGATATTAAATTAAAATCAACATGAACAATTATTATTGTTTAAAGGATTTAAAATTTGGGACTGTCTTAATTTTAAGGTAAATTGAAGCACAGTCGGTGATTATGATCTGTGATATGCTGTTTGTATTTGTCAAATTGCAGTGTATTAGAAGTAAGCAAATTTATCAGTTACTGATGTGATTTTCTTTTTGGCTGATTTTAATGTTAATGTCACTGCTAGTGGTGCAACAGTGTGCAGGAGCAGAAATTGAGTTCAATTGTATGTCCCTGCCAGCAATGAAACAACAGTTGCCCTTACAGTTGGAAAATGCTTTTTTTTGTTGTGAGAGAGGACTTGAAGAATGTACCCCACTTAATTTATTTGTTTGCAACTAATTATAATGGTGTTTGCTATCAATGCCGTGTGGTAGATTTTCAACATCTTACCTGTGGTCGAAGTTGACATTGGCCGACCATAAAAGAAAGCGTCCAGTTTTTATGAATTGGAAGAAAAGTTTGTGGTTTCGATAATGGGAGGCCCGTCTGCAATGTCAGTTTAATACCAAGGCAGTAGATTAGATGTACCTCCTGTATTTCTGTTTTATGTTTCCTGTGCTGTGTGCCAATATTGTCGAGGAATTATGGATGTCCTTCAGTAACTGGGAAATTGCTGAAGTCAAACTTGATCAAAATCTAAGCTTTGCTTGTGTGCATGTAGGTGGCTTGGTCTGTAGTAACTTATGCTCTCAGTGGCAAGCAGTGAAGCAATAAATTTCAGTGTGCATGTTTCAGGTTGTCATTCTTACAGATTCTTTTCTTGTAATGTTTGGAATACCTCCTCCATTATTAAACTTGACTGTTAATTTGACATTACTGGACATACCCCTGAACAGATTATACAGTTCCCTCATAAAGATAGGCATACCAAATTTTATTTGGACTGCAAACATTGGATTGTTTGTGAATTTTAGTGTTGAAGTTGAGGGCAGAATTGGTGTCAAGCTGTAAAAGACATGCTTTGTGGTTTCCAGCACCATCAAGCATGCCCCAGTTGAATTTCATAGCAAACTAATGTTCCAGTTAATTTTTCAATCCAAGTGAACACCCTATTGCAGAGTCAAGATATATGCATTCTCCACAGTGTCTCTGAAGTTAGGGTGTCTTTTTTGTGTTCATCCCTATTAGTTAAAGGTTCCCAATGATTCTATTTGGAATCCAGGAAAAAATCTATTTGCACTGATTCCAGAACATGCTTGTGGATTTAATATCTTCAAATCAGTACCATAGATTCTCCATGATGAAGCATTGCTTGCAACTTTACCTATATAAATATTAAGATAACTATATTAGTTTACAAATTGAACCACCAGTCTATAACTCAAGGCCGTATATAAACTATCAATATGACTGACCCACCTTTTTTTTCAAGGTTAATAAGAGAAATTGTGAAAATTCATGTTTGATACAAATCAACTTGCAAAGAAAATAACAAAGATAATAACTTTTTAGTAGAAGCAAAATGTTGCAGATGCTGGAAATCAGAAATAAAAAGTGTTGGAGAAATGCTGCAAGTGTAGTAACGTCTGTGAAGGGAAACATATTTAATGTTTAGAGTCCAATATGACTCTTCTTCAGAACCCTGTTAATCAATAGTGTTTAGCTATGGTGTTCCAGGGTTTTAACTCTGTATCAGTGAAAGAACAGTAATAAAGATCCAAGTGAGAATGTTTTAGGGCTGGGAGGGAATTTCCAGGTGTTGGTGTACCCGTGCACCTACTACTTTTTGTTCCTTTTGTGGTAGAGGTCATGAGTGTGGAAGGTGCTGTTGGCAAGGATCTTAGCAAGTCGCTGGAGTACACATAGCAGATAAATGTTCGTTACTTTGCACCAGTGGTGGAGTGATTGTTTGTTGAAGGTGGTTAGTTGGGACTTGAACAATGAGCTTGTTTTGAGATTCTTGAGTGTTGTCTTCACAGCGCTGATCCAGGCCAGTGGAGAATCTACCATCACACTTCTCATTCGTATCTTGTATACAGTGGGCAAGCTTTGGTGAGTCAGGCAGTGAGTTATTCACCACAGCAGTCAGCTTCTATATTGTAGCCAAGGTATTTGTATGGTTGCTTCAGATCAGTTTCTGGTCAATGGTAACCCTGGGCATGTTCATGTAGAAGGATTTAGAAATTGTAATGTCATTAAATGTCAAACGGAAATGGCTAGATTCTCTTGTTGGGGATGGTGACTGCCAGCCAATTATGTAAGATGAGTGTTCATTTAACTTAAACCAATCCTAAATGTTATCTAGGTCTTTCTATATATGTACACTGCTTTGGCACCTTGAGAAATTCCAAATGGTACAAAAAGACTGAAATTCTCAACGAATACCCCCAACTTCTGACCTTATTCTGTTGGCGATGTAATTGACGAAGAAGCTGAAGATGATATTAACCAGCTCTTAGTCTTAACTGGATTAAAGTCTTTAACATGATCATGCCCCAACACCTGAGAAAACTCATTTAATGGTTTAAAACACATTTCAGTAGTAGTTGTGATGTTCAAGCTTGAATAATGTTTGAATGAAAATGTGTGTGAATTTGCATAGCAAACTGCTGTTATGACACAGACCGACAGAGCTGAACCAAATCAGCCTTTCTAACTCTGTATTTGCAACAGGGTAAAATTAAAACTTTCAAAGATTGTCAAAATTTACCCAATGATTCCTAAACAGACTTCCGAATTGCTAATTCCAGACCCTGCGAACAATAATTTACAGACATCAGTCTGTAACTTAAATAAAAGACTTAGCAATTTATTAACAATAAAGTAACTTTAGCAGAGTAAAGTTAAATAAGAGTAATCTAACTGGTCAATGCTTTATACCCGAAAACCTTTTTTCATTAGTCCCGTTTAGACAAAAGGCAGACAACTAACACAGTTAAGGATGAATAAAAGAAAATAACAAAACTGGCCAAATTACTTAAATAGTTACCACGATGTGTTGTTCCACAGGCTTAGGTGATGCTTTATTGATTGTTTTTTATGAAGACGTATATCGGGGTCACCTTTTCAGTTCAGTCAGGTAAAGACATTAATATTTAAACTTAGTTTTCTATTTTTTGAGCTTCCAAGAGCTGCTCATGTGAGTGTAGGCAGGGAGCTTTCAAATCTTCATGCTCTAGCATCAACAGCCAAACTCTCTCTCACTGAAATCACAGTGAAAAACCCAATTCAAGCTCTGACCACTCCCTGACAGACTGCCTCATGAAGTTGTATGGCATGGAAATAGACCCTTCGGTCCAATGCGTTTGCAGCAGCCAGACATCCAAATCTGACCTAGTCCCACTTGCTAACATTTGGCCCATATCTCTCTCCACCCTTCCTATTCATATACCCATACAGATACTTTTTTGAATGTTGTAATTGTACCTGCCTCCACCACTTCCTCTGGCAGCTCGTTACTGTGCACTACCCTCTTGTGAGAAAGTTACGTTGCCGGTCCATTTTAAAATCTTTCCCCTCTCACTTAAACCGATGCCTTCTAGTTTTAGACTTCCCCGCCCTAGGAAAAAGACCTTTGCTATTCGCCCTATCCATGCTTTTATAAACCTGTGTAAGGACACCCCTCAGCCTCCGATGTTCCAAAAAAAGAAGCCCCAGCCTATTCAGCCTCTCCCTGTAACTTGAACCTTCCAGTCCCGGCAACATCCTTGTAAATCTTTTCTGCATCCTCTCAAATTTAACAGCATAGAAGGGCAAACAGAATTGAACACAGTATTCTAAAAGTGGCCTCGCCAATGTCATATGCAGTTGCAACATGACATCCCAAATCCTGTATGCAATGTTTTGATCAATGAAGGCAAGTGTACCAAATGCCTTCACCATCCTGTCTACCTGTGACTCTACTTTTGGACAAAAAAGTCTCAAAGTGCTCCTGGAGTAGTGACTTAATCCACTTTGTGTCAAAGAGCTAGTGACTGCAAACTCCTGTGATGTTAATGGAAATATGTTTATTTAATTTAGTATTTATGGTAGGTAGGGTAAACTTGCAAGGCCATAAGCTTTGTTTTCAGTTCAGGAGGAGTGTGGATCAGCAGGATTTTTCAAAAATGCAATTCAGAAGCAAGTTTAGTTTCTCTCTCTCTCCTAAGAGGAAGATTGAGGGCAGTTCAGAGAATACGTTACCTCAGTAGAAGAGTTTGTGAAATTTCCAAGTGAGAAGACTTTGTTTAGAAATACACAGGTCATTAGAACTGGAAAGATTTGTGGCAAAGTTCACAGGCAGATTTGGAAAGGATTCAATGAATTGTCACCATAATTCAAATCTGCAGTGGCTGTTAATTAAGTAGACCCCTAAAGAGTTGAGATTGGGGGATGATTTCTCTGAATTTAAATTTGCGTAATGGATAGATTCGGTAACAGACTGAACTATTGCTATGTGTTTCAGATCATTCCAACTGTTATTTATGTATCTTGGGTTTTATTTTGATATTTTTGTGTAATAAAACTCAATTCTGTTGTTAAAAGAAAATCCACAGCCTTGCATCTATGTCTGTGACTAACTGCCACATTAATGAAAGGGTTGATGTGCAACCTATCAAGATAGATTATATTCTGGTATCTTACTTTTCCAGCAGTGCCATGATCCTAGCTGATGTCAGTTGTCAGATTTGGAAAACCATGGGGAAAGTCCACCAACAACACATCTGAAATTTCCTATAGTATTTATACTATAGTTTTATATTTGTGGGCATACAAGAGACACAGTTAGGTGGTTAGTAGATTTAGAGAAGTGATTACCTGGCATCAGTCAGATAGATGAGGGACTGTCATGAAAGTAAAAAGGTAGTTCAGAAGTCTCCTGTGGCTGTTCCTCTCTCAAACAGATACTCAGTTTTAGGTACTGTTGAAAAGGCTATCTCTCAGAGAAAAATAGAAGAGACAGTCAGATCTTGGGTACGAAGAATGAATCTTATGCTGGGCGGGGTTGACAAAATTTAAAAGAATAATTGTTATAGGGGACTCTAATGTCAAGGTACAGACAGGATATTCTGTGGCAATAAGTGTGAATCTAGGATAGTGTTGCTTTCCGCGCCAGGATTAAGGACATCTCAAAACATTTGAAGCATATTGTGCGCATTGGTAGAAATGACATAGATAGGGAAAAGACTAGACTTTACAGAATGAATATAAGAGGTTGGGTAGAAGATTAAAAAACAGAACTTCAAAAGTAGTAATCTCTGATTTACTCCTGATGCCATGCTCAAATGAGGGAAAGAATAAAAGGATAAAGGAGACAAATCAATGGCTGAAGAGATGGTATAATGTTCAGGAATTCAGGTTTTTGGATCATTGGGATCTCTTCTGGGGCAGAAAACGATGGGTTTTGCCTGTACTGGAAAGGGACCAATATCCTAGTGGGAAGATTTGCTAATTTTATTCAGGGAGATGTTGAACTATTAGAGGGAGTGGAGGGATCCCAAGTAGCAGACTAAATAGTAAGTTAGGTGAGGATGGTTTTGAATCTGACTTAATTAGAAAAGACACAAGAGCAAGTCAGAGTACAAAGTAATTCTGAAGCATTAATCTGCATTTATTTCAATGCAAGGTATCTTAGAGGTAAGGCTGATGAACTCAGGGCATGTTTGGGAACAGGGGATTGGGGCATCGTAGCTATTCTTGATATTATAACAAGGATAGAAAAAGAGGCAAAAGAAGGTGGTGAGTGACTGTTTTGTTTAAGGAAAACATTACTGCTGTAACTAGGCAGGATATTTCTGAAAAGTCGTCCAGTTTAAAATATATGGTTGAAATTAGAAATAAAAAAGCAATGATCACCTTAATGGTATTGTACTAGAGACCTACCAATAGTCAGAGGGAAATTGAGGAACAAATATGTAGAGAGATTCAGATACATGTAAGAATAATAACGTTGTAATTGTAGTTTAATTCTCCAAACATTGACTGGAATTACCACAGTGTTAAAGGTTTGTATAGTGAAGAATTTGTTAAATGTGTTCAAGAAATTTTCCTTTATCAATATGTAAATGGTCCTGCTAGAGAAGGAGCAAAACTTGACCTTCTCTTGGGTAATAAAACAGGACAAGTGACTGAAGTGATAGAAGGGGAACACTTTGGGTCTAGTGATCATAATTTTATGTTTTAAAATAGTTACGGAAAAGAATAAGCCTTCCATAAAAGTTAAAGTTTTTAATTGGAGTAAGGTCAATTTTAATGGTGGAAGACCAAAACTTTCAAAAATTGATGGGAGTAGACTGTTCACAGGTAAAGGGACATCTGATGAGTAGGAGACAACACTGTATGGAGCTGGAGGAACACAGCAGGCAGCATCAGAGGAGTGGGAAAGTTGACGTTTCTGAAGTATCCCGACATAAAACATCAACTTTCTTGCTCTTCGAATGCTGCCTGGCCTGCTGTGTTCCTCCAGCTCCACACAGCGTTGTCTCTGACTCCAGCATCTGCAGTTCTTGCTATCTCTGATAAATAAAGTTCAGTACCATTATGTTCCTGTTAGAGTGAAAGGTAAGGCTGGTAGAATGAGAGAACAATGGAGTTCTGCAGGTGTCCGTGTTGGAACTATTCATGTTATACATTAACAATCTGAATGAAGGAACTGAGGACATTGTTGCTAAGTTTGCAGGTGACACAATGATAATTGGAGGTACAGATAGTGTTGAGAAAGTGGGGAGGCTGCCGAAGGACTTGGACAGGCTAGGACAGTAGGCAAAGAAGTTGTAGATGGAATACAATATGGGGAATGTGAGGTTATGCACTTTGGTAGGAAGAATAGAGGCATTGACTAAATATAGAAGGCTTTGGAAATCTGGACTATAAAGGGTCTAGGGAGTGCTGGTTCAAGATTCTCTTAAGGTTAACATGCAGGTTCAGTTGGGAGTTAGCAAACAAACGCACTGAAAAGCCTGACTCGGTGGTATAGTGGTTAGTATCCCCGCCTGTCACGCTGGTGACCAGGGTTCGATTCCCCGCTGGGGAGGCTCTAACTGTAAGGGGTAGCACGGTTGCTCAGTGGTTAGCACTGCTGCTTCACTGTGCCAGGGTTCGATTCTAGCCTCGGGCGACTATCTGTGTGGAGTTTGCACATTCTCCCCATGTCTGCGTGGGTTTCCTCCAGGTGCTCCGGTTTCCTCCTACAGTCCAAAGATGTGCAGGTTAGGTGGATTGGCTGTGCTAAATTGCCCATCGTGTTCAGGGATGTGTAGATTAGGTGGGTTATAGAGGGATGGGTCTGGGTGGGATGCTCCAAGGTTCAGTGTGGACTTGTTGGCCAAAGGGCCTGTTTCCACACTGTAGGGATACTATGCTAACAATTCAAGAAAACAAAACCAAAGTATCTGTATATTTGGAATAAAATCTCAGATAAATCTAAAATAATGCAATATATATAAACAAAATACAAGAAGTATGAAATTAAAAGTAATTTAAAATCTAAGATACAAGTAATGGGAAATTCAATCAATTGGAAATAGTGATTAAGGAAGTTTTAAATAAAAGGTTGAAGGGAACAAATAAAAATTATAAGGATTTCAATGAAAAGTTTTAAACATGGAATTTTATCTATCACACAGAAGATTTCCAATTGAAAATACCTGAGATTTAAATTAAAAGCTAAAGTATTTAAAACAGTATGTACAAGAAATTCGAAATGAAGCCTGGAGTTTTTCTTTAAGAAATCTGAGCCTTTTTAATAGAAATGTGAGGTATCTGAAACACAAATTGTAGCAATGTGAAATAAAGAGACACCAATTGAAATACAAAAAAAAAGTTTAAGTTAAAGTAAAACGCAGGAAGTTTAATATAATCCTGGACTTTTGAAACAAAGATTGCACTAAATCTGGAATTAAATGCTGGAAATTTGATCTAAACATATATCTAGAATAAAAGGTACTGGGGAAAAAAAACCATGCTGGATCTTTAATAGTAAAATGTCAGAGCAATTAAAGAAAATGTAGCTTTGGATTAAAGACTCACGAAATTTGAAGTAAACATTTAAAACTTGATCAGAGAAATATATTTAATCTTAGCTAAATTGAATTATTCTGAAATAAATCAAATTTAAAAAAATAAGAAATCTGCAATTAAATATATAAAAATCTTAACAACACTTGCAATTTCAAATGAAAACTAAGCATAATCTATAAATGTTACCTAACAAAATGTTGACGAATGTAAATATACAAGAAATCTGAAATACAAAAATCTAGGCATTTGAACATAGTGGTGGATAAACCTCCAGGACCTAGTCTAGTGTATCCTAGAACTTTGAAGGAATTTAGGGAGGAATTGCAGGGCACCTTGCAGAAATATTTGTATCATTTATAAATACAAGCAAGGTACCGAATGACTCGAGAGTGGCTAATGTTGTGCCTTAGTTTAATAAGGGATATAAGGAGAAGCCTGGGAACTATAGACCTGTAGGTTTGATTTCAGTGGTGGGTAAGTTGTTGGAAATGATTCTGAAAGAGGTTTTGTGTGCATTTGGAGAGGCAAGGAATGATTAGAGATAGTCAGCATGGTTTTGTGCAAGGGAAATCCTGTCTCTCAAACTTAATTGGGTTTTCTGAGAAGGTAACCAAAAAGATTGAGGGCAGAGTGGTAGACATTGTTTACTTAGATTTTAGTAAAGCCTTTGAAAAGATTCCATGTGGTAGACTAATTAGTAAAATTAGATCAATGAGATCAATAAAATTAGTAAAATGAGATCAGGGTGAGCTTGCCAGCTAATTACAAATGTGGCTTAACGGTAGGAGAAAATGATACTGCAGGGTTGTTTTTCAGACTGGAGGCCTGCAACCAGCGGTATTCCACAGGGATCTGTACTGGGTCCACTTTTTGCTTGCCATTTTTAAGAATGATTTGGATGAGAATTTAGAGGGCATGGTTAGTAAGTTTGCAGATAGCAGCAAAATTGGTAGTATAGTAGAGATTCATCACAAAATGGTTAAGAGGGCATTTAACATGCTTGCCTTCATCGCTCAGACCTTTGAGTATAGGAGTTTAGATGTTACGTTAAAGTTATACAGGTCATTGAGGCCTGATCTGGAGTAGTGTGTCCAGTTCTGGTCTCCCTGTTACAGAAAGGGTATTATTAAGCTGGAGAGGGATCGGAAGGGAGTTACCAGGATGTTGCTGGGAGTGGAGGGTTTCAGTTATAGAGGCTGGATAGGCTATGACTCTTTCTAAACTGGAGCGTAATAAGCCAAGAACCTTAGAAGTTTATAAAATGAGGGGCATAAGGTGAATGGCAGCTATCTTTTCCCTAGGTGTGGGATTACAAGACTAGGGGGAATATTTTTAAGGTGAGAGGAGAAAGATTTAAAAAAAACATGAGGAGCAATTTGTTCACAGTGTTGTTTGTCTGCAGGATGAACTTCCAGAGGAAGTGGTGGATGTGGGTACAATTACAACGTTTAAAAGACATTTGGATACATATATGTATAGGAAAAGTTTGGAGGGATATGGACCAGGATCAGATGGGTGGTGCTAGTTTAGTTTGGAATTATGTTCAGCATGGACTGGTTGGACTGAAGGGTCTGTTTCTGTGCTGTATGACTCTTATAAGACAATAGTCCTCTGCCGTATGATTCTACGGCTGGTCAGTTTTAGCATGGAATTTCCAGTATAGGTGGAAGACAAATAAGATACAACACCAATTTTGTCACAATAATTACAAATCACATTCAGGACCAAATGTAGTTTCATCCCATCTTCAATTCTACTGACCTGATTGTTGAAGGTGGAGAAACTTGATAACAGGGGTTTAGGCCAGCTGATAGGAAGAAAATGTGGCATAGTAAAAGAATATGGTACAGAAAAAGTCAAAATGAGTTAAAATATCAGGGAAATACAGATGGAGAAAAATTCGGAGCATGAAATTGGATAGACACAAAGAAATAGAAAAAGAAAGAGGGGCACACACACATATGCGCGCAGACAGAGTATGTGTTCCCAACACTAACCGTGGCTGCTGAGAACCTGCATGTGCATAGATGCCCCTTCCCTGTCACGTCAGTCAGCCATGAGCAGCCCTGTATTGCCAGAAAGCGTCTGTGTATGCACAGGTGGTGTCACGAAATCAGTGTGAGATAAAATCCCCTGCTGTAAATGTGTACAGCATTCAAACAAGGCCTTTTCTGAGTGGATGTCATTGTTGAAAAATAGCATATACAATGAAGTCGTACTTGTGCATGCACCCTTTGATGTTCCATCAATTGATTCTAATGTTTGAAAATTCATGAGACCCATACCTGATTTTGTTTTTTTCTGATCTCCGCTGGCAGGTGTACTTCTGTGCTGGAAATGCAGATTGGCACAATGAGTTCTACAATGTGTTGGACGATGAAAGTACCAATCTTACTCTAAAATAATTTGTCAAAATCCAGATGTATACCTAAATCTCCATTTAATAAGGAAAGTGTTCTGTTTTTGAAAGAGTAGTTCAAAGATCTACCAGAAATTTTGGTCTGTATATTAGAGTCATAGAGATCTACAGCACAGAAAATGGCCTTCAGCCTGTCATATCTGTGCCAGTCAAAAACCACCGAACTATTCTAATCCCATTTTCCGCATTTGGCCTTGTATGCCTCAACATCACAGATGCAAGTTTAATACTTTAATATCTGAAGATAAAATCTAATCAAACATATAATGTTGGGGCAATTGTTTTTGGCTGAGTGATTTATGTTGAGCTTTAGATATCAGCATAATGACTCACTACAAGGTGTTACGGTATACATGAGTCCACAGTAAATTATCAGCTTTGCCCAGTGGTAGCTTTCTTTTACCATCAAATCATGTGGGCTCAAGTCCATTCCTGTACTGTATGGAAGAAGTGCTCCATAATTAGGTGTCATATTTTCACTGAGACACTAAACCTTGTCAGCCTGCCTAACTGAATGTAAATGATCACATCAGTGCGCAGAAAATTGTGGCAAAGTTCTTCAGGTAACCTGACCAAATATTTTTCTCTCAATCAACATCTCCAAAATTAGATTACTTGAACATTTATCATATTTTTCCTGTGGGATCATGCTGGGTGTACAAACTGGCTGTATAGTTTGCTCAAAAATGTAAATTGCTGTTCTTAAGAGCTCTGAATAGTGCTAAATACCTTCTTCTTTACAGTCATGCTTTTTAATGTGTCATGGCTAACTTAAGCATATTTAATTTGCTAGTTTGGTGAGGGGGAGAAAAGACCCCAAGACTGACAGCCTGAAACTTGGGCAACTTGAACTTTGCCACTTGCCATATTAAGCAGAAGCTATTGTGTTCATATGGTAATTATTTTTGTATTCTTTCTAAAAATTGTGCCCTTTTCTCATCAACTTTTATGAAGGTACCTGTATGAAAACACATATTAAGATTTTCGGATGTTGCTGTTTGGAATACATATTAAAGGACCATGACGAACTGGAATATGGAACTGTGTGGACATTCTAAATTGAGATGTTTTTCATGGACTTCTGATTTCTGGGAGTTCTGCTCATTAATTACTGAAGGGTCAAAAGTTGAAGTGTATTGTGGTTTGCCTACATCTACAAACAAAAATCGAATGACTTTGTGAAAAGAATGCAAGCCTAAACTTTTAAGAAAGATGAAATGTGTTTTATGGCTTATAATTGTTGGACAAAGTACTATAGGAGGCTGTATGCTGAAGATTGTCTATCAACAGCCTCTGAACTGAAGTTAATTTTAGGTAGGGGGACAAACCTCCATGAAATTGGCAGCAAAAATAAAGATCCTGCACAGATCTCTTTCAGTAAAGTATTTTCTGGGAACCTGAGAAAGTTCCAGAAATAAGTATCTTCAACTTCTCTTACACCATGAAATGTGAATTGTTACTCCCATTCAAAGATCTATGTTGAACTGACTTTCTACCTCAAGTCTGATATGAAGATCTCCATGATTCTGCACCTGCCAGTGTTGTAATCTCAATGACAGGAAATTGACTGCCCCGTGATAAGTCTTCCCTTTTCCATACTCCTTTGAATTTGGACCTTTGACCCATTGGGTCTGTCCAACCACCACCACCTCCCCCTCCCCCCGCCATTTTCCCTTCTTTTATAAACCTGTATAATTGCTGCAGAATTGTGCATGTTTGGGATTAAGGGGTTATAGTTTGATCCTGAGTAGTAGATGATTTGATAACCAGTTTTTATAAACAAGACTTATTTTTGCAACATATATTATTGGCAGAAGTCTCTGGGATAACAGTAATAAAAAAAATGACCTCGGAGATAATAGGAACTGCAGATGCTGGAGAATCTGAGATAACAAGGTGTAAAGCTGGATGAACACAGCAGGCCAAGCAGTATCAGAGGAGCAGGAAGGCTTCGGTCTAAGCCCAAAACATCAGCCTTCC
>JAHRHZ010000091.1:12119134-12149798 GCA_024137785.1 Ginglymostoma cirratum | reverse complement strand
CTTGTTATCTCATTTTAAAAAAAAAATACCATTTTGATTTATTAAAATAAAACATTAAAACTTTGGTAGTTGTCACAGAGTATTGGGGTTTGATTATTGGTGCACCCATCCCTTTAACATTATAATAATGCTCAATCTGGTCCTATTTTCTTTGTTTATTCTTACATTCTTGATTTCTGCTGTCGTTGTTTTACTCCAGGTAGAACTATTGGTCTGTGTGTGAGGGCAAAAAAAGTCATTAGCCTGAGCTGATGTCAGCAATTTATTATTCGATAGTCCTAAAGTTACAGCACTGATGGAAAGGTCAGTGTCACTTTTAGTAGCTAATTTGATGTGTGGATGCTAGCATTGCTCTGAGCCTTTATTAAGCCATTTTAAATTAAAAATACATTTCTACAAAATGGCCGCAATAGAGTGACAAAAAAATATCATTATACATGCTTGTTCACTTGTTAACTTAGAACCTGACCTTGAACTCAATGTTAAATATTGCGCTGTGAGGAGATGCTTTGCATGCTTGCTACTGTCATATTCAGTGTGTACACTGCTGGTGTGGAATGTCTGTCTGAAGTTTCTAGCTTTACAAACTATGTTGAGAAAGGGGCATTTGCACAATTTCAAAAGTCCTTATTGACTAACCATACAATGAAATTGTCCTCTTTTCAAAATGTAACACAACTGAGAATATGAATGGCTTTGGACAAGTTTTCTGTTTGGCAAAAGGTGATGAATGTATGGTGAAATTTCAGATTGAGCTGCGTTTTTTTTTGGCATAGAGATGAGGTCATGCCAGATGAATCAAGAAGTGCTGAACTAAAATAGCTTCATTGCCAGCTAACTTTTGACATATTGTTCTCAGATGACATTGTTAAGTGCAAAGGTCATTTGAATTATAAAGAAAGTACTTATCTGGAAAAGTGAGGGCCTTTGATCCTTGTGTAATAGCTCTAGTATGGTTTGATATTTTCTTGATATCACGCCTAACATTGGTCATCTAGTGACATTATTTCTATATTTTCCACACTCCCACCAATGCCTTCACTGACTCTTCTTCCCTGTTCTCCAAGCCACCCACAAAGTTCCCTGAATCATCCATTGCAATTTCAGCATGTGCAGCCCCAATATCAGCCTACAAAATGTTCATTTTGTTGTGAATGAAGCCTGTTCTCTACGATGAGATTGAGGAAATGTAAATCAACATTGTAGAATTGATCAGTAAATTGACTTCTTGCTCCCCCTTTGCTGAATGCCCCAACCTATCATTACATCCTCTGACCAAGCTACTTTGTAGAATTGGTGGCATCTTCTCAGGATGATGCATTTTACAGTGTTTCTGTAGTTTCCAAGTCAAACAAGTCACCGTTAATCTCTCCTTTCAACCCTTCTTTGAGCGTTTTCTGACCACCAGGCACTTTCCTTCATGTAGTTGTCCCTACATCAAACGTGGTACATAGGAAGATGGTTGTGGTTGTTGGAGGTCAGTCATCTCAGTTCCAGGGCGCCTCTGCAGCAATTCCTCAGGGTAGTGTCCTAGGCCCAACTATCTCCAGCTGCTTCATGAATGATCTTCCCTTCACTGTAAGGTCAGAAGTGGGTTCATTTGCCGATGGTGCTGAACATTGTGCAATAATTTGCAATTCCTCAGATACTGAAGCAGCTGATGTTTAGATGCAATAAGACCTGAACAACATTAGGCTTGGCTGACAAGTGGCAAGTAACATGTGCGCCACACAAATGCCAGGTAATGACCATCTCCACTAAGAGACAATCTGACTACCACCCTTTGACATCCAATGGTGTTACCATCATGGAATTCTCCCACTGTCTAAATCCTTGGGGTTACCATTGACCAGAAACTCAACTAGACTCACCGTATAAATACAATGGCTACAAGAGCAGGTCAGAGGCTAGGAGATGCTGCAGTGGGTAACTCACCAGCTAACTCCCCACTTGCTTGGATTAATGTAGCTCCAACAACATTCAAGAAGCTTGACACCATCCAGGACAAAGCCGCATGAATGATTGGCACTACCTCCACAAATAGCCATTCCCTCCACCACTGACCCTCAGTAGCAACAGTGTGTACCCATCTATAAGATTCACTGTCGAAGATTCTTAGACAATACCTTCAAAATCCAGGGCAATTTCTATCTGGAAGAATAAGGACAGCAGATGCATGGGAACACCACCATCCGCAGGCTCCCCTCCAAGCAACTCAGGATCCTGACTTGGAAATATATCTCTGTTCTTTCTGTATCATTGGGTCAAAATCCTGCTATTCCCTCCTGAAGGGCATTATGTGTCAACCTTCGGCACGTGGGCTACAACAGTTCAAAAAGGCAGGTCAGCACCACCACCTCAAAGACAACTAGGGATGGGCAATAAGTACTAGCCTAGCCAGCAATACTCATGTCCCACAAATGAATTTTTAAAAAAGTCTCTGGGATTCTGCATCAAACAACCCTATTTACATTAGAGATAGTAAGAACTGCCTTCTTCAGCTGAAGAAGGGTCCCGACCCAAAAGTCAGCTTTCCTGCTCCTCGGATGCTGCCTGCCCTGCTGTGTTCCTCCAGCTCCACATGGTGTTATCTCTATTTACATTAGCATTTTAAACCCTTTCTCATCTCTAAGACTTTTTTGTTGAGCTCACGTCTCTTTAATTCTCAGTTGTTTTTGTCAGTGAACGTTTGCACTCTTCATGTCATCAGTACCAGTGACTTTGAGAGCTCTCTCATGATAGGACTCTGCTGGATATTTGGGCTGTGCTGATACTTTATCCAAATCCAATGTCTTTCTTTTGTGTTGCATGCAGTTAGTGCAGGTGTT
This sequence comes from Ginglymostoma cirratum, assembly GCA_024137785.1. Classification (NCBI taxonomy): domain Eukaryota; kingdom Metazoa; phylum Chordata; class Chondrichthyes; order Orectolobiformes; family Ginglymostomatidae; genus Ginglymostoma; species Ginglymostoma cirratum. Next base: position 12,146,970 of record JAHRHZ010000091.1, on the reverse strand, counting down.
GTGTATTCTTGTCAGCACCTCATTGTCTTCCATGACTTTTTCCTTCCCTACTAACATTTGGTCTCCAAGTTTACTGCAGAGCTACATTTTTGGTATTTATTTCCTTCATTTTACATGCTTTTACTGGGAAATATCCAAAATCATGGTGTCAGCTATAACATTGAAGCTAATGTGTTTTGTTGTTCTCAAACTGCCTGTCCAACTTGAAGACTGGGATGTGTCAAAATTTCCTTTTGCTTGATGCAGGCATAACTAGTATCATTTTCTTTTGTTTCCACTAATATCCAAATACCTCAGTGTAATCAAGGCGATTGAGTACTTAGAAGTTTAAGCGAATATTAAGAGATTGATCAAGATGGTGAGTTGAAAGATTTCAAATGGAATTTTCTATTGAGGGTATAACCTCCGTACACCATACCTGCGCCGTTTCACATGATTCTGCAATCTGTTGTGTGAGCCGGGACACACAGGCATCTAGTAATTTTAGAAGAAAAATAAATTAAAAATCCACCCCAGAGCAAGCTCCAAAAGATTGTGACAACTGAATGAGATCACTCTCAGTGAACAAGCTGCCCTCTATATGGTGTTACATTTACCTTTAGAACTTGTCTAGTTCCTGAGTTTTGTTGGAGATAATCCATACTCGTTGCACTTGCTGCAACTTGTTGCAATGCAGGGTTACTGACTGAGCAAGTAGCAATTTACTGAGGTGATTCTAGGCTTGTTCGAGCAGCTGGGAAATGAACACATTAATATCTCCAGCTTTAAGAAAAAATATGTAATGCCCATAACTGTTGGGGAAACCACATGGGCATTCTATGTGTGCATGTGGACAGTAGCATATCAGCTATTGACAGCTGCTTGTGCATCATGTGCTCCACATGCCTCACCTACCTTTGGTGCACTATGCTCTGCCCACTAAATTAAACTGGCAATCATTTTGTGCACGGCGCATTTCCATGGCTAGAGTGAAGAGTGTTTAAAAATTGCAGTTAGCGCAATCTTTCTTGAAACTACTTGCATGGCAGAGATCGGAAGAGTCATATCTGGACGGAAACAGAGGGCCTTGTGCTTTATTCTAGATACCTTGTTTCAGATGGATCAAAAGTTGTAATAACTGGTAGCTTCAGTACTTGAGTGTTACAAAAACATTTTAAAATGTGTAATGAATTGCCTAAGCAGAGTTTGATGCACTTCTTAGAATGATCAATCAAAATAATCCAGACAAAAACTGTAAATGTAAAACCAAAAAGCAAATTCTTGAATATATTTGAACGTATGATCACAGACGGTAAAGTCAGCATGTAAGCAACTGTAGAGATCTTTAAACTTGAAACTCCTGACTTCATTCAAGTATATGATCCTTTTATGTAAGTTTCTGGGAATGTTTTCCTACATCCTAGGTGCTTTATAAATATAAGTTGTATTTCATATAGCAAAAAATATCTGGCAAGTGACTAGATGTTCTTGCCATTGGTGTGCAGTAGTGATTCCAGTGCATTATCCCAAATTTGATTTCCAATTTGTGAATTGATGAAATTCCTAAATTATTGTTCCCTCTGCCAAACGAAGACGTACAGTAGTGATAACTCTATTAACACCTCTTTTAGTGGTGCTGGCACAAATTTGCAGGACATGTAATTCTACATTTCACATGCTATTTCAAAGAATCAAAACCCAGAGTATTTGATTCGGCTTCACTGGATCTCTCTATTGTGCAAGGAATTGAATTCACAATGAATCAGGCTGCTTTGCTGTTTCTGTAAGTGGATCATTTTTAACAGTTAAAATTATTTTAAAATGCTGAAGAATGTCTTCTCATTTCCTTTCACTACCTGAATACCACAGAACATTGGACACAGTAACTTAGTCTGTCTCTTGTGTTCTTCAGGTGGAGAGGGAAGGTGCAGGATAATTGGACCAGGGCATGCAGATGTAATTCAATTCCCATCTTTTAAAGAAAAGCCTTTTTATTAAAACACTTCTGAACAATGTTGACATGCAGATTGTATAATTCTTGTTGGCGATGGTGCTACAGCACCAGCTAGGCAAGGGTATAATTGTACTATGGTAAGTTCTTTATAAGCATTTTAAATAGAAGCATATGAATTTTCTTTTATATTGATAAAATTTCAACATCAATTTAACTGAAATATGCAAACATTTCAAAGCTTGGGTTGGAAATCTCAATACATTTTCTTCTGATCATTGCTGTGTCTAAAGTTTGGTAATTAATCCCCTTTGCCCTTGGCCCTTTGTAGTGTTGATCAACTGTGGTATTTGGATGTAAAATTACAGGTTACAGTTACCACTTCAGAAAGTTTCAAAGAACAGTAAACAAGAAATGAGTTTTACTGTTCATGCAATACACTTATAAATATGCTTTTGAATAGGTAGCAATGCATAAGAGAGTCCCCTGGACAAGATTTAACTAAGTTACACTTAGAGTCATAGAGTCGTACGGCATGGAAACAGACCCTTCAATCGAACCAATCCACACCGACCACGTTTTCAAACTAAATTAGTCCCACCAGTCTGCACTTGCCCCATATCCCACCAAACCTTTACTATTCATGAGCTTATCCAAATGTCTTTTAAATGTTGTAACCGTATCTGCATCCCCTATTTTCTTTAGTAGTTCATTGCACACACTAACCAATCTCTGTTTAAAAAAAAAGTTGCCCCTCATGTACTTTTCTCCTCTCACCTTAAAAATATACCCCCTAATTTTGAACTCCGCCACCTTAGGGCAAAGATCGTTGTCATTCACTTTATGTATGCCCCTTATTTTATTTTATAAGCCCTCATAATTTTATAAGGTCACCCATCAACCTCCTACACTCTTGTGGAAAACAGTCCCAGCATCTCCAGTCTATTTTTATATCTCAGACCTTCCATTCCTGGTAGCATCCTGGTAAACCTTTTCTGAAACCTTTCCAGTTTAATAATATCCTTCTTATAACAGGGTGATCAGAACTGCACAAAGTACTCCAGAAGAGGCTTCACCAATGCCCTGTGCAGTCCCAACAAGACTATACTCAAAGGTCTGAGCAATGAAGGCAAGCGTGCTAAGTGCCTTACTTTTCATCCTGTCTACCTGTGACGCAAATTTCAAAGAATTATGTGCCTGAACCCGTGGGTCTCTCTGTTCTTTAAGACTATCCCAGGGCCTTACCATTAATAGGTAGTTCTGTCCTTGTTTGTATTACCAAAGTGCAATACCTCATATTTATCCAACTTAAGCTGAGGAGTGGCAGATGGCGTTTATCAACTCAATTGATCAAGACCTCCTTGTAATCTTAGGTAACCTTCATCACTGTCCTATATACCACCAATTTTGGTGTCATCTGCAAAATCACTAACCATGCCTGCTATTTTCTCGTCTAAATCACTTGTATAAATGACAAACAACATTGGACCCAGTACCAATCCCCATGGAACACTGCTGGTCACAGGCTTCCAGTCCAAAAAAAAACAACCCTCCACCTCCAACCTTTGTCTCCTGCTATAAAGCCAATTTTTATTCCATTTAGCAAGCTTACCAAGTCCCATGTGATCTAACTCTACTAATTAGACTACCATGTGGAATCTTTAAAAGACTTTAGTAAAGTCCAAGTAAACAATGTCTACTGCTCTGCCCTCCTCAGTCTTTTTGGTTATTTCATTAAAAAAAGCTTATTCAAGTTTGTGAGACATGATTTTCCTAGCACAAAACCATGCTGACTACCCCTAATCAATCCTCGCCTCTCCAAATGCATGTAAATCCTGTCTTTTCAGAATCACCTCCAACAACTTACCCACCACTTATTACAGACTCTCATAGTTTCCAGGGTCCTCTTTACAGCCTTTCTTAAACAATGGCGCAACAATAGCCACCCTCTAGTCCTCCACTACTTCACCCCTGTTTATAAATTGGAATACAGTGGTACCTAATTTGGTTATCCTGGACAGTTCGAGGGAAGGCCAGAGGATAAACCAACCCTTTGTATGTTTTATGCACTTATTATCTGTGCAGAACTGAGACAAGCAGCTGAGATGTTAAGATGATCCATGTGGGATCCCTTCTTTCTTTTTCTTTCCAACCCACCTCACCCTGTTGCTGACTCTGATAAGTTAGCAGAGCATTTTTTTAAAAAAAATGAATTGGAGTCTGCCTCATTAGGGGCATTTAAGCGGCTATTAGATAGGCATATGGATGATAGTATAAGGTAGGGGTGGTGGTTAGATAGAATTTAGGATTAGGGTAAAAGTTCGGCACAACAGAGTGGGCCGAAGGGCCTGTACTGTGCTGTACTGTTCTATGTTCAACGAAGCACAACAATCAGCTGTCAGCATCTTTAAATTTGAAGCTTCAGTACCACCAGAGGAAAGGAGCGACAACCAAATTCAACCTGAAGCCAGCTGGGTCACCAAAATATGGACTCTATATTCGTTTCACATTTTTAGGACTCTATTTTGACCGACCTAGCTTCCCAACTCTAATTTCTACTTTTGTGTCGATTTACTGTATTTGTGGATTTTTTCTTATTTTACTTCAGTTTAATTATAATAAAACTAACCTCTGTCAAAATTAGAAAACCTGTCTGATTATGTTTATGATCACAACACGTGAACAGTAAAATACTGACTAAATTGACAAGTAATCCTTTTTCAGAGAACAAAAATGTCTGTTGCTGTCCAATGAGGAGATGGAAAACAAGGTAGCCATATGAACCCTCTTCATCTGATTGTAATAAATGTTATGATGGCACGGCACCCAGATGGTAGTTACATTGTTTAACTGTGCTAGTCTGTATACCTGGGCATAATTGCCCATGACTTGCTTTACAAGCTACTCGAGTCATCATGTGCTTACTTATATTGGAATAGATTACAGTTCTCGTAATGTTTTTATTTTCTTTTTAAGTGATTGATATCAGAATGTTCTTCCTACATGAGGACAAAATGTACATTGCAGCTTGTTCAGAAAGTTCTGACAGTATTGTGTCACAGTGTAGTATTGAAACTTAAGTAACAGAAACCTGGCCAAAAGACATGCCCCAATGCCTCTGCAGCTTGCATGTAGCTGTTTTCTTTTTTAAAAAAAAACTTGTTGCAGTGAGTCTTTTTTAAAATTGCATCTTTTGTTGATTTTCCTGCAGGTTGAAGTGACCTGTTGTCGTCCTCATTCCTAACCAAATTATGGGTTGGAAAGAGATGTTATTTTGTTCAGCCTGTATTCAAATGTTTAGCAAAACAAATGTAATGTCAAGCTGTACTTCTCTTGAGGATGTATCACAGTTATAGTACTTCCTAATTATGCTCCATTTCCCTTTGTTTGGTGGCATCATCCAAGTCCATACAATAATGACATTTCCAAAAATATGCTAAGCTGCAGCGCTCTGGTATTTTTAGACAGTAGGATAAGGTGACCATTCTGAATGTAAAGTAGTAGGTGTTGAAGACTTCATTGCACAGTGTTTGGTGGGAGTAATTGAGTACGGTATAAAAGATCTTCTAAACGTGTTAAAAGTGGGGTGGACAAATAAGTTTTAGGTGACTAACTTTAGGAGTGCGAGGGGGAAGAGTGATCAATGAAGTGCATGTTGGTTCAAGAAGGACAAGGGAAAGTATTGGACATTCCCAGTTTTCCTTATGCTGTCAGCTCCAAAATAAGTTTAAAAATTATTAGGGATGGTACTTAATAAAAACTGAAAATTATTATACTTCGTGGCTCAATGAAACCAGTTTTGGGAATTTGGCCTTCCTTGAAAGTTGACGACTGATACCAGCACTTTGATATGCTTGCCTAAAGAAACATTGAAAATAATGTTTGATTCTGTCCAATTACGTATTGCCTTGGTCTTATCCAGTCTCAACCATGCTTACAATACCGTCTTAGGAATTTGCTGGTCAGTCATGTGATGGAAATAAATTTGGACCTTCTAATTTACTCCAGACTACAAATTGCCACAACATCATGGAGTCCTTGGAGGGGACCCAGTTGGCTATAAGACATTTTTTAAATCTCCATTCCAGCTGGGTAGGATTCAGGACTTGCCTCTTTGACCTACCTGCTAGTGAAAATTGAGATGTGCTGTTCTGGTTTTGGGCTCACCTGAACTAGAGTGTCCAACTTCACTGGCTTCTTGCTTACCTCAGCCTATCTCCTGCATAAACTCTTGGGTGCCTTCAGACTTCCGTTGTTACTCTGTCACCGTTCAATAAATTTCAGCTCGTTAAAAACCCTGCAGTCCATCAAGCTAATTTATTGACTTGCTGCATCTGTTCTCTTTGATCAACATTGGACTGCTGCAGACCACAGCTTTGACCTAATATTCAGATTAACCCCTTCTTCCCCTGACTTCAATCTGTTTAACAGTAGCTCCGTCTTTATTTCTGTACGGGACAATGAGGGGCAAGTGTTCCAGGATTTGGTGCTAGAGAGCTTCAAGGAAAGATGCATTGTTGGACCTAGTTCTTGGAAATGAGGTGAGCCAAATGCTCCAAGTATCAGTTGGCAGAGCATTTTGTGACAGTTGTACCATAATGTTCAGGATGATACTGGAGAATGATGTTCAATAATCCAGAGTGGGCCAAGACCAAAGCTCAACAGGATTGACTAGAACAAGAGTTTGGCACGATAAACAGTAACTGTACAATAGGCTACCTTCAAAAAGGTGGTGGTTTGGGTCCTGTCAAGATATACTCCCTCAAATGGGAAAAGTAGAACAAACAAATGCAGAGTTCCCTGGATGACAAAGGAGATAGAAATTCAGATAAAGAAGAAAATTTGTTCTCGTAACAAGTGTAAAGCAGAAAATAAAATTGAGAACCAAAAGTAATATTAAAGGTTCAGAGGGGAGGTGAAAAAGCAAATAAGAGAAGCCAAAAAAGGATTTTGAGAAAAGACTGGAAGTCAACGTTACGGGTCTCCTGAGGTGTTCAATGACCATATAAATCGTAAACGGTGGTAAGAGGATGGGTAAGGCTGACAAAGGATCAGAATGGGGATTTACAACTGGAGGTGGGGGCACAGGTAAGCTGATAAATGTTCTTTGCATCTGCCATAGCGAAGGAAGATGCTACTGCCCAGGTCATGTTGTCAGAGGAGAGAACTCGGTCACAAGAAGGTTCAAAATTGATGGGGAAAAGTGTTGGAAAGACAGTTGGTACTTGAATTTGACAAAGGACTGGAAGAGATGCGTCCAAGGATTTTGAAGGAAGAGAGATTGGGAATTGCAGGGGCACTGCCAAATATTTAAATCTTCCCAACACTTACGGGAGGTGCCAGAAGACCGGAATACTGCAAACATTATGGCCTGTTTAAGAAACGTTGTAAGGATAAGCCCAGCAATTACAGACCAGTCAGTTTACCTTCAATGATGGGAAAGCTTCTCATGACAAATATTTGGGATAGAATTAGTAGCTACATGGGAAAAAGATGGGTTTATTTGCAAGAGTCAAATGTGGATTTCTAAAGGGGAAATGGTGCTAACTTGCTCCAAGTTTTTGAAGAGGTAACAGACTCTATGATGAAAACACTGTTGGTGTTGGTATTCGTGTATTTTCAGAAAGTGCTGTACAGACTTGAGGAAAATTATGTGTCATGGAATAAAAGGATCAGTAGCACCACGGATACAAAATTGGCTGAGTGATAGGAAACTGAGTAATGGACAATGGATACTTTTTAGGCTGGAGGAGCAGTTATGCAGCATTTCCCCAAGGGTCAGCATTGACCCTCTTGCTTTTCCAAATACATATTAATGATCTAGATCTTGGCGTGCAGGGAACAATTTCGAAGTTTGCTGATGATACAAAACTTGAAAGAAGTGTGAACTGTGAGGAGAGCAGTAGAGTGCCAGCATGACATTATTGGTGGAGTGCGCAGCTAGGTAGCAGGTGAAGTTCAATGTAATGATGTGTGAGGTGATGCATTTTGGTAGGAAGAACATTGATTTTAAGGGGGTGCAAGAGCCAAGGGACCTGGATGTATTTGTTCGTAGATCATTTAAAGTGGCAGGGTAGGTAGGGATTTTACTTAATAAACACAGTGTGCTTGGTTTTATTAATAAGGACATTTAAGGACAAGAACAAGGAGGGATGTTAAACTTGTGCAAGACACTTGTTAGATCTCAGTTGGAATATTGTGTATAGTTCAGGGCACCACATTATAGCAAGGATGTGAACACTGAAGAGTGTGCAGTGTGGTTTACAAGAATGGCTCCAGGGATGAGGAACTTCAGTCATGAAGATAGATTGAAGAGTAAAGGCAAAGAGGAAACCTGATACAGACTTTCATATAATGAACAGACTGGATACAGTAGATAGGGAGAAGCTGTCCTTTTATCTCCTCCCTTATCACCTTGCCAATTACCAAAATGCATCCTCCAGACAAAACAACGATATTCTTGTACATTTTCAGCATGGTATACTCTGTTCACAATGCACCTTTCTATACTGGGATGTCTACATGTGAGTTGGGTGACCACTTTGCATCTCCATTTATGACCCTAATCTTCGGTGCCTAATGGCTACTTTTGCTTTCGGCCTCGAGTGTTTTAACGAAGCTTAATATCAACGCCAAGAGCAATGCCACATCTATTGAAAAACCCTTCTAGATTCAACAGTTTCAGATCCGAAGCTCTGCTCAAATTTTTGTTTTATACAGCAGTTGCTGAAAGTCATCGTACTTTTCCAATAACACTTTCGCTGGACCCATCATTATTTGTTCCATTGGCCTTGCTGCATCACCCCATTTGCCCTTTAATCTTTCCTGCCTTTTACCATGTCATAGTTCTTTTCCCTGCTCTGCCCAAGTTTCCCTGCTCTACCACTGCATTTGCTTAAAACTTGTTGTATCTCTAAGACTTTGCAGAGATAATGATGGTTAATAACCCAAGATGCTAACTTCTCACATGCTGCCTGAACTACTGAATATTTTCAGTATTTTAGTTTCTATTACACCATTAATGGCCATTTATTGTTCAGCAATCAACGTGACAGTGGCTAATCTGTTTGTATTTTGAATTCCACAGTCCCATCTACTCCTGATTAACTTTTGATGCCTTTGCATAACAGATGTATCTACATTTCCTTGAAAAATATTGAATAGCTGGCTTCTACAACCTTCTGAAGCAAAGAGTTCCAAAGTCTCGCAACCTGCTGAGGAGAGAGAAAAAAAAAATGCTCCTTATCTGTGCCCGAAAAGAGTGACCCCTTATTTTAAAAGCATTCCCTAGTTCTGAGTTCACTCATGAGAGAAAAAGTCCAATCATATCTAACTTGTCAAGACCTTTCAGGTCAATGAATCAATTGTTGATTGTCATCAGAACCCATCTAGTTTACTTGTAGCTTTTAGGAAAGGAAGTCTGCCATCTTTTCCTGACCAGGCCTACATTGGATCCAGACCATTGTGGTTGACTCTTAGCAGCTCTCTGCAATGACCCAGCTCGGCCACAGTTCAAGTGCAGTTAGGACTGAGCAGCAAATGCCAGCCTTGCCAACGAAGCCAACATCCCATGAATAAACAAAATCATATTCCCTTGAATATCTATCTGATTTTTCTTTGAATTCATTTATGAATTCTGCTTCTACCACTCATAGGCAATGAGTTCCAGTTTGCTTGCTATGTTCTTAAAAGGAAAAATCATCTTCACTTGCCTCTTGCATCTCTTGTCCCAAACCATGAATCTTTGTCTTTTAGTCGTCTTGCCATCACTTAATTGAAATAATCTTTCTTCGCTCACCTCATCCAAGCCTTTATTCATGTTGTTAACTGAAGTTCACATTTTTAAAAAATTCATCTATGATATTTCAGCAATTTAGTCCCTTCATTTATTTCCCTGTATGTAAAATGACATTTGAAAAGGATGATCAATGCACTATACTTCCTAGTTTGTGAATGTCTACCTGTTTGCACATATTGCTTGATGATGTTACTATTGTTAGATGGCTGGCAATCCCCTTGACTTGTTAGGAAAACGTCTGAAGGTCTACATCATGATATACAAGGTATCACTCTGTATGGGACGGGTCAGCTGGACAAACTCAAACCCAAAATTTCAGCACATTCTTATGATTCTGAGCATCCTATATTTGAAAAGTACAAATTTTAAAAGTTGAAACTCTCATAGCCACAGTGTCCATTTCACATGAATTTGACAGGTCTAGATTAGATCATCTTCATTCTTTGTCTAGTGAAAACAAGAAGAGTCCACAAGTGTTTGTAATTTCAATTGTGACATTCATCTCAATATCTCTAATCATTGAGGCACATGTAGGACAGACCGAGAGGATGACAGAATTCCTTTCCTAAAAGGTATTAGTAAACTAAATGGATTTTTATGACAATCAACATTCTTTTCATGCTCCTGAATGGCCTTGACAAGATAGATATGAAGAGGATGCTTTCTCGTGTAGGTGATTTCGCTACGTCTCTATCGGCAACTATCTTCAAGATCTGCAGAGACTGTCAGTGTTTTGCCATTATTCACATATTATGGGTTAATATTTCTGACATCATTAAAGATATTGAAGTGAATGTCGCGATTGAAGTTATGAAGTCGTTTGATTTGATTTGACTTATTGTCATGTGTACCTAGGTGCAATGAAAAGCTTTGTTTACCAGCAGTACAGGCAGATCATAGGGTGAAAAATAAACTAGACAGAAGCATACAAATTACACTGCATGGCATATGTGTGAGGCAACAGCATCATTGTTTGAATTAGAAAGTCCGTTGATCATAATAACAGCAGGGAGGAAGCTGTCCTTAAAGCTGCTGGTGCGTGTTCAATTTTCTGTATCCTCTGCCTGACAGAAGAGGTGGTAGGAGAGCATTATCAGGGTGCGTTAGGTCTTTGAAGTTGGCAGCCTTTCTGCGGTAATGGACTGTATAAATGAAGTCCATGGATGGAAGTTTGGCTTCTGTGATGGTCTGGGCTGTACACACAGCCTTCTGTGGTTTCTCATGGTCCTGGACAGAGCAGTTGCCATACCAGGCCGTTATGCACCCGGACTGTATGCTTTCAATGGTGAGAGACCTTGCGGATATGCCAAATTTCCTGAGCCACCTGTGGAAGAAGAGGCATTGTTGTGCTTTCCTCTCAGCCTCTGGTGCATTGATGTAGTTTGGGGCATGTTCTCCTCCCGTCTTTCTGAAGTCAATGATTATTTCTTTAGTTTTGCCAGCATTAAGAGAGAGGTTGTTCAAATTGCACCACGTCACCAAGCCCTCTATCTCCTTTCTGTATTTAGACCCATTGTTGTTTGATATCCATCCCACCATAGTGGTCTCGTCAGCAAACTTGTAGATGTCATTCATTTGGAACTTGGCAACACAGTAGGGTGCTGAGAGCACATCCTTGGGGGTGTTCCAGTGTTGAGTGTTATCATGGAGGAGGTGCAGTTGTCTATCTTCACTGGAGTCTGTGGGTCAGGAAGCTGAGGATCCAGTTGCAGAGGGCAGAGACATGACCTAGGTCTTGCAGTTTTGAGATCAGTCTGGAGGGGATAATGGAGTTGAAGGCGGAGCTATAGTTGATGAGCAGGAGTCTGAGGTCGGTATCTTTGTTGCCCAGGTAATCCAGGGATGAGTGCAGGGCTACTGAAAGGGCATCCGCTGTGGACCTCTTACATCTTGTGGACTCTTCTGATTTTCAGTAGGACCAAGAATGATGAAGATTAATCCAGACCTGTAAAATTCAAGTGAAATGGACAGTGTGGATGTGAGTGTTTCAATTTTTAAGCTTTGTCCTTTTGAACATTAGAATGCTCAGAATCATCATAACGTTCAGAGATGTTGGACTTGAGTTTATCCAGCTAGTGTGCTCTGTACGAGGGTGATGTCTTATATAACATGATGTAGACTGTCCTTACTCTCCGGGGACAACATCTATGAGCAGCCAAACTTAGTTTTTTAAAAATCCTGAAGCAAATTGTGGAAGTGAATTCTAGAAAATGATTTCCTCGGCAGGCATAATTGGTGGAGAAGGTCAAACCAAAAAAACCTTCTGTTGCATCTACCACTGTTATGAGGTACTTTGCTTAAATATAAGGAAATGATCTCTAATTTTATGGAGTGATCCAACTGTTGCTGTATACAGTGAGACAAGAATTGCCCTCTTCAATGAAGTTCAGTGAGATATATCTGTGGTTTCAACGCGCTAAAGTTAACATCAAACTTTCCTCTACAGTTAGAATATTACTGTGATTCAAAATCAAAATTCTTATGGATACAGTACATGGATTTGGATGGATTCACTCGTTGGCAATTCCACCTTCTTGAATGGTAGACAAAATATTTTCTCTTCAGAGAATGCATGATCCCTGTGCAATATGTAAAACAATAAAATCAATTTCTTGTTTTTTTAGCACTCCATAAAGATCTCCCAATGAAGCAAAATCTGGTCTTCCTTTCAGGATTCTGGAAATTTTGTGTGCTTCCTATTTTAATTTTGGACTTTTTTCTTGTCCCTTGTTAGTCAATTTTGATCTTTTGAATGTCCTTGTTAAAAGAAAAAATGACAAACCAGATCTGAGAATTAGTTTAATGGCATAATTTGTGACCTGTTGGTATTGAATATTTTTATTTCCTTGATCACTAGTCATAGAAGGTTGCAAAAGTAATTTCATGTTTTAACAATGGTAAAAGGAACTGAATATTGCTGTTTTGAAGTGATGTACCGACAGCACTCTTCTTTGGCAAAATAATATCATCTAGGTTGGGTTAGTAAATGTGGTGTTGGCAGGCCGAGTTGCACCATCTATCTGGATTTGTTCTGTTTAAAAATGGCACTGACCTGATTTGTTGTATCATTCAGCATCCAAAACGGGAAAATCATTGCTTTCACACCCAATCAGCAGTGTTGATGAACTAAGATCATTTTTTTAAAAATGTGCTGCAATGAAAAGATTTGGAAGCCACAGAATATGTACATTCTCAGTTTTAATGCAGATAAGTCAGTACCATGTATGGAAACCAAATAATACAGGGACTGAAAACATTGCTTTTTTGCATCTAATAAGTGGGCTTCGATAGATCCCCAACTGATCGGTAAAGTCTTTCAAAATAGATTTTTCAAGATCAGTTAAAGTTGGGTTGGCTTTCTTCCCACATGTGAGTGCAGTTAGCCACTTCTTGCACCACCTGTAGCAGCCCTTATGATAAATGGTCCAATTCCCTTTGGTCAACAATTTTTGTAGGTCTGTCATTTTACCATCAGAACGTTAAACTCCTTTAATCTCCTGCTAACTAGACAGGTTGGTGCCTCAGCATATTTGTGTCACAATGCCATGCGTTGACCCAGGCCACCAATGAAACTGGATTGTGAGGCAACGAGTGCTTCGTTCTGACTTCAGAAGAAAATAGCTGGTCACACCAAGTGTACTTTTTGACTGCTGCTTTGTTTTTCTCCAGTCATTCCCCAGGCTAGGGTCTGCCCTAAGTGGAGAAATGCTCCTTTCTTATCACCTCTATTCTGAACCTTCTCTCCTGATATAACCATGCCCAGCTAGTACAGATTTACTGAGCAGACAGTCTGCCGTAGTTAAATTACAGTGCATTGTACTGAAAGGATTGTTTTTACAGGAAACACACCTATAATACATGAAATTGCGTGGTAACTCTTGAGATTGGCAACTAGTACACTGAGAATAAGGTTCACTTTGTGTCTAACCTAACTGGAAGGAATGTTTTCCGCAATAGTGCAGAATGGTTAAATGTTTTGTTTTGACATTCAAAGCACAGTGCAGTGCTTTGAAAACATGTAACTCTTGTCTTGTCTAGCTGATATCTGTCTTACTCCTGCGAAGATCCAGAGATGAACATAATGACGAATATGTACAGGCTATTGAGTGAAGTGTGCATTCAGTCTACCCTGATCCTTTCTTCATTTGGTGTGAAACAGTGAGCATTGGATAGCAATTAAAATCAGGAACCCTGTGACTGTTGAACAATCTGATAATTAGTGAATAGTCATAAGATTTTCATTGTTTAGATTTTGAAAGCACGTTGATAACTCTGCAGCCACCTTCTTTGACTCTCTGGGATGTAGACTGACAGGTCCTGGGGACTTAACAACTTTCAGCCCCATTACTTTTTCCATTACAACCTTCTTGCTAATACTGATTTCATTCAACTCATGAGTATGACGTCAGACACTTGTTGCCATTATGCTGTTGATCAGAACTTTTGATTGTACAGATTTTAGTATGTCCTCAAATAGCTCAGCAGAGTTTCTCTGGGGGAAATGAGAGATACTGGTTGTCTTTGTGTAGATATTTTAGCATTTGCCTCATTTCCTCACTTAGAGATGAGCATCAGCCTGTTCTGGTTTTTGGACTGTTCGTCCTTGGAAATAATTACCAAGACGATGACTAATCTTCATTTCTTCTAAGTGGTGCCTTACTGATAGACGCGCAAAGTTATGGTGGTGACCAGATCTCCAGCAAAAGCAAACACCTCATTTTATTGCTGGGACATTTAAATTATGTTGCTACCAAGCAGTACAAACTTATACAGTAATACAAACCAAATTACTGGAGATCTGAAATAAAAACAAAGTGCTAAAGAAACACAGCAGGTTTGACAGCAACTGTGGAGAGAAAAACAGAGTTAACGTTTTGAAATCAATGTGACTCCTCTTCAGAATTGAAGGGGGTTTGAAAGGAGATAGATTTTATGTTTAAGTAGGGAGGAGGACAAAATGGAATAAACGGTAAAAGTGCCCCAGAACTCAAGGCAAAGCAGGTATTAATGTTAATAGAGAAGTGATATGGTTGGTGATGGTATTAATAACAGAAAAATAGATCAGCTTCACTGAGAGCAAATTGATGCAAAAAAGACACCGGGGTGTTTGTGGTCTGAAAGTATTTAACTCAATGTTGAGTCCTGAAGGCTGTAAAGTGCATAAATGGGAAATGAACTACTGTTCTTCAAGCTTGTGTTGGGTTTCACTGGAACACTGTAGCAGGCATAGCTGAGCAACATTAGCATGAGAGGAAAATGGCGTTTTGAAATGGCAAGCAACCAGAGGGTCATGGTCATTCTCATGGATAGAGGAGAGGTGTTCCACAAAGCGGTTCCCCAGTCTGCATTTGGTCTCACCAGGATGCGGAGACTGCATTGTGAACAGCAAATGCATTGGACTAAATTAAAAGAAGTCCAAATAAATTACTGCTTCACCTTGAAATTGTTTGCATAGTAAAGAGAGAGGAGATAAAGGGCCAATGTTAAACTTTCTGCGATTGCATTGGTGGGAGAGGTGTTGAAGTGGTGTACCGGAGTGACATTGCAATGTACCAGAGTGTTACAGAGAAAGTGGTCCCTGTAGAATGTTGACAGGGGAGGGGAAGATGTATTTGGTTGTGACATCCTGCTGGAAGTGGTAAAAGTGACAATGGAGCATCCTTCGAATATGGAGGCTGGTGGAGTGGAAACATATGAAATAAGAAGAGAAGTGGACCATTCAGTCCCTCAGGCCTATTCTGTTTTTCAATGAGATCATGGTTGATCTTTTGGTTCAAACTCTCCATTTCATTTACCCCCATTAACACTTGCATCCCATGCCTATCAAGAATCTGTCCACCTCTGTCTTAAAATATTCAATGACCCTGCCCACACTGCCTTCTCAGGCAGAGAGTTCCAAAGTCACACAGCCTTTGAGGGAAAAATAATCTTCTCTACTCTGTTCTAAAAGGACAAACACTGATTTTAAATTCAATTTCCTCCAGTGCTGGGACCACCCACAAGAGGAAACGTCCTTTCCACACCCATCTTTTTGAGAAGATGTGGACTAAGGATCCTTATGGCCATTATAAATTCTCCTGAATCTGTTTTTAATGGACTGTAATGTGCCTTAACCAAAGTTTTCCTTTTTATGCACTTTTAGAAGCTTTTACAGTCCATTTGTTTTCTGCTAGATTGCATTAAAATTCTTTTCTTTCCTTATCAGTGTCTCAGTCCTCTTTTGCTGTATTCTTAACTTCTAAATCCTCAGATTTATTACTATTTTTGGTCACTTCATAAGCCTTTTCTTTTAACTTTTAACTTTTAACCTTTAGCGTACATTCTCAGCCACAGTTAACTCCTTGTTAGAGTTTTTGAATGTTAAAGGACTGTATACTTGCTGTAAGCCTTGTAATACAGTAATCACAATACTCCTGTCCATTATCTGCAAGTAGGCATACACTAAAAGCTATTTTCCCAGTCCAGCGCAACCAACCCGTGCCTCATGCCTGCATAATTTCCCTTATTCACATTTAACCGTTGCTTCAGATTGAACCTAACGTACACTCCAGAGACTCCAGTACCTAACCTAGGCTCCCGTTACAGTGCAATACTGAGTGGGTGCTCCCTCATTAGAAACACCGTCTCTGGATAAGCCTTTGAATATCTGACAGTTTATGTTGATATAAAAGATTAAATTAGTATTGGAAGCTATTCCCTCTATTCTGGTAACAGTGTTTCCTGTTGAACAATACCATTGAATGTAGATGACCTGTGGTTTATCCCTTAGCCCAGCAAGACCTCTCAAATTGGTTGCTGCAGCTGAGTACAACAAATACTATGTTCGAAAAGGAATTTATTTGTTGTGAACCACTTCGGGATGTGCTAAGGGCATAAAAATGTGTTGTGCAGATCTTTGTATTAAACATTGCCAATCACATAGTGATATTTATAAAATGCTAGTAAGTGTCAACTTATTTTGTCTGTTTTATCCTGCAGATTGGTAGGGTGTCATTCGTCTGAAGTGTTGGGCTGGAGAGGGAAGGATATAAAACGGTAAGCAGCAGAGAATTCTGAATCAGACTTGTACAATTGAAGCTGTAACTTGAATTCAGCTTACACGTTTGCAATGTGTTATACATGGAATACACACTGCTTAACATAGTATGCCAAATATTCCATAAAAATACATAAACTAGTTAAACACACGTGATCCAGATATTGGTACAAGAAAGGTCCTTCAATTAGTTTCTGAGACAACTTGAATGAATATTATGCATTAGCTCCCTTTTGCACACAATTCCATTAGTTGCATGTTAAAGGGTGAGGTAAAAAACACAGGTATTCTTGGCTATAAAATGAAGAGAAGTTAGATAAGCTAAAAATCTTATTTCTTAACTACAGTGTTAATTCATTAAGGAAAATATGAACAGTCAGTGTCAAACTTTTTATGGATTGATAGTGTGGCCAATTTTGTTTACAGTGCGTTACTTTATCTTAAGGATAAAGTTATAGCTATTTTCAATGTGGAGCTGCTCTACTTTGCAGCACACCTGTGAATAGCATCATGCTTGTCTGCTACCATAAAGCTTACTACTTTGGTTTGATGTTGTGGTCTGTATTAGACACCAGTGACTTTAAAGAAGAAATTCAGACTTCCATTTATTAACCAAAAGAATTACACCACTAGCTTTTGTACTTTTTAAAAGAAACTTGTTTTGCTGTGCAAGAGCTGAACAGAGCAAGTAGTACTAGCTTTAACGCTGTATTTTGAAAGCGCTCATACTTCAAACCAGAAAATCGCAACAGAATACTTCCTGTTCTACTTTTATTTCCATCCAAGAAATCCCCTATACTTGACATAATCTTGCTGGTTCCTTCACTTCTCCTGGATTCAAACCAAGGTGCACCACAGTTCTTGGGAAATGATTTTCCTCGTCTGTGCTATTTTCAGAGGCAGTACCCAATTATTTTTAGGGCTACCCTTGAGATTTTCTTGAGTGCTACCTTTCGAATTAGGAAGGTTTTCCTGTTGACTTTTAGTGGCTTCAATTTTATTTTGACTGACTCTAGTGATATAGTCCAATAGTAACTACAACTTTTGTGTTTGCGTTGACGTATGAGGTCTTAGGGCTGTCAAGAAATGGAAGTGTAGATTAACTGCATCAAAATCATCAGTAATTACCAGCCCTCTGTGAAATTTAAAGCCACAAAACAAACACTCAGCATTAATTCTTAGACACTGCATATTTAAATTGGTACACTGAAAGTGCAGCA
Source organism: Ginglymostoma cirratum (assembly GCA_024137785.1). Lineage (NCBI taxonomy): Eukaryota > Metazoa > Chordata > Chondrichthyes > Orectolobiformes > Ginglymostomatidae > Ginglymostoma > Ginglymostoma cirratum. Next base: position 12,128,986 of record JAHRHZ010000091.1, on the reverse strand, counting down.
TGGATCTTGCTGCTGTTGGGCTTGCAGGCTTAGTTAAAGATTTATTACAGTTTTTTTCCCAGTTATTACAATTATTATATTTTACTAATGCAAGATTTTTATTCACTCTGTTTCAGTAACATTCAAAAAGCCCATAAAAACAAACAAAGTTTTTAAACGGACTTTTTCTTAGATGAGCTTTTAAGAGTCTGCAGTGAATGGCTGAGGTTTTTTTATTTTAAATTCAGAAGCTAAAAAAGGTGTACGTGTGTTTTAGAAGTTTTTTTTGCATTGCAAGGGTTTGTTTTGAAAAATCAAGCAGCTTTTTTAAATAAAGAGTTGTGTTTTCATTTTGGCGAGTCCTACACGTGGTTGGCTCAGGAGATTTTTTGTTTCTTTGAGGAATTTATTGAAGAGAAGTTTTTTATTTAGTTAATCAGCTAAGTGGTTGATTTTATTTAAGTTTTATATGTTTGATATATGCATTTAATTTTTCAGTTTTAACGTATTCTGTAGGTAATGAGGTGTTTATTTATGAGGTGTTATTGAAACATTCATCTTAGGCTTAATGTTATTAAGGGCATGTGTGAGGTGTAGAGTGAGATGGCTAGTAGATTTAGAAAAGTTATTACACAGCGGGATTAGCCAGACAAATGGATGACTGTCAGGAAAGTTAAGAAGTTAGTTCAAAAGTTTCCAGTGGCTGTTCCTCTAAAAATGTTCAGTTTTTAGAACTGTAGAAGGGGATAATCTCTGAGGAAAATGGAAGGGCCAGACAGTTGTTGGACCCTTTTTTTTTAAGAATCCCTACAGTGTGGAAACAGGCCCTTCAGCCCAACAAGTCCACACCGACCCTCGGAGCATTCCCCTCAGACCCAACCCCCTATAACCCACACACCCCTGAACACTATGGGCAATTTAGCATAGCCAATCCACCTAGCCTGCACATCTTTGGACTGTGGGAGGAAACCAGAGCACCCATGGGAAACCCACGCAGACACGGGGAGAATGTGCAAACTCCGCACAGACAGTCACCTGGGGCTGGAATCGAACCCGCGACCCTGGTGCTGTGAGGCTGCAGTGCTAACCACTGAGCCACCGTGCCACCCACTTGTAATGATCCTTATGTTAGGCAGCATTTGACAAGATTTAATAGAATTATATATATTATATAATAGGGGACTCTCCTGTCAGGGACATAGACAGGAGATTCTGTGGCAGTGAGCATAAATTTTGGATAATTGGTTGCTTTCCTAGTTCTTGGATTAAGGATGTCTCTAAATGTTTCAAGCATATCGTTAGAGGTGAGTTTGAGAAGCCAGATATTATTGTACGCATTGGTAGGAATGACACTATTAGGGAAAAGATTTAAGCAGTACAGAGTGAATTTAAGAGGTTAGGTGGAAGACTTAAAAAACAAAACTTTGAAAGTAGTAATTTCTGGTTTAGTTCCAATTCCAAACTCAAACAAGCGAAGGAATGAAAGTTGAAAGGAGACAAACCAATGGCTGAAGAGTCGGTGTATTGTTCAGGGATTCAGGTTTTTGGACAATTGGAATATCTTTTGGGATAGAAAAGACCTGTTCAAAAAGGATGGGTCTAACCTAAACCGGAAAGGGACTGATATCTTAGCAGGGAGATTTGCTCATTCCATTAAGGGACACTTTATTCTGATAGAGGGGGAGTGGGGGAATTCTAAGTAGCAGTGTAAATAGAAGGATTGATGGGCTACACCTTAATGGGGAAAGTTCTGAATGTGAGGAGAGCACATCAATTAGAAAGAAAGACGAGCAAGAATATGTAGTAAGTCTGAAGAATTAAGTTGCATTTATTCCAATGCAAGGGGTCTTACAGGTAAGGCTGATGAACTCGGCATGTCTATGAACATGGGATTGGGACATCATAACTATTACAGAAACTTGGCTGAGAGATGGATAAGACTGGCAGCTCAATGTTCTGGGTTTTAGATGCTACAGGAAGGATAGAAAAAGAGGCAAGAAAGGAGAGTGGTGTTTTTGATTAAAGAATTTATTACTGCTGTAACGAGGGAAGATATTTCTGAAAAATCGTTCAGTGAAAATGTATGGTAGAATTACTAATAAGACAGGAACGACCACTTTGGGATTGTGCTATAGGTCCCCGCAGTAGTAAGAGGGAAATTGAGAAACGAATATGTAGGGAGCTCTCAGATATGTGTAAGCATAATAAGGTTTTAGTGGGGAGTTTTAATTTTCCAAACATTGACCGGGGCTACCATAGTGTTAAAGGTTTGACTGGTGAGGAATTTGTCAAATGTGTTCAAGGAAATTTTCTTTATCAATATGTGGATGCTCCTACTAAAGAAGGAGCAAAACTAGACCTTCTTTTGGGCAATAAGGCAGGGCTGGTGGCTGAAGTAAAAGTGAGGGAACACCTTGGGTCTAGCGATCGTAATTCTGTTAGAACATAGAGCAGTACAGGCCCTTTGGCCCACGATGTTGTGCCGACCTATTATCCTACTCTAAGATCAAATTCCCTTGCATACCCTACATTTTACTATCATCCATGTGCCTATCCAAGAGTCACCTGAATGCCCCTAACATATCTGACTCCACTACCACCACCAGCAGTGCATTCCACGCATCCACCACTCTCTCCAAAGAACCTACCTCTGATATCTCCCCTATACCTTCCTCCAGTCACCTTAAAATTATGCCCCCTCGTAATAGCCATTTCTGCCCTGGGAAAACATCTCTGGCTATCCACTCTATCTATGCCTCTCAGCATGTTGCACACCTCTATCAAGTCACCTCTCATCCTTCTTCGCTCCAGTAAGAAAAGCCCTAGCTCCCTCAACCTCTCATAAGACCTGGCCTCCAGTCCAGGCAGTATCCTGGTAAATCTCCTCTGCACCCTCTCTAAAGTTTCCACATCCTTCCTATAATGAGGCGACCAGAACTGAACACAATATTCCAAGTGTTGTGTAACCAGGTGTTATAGAGCTGCAGCATAATCTCGCAGCTCTTGTATCCAGTTCCCCTGCTAATGAAAGCCAACACACCATATGCCTTCTTAACAACCCTATCAATTTGGATGGCAACTTTGAGGGATCTATGGACGTGGACCCCAAGATCCCTCTGTTCCTCCACACTGCCAAGAATCCTGCCATTAACCTCGTATTCTGCATTCAAATTTGACCTTCCAAACTGAATCACTTCCCACTTTTCTGGGTTGAATTCCATCTGCCACTTCTTTGCCCACCTCTCCATCCTGTCATTGTCCCGTTGTAACCTACAACAGCCCTCCACACTATCCACAACTCCACCAACTTTTGTGTCATCGGCAAACCTACTAACCCACCCTTCCTCGTTCAAGTTGTTTATTCAGATCACGAAGAGGAGAGGTCCTAGAACAGATCCCTGCAGAACACCACTGGTTACCACGCTCCAGGCTGAATGCTTTCCATCTGCTGCCAGCCAATTCTGTACCCAGACAACCAAATTTCCCTGAACGCCATGCCTCCTTACTTTCTGAATGAGCCTACCATGGGAAACCTTATCAAATGCCGTGCTAAAATCCATGTGCACCACATCCATTGCTCAACCTTCATCATTGTGTTTTGTCACATTCTCAAAGAATTCAGTAAGGATATGAGGCATGACCTACCTACCACACTCAAAGTCATGCTGACTATTTCTAATCAAACTGTGCTTTTCCAAGTAATCATAAATACTATCTGTCAGAAGCCTCTCCAATAATTTGCCCACCGCAGAAGTGAGACTGACTGGTCTGTAATTCCCAGGATTATCCCAATTCCCTTTCTTGAACAATGGAATAACATTTGCCACTCCCCAATCATCTGGTACTACTCCAGTGGACAGTGAGGACGCAAAGATCATTGCCAAAGGTGCAGCAAACTCTTCCCTTGCTTCCCGTAGTAACCTTGGGTATATACCGTCTGGCCCAGGGGACTTAACTATCTTCGTGTTTTTCAACATTTCTAGCACATCCTCCTTCCTAACATCAACCTGTTCGAGCATGTCAGCCTGTTTCACGATGTCCTCACAAACATCAAGGTCTCTCTTGCTGTGAATACTAAGCAAAGTATTCATTAAGGACCTCCCCTACCACCTCTGACTCCAGGCACAAGTTCCCTCCACTATACCTGATCGGCCCTACCTTCCCTGTGGCCATCCTCTTGTTCCTTGCATAAGAATAGAGTACTTTGGGATTTTCCTTAATCCTACCTGCCAAGGTTTTTTCATAGATAGTAGGAACTGCAGAAGCTGGAGAATCTGAGAGGTTTGCTGTTGACACAAAAGTTGGTGGAGTTGTGGATAGTGTGGAGGGCTGTTGTAGGTTACAATGGGACATTGACAGGATGGAGAGGTGGGCAAAGAAGTGGCAGATGGAATTTTCTGAAGAAGAGTCTAGGCCCGAAACGTCAGCCCTCTTGCTCCTGTGATGCTGCTTGGCCTGCTGTGTTCATCCAGCTCTGCACCTTGTTATCTAAGGTTTTTTCATACCCCCTTCTAGCTCTCCTAAGCCCATTCTTCAGTTCCTTTCTGGCTACCTTGTAACTTTCTAGAGCCCTAGTTTCAAGATGGTTATTGAAAAGGGTAAGCCTTCCATAAAAGTTAAAGTTTTGAATTGGAGTATGGCAAATTTTAATGGGATGGACAAGAACTTTCAAAAATTGATTGGAGTAAACTGCAGATAAAAGAACGTCTGACAAGTGGGAGGCGTTCAGTAGTATGATGATGAGAGTTCAGAGGCATTTTCTTCCTGTTAGAGTGAAGGGTAAAACTAGTAAGATTAAGGAACAATGGACGAATAAAGATATTGAGGTTCTAGTCAAGAATAAAAGAGAATCTTATTTTGGATATAGAGAACTTGGTTCAATCGAATCTCTTAATATAAAGAGTGTGGGGGCATTCTTCAGAGAGAAATCAGCAAGGCAAAGAGGGGATATGAGATAATGTTGGCAGAGAAGGTTAAGGATAATCTACAGAGATTCTACAAATACATTGAGTAAGAGGGTAGTTAGAGAGCAGGTAGAGCCTCTTAAAGGACAGGGTCATCTTTACGTTGAACTCCAGGAGATGGGAGAGATACTAAATGAATATTTCACATCAGTTTTTACTGTGGAGAAAGAAATTGAGTCTGGAGAATGCAGAGAAATTCACATTACAGAAGAGGAGGTTGGTGAGCTTTTGGAGAATGCAAAGGTGGATAAATGTTTGGAACCTGATCTAGTGTATCCCAGCACTTTTGAGGGAGTCGGGTGAGTTGCCTGTTGAATGAAAGGTGGCTAATGTTATACCTTTTGTTTAAGGAAGGTTGTAAGGAGAAATCAGGGAACTATGGACCTGTGAGTCTGACTTTGTTTCTGGGTAAATTGTTGGAAGTATAAAAGGTAAGATTTATGGATGTTTAGAGAGGCTAAAATTAATTAGGGATAGTCAGCATGGCTTTGTGCGAGGAAAATCATGTCTCACAAACTTGATTTGAGTTTTTTGAGGAAGTTACCAAAAAGATTGATGGCAGAACAGTAGACGTTTATTGGATTTTAGTAAAGTCTTTGTCAAGGTTCCACATGGTAGACTAATTAGTAAAGTTAGGTCACATGGGATTCAGGGTGAGCTTGCCAATTGGATACATAATTGGCTTTATGGCAGGAGACAGAGAATAATGGTAAGGGTTGCTTTTCAGACTGTAGGCCTGCAACCAACATTGTTCCACATGGATCAGTTTTGGGTCCTGTTTTGTTTGGAGTTCATATAAATGATTTGGATGAGAATAAAGAAGGTATGGTTGCTAAGTTTGCAGACGACACTAAAATTGGTGGCGTAGTATACGGTGAGGAAGGTTTTTTTACGATTACAGAGGGGTCTTGATCAAATGGGTCAACGGGCTGAAAAATGGCAGATGGAGTTCAATCTGGATAAATGCAAGGTGTTGCATTTTGGTCCAGCAAACAAGGATAGGGCTTGTACAGTTAATAGTAGAACCTTGGGTAGTGTTGTAGAACAATGGGACCTAGGGCTGCAAGTACATAATTCTTTGAAATTTGCTTCAAATATTGACAGGCTGGTTAAAAAGGTATTTGGCATGCTTGCCTTCATTGTTCAGTCCTTTGAGTATTGGAGGTGGGAAGTCATGTTGAGGCTGTACAGGACATTGGTGAGGCCTCTTCTGGAATACTGTGTCTAGTTCTGGTCGCCCAGTTATAGGAAGGATATTGTCAAGCTGGAGAGGGTTCAGATGAGATTTACGACAATGTTGCTGTTAATGAAAGGTTTGAGTTATAAAGAAAGGCTGGGTAGGCTGGGACTTTTTCCATTGGACCATAGGACGTTGAGAGGTGACCTGATAGAAGTTTATAAAGTAATGCGAGGTATAGATAGAGTTAATGGCAGCTGTCTTTTCCCTAGGATGGGGGATTTCAAGAGTAAGGGGCGCATTTCTAAGATGAGAGGAGAGAGATTAAAAACGACACGCGAGATAAAAATTTTTAGAGGGTGGTTCACATGTGGAATGAACTTCCTGAGGAAGTGGTGGATGTGGATACAATTACAACGTTTAAAAGACATTCAGATAGGTACATGAATAGGAAAGGTTTGGAGGAATATGGGCCAGGAGCGGGTAGTGGGACTAGTTTAGTTTGGAATTACGTGTAGAAAGTGTGTAATTGTCCAATTTGGCAAGGATCAGCAAAAAGTAACATTACCTTAATGATGAGTTCTGAGGTGCTGAATGAATCACAAAAGTTTAGTATGCAGGTATAGCAAGTGTTAGAAAAGCCAATAGTCTATTATCATTTTGCGCAAGGGAAGTTGGATACAAGTAGTGAAGAAGGCATTTAGTGCGCTTGCCAGTGCATTGGGTATAGGAGTCAGGAGGTCATGTGGCTGTACAGGACTTTGGTTAGGCCAGTATTAGAATACTGCATTCTGTTCTGGCCTCTCTGCTATAGGAAGAATGTTGTGAAACTTGAAAGGGTTCAAAAACAATTTACAAGGATGTTGCCAGGGTTGGAAGATTTGAGCTGCAGAGAGAGGCTGAATAGGCTGGGGCTATTTTCCCTGGAGCTTCTGAGACTGAGGGTGACCTTATAGGGATTTATAAAATCATGAGGGGCATGGATAGGGTAAATAGACAAGGTCTTTCCCCAGGGTAGGGGAGTCCAAAACTAGACGGCATAGGTTTAAGGTGAGGGAGGAAAGATTTAAAAGGGACGTAAGGGACAACTTTTTCACACAGAGGGTGGTGCATGTATTGAATGAGCTGTGAGAAGAAGTGGTAGAGGCTGGTACAATGACCATATTTAAAAGGCACCAGGATGGGTATATAAATAGGAAGGGTTTAGAGGGATATGGGTCAAATGCTGGCAGATGGGACTAGATTTATTTAGGATATCTGGTCAGCATGGATGAGTTAGACCAAAGGATCTGTTTCCGTACTGCATATCTCTCTGACTCTATCAGGAGCTTATGCAGCAGTTATACAAGGCATTGATAAGGCTTCCCCTGGAACTTTGTGCATGGTGTTGAGCACCTTATTTGAGAAAGAATGTAAATACATTGGAAGTAATTCACAGAAGGATTGTCAGATTTGTGTGGAATGGAGTTGAGATGAGGTGTGCTCTATCATTGCAAAAATTTGAACAAGCTAGGCTTGTATCCACTGGAGTTTAGAAGGATAAGAAGTGACTTCATTGAAATGTATGATATTCTGACAAGTGTTGACAGGGTAGGTGTGGAGAGGATGTTTTCTCTTATGGGAGAATCTTGATCTAGAGGTAGTTATTTAAATATTAGGGGTCATACATTTTAAACAGGCATTTTTCTTCTCCCCCTCATGGTTGAGAGTGATTGGAATTCCCTTCCTGAAAAGGTGGTAGCAAAGTCCTTGAGTACTGTACCTTTAAGGCAAAGGTAGATAGATTCTTGTGAAGCCAAGTGAAAGTTTAACAAAGGTAAGCGGGAATGCAGAATTGAGTTTACAATCAGATCAGCCAGTATCTTGTTGAATGGTGGAACAGGCTGAAGGAGTTGAATGGCCTGCTCCTACTCCTAATTTGTATTTTCACGTGTACATCAGTTTCAAGAAAGCATGTGACTGCTCTAGATTGCCTGGGAGAACCTTGGTAGTATTTATGGATAAAATGTTTAAACTGTTGTATTCTTGACAGGCAGAATGAACATATTAAGGCAATTCATTTAATTTTCGCTTCAGAATAAAAGGTATTAGTACAGAGGAATGAGGTTCAGAAAGTAGAACAATTTCCCCTAACAGAAAAATCAAATCAGTTCAGGAAACCCAGTCCCCTTCTCAAAGTGGATTCCACTCTGGAGCTGTCAAGCCAGGGGGAATTAGATAGAAATCTTCAATTTATTTAGATTAAACTAAAAAAGTTTAGGTCATCAGAATTGTGAAACTTTCATGCCAACTGACCTGTAATTGAAAAATTGTTTATACAATTTGCAAAGGAGAAACTTCGAAGTGTCCGTTAGGTAAAAAGTTTAAAATCTGAGGAAGGAGTGATACATCTCTGGGATTGAATCTCTACAAGAGATGACATGAAAAATGGTTGGAAAGTTTGACTAGGTTAAGATCTTTATACTTTTTCCATGTACATTTATATAGCTTTTTTGTTTACTTATCTAATAAATCTTTCTTTTGTTGTTAAAGAACATCTGCCTTTTCATGACTAATCACCACATTAACCAGTTGCAGACCTTAAAAATATAATCTATCAAGCCAGGTTTCATTCTAGGATCTGACTTATCCAGCATTACCATTAGCTGAGATCACAACAAGTGCGTTGCATTGGTGATGACTGACAAGTAACAGCCAGATGTCCTTTAAATTTAAACAAAAAGCTTCAATGAAATATGTCTCTTTTCAGCGATTCTCAAGTTTTGTATTTCCAAATAACTGTTTGTATGTATTTCTTCCAGGAAGTGCCCATGAATATTCTGAATGGCAAACAATATGGAGGAGCTGGCACAACAGATTGCTGAACATCAAATGGCTGAGGTATTGGACAATATTCTTAAAGCAGCTTCCCAAAAACTAATAATTTTAAAAACTTAATTTTAAGATGCATTTCATCAGTTTCATAGTCTGATCCAGGAGTTCACTGTATCCCCCTTGGAAGAGGAAACTTGTATCAACTGCATATCATGGGAAATGCTTAGCACCAAGTTGATGTTTGCATGTAGAAAACCAACCGCGTGAATGGGCTAGTTTGTTTTTCAAATTGAAGATTTTGTTTGAGATGATACTATGCTACAGTGCAAATTGAATGCAATCTGCTAGCTGCTTGAGAAGTACTGAAAACAAATTTAATGAAATTGCATCTTCAACTACCATGGACAATGGTTGACTGACTTTGACTTTCACCAGGATGTAAAAATACTGAAATACGTTAGCAGTTGGAGGAACCTCCAATAATTAGAGTTTTTTAAATACATTTAACATTATATTTTGATCAACAGTAGATAAGTTATCAAGGTGTTAAACATATCTTTTATTGTAATATGTTCCAGAGCTTGAAAGATATAATCTATGGACCTAGTGCCTGAGGCATTTGCCTTTTACTGAGAATGGGCTAACAGACTACTACAAAACCTGTTTAGTTGATATCTGGTATACTTTGTAGAATGTGTCATCTTTCATTACAGCAGAAGCGAAAAGTAATTAAGCTTGTAATTTACAGACTGTTTTGACAAGTGGAAATATTAATTTGTAAATACGTGGTCTCAAACTGGGATCCTGTTTGAATTTGGGATAAAAGGTACTGCAGACGCTGGAGAATCCGAGATAACAAGCTGTGGGGCTGGACGAACACAGCAGGCCAAGCAGCATCATAGGAGCAGGAAAGCTTGA
>JAHRHZ010000091.1:12100895-12118734 GCA_024137785.1 Ginglymostoma cirratum | reverse complement strand
CTTTTTCTGATGAAGGGTCTAGGCCCGAAACATCAAGCTTTCCTGCTCCTATGATGCTGCTTGGCCTGCTGTGTTCGTCCAGCCCCACACCTTGTTGTCCTGTTTGAATTTTATGCTTTGAATTTTTAATCAGCAGCTACCTTTTTAGTTCTGAGTCATCCGCCATTAAACAAGGAACTTGCAAACTGGAGTGTGCATATACCTGCTCACTACTTATAACTAAATATACTGAGACTTAGGGAAGCTTTGCATTGATAGTCTGGTTATTAGAATGTATGATATACTGTCATTTGATCCTGTCGAGCAGGAAATGGGCATTATCAAATGGCTGTAAACCAGCAAGTGCGTTATTTTGTATTAAATACTACACTGTATAGACCACAGAGGCATATTACATTGTTTTCCTTCAAGTCAATAAACAGTACTCTGCTAACTCTCAACCTTTTCTTGAAAACACGACTCATTCCTTATTTTAAAATAGTCACTTTGGAGCCAATGCCATCTCGGCTGGATTCAGACTGACTTTTTTTTTCTTACCTAGGATATGGGCATCGCTGGCAAGGTCAGCATCTATGCCTATTCCTAATGTCCTTGAACTCAGTGATTTGCTAGATTTTTTGAGAGGACCGTTAGAGTCAAGTATGTTGCTGTGGGCCTGGAATCCCATACAGACCAGACCAGGTGAGGATGGCAGATTTCTTTCCCTAAAGGATATTAATGAACCAGATGTGTTTTTATGCTGGTTTCATGGTCGACATCACTGAGATTAGATTTGATTAATTGAATTTAGATTTGTTAGATTTGAATCAATATCCCCAGTACATTAAACTGGGCTGTGGATTACTCAACTAGTGACATTACCACTACACCAATGTCTCCCTGTCAACCTCGGAGATGTATTTTAAATCCTTGAATGATGTATTCTAACATAGGGCATAAAGCACACTATTTCTCATCGTTGTTTTCAGTAATAAAGTGATGGGTCGAATGGCCTCCTTCAGTACTGCAAAGTTCTATTCCCATTCCTGGTGTAACACATGAGATTTTAAAGACGACGGGTAATTCTGGTGTGTAATATATTTCATTAGTTAATAGCAGCGCATCATTAGCCAGGGTTAGCCATCTGACTCACCAGCAAAGCATAATTCTTGCTTTCAAGAACTGCCGAGTAATTACAATAAGTGATTAATACAAGGTAATGATGTAACTCGATCCTACAGAGGTAACTTCAGGATTCCTCCTTCTATGCATCAATATTTGGAACTACTTACTACGTGTTGTCAGAGCATAACGTAAGAAACAGAAACCGGGCTAGATCATTTGGGTCTTTAAACCTGTGCCATGTCACTATGACCAAACTTTGCTTTAAAGGACCAACAAAGCATGTACAGCTATTCTTTACTTATTAATGTCTCCTTATTTCCTTCAAGTTATTTTGATTTTAGTGAAACTTTGTTCTATCCTGAAATAGCAAGATAAAAAGACAGAAAAAAGTAAATTGTATGCTGTAGCCAAAATTGTGCAGCTTTTCAACAAACCAGGAAAATGGAGTTTAGGGTGGTCACATCACCTATGATCCCATTGAATGGTGGAAAAGACTCAATGGGCAAAATGGCGTACTTTTGCTCCTACTACTTATGATCTTAAACCAAAGTGTTGTGTTAAAGTCGGTCAGTGAGAATTATTTGTGCTCTTGAGTCTATAAGTGGTACTGTAGAAGATGGGTTTATGTTTCAGTGTATAGGCAAATCTATAATAATCAGTTTTTGTGTTCATACTTTAACTTGCGGTGCAAAAGGTAACTGGAGTGTGAGATGTATACATTTTGCATTAATTCAAGAGTAACTTGGGTTTGTAGTCCTCAAGTCCCAGGCAGGGAAATAGGCAGCAGAAACATAAGAAATAAGAACAGGAGTAGGCCTGCCAGCCGTCAAGCCTGCTCCATCATTCTATATGATCATATCTGATCTGCCCCAGGTCTCAGCTCCTCTTTCCTGCCGGCTCCTTATAGCCCTCAATTCCTTGATATTTTAAAACTCTATCTATCTCCCCTGTAAATAATTTCAGTGATGCCATCTCAACAACTCTCATAGATGGAAAACTCCAGACCTTTATTATTGTCTGAGAGAAAATTCTTTTGGATTTATTTTAAATGATGTCACCTCATTCTGTAACGAAGGCTCCTAGTTTGAGATAGCCCCACTACTGGAAACATCATCTCAGCGTCTACTCTTTCAAGCCCTCTCAGAATCTTGTATGTTTTAATAAGATCATTCCTCATTCTTCTAAACTTTAATGAATAAAGGCTGGACTTGTTGAGCCATTCATGATAAGTCTCAGTGCCTTCGTCACAGGAATCAGCCTAGTGAATCTCTTTTTGAACTGCCTCCAATACCATTATCTCCTTTCTTAAATATGGAGACCAAATCTGTATGCAATACTCCAGGTGTGGCCTCACCAACACCCTGTACAATTATAACTATTGTTCCTGCTAATTTTCTTCTGTGTGGACCTCTTGAGTTCTGTGTACAACTTCTGGAAATAGAAGTTAATGCAGCGAACAGCATTCGCTCACTGGAGTGATTACACGCATGCACAACTTAGACAAATCATTGGTTATAACAAGACTTGAATATTTTTAAGCTCCAGTCCCCCAGCAATAAAAGTCAAAATTCAATTTGCCACCTTAATTACTTGTTGCACCTGCATTTTTTTATGTTTTATACACAAGAACACCCACATCCCTATGCACTGCCCTATTTTTGAGTATCCCTCCATTTAAATAATCTGCTCTTTTATTCTTCCTACCAAACTACATGATGTCTTTCTTCCTCATGTTAAATTCCATCTGCCAAGTTTTTGCCTACTCTCTCAACCTATCTCTTTCCCCTTGCAGATTGCTTATGGCCTCCTCATAATAAGCCCTCCCACTTAGTTTTGTGTCCTCAGCAAATTTGAATATATTGCACTCATCCCCTCCTGCAAGTCTTTAATATAGTTAGTAAATAATTGAGGCCCTAGGACTGATGTTTATGATACCCACAAGTTATGTTCTTTCCAACCTGAAAAAGATACATTAATCCCAACTGTGTCTTGTGTGTTAACTGATCCTCAATCCATACTAATATATTATTCCCAATATGGTGAGCATTTGACACCTTACTGAATACCTTCTAGAAATCCAAGGACACTACATTTATTAGTTCCCTTTCGCCTTTCCTATATCTTCAAACAACACTAGCAAGCTGGCCATGCATGATTTCCCTTTCACAAAACCATGTTGATCCTATTATGCTTTTCTAAATGTTCTGCTGTTTCTTCCCTAATAATGGACTCTAGCATTTTCTCAACAGCAGACTCTAGGATAACTAGTTTATATTTTCTTCTTTTCTGTTTCCCTCTCCTCTTGAATGACGTACCATGTTCGTGGCATTCCAATTCACTGGAACCTTTCTGGAATCCAGAGAGCTCTAGAATATTTTGACCAATGCCTTCACTATGTCTACAGCCCCTTTAAAACGTTGGATGCTGGCCATCAGGTTCTGGTGATTTGTCTGCCTTCTGTCTCATTAATTTGTCAAATATTTTGTCCCTCATGATCGAGCCTCTTACAAGACCATTTCCCCATTAGCACTAAATTTATCTGTTACCTCTGGATTTTTGAAGTGTCCTTGACCATGCAAGTCAATGCAAAATATTGGTTTCAAGTACCTGCCTGTTCCTTGTTACAAATTCCCCAGTTCCATCTTCCAAGCAGCACACGCTCACTCTAGCTACTGTTCCTTTTTATATACCTATAGAAACTCTTGCTGTTTGTTTTTGTTTTTTGCTGACTTATTTTCATAACTGATTTTCTCCCTTATTCGCTTTTCAGACATCCACTGCTGGTTCCTGAAACAAATGCAATTCTGTAGCCTATCATTACTTTTCACTTCTTTTGTATGCCTTAGGTTTTGATTGGATACTCTCCGTGACCACCTTTGTTAGCCTTTGCTGTGTGTTATGATATATTTACTTAAGTGTTTGACCCTGTTTGTGCAGTGACCTTCTCCTTCGTCTATTTTCTCAGCCCTCCTTAGACCATGCTTTCTTCATACTTCTGTAATTGCCCTTTTTTATGTTGAGGATGTTGATTTGGAACCTTTGTACCTCTCCCTCACTGAATTTGCAACTCTACCACGTTGAAATTGCTACCTGATGTGAATCCTTAGCTATGAAATCTCATTAATTCTAGGTCCAAAATAGCCTGTTCCTGGATAGATTGTGCATTGTATTACAGTAAGATATAATCCATTAAGCACTCTGCAGATTCATCTTCCATGTTACCCTTGCCTATTTTATTTGCCCAGTCAATATTTAGATTAAATGACAATTGTAATGCCCTTATTATTCGTCTCTATTATTTCCTGATTTATACTATGTCCTACAGAGAGGCAACTCTTCAGAGGCTTATAGATGTCTTCCACCCATAATTCTTTCCCTTGCCATGCATCATTGAATTTGAAACTGATTCCATATTTCAGTCTATTGCATCTATATCACTATTCATCACTGCGCTGATACCTTCAGTTATTAACAGCACTATCCCACCTCCTTTTCATTTTTGCCAATTTTTTCGGAACATCGAATATCCTTAAATATTGAGCTCTCAGTCCTGGTCACTCTGCAACCGCATCTTTAATAGCTATCAAGTCATATTCATTTATATTTAGTTGTGCCATCAACTCCTCTATCTTGTTCCAACTACATTTAGATAAAGAGCCTAAGCTTTGACTTTTTACCATTGTTATCAAGTCTGGTTCAAATTTCCTGCCCATTCCTGTCATTCTTGATTATCATTTGCCTCTTTCACTACTCACTACACTGTTTCTTCTTCAATTTTTAAGCCTCTAGTCCGTTAACCTACCCCCACCCCTCACTAATTAGTTTACAGGACTACCTACAACCCTAAGGGGACCAGGGCTGGGAACTAAATATCCAAAGATGCATGTCCTATCGAAAGGATAGGCAAATGAGCAGAGGGGTTGGGATTGTCTTGTTAGTGAGAAATTAGCTTGAATTGATCAGAGTTAGTAGGTGTAGAATCTGGGTGGAGTTGAGGAACGGTGAAGACTCTGATGGGAGTTACCTACAGGCCTTGTAGCAGTAGTCAGAAGAAAATAAATCAGGAGTTGGAAAAGGCATATAAGAAAGGCACTATTACTATAATCATGGGGGATTTCAGTATGCAGGTGGACTGGGAAAATTGGGTTGGTAGCAGATCCCAAGAAAAGGAATTTATGGATTGTCTAAGAAATGTTTTCTTTTGAAGCTTGTGGTAGAGCCCACTAGGGAACAGGCAATTCTGGATTTGGTGATGTATAATGAGGCAGACTTGATAAGGGAACTTAAGGCGAAGGAATCGCTAGGGTGCAGTCACTATGACAGAATTCACCCTGCTGTTTGAGGGGGAGAAGCTGGAATCAGATGTGACAGTATTACAGTTGAGTAAAGATAACCTCAAAGACATGAGGGGGAGCTGGCCAGTGTTGATTGAAAGGGGAGCCGAACAGGGAAGCAGTGGAGCAGCAATGACTGGCATTTCTGGGGGTAATTCAGGAAACGCAGCACAACTTCAGAAGAAACATACCAAGGGGAGGACAAGGCAACCATGGCTGTCAAGGGAAGCTGGGGACAGCATAAAAGATTAGTGGGAAGCTATAGAATTGGGAAGCCTTTTTAAAAACCGGCAGCGGATAACTTTAAAAAAAGTGTTAAGGTCAGAGAAGATGAAATGTGAGGGTAAACTAGTTAGTAATAGAAGAGAAGAGTGCAAGAATTTGTTTAGATACATAAAAAGTAAGAGAGCAGAAGTGGACGTTGGACCATTGGAAAAGGGGGTTACAGGACTTTGACCCAGCAATACTGAAGGAGCACCGACGTATTTCTAAGTTATGGTAGTCCATGGCTTGGAGGGGCACTTGCAGGTGGTACTGTTCCCATTGTGTCTTCAGCCACTGTCCTTCTCAGTGATGATGGTTGTGGGTTTAGAAGTGCTGTCTAAGGCACCTTTATGAGTTGCTGCACTGCTTGTGGATGATGCACACTGCTACTACTGAGCGTTAGTGATAGAGCGAATGAATGTTTGTGGTGGTGGATGACGTGCTAACCAAATGGGCTGCTTTGCCCTGGATGCCGTCAAGCTTCTTGAGTGTTGGTGGAGCTGCACTCATGCAGACTCCTGACTACTGTGCTTTTAAGAGAGATTTGTTTTGTGCTGTTTCTCTTGTAGAGAGGTGTTGCCACCTTGGTGCTGGAATATCTGCTTCAGAAGCAGCAGATAAACAGCTTAGTGTTTTTTTTTTCTAAATTAGACAAAGGAAGCATGATTGGGTGGAGTCAGGCTCACATAAGCCCAGAGTTTCAGCTGTGCTTTCAGTTGGGGTTTGGAGTTGGCTGTTGAAGCTCTCTCGGTGTTGCAGCAAAAAGCTTGAGTTCTGTCTGTGCTGCTAGCTTGTTTCTTTTGGCGATCCTTTCACCTGGGCTGGAAGGGAAGATAGTACATGAGGAATATCTGTTTTGCTGAATTTGCCTTTGCCAAGGGCGTGTTTGTGGAATGTTGAATTATTGGAACAGTTGATGATTAGTTGTTAAGCAATCATATTATTTTAAGTATTTCAGTAGAGTTAAAGTTATGCCAAGTTTTTTTGTTTGTGTTTTAACTGTGCTGTAAGAATAAAGTGTGTTTTACTTAAAACCTAGCAATTGAATTTGAATCACATCTGGAGCACAGCACCATATACCTGCCTTTAAGCAAAATAAAACATTAGGTTCTAGGCTATCTCCTTGATTTATTTCAAGAGGGTTTGGTCTACCCATAACAAGCCTCACTGCAGTAGTGCTGTGAAAATCAGGCCCTGCAATTTCCAGAGTCATCACAAAAGTTAAAGATTGTAAAACGTACATAGAATTCCTCAATTTACCTGACTGTCAGACCCAAGTTGACAAAGTACGGACCAGGTTTATGTACTCAAGAATTCTTTTCTTTGCAAGTAGATAGACTCCAGCTAACTAAGTATTTATGAACCAGTAGCATGTACCTCTCTCAGTTAAAAGTCTAAACCTCTTCTCAACGCCCATATTTATAATATAGTGTGTATATGTACATGTATAAAATATATATTCATGTACATACACACATGAGATATTACATTATAGAGTCATACAGCTCAGAAACAGACCCTTCGGCCCAACTCGTCCATGCCAACCAAGTTTCCCAATCGGAACTAGTTCCACTTGCCTATGCTTGGCCCATATCCCTCTAAACTCTTCCTATTCATGTACCTATACAGATGCCTTTTAAATATTATAATTGTACCAGCCTCCACCACTTCCTCTGGTGGTTCGTTCCATATATACACCACCCTCTGTGCAAAAATGTTGCCCCTTAAATCCCTTTTAAATCTTTCCCCTCTCACCTTAAACCTGTGCCCTCCAGTTTTGGACCCCACAGCCTGGGGAAAAGACCGTGGCTATTCACCCTATCCATGTTCCTCATGATTTTATAAACCTCTATTAGGTCACCCCTTAGCCTTTGACGCTCCAGGGAAAATAGCCCCAGCCTATTCAGCCTCTCCCTATAGCTTAATCCCATAAATCCCAGCAACATCCTCGTCAATATTTTCTGAGCCCTTTCTAATTTCTCTTCATCTTTCCTATAGAAGGGAGACCGGAATTTAACGCAGTATTCCAAAAGTATAGTAAAATGAGATGAGAAAAGACAGGAGGGGGTTCATATGGAGGTTAAACACCAGCATGGATAAGTTGGGCTGAGTGGCCTATTCTCATGTGGCACGTTCTAGGTATATCTCAGGACTTCATTAGATGGTTTGCTGAATGCAACAGTTTTTTTCCTCTCTTGGCATGATAAGAGGAGTGCTGTCCCTTTAAATTCATTGCCTCAAACTTGAAATCTCCTCTCTCAATTTGGGATAACAGTGAATAAATCAACACTATTTGCATTAGCACCTTAACTGTGAATCTGGGAAGGAAAATGCAAATGTAGGTCGGCTGTGTCAGTCTTACGAGCTAAACCAACTCCACTAAAGATTGCGCCCATCTTTGCAATGAGGTTGCCAAACTCTCCCATGTTGTCCTGAAGTCCCCAGGAGTTAAAGATTTATTTCCTGCACACCGCTGCAAGCAACTAGGGCAGAAAAGTCACAAATTACATAGGATGCAATTTTGTGGCCATTTTCATAGCGTGTTTGCCAATTTAACACCCTTAAGTACACAATTCATGACCACATAAGGGCCTGATACAGTGGAAACAGTTACCCTTTAATTTATTCTGTCCAAACCCTTTACAATATTGCAATTATGACTGCTTCAGTGTGGTATTCTGTCTGGTCAATGGCTCAAGTTTCTGCTGTAGAAGAGGTACTGGATGAGGCTTGAAACCAAAGCTTCAGACTTCGATACAACAGATTTCCCATGCTGCTGCCTCAAAATGCAGCATGGGAACTCCCCACATAGTCCTGGCCCACGTCCATCCCTCAACAGAAAAACAGATATGCAGTCAATACCACATTGTTGCTCACTCCCAGTTGAATGTCATTTTTCAAACTCCCTTTCTCAACATTTCCCCCAAATCTCACCCCCTACCCCTTAGTGCAGCCTGGTTCCTCTGTAATCCCTTCCCCCTCTACAACCCTCTGCCATATTTGCACTGATTTAACTCTGGTCTCTTGAGTATCTCTGATTTGTTTCAGTTGCTCCACTGTAAAGTTGGTTTAAGGTGAGAGGGGAAAGATTTAAAAGAAACTTGAGCAATACTTTCACGCAGCGGGTGGTGCATATATGGAACGAACTACCACCTTAAATGTCTAGAGTTCGCTCCGTGAACCTCTCCATCTCTCTCTTCCTTTAAGGCACTTCTTAAAACCACCTTCTTTGGTCACGTGGCTCAGTGCCAGATGTTGCCTTCTAATGCTCCTGCGGAGTGCCTTGGTACATTTTATTCTATTGAAGGTGCTAGCAATTTGCTGTTGTTTGAGCGAGTTTTGCTTTGTGTGGGTTGTCTGCTGTGTTTCTTATGCTAATACTCTAACGATATTGTTACATTGGCTGCCAAGCATCATGGGACACTTTACAAATGCAAGTTTTACTGTCTTTTGACGTTTGATGATCATCACAGTGCTTATGGCACGCCTCAGTATTAACCCTTTCAGGTCCATATACAGCAGAGAAAGAGCTAATTAAAACAAACATCATGGAAAAGTGACTGGGAAACTATTTTTCCTGAAGGCTCTAAGACCAAACCGCCTGAATCCTAGGGGAGGTGCTGTTATTGCTAGAATATTAATCCAGAGACCCAGGTAACGTTCAACAGCCTCATTCCATGTACACCCGAAATCTCACCCCCAACACCTTTACGTGGCCTGGTTCCTCTGTAATCCCCTCCTGTTCCTCCACCCTCCTGTAATATCTGCCATGGTAGATGGTGGAAATCAAAATTTGTAATTAAGAGCTTAATGGTGACCGCTGAGTAGTTCCTCATTGCTGAGGATAAGTTCCCCTCCAAGCCACTCACCATCCTGACTTGGAAATATAATGCCGTTCTTTCAGTTTCGCTGGGTCAAAGTCCTAGAATTCCCTCCCTAATGGCATTGTGGGTCAACCTACAATGATTCAAGAAGGCTGTTCACCACAGCCTTCCCAAGGGGCAACTAGGGACGGGCAACAAATGCTGGCACAGCCAATCATAGAATCCCTACAGTATGGAATTGGGCCATCCAACCCATCAAGTCCACACCGACTCTCCAAACAGCATCCTAACCAGTCCCAACCCGCTATCCTATCCCTGCAACTCTGTATTTCCCATGGCTGACTCACTTAATCTTCACATCCCTGGACACGATGGGCACTCCATATGGCCAATTCACCCTAATCTGCACATCCCTGGACTGTGGGAGGAAACCCACCAGACACGGGGAGAATCTGCAAACTCCACACACAGTCGCTCGAGGCCGGAATTAAACCCGGGTCCCTGGTGCTGTGAGGCAGCAGTGCCAACCATGGAGCCACCATGAAGCCCTCAAGTCCCGCAAGTAATTTTTTTTAAAAATCCTTGGATTCTGGAAGGGTCCCAGTGGATTGGAAAATAACCAATCTTTCACCTTTTATAAAATAAACTGGAATTAGTTAGCCAGTCAACTGTCATAGGGAAACCGTTAGAATCTATTAATAAGGAGGCGATAGAAAGATATTTAGAAAATTATAATGGGGTCAGGCAGAGGCAGCACCGTTTTGTCTGTTTGACTGATTTATTAGAATTCCGTAAGGATGTAACAGGCAAGGTAGATAAAGGAGAACCTGTGAGATATGCCTTGTCTGGATTTCTAAACGGCATATCCAAGGTTCCTACGTAAAATAGGAACTCATGGCATAGAAGTAACTTAGGTGCATGGATAAAAGATTGGTTAGCAAGCAGAAGATCGGAATAAATCCATCTCTTTTAGTTTAGAAAGTTGTAACTGCTGCTGCAGGGATCAGTGTTGGGGTCTCAATTACTTAGAACCTATATTAATGGTTCGGGTGAAGGGACTGAATGTATGGTTGCTAAATTTGCACCAAGATAGATAGAACAGTAGTCTCTGAAGAGGAGGTACATCACCTGGAAAGGCATATAGGGAGGTTAGGTGAGTGAGAATAAATTTGGCAGATGGCAGTGGGAGAATGTGAACTTTGTCCACAGTTGTACAATCGTTGGTAAGGCCACATTTAGAGTACTGTGTACAGTTCTGGTCACCCTGCTATAGGAAGGATGTTATTTAACTGGAAAGGGTGCAAAAAAGATTTACAAGGATGTTATCAAGACTGGAGGATTTGAGTTATAAGGAGAGGCTGGATAGGGCTGGGACTTTTTTCCCCTGAAGTGTAAGAGGCTAAGACCTCATGGAGGGCATGGATAAAGTGAATAGTCAAGGTCTTTTTTTTTCCCCAGGGTAGGAGAGTCCAAAACTAGAGGGCATAGGTTTAAGGTGAGAGGGGAATGATTTTTAAGGGACCTGAGGGACAACTTTCTCACACAGAGGGTGGTGCATATATGGAATGATCTACCGGAGGAAGTGGTAGACGCGGGTACGGTTACAAGGCAGAGATAGAGAGATATTTGATCAAAAATGGGTCAAGAGTCATAGGCAACACATAGGAAAGTGGAGCTGAGACCACAACTTGACCAGCCATGATTTTACTGAATGGTGGAGCAGGCTTGAAGGGCTGAATGGCCTACTTCTACCCCTAAGTTCTTCATGATCCTACATGTGTACTTAAAAGGAACCTTTCTTGCACAGAGAAATTAATGGACAATACCTGTCAGCAATTTTGGGCCTTCCTACCTTGCTCATGATTAAAAAGCTCCTGATGTAAACATAACATTTCTCTGTGAGACAAGACACCATTAACTCATTATAATTCAATAATTGATTCAACTCATACTAAACCTATTCATATTTATTGTATTATTATTAGAAACAAAAGTTATCCCAATGCAAATCTTTGAAAATGAACCATGTGATTAACTACATAAGTGCAGTGTTCACAGTAGAAGCGAGGAGACAGATTACTGAATGTGGTGTTAAATATGACAGCCTTCAGTCAACGATAGAGGTGAATGTTGAAGATGGTGGATGTGGTGCCAATCAAGCAGACTGCTTTGTCCTGGATGATGTTAGCTTCTTGAGTAGTGTTGGAGCTGCGCCCAAGTTGGGTATAATACTTGAAAAAAACATATGTATTATGGGCAGAGGGAAACAGTTCAGTGGTCCCAATTTGCAGATTCTGCTGCGGTGATTATTATGCTACTCAGAACACTGCTTCTCACTCTCCATTCTCCAGACAGTTTCACTGGTTTGCAAGGGTCACAGAATGGATGGTTCATATTTATGGAACATCTTAGATTTACTAATTAAAAGTCACAGCTTAGAGAAATTGTCGAAGGAGAAATGAGCCAGTTTTCTTTAGGCTTTAGGGGCATTTTATTGTGGAGAACAGAGAGCTGCTGACCTTGTAGAGATCAGATTGTTTCTCTTTGTCTTATTTGCAGCCCCAGGCTGTTCAGCTACCTCAAAACCAATCACATAGCTGTTAGCAGTCAGAAAACCTTTGTCATTGGCATGTGGATTTGCGATCAATCAGTTACTTGCCAGTTGAATCTCCATTTGTACACACCGTTTTCTCCAGCTCATCATCACCTTCTGCTATTAACGTTACTACCCTTTGAGTCTACTCCACCCTTGAAAATAATCACGGCTGATCCCCTATTTCAGTGCCATATTCCTGCTTTCTGTCCATGTCACATGATACCTTTTAAAACCTAAAACTGTATCTGTCTCTTTCTTGAATATATTCAGTAATTTGTCCTCTGAAACCTTCTGTGTGGTTGAGAATAGTACTTCGACTGAATAAATTGTTCTCCACCTCGGTCGTAAATGTTCTACCCCATAATCCTGAGATGGTGTCCCATGATTCTGCAGTCCCAGAGCAGGGAACAAGGTCCTCCCTGCATCTGGTCTGTCCAAGTCTGTCAGAATTTTATACATTTCAATCAGGTCCCCTCACATCCTTCCAAACTCTGGTTCGACTGGGCCTGTATTCACTAATCAGTCCTCATGGGACCGTCCTGCTATCCATGGTATCAACTTAGTGAACCTCCAGGGTGCGCACTCTATGGCAAGTAAATCCTTTCTCAGATGGGAAAACAAGAACTGCATTCAATTGGAACAGCATACTATTAGAATTTTACTTTATTCTGGAATACTTAGTAGTTAAGAAGGAATTGTTTGATTTGTTACTAGTTCTGTTAATTTGTTAAATGTTAGATAAATAAACTGTTACTTGTCGATTGTAAAGTGACTGTCTGGAGTTCATTTTATTTCACCTCCTTTATAACAGACTGGGAGGTGAAAGACAGGTTATACCACTTTTCACATTTCCTTTAACAGAATGCAAGGTGAGGGGAACTTTTTTGGGGGATTTGGTTTTAATTATCAGAGAGGCGTCAACCTCTCCTCTGTAACATTAGACAATTTTACATTAATTTTTTACATAAATTTTTTACATAATTTTGTAACAGTATTGTGCACTTTAATTTGTCAATCTTTGTTCCCATATATTATGATTAATAGTCGCTGTACATCTTGACAGCATGATGCCTAAGGAGGGTGGTAGTGGCTGCAGGGCTGAAGTAACTTGGCAGAGGTTTGGGGGGCTGATAGAGGACTTTTTTACTTTAATATTGAGGATTTGTCATGGTTTGGATGGTGGACAGGAGGTGAAATGTAGGAGATCTTGTTGCATTTTCTTGGCTGGCAGGTGCATTGACATTGTTAAGGAAGCAGTGTGCACTGAGTGAGTCTCCATGGATGGGCTGCAAAATAGCCAGGTATTTCAATTCTAAGCAGAAACCAAACAGGAAAATTTCCTATTAGCAAGTGCTCAATATGCATCTCAAAGAAAATGTTGACCACTGAGGCTTTAAAAACTTGGAATCTGATTAGAAATTCTTTGAGTTGAATGTGACTACAAGCCGGCGACTGATTATACTGGACATGGGGGCAGTACTGACCTTTATACAATGTGAAACTTTTTCAAAGCCGGCAGTAAATTGTTGTTTGAAGTGGAGAGTTTCTCATTACATGACCAATTAAGTTGGGGAATTTCTGTAGCTTATGTGAGCTCTTATGGCACAGTAGTAGAGCCCCTACCTCTGAACCAGGAGGCCCAGGTTCATGTCTCGTTTGCCCAAGAATTGTGTGATAACATCTAGTTAGGGTTGAAGCTTAGCTTCCAGCTTGCCTATGACTGCATAATCAAGATGATGTGCTGTTGCTTGAGTTTTTAATGGTAAGAATCACATTTTTATTAAATACATATTTCCATTAAGTTTAACTCTGGTGATGCTGTTGACGATTTGCCTTGAATGAGAGAACTTTCAGCAGTGTTAATACTATGCTTAAAAATTGCACCAAGGCTAACCTTGTTCCAATATGACTACGCCACTCCTTAAACTCCTAAATTCAATTGGCTGGGCAAAGGAAGATATTGGATCTGGTTTCAGCCATTTGGGAGCCAGCTTTTACATTGGGGTGCTACCTCTCTGCACCCCAGCAATAGAGGGTTAAAACACTTGCATCATAGTAAGAATTGGCTTTATTTTTGTAGAAAAAAATCAATTGACTATTACACGGGTAGAGAAGATTGCATTTATAAAGAGCTTAAGTCACTTCTTTTGAATCATTTCAAATGTGCTTCATATCCATAAATTACTTTAAAGTGTTGCCAATGTGCTACAACTTCCTTTGGGAATTCGACAAATGCTTGAGAAATTTGCAGTGTTGTGGAAAAACAGCAGAGAATTAATTGGATAACTTGTTAAAAAGCCAGTATAAACATAAAGGGCTGCAAGGTTCTACGACCTCAATGCTGCTTATAATTGGTGCTATGGGAAACCTCCTAAACTAGGCAAACTGGGCCTTGGTTTCAGCTTATCTGGATGAAGATTATGAGAAGATGGGTCAAGTGTTTGACCCTGAAAATCTTTGAACCCCTGGATCTGCAGACAGTCTGATAATTAATGCTACTTTGGCAACAATTCTACATTTAATGCATTATAGCTGCCAAAAATTGAATTCGTCATGTCCAAGACGCTATTAGCTTAGTCTTTAAACTTTGTACTTTTATTTGGTAGCGCAACAACAGCAATTAATAAGCTAGTCAAGTAAGAATAGTGGAAGGAATCAATTCTAGATGCACCAGAAGTTGTGAACTTTGACTTTCGCTGTATTATGTGAGAGCATGGACATGGGTGTAAAGTTTGATCTGTTTTGTTGGAAGGAGTTTTGTGAGAGCTAGTCATTCAACATATGTTTACTTTCGTGGTCAGTTATTGAGGAAGAAAATCAGTCAACATTTAAGGCTGTATTGGGTAGATGAATAAAAGTTAAGGGATGTAGTAACAAGTTATAAAAGTATAATTATGGTTATTTGCTTAAGTGGAGGATAAACACCAAAAATGGCATGTTACAACATTGTGACTTCTATTTTTGTGCTCATCTGTGTCAGTGAGTGACATCAAGCTATTTAGCAGAGAGGTCTCTACAACCAAACCTGATGTCCTTGCCCCAAAATACAATGCATGCTCTTTTTCACCAATCCATTGCTAGGTCTTTAGCTGATTGTTGTATCACACCAGAACTGAACTTACTGCTCTGTGTCCCCTGAATACATCATTAAGGAACAAAGAAAATGGATGAAAATTAATATCGTTGGATCATTATTAATTCGTGTCCAGGAACTGAAAGCTTCTTGTAGACAGTATAATTGCTTGGAGCATATTTCCTCTTGCAGAAGTATCTAGAACAAGGGGTCACAGTTTAAAAATAAGAAGTCTTTGAGACAAATAGGAGGAAGAATTTCTTCTTGGGATCATTTGTCTTCGGAATTCTCTACCCCAGAAAGCATGGAGGTTGGGTCATTGAATAAATTAAGTGTAGGGTTGAATAGATGTTTGATTCACAAGAATCTGCAGAGTTGAGATTATGTGAAGGAGACAAAGTGGAGCTAAGGCTACACTTGGATCAGAGATAATCTGTTTGAAAGGTGTACATGGTTTGAGGAGCCAAATGGCTTCATTCTTTTCCGATTTCTTATAATATTACATATATGCTTGAGGTTCAGATAGTGGGTGCCTCTGGTAACTAGGCTAAGATGAAGATTCTAAAGGACCAAGAGCATCTTTTGGGTATGATTCTAAACTTTATCATGCCATTAGCTGTGTCTCCGTTGATTTGTCATGAATAGCTGCTTTGTCATGAACAGCTACTTTTGTACAGACTTTGCAAGACAGCTTTTGGAGCACCTTATTTTGCACCAACTTATCTGTAGGTAAAATGGGGAAATCTCTTGGTAATCTTTTATTACAAGGATAATGAAGAAGAGGAGTATGTGAAGATGCCAGCCACGTGACATTTCAACACAAGATGTCCACCCAGTTTTCAGCAGAGATGAAATTACTGATTGAAGGAATTCTGTGTGAATAGCTCTGATTCACCTGAACAGCTATAATCTGCCTTCTATCCAGTTTGTTATACAAACATGGTACAGTCAACACATACTACTATTTTAACGTAGGGTGTGTGGTTTCCTGAAACTCTAAGAAGGTTTAACTCTTCTCACACATACTTTGGATGATAAAAAATTCACTTTGCCAGTATGAAATCCCACACTTATTGCCCTGTGCCCTTGTTTGCTTTGAGATGAGGCGAGAAATAATGGAGACAAGACTGTAATACATTGGAATTGTCTTTTTGCCCTAAAAGACACAAGAATTCTCCTCCCCTGTCCTATGTGAACGGGCACTACACACCCACCCAACATTCATAACGTCTGGAGTTATTTATTAATTAACTGTTTTAATCGCCATTTTTAAAAAATGGCAGAATAAAATATTTGTCTCTCACAGCTTCCTAATTCATGTTATATAATTGGACAGGCTGTAATATTACTGCCTTCCCTTTGATGAACTTTTTCATGTACTTGGTCATGAAGGACATTGGAAAGGATGCCATGATTTTATTGCATTTGCTTGTCCCAGATACTTTAACAAAATGGTGTAACATTGTTATAACTTACTCTTGCATCAAGTATGAAGGTATTTGAATGATCAGACCTTGCTTTCTTCCCAAGGCTTGTGTTGTAGTTGTGGCAGTTGGGGTGTTTGATGAGTTAAGATAAAAATTTCTTCTCGGTGGAATTCTCTGCTGCTTAAGCATGTGAGCTTGATGACGAGCATAGACCTCAACCCATGAGTATGGGAGGAAAATATGTTCTTGTAAAAGCAAAGAATAAAACAGAGGAAGAAAACATTGTATCAGAGATAATGCTAGTTACTACACTGCTCCAACAAGATAGAACCTGTATAATGATGTATTACTCAAAAGTAATTTAAATTCAATTAAGCATTTTAATTAATTTGTTACTGATGAAATAATATTACCCCTCCCTGTTTTAAAAGTAATTTTTCTTTCACTCTTTAGGCATGCTGAAAAGCAGCAAGTAATTGGGTCATCACTATCGCTTTTGAATACAGTAGTATTTTTTACCTCTAAAAGCTGAGAGCATTGTGAGGACAAGTAGAAGGTAAACTTTTCTGTCACTTTGAAAGTGGTATTAGGTCATTTGAGTTTACACTTCTGTACTATACTGATGTGGCTATTATAGCTCCAAATCAGTGTAACACATGCAGACATGGCAGTCCATTGCGTTTATATTACAGTTCAGACTCCACTGCAAAGTAGGGGCAGCCTTGTTTTATTCTATTGGCTTTCAGACCAGTAGAGTGGCAAGTATTTCATGCTAACTTTTTCTGCAAACACATGCATTTTTGCTTTTTTTTTCTTCTGCGCTGTCAGAAATCTGCAATTGCATTGCCTCCCTCTGATTTGGTCCTGGCATAATATGGGGACAAAGAGCTGGATTTACTTGAAAGCTGGGACCTGTGTCATGTACCTGCCAAGGAGGGTTTGAGTCTTCTCATCAGTTTCAGTTCCTCTCTGCAAGAAGTCGTGCCACTTGCTTTCTGCCAGTCTGTTTTCGCATTAACAAACTATTCCACAAGAAATAGCTTATCCTTTTCAGCTTTGGATGTCAATTGGGAGGCTTCTGAGTAGAAAAGTCTTACTACTGGCTAAACTCTATTATTGCGCTCTGTACACATAGAAAGTTGCTTCCAACAAGCTGTTTACTCAGCTCAGTGGTTTCACCTACAGGCAGCTTGACAACTGCTTCACCAACAAATTAT
>JAHRHZ010000091.1:12062204-12100795 GCA_024137785.1 Ginglymostoma cirratum | reverse complement strand
CACACACACACACACACACACACACACACACACACACAATCCCCCGAGTCTTTCCACTACAAGCTGATGTGGGTGTACTGAGGAAGCAAGTGGTGATGGAACTCAACCATTTGTTTGGGAGTCAGGTCATCTTCTAACAATGCTACTGGACTGCACCAAATTGTTTAGGTTTTAACCTTTTTTGATGACTGTACCCCTGGATCGGGGGAAAATAGCAGGACACAATCTAAAAATTAGAACTGAGCTATTCAGGAGATAAATCAGGAAGCACTTTTTCAGTATGCTTTGCATCGGAATAATCTGGAATTCTCTTGCCTTAAAAAGCTGATGATGCTATAACAATAAATTTTAAGTAAAAGTATGAAAGGCTGTGCACCTCAGGCAAGTAAATGGAGTTGACCTATAGACCAGACGCAATCAACTTGAATGGCAAAACAGGCTTGAGAGACTGAATGGTCTCCTCCTGTCAATTTTTTTTCTAAACAGTTGCTTTGCGTCCACTACAGGTTCATATGCATCAAGTGTCTATGGCTGGAAGTCCACCAGTCTCCTTGACTGAACAGGCTCAAGTAAAGCTCATCACAATTACTGATGATTTAGTTCAGCAACTAGCTGAACAACAGGTATAGTCTATTTGTTCCAGCTACTAATGAAAGTAATTATAAATGCATAAAGTCTGTTACATGGACAGTAGTTGCAACTGTATTGTGAATCTTATCAGTCAGATTAAATTTGAACGGCTTTAGTTAGTTTTGTTTTGAACACTTCATTTTGCTTTTATGTTCATTTCAGGATCCTTAGCTGAAAAATATTTAGCTGTATTTCAAAGAGATAGTAAGAACTGCAGATGCTGGAGTCAGAGATAGCACCATGTGGAGCTGGTGCAACACAGCAGGCCAGACAGCATCAAAGGAGCAGGAAAGCTGATGTCTCGGGTCGGGACCCTTCTTCAGAAATGGGGAGGGGGAAGGGAGCTCAGAAATAACTTTATGCTTGAGAAAACTTTAGGAGCCAATCAATGGTGATTGAAACTTAAAATCTTGCCATGCATTTTTCTTTTGATGGAACAAGACCATTGAATAAACTGTGACCCTGAACTTTGAATGTGAAAAGAGAACTGCATGGCTCATTCTAACCAGCAAGTAAACAAGAGAACACCAGGATGAAAAAAAAACCTGTTTATCTGGGCAGTCAACTTACTTATACGGAACCCTGAAACACATGCAACCTACTTATATGTGCAATAACTTCAATACAAATTTCTCAATTGTGAATCTGGGTGTCTTTTGCATGCAACAAGAAATCCTCATGAGTGTTATGTGGAGAACAAAAATGTAAAATGCACTTTTCTAATTATTTTAAACAATAAGTTCCCCTCCAAATCCCTGACTTGGAAGTATATCCTTCACTGGTTCTTCACCATCACTGGGACAAAATCCTGAAACTTCCTTCCTACCACCACTGGGTGTACCTACCGCTATGGACTGTAATGATTCAGGACAGCCACACTCTGTGAAAAAATAATGCAGAAATCTACTAATCCATGGTGTCTTTTTTTAATGTCTGAAACTATTTTACTTTTTTTCTAACCCTTAAAAGTTTTGCTTTTCCAGAGGCCATTTCGTTTGGTCTTTTATGTTCAGACCTGTATTTGAATTCTGTTCTGAGCAGTGTTCCTCCACACCAGGCTTTTCACTTAACAAATTAGAAGAAAATAAAAGCAGCTGGTAAAGCAAAACTTCTTCTACCTCGGTTTCCTTTGAAACAGTTTTCATGAAATCCATTGTTGCTTTTGGCATAGTTTAGGATAAAAAAGGTTGCTTCTGAAAAGGCACAAAATAGCTTACTGAAAACTGGGGCTTGTGAGTGCCTTATGTGTTAGTTCCTAAATCAGCATCCGCTGAAGAGGTAAGGCTTCATAAGCTTGAGGACAATATCCATTTGTGTTATACTGGCAGAGCCATCTTTTAATACACGTGCACTTGAGGCAAACTGTTACATTCTGCGACTTTTGCCTGTTTGACCTAGAAGTGATTGTCATGTTCATTTTATTTTTCCTGTATGAAATTAGGTTTGTTTTGCAATATTAATTCACTTCTCTAACTTGCAGTAGTAATAGTTAGGCTGTTTGTATATTTCAGTGAGATTTATAATATTGGTTTTAGTTTTATCCATTAAACTCAACAGGAGCCCTAGCTAAGAAGTCATTCGAATTACCATTTGAGGTGTGTTGGGTTAGATTGGCAGTGGGGATCTAAGAGAATTGCAGAGTTTAGAGTTTTGGTTTCCTTTATGTAAAGATAATTTATATTACGTTGATATAAGTGCTAGGCTGAGAGTTTTGAGGCTGCAATATTAAGGGGCAAAGAAGACCTGCTGAAAGAACTAGCTGTAATTTTTTGACTCTGCCCTCAAACCCTAGGCTCCTCAACTTGCCGAGATAGGGAAATTTGGGACTAACTATCTGTTCTCTGGTTTTGCTGCCAAGTTTTGTTTGATTTGGACTGCTTGGAAATGTTTCACTGTATTAGTAGTGCTGTTATAAATGCAAGTGCTCATTGACACAAGGGATTTGGTGAAATTTGCATGTCATTTTTCAGAAGAGCCTCAAGGTTGGTCAGTATACTCGTAAATTCATTTATTGAAAGTAACTGGGATGGAAAGCAGATCATGTGAAAACTGGAATCATTCTTGGTGTAGTAACCAGCATCTGTTTGAAGTTTGATTATAGAAACAATGCAAGGGAATTGCATCATCATTTTAGAATGACACTCCAGATAAGTTTGTGACGACTTCGTCTTGAGTATGTTTGGTGAAATAATAAGCAGTTTCTGAAATAATCCAGAAACAGAGAAATAATTAAATCTGCTTAACCGTATTTATGATGCCTCTCTATAAAGAGCGATCTCATCCTCTAATAACACATGTAATGTCATATGCATCAAGTAAATAGGCTAGGTGATAGGTATTGGGAAGGTTGTTGGAATTTAAGAAATAAAATTGTAATGGAGATGAAGACATGAAAGAAAATTGGAGCAAATGTTCCAAAAGGTTGAGGTAAGGTAGGCAGTTTTAATATAGTAAATAGACATTGGAATGGTAGAAGTGAACTGTGTACCTTATGAAAAAGTACCTTCCAGAAAAGTAGGACCTTAATGGAATTGATGGCTGAACACAGAAGTTATCAAGTATTTGGAAAATTGTCAAAAGCAAAGTTAACCATGTGTTCGGGGTATTCATATTCATACATACGTACCATGCTAGTTGAATCATGTTATTATCAGACAAGTCGAGACGTGTTATCGTGTGCACCATAAATTGAAAAGAACATTGATGCATTTGTGAGGAGCAGCATGGTGTAGTGGTAATCTAAGTATCTAATTGGTAAAGAGGCTGGCAGAAGCACGCTTTTATTTCCTTGACAACCAGAGTGATCAGTGGCATGATTTTATAAATTACCAAGAGGTATAGAAGTTTTGGATGCAAGCAGGGGATTTTGATAGAACGGTGTTGCATGAGAAAACATGGTTTTACAAAATTAATAAGTATTGAGTTGAAATGGAAATTATAAGCTTCCTTGTACATTGCTGTAAGTTTCTGGAACACCCAGGATTGACAAGTTCAATTAAAAACAAACCAATTGGTTATCTCCTAGGGATGGAAGTAAGAGTTATGTCAAAGCCTTTTGACGTTCAAGGGAGAGCTCCCTTGTTTAACATGTGCTAACTAAAACACAGAAGGAATATCTTTGGTGATTTACTTTTGCCAAATTAGTAAAATTATTGTGATAGATGCAGCATTCGTAGTCTTCACCAATTTCAATTTGTTTTTTTGCTCCATTTTCTTAGTTTTAGCCAGGAAGTGAAACTCAGCTCAGTCTGGCTTCAGTTCATCTTCCATGCTATTATAAGCAACGATTACAATAGTGGAGCCATTTGAAATTCTGGCTATTTCAATCTCCCAGCTGAGCAGGGTATTAAGAATGAGGCACCAGTGGGAAATGAATAAAAAGGAAAAAAATGGTGGAGGTGCCGTATTTTTTAAAAATCATTTTTAAAGTTAACTTTAATTGCAATGGACAGGGATGCTTTTCATAAAAAACATTAAAGTTAGATGTGCCTTTTTTTTTATTTTTATTATTGTATATTTCCTGGCAACTTCCTCACAGGTCTCCCACTCTCAAGGGACATTATCTACTGTAGCTCCAGGAACTGTAATAGGACGACCAATAATGACCAGTACCCCACAGAGGATTCAGATTGTTCCCGCAGACCCTGGTGTCACAGTAGCTCAGCGCATTCAGGTAGACTTTCTCTTACTAAATGTGGTGAAAATAGCCTAACAGTTGCATGTACTTGAGCACTAAAACCTGCTCCATCCATACTATTTTCAGCCTTTGCAAAAGGTATATAAGCAGATGAAGAAGTCTGGCTTCCCTCATCATGTAGGTAGTTACTGGTCTGTGTGGTGTTGTACCTCCTTGCATTGTGCTGCCAGTACTTTTTAACTAAATAAATTGTCTGTCTCGTTGGCCATTAATTTCTGCACACCTAAAATATTACAGCGTTATATTTGGTTATTCCTCGCCTAGCGTTTGATGGGTGTCAGCTACTAAACAATACATTTTTATTTGTAGATTGTCACTGATCAGCAGACGGGCCAGAAGATTCAAATTGTCACGTCGATGGATCATGGTGCGAGCAAGCAGTTCATCTTAACAAATTCAGACGGCACACCATCGAACAAAGTGATTTTAGCCAGACCTGATTCAGGACAAGGAAAAGTCATCCTGGCCACACCTGACTCTGCAGGCCTCAACCAACTCATTTTTACATCTCCTGATGGATCAGCACAGCATATACAGGTGCAGTGAACGTAAATGCAGTGACCTTTGTTATTAAAAAACTATGTATGTAGCATTGAATTGAATTGAAATAATGCATTTGCCCATTGTATTCTTAACTTCTCAACTTTCTTTGGATTTCTGTTTTGCTTGCTTTTGGATGAGTGCCGTTGGCAAGCTCAATGCAAGTCCATTCCAAGTTGCCTTGAAAACATTGGTGGGTTGTCTTCCTGCCACAATTAACGAGCCATGGCATAGCCAGCTCCAGAATTCAGTACATTCCTGAAGCGTGAATGGCCCTGCCACTTCACAGCAACTAAGGTCAAATTTTGCCGAAGATATTCAGAAATGCCTCCCAACTAAAATTTCCGCCTGATATTTCATTTTTCTTCCAATCCCTCGTTATAAGTTTGGCTAAATCTCCCAGAGTGTCTGTTAAAATTATGGCAAGAAATCCAGAGAATTCTAATAAATTCTAGTCCTTGATCCTTTTACTGTATTGAATTAAAAGAGGGGTGAAAAACTTATATATTTTTGCCTTTGTAGATTGTAACAGATACCGCTTCAGGAGAGCAAAGTGCAGTCAAACCGCCACTGGAGTTTTGTGTAGTTTGTGGGGACAGGGCTTCCGGTAAGGCAATGCTTCTTCATTCTCTGACAAATATTTAAATACTACTAATTTGCAGAGATGTTTGATTACATGGAAATAATACTTCTAACTTGTTTTGTGGCTATGTGGTTGCTTTAATCACATGCAGTTTAGTGCTTTTGAGTTAGATAAAGGTGAGACATTGTGAATCTGGAGGCTTGCCTGACTCCTTGGTTTGTCACTTTTGTGCATTTCTGTACCCATTTGAAAAAATTGGAATACAGTTGTCTGCCCATTGCCTATCAGAAAAGCATTAATTGCTCTGAGAGTCTGTTTGGTCCTTCTTTCTCCTATCTCGTTGGTCCCATGAAATTCTTTGATAGGCTGAGAGCTGGTGATGTGTAGAATGAAATAATGGCCTTTGGAAATTCCATGTTAGTTGGTGGACAGTCTGCTATGTGGTTCTAGGATTTTACTCTCCTAGTCTCCCTGAAAGAGTCAAATAGTGTCAACAGCATTTAAATATGTGAAGCAACAGTAAATTATCTTTGTAAAGAAAATAAATTTTCTTTATGTAGTGTTCTAAGGTAATTTAATGCCCCCCCCCCCAGGAGCATTATAAAACAAAGTATGACACCAAGACTCCTACAAAGATCATAGGTCTGATAAGCAAAATCTTTGGCCAAACAAATAGGTTCTGACACCTTCTGATCTTCCCTCCATCATGAAGTCAAAAGTGGGGATGTTCAGAAACGACTGCACAATGTTTAACACCATTCGTAACTTATGATAGTGTAGCAGTCTGTGGCCAAATGCAACAAGGCCTGGAAAGCACCCAGGCTTGGGGTGGCAAGTACTGTGTAAGATTTGCCACTCAAGGCAATGACCATCCTCAAGAAGAGATCTCTGTCTCAAACCTTGACACTCGATGTCATTACCATCACTGAATCCTCACTATCAAAATCCTGGGAGTTATCATGGACCATAAACTGAATTGAATCAGCCATAAAAACACACTGGCTACAAAAGCAGGTCAGAGGTTAGGAATTCTGTCATAAATAATTCATCTCCTGTCACCCCACTTGCCAGGATAGATGCAACTCCAACAACACCTAAGAAACTTGACATCGCACAGGACAAAGTAGCCCACTCAATTGGCACCACATCCACACATATTCAGTCCCTTCTCCACAAGTGCATGGTAGCAGCAATGTGTTCATCTGCAAAATGCATAGAAATTCTCCAAGGCTCCTTCAGAATCACTGTCCAAACCCACAACCATTTCTACCAAAAAGGAAAAGGGCAATAAGTAAATAGGAACATCATCACCTGCAAGTTCCTATCTACGGCGCACACCATCCTGTCTTGGAAATATATTCTTGTTCCTTTGTTGCTGGATCAAAATCCTGGAACTACCTTGCTAACGGAATTCTGGGTATACCTACATCACAGACTGTAGTAATTTAAAACAAAAGGTAGCTCACTGTCACTTTCTAAGGCATTTAGAGATGGGCAATAAAATGCTGTCCCAGACAACAAAACTCAAATCCCCAAAATGAAAAAAAGCCTTAAAGGAAAAATAAATGCGTGAGAGTAGGGAGACAGACAGGAAGGGAATTCCAAAGTTGCCATTTAGACAACTGAAAGTAACCAGTGTTGGAGCAATAATAATTGGGAATGTGCAAGATAACTCGGAGGCAGAGAGAATTAGAGATAGTGATGGACAAGGCCAGTGGCGAGGGATTTGAAAAAGATCAGAATTTTGAATTCAAGGTGTTGCTTGACCAGGTGCCAGTGCAGGTCAGTAAACACTGGGGTGGTAGGAGAGCAGGAGTTGCTATTATTTATGAAACTGGCAGAAACATTTTGGATGACCTTAAGTTTATGAAGAATAAAATGTGGGAGACCAGACTGGAGTGAGAGGCTAGATGAATCAACAACATAGATGAAATTTTCATAGCCGATGAGCTAAGACTGGGTAAAGATGAGTGTTGTTGAAGAGATGGAAGTACCTGGTCTTTATGGAGATACGGATGTGAGGTTAGAAGCTTATATCTGAATTAGATGTGACATCAAGGTTGCAAACCGATTAACTTAACCCTCAGCTGTTGCCAGGAAGGGGCTAGGAAGCAAAGTTTGGAGCAGGGACCAAAAGCAATTATTTTATTCTTCCCAATATTTAATTGGAGGAAGTACAAGAGAAAGGTGGTTAAAGAGTGGAAACAAAATGGCAGGTTCCAAAGAATTAGAGTGGGAGAGAAGTAAAGTCACAGTTGAAGAAATAAGCTATTTCTTTTTGGCTGTAGTGGTTTTCAGCTAAGTTACAGACTGTTGATTCTACTCTCTTGTACTATTTGTGTACTGACCATTCAAACAACTCAGTGTAAAGACGGCATGTAATTGGAAGATCTGTGGCTTTCGCAAACCTTTTTTTCTATCTCAATCTAAACTTTACTGTCAAGAGAAATGCTAAATTCTGTCATTTTCATTAACACCTTAAGCATGGAACATTGAAGTACTGTGCTATGGGTCGCAGTTCTGTGTGAATTTAAGCCTAGACAGATCTGGAGCTGACTGAGGCCATTAATGTGTGCATTGATCATATATGTCTCTACATTTCTTTTCCTGGTAACTGCTGTAACACATTTTCTTAATAGAAAACTGCAACTGTTTAGCACTTTTGAATAAACCAGTAATTTTTTTTTAATCCCCTCTGATCTTGCTTGTATATTTAATACCGGGATGCTAGTCTTTTGTTCTTTCCCCTCTGTGCTTTATATAGGACGCCATTACGGAGCAGTGAGCTGTGAAGGTTGTAAGGGCTTTTTCAAAAGAAGCATAAGGAAAAACTTGGTGTATGTTTGCAGAGGATCGAAAGACTGTGTTATTAACAAGCACCACCGAAATCGTTGCCAGTACTGCCGGCTGCAGAGGTGCCTGGCATTAGGGATGAAGCAGGACTGTAAGTGAATGGCTGGACCTCCAAATGATTTGAGCCCACTTACAAATTAAAAGTAGCTGTATTAACCATTGTGATGCTGTCTGCTTTTCAATAGCTGTTCAGTGTGAACGGAAACCAATTGAAGTTTCACGAGAGAAGTCTGCAAACTGTGCAGCCTCAACTGAGAAGATTTATATCAGGAAGGATTTGCGGAGTCCTTTAGCTGCAACACCTACCTTTGTAACAGACAAAGAAAGTGCAAGGTACTAGATCTACCATCCACAGATATAAAAGGAACAATGTTAAATCTGGAAAAGAGACGATCATAGTAGCAACCGGTATTAAACGCTGGGATGTCCAGAATTGGTGTGGAGAAAAGGTTTAGGATTTGAAAACAAAAAGTAACATGATAAAATCCACCTACGCTCAGTTCGCGACAAACGACTACACCTCACAGTCGCGAACCGCTTCAACTCCCCCCCTCACTCCTTGGACAACATGTCCATCCTGGGCCACCTCCAGTGCCACAACGATGCCACCCGAAGGTTGCAGGAACAGCACTTCATATTTCGCTTGGGAACCCTGCAGCCCAATGGTATCAATGTGGACTTCACAAGCTTTAAAATTTCCCCTCCCCCGACAGCATCCCAAAGCCAGCCCAGCTCGTCCCCGCCTCCCTAACCTGCCCATCCTTCCTCGCACCTCAAGCCCCACCCCCACCTCCTGCCTACCAGCCTCATGCCGCCTCCTTGACCTGTCCGTCTTCCCTGGACTGACCTACCCCCACTGTAACTCCCCACCTGCACTCACCTTTACTGGCTGCATCCCCACCTCTTTGACCTGTCTGTCTCCTGTCCACCTGTCTTCTCCTTTATCCATCTTCCATCCGCCTCCCCTTCTCTCTATTTATTTCAGAATCCCCTTCCCCTCCCCCATTTCCGAAGAACAGTCCAGACCCGAAATGTCAGCTTTCCTGCTCCTCTGATGCTGCTTGGCCTGCTGTGTTCATCCAGCTGTACACCTTGATATCCATGATAATCCATGAGGTTAGAATGCTGTTTGCTGCAATAAAGATGGTTCAATTGCTAAGTCCTCTTTAGAGTGGGCATTTGTGATAAAGCATTTCAATGCAACAGGTTCTTGGCCCAGAATCCTATAATTGCTACTGTTGATTTTCTTCCTACTTGTTGTACAAACAATAAATTAAATGCAGTCAATTAGCGTAACAGTCAGTTTTGAAGTACACCATTTTAATATTCTTATTCACATTATTGGAAAACAGAAACTCCTGGGAATGCTCAAAGAAACTTGCTAATTTATCCAGAGATGATAACAATGTAAAATGCTGAAAATACTCAGGTTAGGCAACAGCCCTGAAGGAAGATCATTGATCTATAATGGTTTTCCTTCCACAGTGCCTGACTGCTGAGTTTTTTCAGCATTTTCTGTCTTCATTTCTGGTGTCCAGCATCTGCATTATTTTGCACATGTATTCAGAGTAGACACCTAACCTGGTGTTAGGGGCGGAGGTACTGTATGCCCTTCCAGTACTCCCTTTATGGTTCTGTATCTGATGCTGGTGACATAAGATAGCTCCCTTACTGGTCAAGTGGAGTTGACGGTGCTTGGGTAGGAATTTAATAGTTTGACTGAAGAAGGAGTGAATTCTGTCATCACGGTTGTTGTGTGCATACAAATTACTTGCACTTTTATTTCTAAAAGGTCTGCAGGTCTGCTGGAGCCTGGAATGTTGGTAAACATACAACAACCACTGCTGAAGACAGAGAGTGCTATGCTGCTTGCAGCTGAGAGTAAGGTGGGATGTTGTTGCAACTTAGTCTAAATTTCATGATATCCTTTAAGCTCTACTTTTAGAGGACAAAACCTTTGTGAACTGTCCTTTTCGTTTCAGGCTGAAACCTGTCAAGGTGATTTAAGCACTCTTGCAAATGTAGTAACATCACTTGCAAACCTAAGCAAATCCAAGGATCTGTCTCAAAGTAGTGCTGATTTATCAGGGATTGATGCCTTAAGTAATGGAGATACTTCTTTATCAGAAATGCAACAAGATGATCAGTCTGCCAGTGATATTACAAGGTAATTATAATCTGTTAAGTCACAACGAATACTGGAACTGCTTATAACAAAAAGTGTGCTGGAAAATGGTGAGTAGAGAAGCAAAGTTTCAGGGTGGAAGACAGACAAGATTAAATGACAAAAGTGGTGATGGTACAAGGCGAAAGGAGATGGTAATTGGTCAGTCGAAAAAAAAAATAGGTGTAGGTGGTGTCAGCAGAATCATTTCTAACCGCTGCTGTCTGTGAGTGATTATGATCTGAAACTGTCAGAAGGGTTCCTGTAGTGCAGTAGTAGTGTCCTACCTCTGAACCAAGAGGCTCATTTTCAAGTCATACCTGCTACAGAGGTTTGTCATAACATCGCTGAACAGGTTAATTAAAATATCTTTAAAACTGATTAGGAGGGATTTCCAGGATTTTGAAGGAATAGTGATATATTTCCAAGTCTGGATGGTGAGTGGCTTGGAGAGGAATTTGCAGATGTCAAAATCATACCTTAGAAATCGTACAACCTTTTGAAAATCCAAGATGTATCCTTAAAATGTACACCAAACATCCCATCGTTATTCTAAATTATTTTGGCGAATTATAGACTTTATGGTCCCAAATGTTAATTGCAGATATCTGTAAGCCTTTTCAATCAGTTGATTTATTTGTAGTCTTCATCATACTATACGTGATATCAGTAAAGTAGACGTATGACCCAAAATGTTACTTTAGTAAAACATACCTGTGTTTTCTGATTGTTGGTATTTCAGGGCATTTGATACACTAGCAAAAGCACTAAACCCTGCAGAGGGGCAGGCTGTTCAGAACTCAGCAGAATGCATGGATACTTCTGGTGCCAACATCCAGCTAATTAGTGGAGAACAGTCTCTACCTGTTGTCGAGATTGAGGGTCCTCTTCTCAGTGATGTGCATGTCGCCTTCAAGGTATGGTTGTCTGTGTTCCATGCTAAAGTTATTCTGACATAGGATGTTAAATTTCATTAATGTTTTATAAATTTCTAATGGATGTGTTGCAGTGTGTTCTACTTGCCTGTTTCGCCTTTTCTATGTGGTGCCATTGGATCTCTTTCTCTCTCTCGCGAGAGCAGATAACATTTGTTGAATGTTTCATGCAAAAGCTAGCATCCATGACTTGAATGAAAGAGAATTTGCATTTTTATACCTTTTCTGACTATGATGTCCAAAGCCTCTTATAGCCATCTGAGGGATGTGACAGCCTAGTGATAATGTAATACAGAGATTCCGGTATTTTCTGACCTGGGCTCGAATTCGCCGTGGCAGATGGTGGAATTTAAATTTAGTGAAAATCTGGAATTCAAGAGTCGAATGAAATGGTTGTAAGAACATACCTGTTTCATTAATGTCCTTCAAGGAAGGCAACTGCCATCTGTACCTGGACTGGCCGCCTTGTGACTCCAGACACGCAACAATGTGGTTTGTTTTTACTGCCCTTAGTTTCCATATAGTTATATCAACTGCTAGGAAGTCTTGAAAAAGGAATGGAACTGGACAGGCCACCAGGCATTAAGACCCAGAAACAACAATAACAAATACAGCCCTGTTGACCCCTGTCTGATGGAATAGTCCAGCAATGGCCTGATATAGTCATACTCACAAAATCATATCTTGCACATAACATCCCATTCCTGGGTACGTCCTGAGCCACCAGTAGGACAGATTGAGCATAGGTGGTGATGCAGTGTTATACAGTTGGGAGAGAGCTGCCTAGGGGTCCTCAAACAAACGCAAACAGAAATTGCTGAAGAAATTCAGTATCTCTGCATAAATGCTGTTCAACTTGCTGAATTTCTCCAGTAATTTCTGTTTTTGTTTGTTTCAGATCACCACATCACAGTTCTTTGTTTTATTCTGGAAGTCCTCAATATTGACTCCAGGTCCCATTACATCTCAAGGCCTCATGGCATCAGCTCATACTTAGCCAAGAAAACCTTCTGTTGACTACTATGTACCATCCCCTCTCAGCTGCTGAATCAGTACTCCTCCATGTTGAACAACACTTGCAGGAAGCTCTGAGGGTAGCAAGGGCACAGAATGTACTCTGGGTGAGAGATTTCAAAATAAAGGACATTACTGCTAGACTGCATGTGCAGTAGGTGATGGAGTAACATACTTGACCTCATCCTCATCAGTCTGCCTGCTGAAGATGCATCTATCCATGACAGCATCAGTATGAGTGACCAATATTTTTGATGTGTTGTCAGTTGTGATGGAGAGAAACGTGGCTGTCAGTTTGCACGTGGCAAGCCCCAAGCAATTAGCCGGATAACCCATTTTCATTGATAGGGGAAAGTTGATTAGGACACAAGGCAATCTTCTTGCTCTGATTTAAGTAATACAATGGGATATTTTTGTACTCACCTGACAGAGTAGCTATGTCCGCAGTGGAACATTACATAAAACAAATAGCATCTGTGACAATGTAGCACCACTTATCTAAAGCATTGAAGGGTTAGCCTTATTTATAAGCTGAGGTCTTTGATGTGACTAATATCCACCATCAATCAAGAGTGCTACTACTGAACCATAACTAATACTTAAAGACTTACTTGAATTAAGTAGCTGAAAGTCTATCGAAGGAATTGGTGTTATAGTTCATAGTAATTCATAGGCGCAGGCTAATACCCTGTGATAGAGTTCAGATCCCTTCATGGCAATTGAGGGGAATTAAATTTCGATTAACAAAATCTGGAATTGAAGGCGGGTCTCAGTAAAGATGACCATGAAACCATCGTCAATTGCTGTAAAAACTGATCTTGTTCACTAATGTTCCTTTTAGGGAAGGAAAGCTGGCATCCTCATCCAATCTGGCATGCAACTTTCATGACCTTCACATTCTTTTTGGGTTTTGGGAACACAATCTCTAGATTTAAATGGCCCCAGGTGGCTGTATATTTAATGTGTAAAATTTTAAAATGTTTTTCTTGTTAATGAATTGTGGATTGCATAATCACTTGTTTTCTTTTATGCTCTCATAGGGAATAATTGTTAACTTTATTATTTGATCGTTTTGTGCCTCTTCGTATTTCCACTTCTTATTTTGATGCCTTCCATTTCATTTCTTGAACTCTTGGATTGACATTTTTCAATTTAATATTTCATTTTCAATTTATTAGGCTACTTAAAATCCTCACTCTGTAGTTTCAGTTCTGAAGTAGTAGTCCGTAGCAGTGAACTAACAGTATTGTTTACATATTGCTTGAATGTTACTTCGGTGGAATAAAGATCATACTTAGTATCTGTCTCTTATTGAATAATGTTAAAGGTTTTGCTTCTAATGGTAAATGATTTTAGTTTTCCATTTTGTACCCTTCTCTTGA
The DNA here is from genome assembly GCA_024137785.1 of Ginglymostoma cirratum. Taxonomy (NCBI): domain Eukaryota; kingdom Metazoa; phylum Chordata; class Chondrichthyes; order Orectolobiformes; family Ginglymostomatidae; genus Ginglymostoma; species Ginglymostoma cirratum. Next base: position 12,086,997 of record JAHRHZ010000091.1, on the reverse strand, counting down.
GGTGCCCAGCATCAAAGATGCAAGTTTTCAGCCAATTGACTTCATTCCATTCAATAGCAAGAGACTCCTATTGCACTGAAGACTAGTGCTCCTAGTCAAGTATTGTCTGCAACAGCAGCACTGACGTCTGCTTGACAATCTGGAAAACTGCTCGGGTGTAACTTGTCTGCAAAAAGCAGAATATATCTAATCTGTCCAATTACTGCTTCATCAGGCTACTCTCAGAAATGAGTGAAATGACAGAAGATGTTGTTGATAGTGCTGTCAAGCAGCACTTAAACAGAAGTGACCTCCTCGCCAATGCTTAGTTTGGGTTCCACTTTTGGTTCTGAGCTCATTTGCATAAATATAGACAAAAGAGCTGAATTTGAGAGGTGACATGAGAGTGACAGCCCTTAACATCAGGTAGCAGATGATTGAATGTGGTAGTATGGCCAGGTAAGAAGCAGGAGAATGGCTCACCGCTTTTTTCACAGGATAGACTACAAGTTTTTTTTAAAAGGGTATACCTTGCAATTCAGTGAGTATTTGAGTACTCTGACTGTAAAAGAGACGCAGATGTGCCTTTGAAAAGATTTATAAGAAAACAAGAGAAAATGATTATTGTTAATCTAAATCTAGACGAAAATAACTGTGAGGCGCTCTCTCTCTATCGCTCTTGCATTCAAGTTCGTACCCATCCACGTGCACTGGCACACACGGTCGTGCAAGTAAGTTGTAAAGTGGGAGGATAGATTATGTCATTTAAAAAGTCCGCAGACGTCTGTTGTCTCTAGGTTTAGTAAATTAATACCTTGGATAGTCTAGGATCCACCTCAAGGTTCTTTTCAGATTCTGCAATGGAACAATTTATACATGTTTCTGGGTGATTTTTGTTGATTTCCTGGATTCAGCAGCTGCTGGATCAGTTTTTAAATGCTGTCTATAAGATAGAGTATGTAAACAACAGGATGAATGGAGATAGAGAAAGAAATCATGTCCACTCACGGGCCATCATATTTAGCATCTCTTGTTCTCCAGCCTGGAGGCACACAGATCTTGTGAACATGAGCTTAGGTGGCAAGGTCCCATCTCGCTAACTGACTACTTAACCCAGCATGGTCGTAGCAAGTTTATTCCAGTTTTATGGTTTAGAATTGTTCGAAAATGACTGGAAGAGTTCCTTTCTTGGTCAGAGTCCATCGTCCAAAGCGATTGCATCTGATGACCTGGTCACCCCACAGTCCGGATGTTTTGTCAATAAATCAGGAGATGGGATTGCACACATTCCTCCAATGTAATTGTTTCTGATGGGTTCTTTTAGATAGTCTGATTCTATTGTTAATGGTCTTGGAATTTTTTGAGATGAAGTTATGCTCATATTCATGAAACTTAGAATCTACGGTTTTTAGTCTATGAACTTCTGTTCCTCAGTTATTTAACATTTACTAGATTTCAGACAATAATTAGTCATTTTTGATCAAAAGCATGGCCTTAGAACAATTGTATCAAGGAGCCCTCGTAAAATTGAAGACTTTACGAATGACCGGGAATAACTCTCCATTGGGTGGAGTCGTAGTTAGCACAAAGGAATAAGATTGTGGCTGTTGGAGGATATTCATCTCAGCCCAGGACATCACTACAAAATTCCAAAGAGTAGTGTCCTAAGCCAAACTATCTTCAGCTGGTTAAACCTTCAATATATTCCCTCTCATAAGGTCAGAAATGAGGATGTTCGCTGATGACTGCACAATGTTCCGTATCATTTGCAGCCCCATGTCCATATGTAGCAAAACCTGGACAACATCCAAGCTTGGGGTGACAACTGACAGGTAAAATTTGCATGACTCATGATTCAGGTAAAGACCATTTTCAACAAGAGAGACTCTTAACTGTCCAGGGAGCTAATATGTTCAAAGATTCAAGAAGGTAGCTCTCTGTCACCTTCTCAAAGGCAATTATGAACAAGTCACCAATGCTAGCCTAACCAATAGCACTTTCATCTTAACAAATAATAAGTTTAAAATGCTCAGATTTATAGCCTTATTTGTTATGTTTTGTGCTTGTGTCAGCTTATGTAGTACCTTAGGAAGAAAAACTGAATAACGTGTAAAGGCTGTCCTATTGAGATATAACAAATATTGTATTGATTTAAGTGCCTTCTGAAGTGACCTAAATCTGGTAGTAAATTAAATGTACTAAGAACAACCGTAAGGGATAGCATAATTGTATCACTAACTACAAACAGAAATTCTTCAACTCAACAAGGAAACTTTTCTGACTGGTGATGAGTTGCCTTGATATTAATAAGTGCTTGTTTTTTCACCTGCAGCTAACTATGCCATCACCTATGCCAGAATACCTGAACGTGCACTACATCTGTGAGTCTGCATCAAGATTACTGTTCCTCTCCATGCACTGGGCAAGGTCGATTCCAGCCTTCCAGGCTCTTGGGTTAGTGCTTTATTTGACCGCTATTTGGCATTACAGCTTGGGGAAAAATGATTCTGGTGGGGTGATGAAGAACAGGCACAATCTGAGGGCTAAAAAGCTTTCAGAGGTAGAATCCTGAGGTGGTACCAGGGCAGAATTCCAGAGGGCCAGGCACAATGATGAGTCCAAGGATCAAAGCTGGGTATTCCGATCTGTAAAAGATCAGTGCTACACTTACTCAATGAGCACATTGATTCACAGTATGTTAGAATTTATTATATACTCTAAAGATTTATCAATAATTAGACTTTTTTGGGGAAGAGATTTTATTCTTTATTCCCTTTCATTTTAGGTTTGAGAATTCTATATTGTTTATATCTTTTCCACAGGCCAGACAATAATACAGCTTTGGTACGTGCTTGTTGGAATGAACTCTTTACACTTGGTCTCGCCCAGTGTTCCCAAGTGATGAATTTATCAACCATACTCACAGCAATTGTCAACCATCTGCAAACAAGTCTCCAGCAAGGCAAGTAGAGAACTGTTCTTCAAAGCTTGATTTGAGCATGCAGTAACATAATTTTTAGGTATTTAATTTAATGCATCTCTGAAGAGAAATAACATGGATTAACAGAGCACGTGCGCTGTCAAGGCTGTACCATATTAGTAATAAAAGGGGAGGAGAACACTGGATTTTAGAGTAAAGACAATCAAAGGCTTTGTACAAATGCAAAGAATAACAGAAAATTAAATTTGGGCATGTATATAGAACTGAAAAGGAATAAAAGGAAAGTGGAGAAAACCACTAAAGTGAAATGACCATAAATTTGCAAGAGATGTCTATGGCATAGCAAAAGTTTTTTTTTAAAACAAAGCTATTTAAAGAAACAGGTGGTTGTGGCTAATGTGGGATTCTGATTTTGCAATTGAAAATGAGGAAATCACACTCTTGTATTGACATTCCACTGACATCTTTGATATTGACATTCACGGTGCAACATGAGAATAAAGTGCGAAAGGTCTAAATAGAAATAACATCAAAATAAAATATGTAAAAATAAAAATTTAATACAAATAAATGAGATAGGATCAATGGCCAAAAAACTGAAGCAAACAGCTAGAATTTTAAAAGATCCTTAAGGAAGGAAAGGCAGACAAAAGAACTTAGGAAGAGAATTCTGGATCTTACGCGTGAGGCAGATTAAGGTTTGGCAACCAGGGATGGATTGATATAAAAATTAAGCATGTACAAATCACCCTAATTGGGTAAGATTAGAGTTCTTGGAGGAAAATAAGGGGCTAAAGGGATAAGGAGGGGTGTGACAGTGGAGGAATTTAAGAATAAGGATGAGAATTTTAAAATTGAGACATTGCTGAACTCAGAATCAATGTAGGTTAGTAATTGCAAAGGTGGTGGATGGAAGAGACTTCGTGTAAGTTAGAATGTCTGTTGTGGGCAAATTACTGGAATCTATTATGAGAATAATTGCAAGACTGTGGCCTTACGTGGCCCTGAAGGGTTCTGACACTCCGGGTGGACAGTTCCTGGTGGCACTACAATCAGGTTGGCCAGCAGCTCTTTAAGGTAGGACTGAAGTGAGGGGCAGAGATTTTGCTTCCACTTACTTAAATGGCTGTGAGGCAGCCATGATCAATGAGGATGCAATCCATGACAACTCTTTAGGTGACAGGCTGGGATTCTCTACCCAATCTATCAAATAAACGCTGCCCCTAGTAAACTTAAAATCAGTGGAAATCAAGTAAAGCACTTCACGGCCTCGGATATTGTTAGGACAATAGTTATTGTTGCTGAAGGCTAATCATCTTGGCAGCAAAACCCATGTTTGAAAATGGTGGAGTTAAAGTACAGGTCAACCATGATCTAATGGATTGATGGAATTGGCCTGAGAAGCTGAACGGCAAACTCCTGTTCTGTGATCCCAGGAAACAAAAAAAGCTTTTACAGCAAAGTAGTAAGGTGAAATTCTGCATCCTGGAGAAATACAGCATGCAGTCCAGTGATTTGCTAGACGCTAAATTTCACATTGAATTATCCCGAGTCTCTCAATAGTGTTAGGAGAAGACTAGGATTCAGAGGTCATGTCATCATCTAAATCAGAGTTTGTCTGGCACTGGGAAACCTGAAGTGAGTTATTAAGGTCAACCACAAGTTGTGGAACGTAAGTTACTTAAAGGACAGAACAGGTGACCATGGCAAGTTCTGACTAGTGAAGGACATCAGTGAACTAATTGGATTTTCACTGCAATTGAAAGTGTTCATGTTTAGTTGTCTGTCCCAAGCCCAAGTTGTAAAGAATTCAAAAACGCAACTTGCCAGGTAGGAGTTTGAAAACACAACTGTGAGGCTACTGCTTTGGTAGCCGATGAGTTATTGTATCCATCATTAATTGATTGTGGGAAACTGCTGCAGTTCTTATGAAATTACGTGAATTTGTTTGTTCTTATCCACATTTCTGCCTTTGAATACGTTGGTCTTCTGTTGAATAGTTATCTCATCTTAGACTCCAAGACCATGAGAAATAGGAGCAGGAGTAGGCCGCTCAGCCCCTTGAGCCTGCTCTGCCATTCATAGGATCATGCCAGATCTGACATCCTCACGTCCATTTTTCTGCCCTTTCCCTGTAACCCTTGATTTCCTGACTGGTCAAGAATCTGTATATCTCAGCCTTCAACATATATAAGGTCTCTATCCGCAGTGCTCTCTGAGGCAAGGTGTTTCAAAGATTCTTAACCCTCAGAGAAGAAATTCCTCCTCATCTCGGTCTTAAATTAACGCCACTCAATTCTGAGACTATGCCCTCTGATCCTGGACTCTCCCACGAGGGGAAACATCGTCTCAGCATTTACCCTGTCCCTTAAGAATTCTATATGTTTCAATGAGATTACCTCATTCTTCTAAACTCCAATGAGTAGAATCCCAACCTGTTTGACCTTTGCTCATAAGACAATCCCTCCATACCAGGGATCATCCTAGTGTAACTTCTCTGAACTGCCTCCAATGAATCAAATCTTAAATAAGGGGACCAAAACTGTTCAAGGTACTCTAGATCTTGCAGTTTATTATTGGATATTTAGTGGCGTTGTAGTGGGTTAACATATCATAAATCTAGGGCTCATGCCTATAATTTCTAGGACTGAAAGCTCACATTCTGACTTAGGGGAGACTGCAAAAGTCTTAGCAGAATGGTGGAGTGGTTCACAGGAGGAGTTCATGCAGGCCATTTATAAAATCAGAACTGTAGTAGGGACAATGGTGAAACTGAGACATGAATGAAAGATATGTAATGGTAAGATTATCTGTTCATTTCTGTTTTTTAGTGAGGTTTCTTGTTCTCTTCAGTTCAGCATAAGGATGCATCATAGTGATAGATTGTTGTTTGTTGCATAATTTTTTAATGAATAGATAAATTGTCAGCAGACCGTGTGAAAGTGGTGATGGAGCACATCTGGAAACTGCAGGAGTTCTGTAACAGCATGGTTAAGTTATCTCTGGATGGATATGAATATGCCTACCTCAAGGCAATTGTCCTGTTTAGTCCAGGTGAGTAAAACTAGAGTTTACAAAAGCACCGTGACTAAATAACTAGCTTAAAAACTTGAATCTCGAGTTATAAATTTTTATAGCGCAGAAGACCTCTTATTCAACCTATTGCATCTGTGCTGACTCTCTGAAGAGGCTGTGCATTCAGTCTTATTTCCCTGCACTTTCTATGAACTTTGTTTGTTCCAATATTTTTCCACTTTGCTTTTGAACGTTATTCACTCGAGGCAGTATACTTTATCCTAAGAAAATTCTCCTAAAGTTTTCCTGTCTTTTTGGGAACAGTACTTTTGGAGAAACAAAACCAAACTAAAATACAACTCTGTTCTATATAATTTAAAAGTAAATTAGGAAAAAAATTGCAATCAATGGTGAAGCAGCATTGAAGTTTTATATATATTTCCAAAATATGCAATTGTTTATTTCTCTTCGGAGTCTGTGATCTGACAGAAAATTATTTCAGTTCCATGCATTGAAAGACGTTTTAATGATTTGCTGATCCATTGTACATTTTAATAAAATCACCTGTACAAATAATTTTATATGGGTTAGTTTTCCTAATTTATAACTGTAGCGCGGATCTTCAAGCGCATGATGACTTGACCAGAATATCAACTTGAAAAGGTTGATGTGCTCATTTCAATGTTTTTTGTAAACCACTTCATCACATTATCCCTTAATTATCCTTGTTCTTCATTGTCCATAGCTATTTACAGGTGCCAGTTCCACCACTATGCAGTTCTCAATCATTTATAGCAGGGATACTCTATCTTTTTGCTTCTGAGGATCCTCCCTGTCTTATTAAAAAAAAAAAATCAATGGACTCCTGTAATACAAGTCATCTTATTTATATAAGAATTAAATCTATGAATGCGTGTTGTTTTGTCACTTAACTTTGTTGTGGACTAGACCAAACCCCCTCAAAATATATCAAGGAAATAGCCTAGACCCTAGGCTAGTGCTTCCTTTCTGTAATATTAGGAAAAAAACAGAGCTCAAAGCTGTCTACCCAGACCTCTATGTCTGAAGCAGATGTTCCGACACCGCTGTGGCAATACGTCTCTGCAAGAGAAACAGCACAGAACAAATCTCTCTTAAAAGCATAGTACTGTTATAACTTGCTCAGCAGCAGAAATTTCACATTTGTCTTGATATGGAGTTAGCTTAAATAGACACATGTATCATGAGTATTCATCCTTTGTTTTCATTGAGGTTGTTGATGAAAATTCCGTTTTACTTAAGCATGCTTCAAAGCTGGCAGTACTGCAGAAGGAGCGGTCCTGTATTCAGTTATGCCATAGCTAACATAATCCTGCTTTGTTTTGTGTTTTCCACCAGATGTCACTGAATGGCAATCAGGAACAGGAATCTTGGCTGAATTTATTTTACCCTCCTAACAAATACTGGAGGAACACTTATTGCCATTCAATTTAGTGAGATTAACTAACCTCTTTGTCTATGACGTGTGTCCTAGATGTAGTCCCTTCTGCAGAAATTAGATGCATTCTACTTCATAGCTAAATGGATAACTGTACCTAGCCCTTGACGCTTTCCCATCTATGGGTTTGCATAGATGTGTATGTGCAGCAACAGCCACACCTTAATAACTGCGTCAGTTCACAGACCAAGAGAATAGCTATAAAAACAGAAGTTGCTGGAAAAGCTCAGCAGGCCTGGCAGCATCTGTGAAGAAAAATCAGAGTTAATGTTTTAGGTCCGGTGACCCTTCCTGCGAACCGGAACCTGGGAGAATAACTGACTGGCTAGTGTTCACATGTGAAGGAGAGCATTCATCTCAAACCATATCATCCCAAATTCACAAAAAAGCTGCCTCAACAAATACTGCTGGTAAAATGGTGTTCCTTTACTGGTACTGGAAGCATTGCAGTAAAGCTGTGTGGATAGTTGTAAAGTTCATTAACATAGACACACAAGCTGCTGCAAGTCCTGTCATCTTGTTAAACTAACAGGAACAGATGCACAAGACCAAGAGAGTGAGGCTGGCCAGGTGCAGTTCATCTTCACTGGAATCACCTCTCATAAAACTGTTTCTTGTGTGGGCACCTGACCGACTCCTTCATACATCCTGTAACATCCTGAAATACTCTCCTTTTTTTTAATCGCCCTTTCATAGTGCAGGATATTGTGAGCAAAATAGGAAGAGAAGAATCAAGAACTCAGCTTAAAATGTAACATTTGAGCCCGAAACCCCTCAAGTTGGATTGGAACTATCATGATACAATACTGATTTTGCCACATAAAGCGAAACATTCCGAATAGAGGATGGCAGCTAACAAAGCTGTTAGTTGATTGCACATTCCTTTGGATAAGGATGCCAAAGAGTGAAGCAGGAGGCAGGGATCAGCTCTACTATCCATTCTAACATTGCATAAAGTTTGAATACTTTCCCTAGAGGTGTAAACAATCACTTCATGACTCGTAAACTAGTATATGAAAATCATCAGTGTACAAACTCCAGCAATGATCATTTCTATGGACATCAGTGAGAAAATCTGAGGATCTGGACCAAGTTATTGCAAATACTCAATAAGAGGACAAGCTAATTTGTGACAGAAAACTTCAATGCAATGCTAAGGGCTGACTATCCAGATCGAGATGGTGTGCTGCCAGCTAAAGTTGTGCAGAAATGGCAGTCTTCTGAGTCTCTGCACTTGCTGGATTATGTCGATCACTAATACCATTTCTGGACAGAAGGTGAAATACAAAAACAGTTGGACATACCCAAGTTCTCAACATTGGCATCAAACGCAATAGAGCAAGGAGCAAAGTGCTCTACAAACCCCAGAATGATCTCGTCTAAGATGAAGCTGACCTTCACACTGAAATGAGACGAATGTACTCCAGACACAGACCTAAAACAAATCTAGGTGTGCGGAAACTGACATATGTAGAGTGCTGCAAAAAATTTTGGCTCAACTGTAAGGACAAGCTGTCCTCCCAGTTACACACAGGTGATGTTGACATGACCTGGTCAACTTTCACATCAACCATTCTGGAAGCTGCTGCCAATTTCATGGGAATACAGTAAACCAACCACTGAGACTGGCTTAATGAAAACTGTTATCACATTAAGGAACTGCTACAGGAGAAAAGTGCAGCATGTGCAATATGGCTGAGAAATAAAGGTGCAAATACTGCTAAGAAATCACTCCAGAAGAGAAATGAGAACCTGCAATAGAAGCTGTATAACATGCAAGATGTGCCAAACCTGCTGGAGACTTCAAGTTTACACTGAACAGCACAACTTGAGGAATTTCTATAAAACTTTGAAGACTGTGTGTGTGTGGGGTCCTCCCTTAGTCAGCTACACCTCAGATGTCAGTGTTGACAGAGAAATACTCGTGACAGGACAATTAGCAAGGAACATTAGCCTAAGTAATTAAGGAGTCCCCTCATTACTATAAATGAGGCAGTTTTATAAAGAGAAGCTTCCAGACTAGCTCAGATATGAAAACCTAGACAGCAGAGCTTCTGTTGAGGAGGCTGGTAAGGCCATTGGATCCTGACTCTTGATGGGCATTCATTTTTTAAAAAAAAACCTTGTTAAAAACAAGGTTTACAGGGGATACAACTAATCCAGTCTTTTCCCTCTTTTGGAAGAAACAGTGGGTAAACCCCCGGGAAACAGTGAATAAAGGATTGGGGAATAGAACAACGTTCATGTTTGTGAAATGAGGACAATCAGAACAGCTTTGCTGAAGATCTTTCTGATAATTGGAGAAAGATCACCATGTCTTCTTTTTCCAAAAAAATGATACCCCTCTTGCACTAAGGAGAGACAAGTCACTGAGTTATCGTTCAGTGACCTGTCAATCGGACTATCAATTTACAAATGCAAATCAATACCTTGTATTTACTTGTGGCAGAGTTCCACGGGCCAGTCTTGGGTCAGGAGATGAGATTATGTTAAATTGGCTGTTTTTATTTTTTCTTATTCTATTATTGTAACTGCCTGAAGATTGAATGTAAAGTGCTTAAGGCTGTGAATGAACAGTAAACCTGCGCATAATTTTAAGAATAATTAATTTGTTTTCCTTAGATCATCCAGGCCTAATTAATGCGGCGCAGATTGATAAATTTCAGGAGAAGGCATATATGGAACTTCAGGATTATGAAGCAAAAGCCTATCCAGATGATTCTTACAGGTACGATTAAATAAATTTCTGCAATTTTCATCACAACACCTCTAATTGGGAACATTATAATGCTCAGAGTGAAACTCCTTTTCTGTGATGGGCCTGAGCTGGCATCCTGACACTTGGCTTGGGTCAAGTGCAGCAATGTTATTTGGTACATTGAGATAAAAATAGAGACATATTTTGTCTTTTGGGTATATAAAATGGTTGCAGTGAAAACCAATTCCTGAGTGCAAGTCTTGAATCTAATCTGTGCTGCCAAGCCAGTCCTCTCCGTTGTTTTTAGGCTATGCTTGAAATCAGCTTTGACTAATCCAAATAAGCAGACAGGATCTGAGCCTGTTTCAGAACCTTTCTGTAATGTATGTGAAAGACCAATGGGTATGTGCATCCTCTACGTTCTGACTAGTTTTAGACTTCTGTAGTGCCTCTTGATGGATCCATGGGAGACTACCTTGGACACAATTCCTCCACCACACCTTAGATTTGATTTGGTACCTTGGGTGTAAACCATATATCCAGGTTTGCTGATGACATAAAGATTGGCAGCATAGTAAATAACGTAAATAGATGCATAAAATTACAGAGACATTGATAGCTTAAATGAGTAGTCAAAGCTGTAAGAAATGGATTTCATTGGACCAAAGTAGGATTCATCTGAGTATCTTTTTTTGAATGCTGCAAACCAGAAATGTTGGAGTTCCAAAGAGATGTCGGGTTCTGTGTACACAAATTACTAAGAGGTGGTAATTGGGTTTAAAAAATCAAGGAGACTATTGCAGTATTAAGCCTTTATAACATGATGGCTAGAACACATATGGGGTGAAAGTTTACTTGTAGTGACACAACATTGGTTAGACAACATTGCATATGGTTCAGGACATTGCACCTTATGATATATTGGTTTGGAGGTCGCTATAGCATGTTTACCAGAATGATACTAGAGCCCTGTGGGTTAAATTCTGGGGAGAGATTCTATACCTGGAAAATAGAAGGTGATGATTTTGCATTATCTAGAATTATATATAATGTGGAGCCCTGAAGCAGGCCTTTTGGTCTTGCCGCTCTGTGGTTGTTTTAAAACGACACACAAGCCAGCTCCCAACTCTTCTTCAGCACAGCCTTCTGTTCTGTTGTTGAGAAATTGTTGAGTGTGAGTGCTTTTAAGCTGTCCGTGTTGGGGGTACAGGTGTACAGGGACTGTCCGTCCATGGTGAAGATGAGGTGTCGGGGATTGGGGAATTGAAAGTCACCTCCACCTTTTCCAAAACTTTCAATTCCCCAGCCCCCACCACCTCATCTTCACCATGGACTGACAGTCCCTTTACACCTGTATCCACCCACGAGGATGGACTAAAAGCCCTTCACTTGTTCCTCTCCTGTAGGCCCAACCATCCTCCTCCACTGACACGCTCATTCGCTTTGCAGAACTAGTTCTCACCCTCAACAGTTTTTCCTTTTGAGTCCTCCCACTTCCTACAAACCAAAGGGGTGGCTGAGTGCATGGGCCCAAGCTATGCCTGCCTGTTCATAGGATTCGTGGTACAGTCCCTCTTGCACAACTACACCAGCACCATCCCTCGCCTCTTCCTCCGCTGTATTGATAACCGCATCAGTGCTGCCTTGTGCTCCCGCATGCAACTCGAACAGTTCATCAACTTCGCTGACCCTTTCCACCCCACCCTAAAATTCACCTGGTCCATTTCTGACACCTTACTCCCCTTCCTGGACCCCTCCATCTACATCTCCGGAGACTGACTCACCACTGACATCCATTTCAAACCCACTGACTCCCACAACTAACTCGACTACATTTCCTCTCACCCATCTTCCTGTAAAAATGGTATCCGATACACTCAATTCCTCTGCCTCAGCTGCATCTGCTCACAGGATGAGGCGTTTTACTCTAGGACATTCCAGATATCCTCCTACTTTAGGGAACAGAATTTCCCTTCCTGTGTAGTTATGGATGCCCTCAACCACATCTCCACTTCCCACACTTCTGGCCTCAACCCCCCACCCCCTCCAAAAAAAAACAGCAATAAGGATAGAGTCTCCTTAGTCCTCACATACCACTCCACCAACCTCCGAATCTAATACATCATCCTCCAACATTTCTACCACCTACATTCAGACTCCACCACCAAAAAGATGTTCCTTCCCTGTCCCTGTCCACTTACCACAGATACCGTTCATTCCATAACTCCCTAGTCAGATCTACACTCCCCACCAACCCCTCTTCCACACCCGGTACCTTTCCCTGCAACTACAAGAGTGCAACACCTGCCCCTACACCTCACCCCTCACCTCCGTCCAAGGCCCAAACAATCCTTTCAGATCCAGTAGAGATTCATCGGCCCTTCTTCCAACCTGATCTATTGTATCCGTTGCTCCTGATGTTCTCCTCTCTAAATCGGGGAGACCAAACGTAGACTCACGGACCAGTTCGCGGAGCATCTGCGCTCTGCACGCACCGACCAACCCAACCTTCTGGTTGCCATCTATTTTAGTTCTCCCTCCCACACCGCTGGTGACACATCCATCCTTGGCCACTGCCACTGTCACAGTGAGGCCAAATGTAAACTGGAGGAACAACACCTGATATTTTGCCTTGGGAATTTACAGCCCTATGACCTTAATATTGGCTTCAGTTTCAAAATCCCTCCACCGCTAGCCTTATTCCATGTCCAGCCCAGCCCACTCCTCTCCTCCTCGCCTCCTTGGCCTGACCTAACCTGTCCATCTTCCTACTCACCTATCCGCTCCACCCTCCCCGCTGACCGATCACGATAACCCCCTATCTGCATCCACCTATCACCGTCCCACCTACCCTTCCCCCAGCCTTAACTCTCCCTCTATTTACTTCTGGGCCCCCCTCCCCAGTCCTGACAAAGGGTTCAGCCTGAAATGTTGACTTTCCTGCTCCTCAGATGCTGCCTGGCTTGGTGCTCTTTTCTAGCTCCACATCTACTGACATGGGGACATATCACTAAAATCAGACCCAGGCTGTTTATGTGAGAAGATCTCTCACCAAATGCAGTGATTGTTAACTCAGTTGGTAATTTTAGATGGATACGGTGGGTAGAGTTAGGGTCAGGGTGAGTGAATGGAGTATTTTCTGTTTTACTATAACATGATAGTTGCGTTCCTGTGCAACATTGTGTTATAGAAAATCGCAGTATAGAAGTAACGGGGCCAATGGGAAAATTGGGGTTAAGAACAGACCACCAAAAAATGTCGCTCAAAAGCCTAACACACATGATAGCACTATTTAAATAAATGTCTAATTCACATCTAATAACAAAACAAAAGTAAATTTAACACTTTACCTTGAAAAAATGTCAAGATGACCTGATGGGGGAGGAGGTTGTACTGTACCTCTTTCAAAAAGCTCTTCACAACAAAGCCCATGAAATGATCATGTGATGTCAACGTGTACTCCTCCACGCACCAATGGAATCATGGTATAGCCAATGCAAGTTTGCGTTTTAGAAATAGTGATCCCCTATTTGTCAGTTGTGTTACAGCAAATTTGTGTTGACGAAACATGCGTTATAGCAGAACCGGCTGTAACAGGTTAACGAGTTATGTTGGTCACTCCTTGTCATGTGTTCTTCTGCACTGTACAGGTTTGGCGTGGCTGTCCAAATAACCAGTCATGATTGTTCCATAGATTGTAAGAGGTTATCATTGAATCATAACAATGTAACCGTATTTCCCCCAATTACTGCCTCCCAAGCAGACAAAGTAAGCAATTAACTCCAGGAGATTCCTATTGATTTTTCCTGAACATCACAACATTTCTTGTTTTTTTTCACTCATTGCTTTTCTAACTTCCTTCATAAATTTTAATCCGATGACAACTGTAATTTATTCCGCTTTGTTCAAATACATTTGTGCAATAAAAGCTGTAAGATCATTATATTTTGTATTTTGTAGTGGTTGACATGATTGCTTGCAACAGAAAATAAAGTTATCAAATTAAATTTTCAAGAAATAACAGATCTGTTAAAGTGTAGTACCAGGATATCATTAATCTTTTAAATAAGATTTGTTATATTGATCTTGTAGTTCCACAACATTGAAATTCAGAATTGCTGTGGGTTTTGGCTGCCATTTTTACCCTTAGATGTATATTCCAAAGTCTGTTCTGCAGAAACTAGCATATTTTAGTGTAAAATGTCTTGGAACACAAAAGGTAAAGATTTCAACTAACATAATTACAACTTGTTGTATTTTTTCTGTCAGATTATCAAGACTACTTCTTAGATTGCCTGCACTACGACTCATGAGTTCTGCTATCACAGAAGAACTGTTCTTTGCTGGACTAATAGGAAATGTGCAGATTGACAGTATAATACCTTACATCTTGCGAATGGAAACTGCAGAGTACAACAGTCAAATCACAGGATCTGCAGTGTGACTTAACACCTACGAACAATCTCAACAACCTGCTGAAAACCTCTTGACCTTCACTTCAACAATGAGGGACAATTGCAGGTTGTTTATGTACAAAGAAATCACGGGGTAGTCTTTATAAAAGAAGAGAACGATAAAAAGCAATTCATGGAGAGTAGACTGTGAATATTTTTGATTGCTGAATTGTGCTTGCTAGCAATTGTAATAAAAAAGAAAAGAGACCATGAATGATCCCTTCCTGTTTTTAAATTGTTAGTTTCTGCAGTTTGCAGAATGTGTGTACAGCATGGGTTGAAAAACGCCACGATCATATATTTGTGTTTACCCCAATTTTAAAAAATAAATTTATAGGACTGTATTTGACGAAGCGGTCATTTGAGAAATATGGGCTTATTTAATGTTTGAATAACATTGATAAAGCACTGATGTTGCATGTCTGAGACTGTTCCTATATATAGCATAGCATTTAGATGTGGATTCACACATTTTTGGGCAAATATTGGACAACTATGTGAATAGCTGACAAATTTGTCTTTATCAAATGACTAAGTAATTGTATCTGGTAGCTTAATTTTACTGATGTATCTCACATTCTGTATTCTTTTTAATGAATAAGAATATAAGGGAAAGCAAGAGAGATAGCAAATTTGCAGTACTACTATGCCAAGCTAATGTTAGATTTTTGTCATCCTCTTCATTGTAGAATGACATGATAGTAAGTGCACTGAAGTCCATCTGATCTTCAGTGACCCCACAACCCAACTCAAGTGGTGAACATCCCCAAGGAAACAGTCTCGCGTTTATATTGAAAACACGCACAGAGGTGCTAATTAGAAGGATATGGATTTGACTCGAGGAATTAGATGCATTTAAAAAGCAGCTGTAAAAATAATTTACTGTAGCACTTTGAGAGCTGTCGAGAAAACAACAATGCAAAGTTTTATTCACATTGTACATCCCAGTTTCTTTTCCCCCACCCTAAGTCATTTGTTTTTCAACCATTTTCCAAATTAATCCACTAAATGCAGAGGACAAATCTATGATTTAGCAAGTTTCAGACTAAGTCCATGAAAAAAATGGACTTCCCTTCCCCCTAAAAGAATGTCAATGGCAGATAAACTGATAAAAATTTGAGTACATCTTTATATTCTCACATTTATGTTTGCTAGAAAATTGCATTTTGTGGATACAGGTCCTGGCAATCTTGGCTGGACGCATTTTCTTTGTGCTAATATTTCCTCAAATACAGTAACTGATTTCACATTTATGTTCCAATAAAATCAAAATGGTTGATAGGTGTTTAGTCTGTACAGTTACAGGTTTAGCCAGTTTTTAGTGTTGCAGCAATGTTTTCTGCTGCACTATAGTGGAAACTTTACCTGCATCGAAATGTTTTATGGAATGCCATTCACGAATACATGTTTTCTGTATGAATTGTGGTTTACAATATTCAACTTCAGAATTTTACAAATGTCCTGTTAGATATTTGGATCTGAAAGGAATGCTAGTATGGAGGAACAAATGATACGTGGGCATGTTGTTTGTTGGCTTTCCTTTGCTACTGACTTTTTAGTTATGTTGAAGGAAGCCCTTTTCATTCAGCAGTCTTAACCTGCTGCAGATTTTCATCAACCAGAATCTGCATTTTTCTTTTGAAGGGGAGGACAGGGTTCTTTTTGGTTTGTGTAGAGGGAGGATGGGCTGGGGTGGGGGAACAATAATTGAAGCTGCGTAAAATGAAACTTCTGACTATTGCTAGCTTTCTCACCAGCTTTTGCAGGATAACTTAAGTTGACTATTTTGTATAAAAAAGAAAATATATAATTTAAAAAGCCTTTCTGTGTCTGATTCTTTGAGCTCCCCTCCCAACACCCCCCTTGTTTAATACACAATCGGGCCTCTTCCATGTTTCCAAAAGCAAGTTTATTCCATTTCAAGGCATATTTGAAAACTACATATATTGCTAAAATCTCTATTAATGAAAGGTGTTCCTTCCATAGAGGTCTGACTAAGCACTTTGCCTGATGAGGTGAACCACTGAAGCAAATGTTATTAATTTTAAATTGCACCGTTTGATTCATCAGGTAGCTAACTGATCAGAAAAGCTGAACGATTCCATTACTCAAGAAACAGCTAGTAATGCAGGTAACAGAGAAAGGTTAAGACCTGATGCTAATTATAGCTGTTGCCATGACAATCATGAATCGTTTTTATATTCCTGTGTTAGCGGCCATAAAATTACGTCCTGTCGAAGCTGTGTATAACGTTGGTGTAACTTGTTATATATATATAGTACACATGAATTGAGGTGTAGCCTGAACCCTCTTAAAGATAGTGTGCTCTCCAGTTTGAAGTGCTTTGTATTCCATATCTATATGTCATACACTAGTGATAGCTCAATCTTTATACCGTCAATATCCATCCCAGCCCCTCCCCTCAACTGTGCTTTTTGTATAAATGCTCCTGTAAATGTCTTGAAATCAGACTACAAGTGTAAATTCTATTTTGACTGTATTTTTTTAAACAGATTGTAACTGATTTTATTAGGAAAGGAATCTGTGACGTTTTACCTGTTTGTATATAGCTACATGTTAGGATGATGGCAATAAGATTGAGTATTAAAGCAGCAGCAAAAAAGCGAGTTGTGTGTACTTGTGAATGATAAAAAAAAAACACTTAGTAAACTAAGACTGACATCTCTGTATTTTGTTACTGACATTTCTTAAAACAACCTATAGCAATTGTACAAAAAGCAAAATGGGGTGAATTTTGGGATCTGGCATTAAAAAGCTAAGCTTGCAGGGGAACTTGTCCATGTCGAGGCTGCACTTAAGGAAATGAAGCAGAGTGTCAATGCTTCTTTTCTCTGACCCTTCTGAAAAAACATTTTAATGCCTCACGGTGCAGCCTTTTGCACCGCTTGTAGTTGTAGTAAAACATCCCAAAGTGCTTTTCAGTAACAATATCAGACAAAATCTCATGAGCCACACAAAAAGAATTAGGAAAGACCTTGGGCACAGATAGTGTTTTGAGATGTGTTTAAAGGAGAGATTTCAGGAGGGAATTGTCAAGTTGGGGAGTCCTATGTTTCATTAAAGCATCAGTGATCTGCTGTTTAATACTGAATCTATTCTTTTGGCCATATCTGGAGTACTGTGTACAGCTTTGGTTTCCCTATTTAAGAAAGGATTTAAATACATTAGAAGTGTTTCTGGGAAAGTTCATTTGACTGATTCCTGGGATGAGTGGCTTATCTTGAACAGGTTGGCTGTGAATCCATTTAAATTTGAAAGAACAAGAGATTATCTTATGGAGAGATAGGTTTCTGAAGAGATATCACAAATTGGATGGTGAAATGTGAGGAGGTTAGAACTAGGTGGCACACTTTAAAAATAAAAGATCTCCCATTTAAGATAGAGATGAGAATTTCTTTTTCTCAGCGATGAGAATCTCAAGAGCTTCCTTCCCCAGAGGGCACACAGTAATTGAATATTTTTAAGTAGTGATCCCTGATTCACAAGGGAGTTGATGTGTATCTGGGGTAGGCAGGAATGTAGAGTTGAGGTTGCAGTCAGCACAGCCTGAATTTTTTTTTTGAATGATGGAGGAGACTTATGGGTTGAGTTTTTTTTTTTCTCTTTCGTGGGATGTGGGCATTGCTGGCAAGATGAGTGTTTGTTGCCCTTATAGTGAATGTCTTTCTAGGTAAGAGTCAACATAGTGTAATTGTAAGAGGTGACTGAAGCGGCACCTGGGAGAAGTTGGCTCCAAAAATATGACAGAGAAGGGGATCTCGGTAGACCTGGTGGTAAAGTCTCTTACATTACTGTGTAGAGTTCCCCTCCCTCAAAACTAAAATAGAGTGAGGGTAGCTGTAAGAAAATGCGATTGTGGCTTAGAAACAGCAGAGCCTCAGCAGGTATGAGGTGATCCTGCTCTTGAGGTCAACATGCAGGTTCTGGTGAGCATTGGGCTCCTCTGTGGAGGGCAAGCATCATTAAAGCAAGGTAATTTCATTTATTTGAATCCAATAGTTACTAGAAGGATAGCAATGGCAGTGGAGTGGTGGGGGTGGCCTCTTAGAGGAAAACAACAGCAGCAGTAGCGTGATTGCCTGTCTTGTACAGCAGGGAGGGTCAAAGTGTTGGTGAGCACTAGTGAGATAGGGAATTTTCTAGTCAGTGGCATAGGCATTTCTGGCCACTAGCAAGACTCCAGAATGGTGTGTTACCTTTCTGGTGCCAGAGTTAAAGATGTCTCTGGGTGGACACAGGATATTCTGAAAAGGGAGAGTGAACAGGTAGAGGTCTTGGTCCGTATTGGTTCTAATGACAGGCAGAAAGGGAGATGTGGTTCTGCAAAGGGAATTTAGGAAGTTAGGTAGAAAGTTGAAAAGTAGGACATCTAGGGTTGTAATCGTGGGATTATTCCCTGTACCGCATGTTGGTGAGGCCAGAAGTGGGAAGACATTATAGTTTAAAGCGTGGCTGTGGAGCTGGTATATGAGGGGTGGGGGGGGTTGGTTTCCGATACCTGCATCATTAGAATCTGTTCCACGGCAGGAGGAACCTGTAAAGAAGGACATGTTGCACCTAAACTTGGAGAGACACTAATATTGTTGCAGGGAGGTTTGTTAGTGCTACTCTGGAGGATTTAAACTAGTTTGGCAGGAGATGGGAAACTGAGCAATGGGTCAGAATGTGGAGTGATTGAGGAGAAGGTAAAGGGTAAGTCAAGTAACTCTTAAACCTGACTCTGCCAGCTCTTCTGATTAATGAACATGGCTAGACTGGCAGTCTGAAATGTGTTTATTTTAATGCAAAGAGTATATCAGGCAAGGCAGACGAGTTAAGAACCTGTTTTAGTGCATGGGGCCACAATGTTATAGCTGTTACAGAAACCTGGTTGAGAAGGGCAGGATTGGCAGCTCAACACTCCAGGATTTAGATGTTTTGGGTCTGATGAAGAGGGTGGGAGAGTTGCACTAAGAAAAGACAGTTCGGAGGGTTCATCCAGTAAAGCCATATGGGTAGAACTCAGTAATTACACCTTTCTTCTTCCTACAATAGGGTCATAGTATAAGCGTGCCGTTAGCTAGGAACAGGTATGAAAGCAGATCATGGAAAGATGTGAGAACAGCAATTGTAGTGGGTGATTTTAACTTCTCCAATATTGACTAGGACTCCCTTAGTGCCAAGGGCATAGATGAGGCAGCATTCGTTAGGTTAATCCGGAGGATTTCATGAAATAATATGTAGATGGTCCAACTAGGGAAGTGGCCATACTAGATCTTGTAATGGGGAATGAACATAGCCAGGTGATTGAAATTTCAGTGGGGGACATTTTGGGAACAGTGATCATAATGGATGACAATATATTGAAAGTTTAGTCAAAAAGATGAAGGAAGCGTATGTAAGGTTGGTGAAACAAATGAGATTAGGCCCTTGAGAAATATAAAGTAAGCAGGACAGAACATAAAACAAGCAATGAGGATGGCTAAAAGGAGCCATGAAATGTTCTTGGCATGTAGGATTGAGGAGAATCCCAAGGCATCTTATATGTATATTAGGAGCAAGAGGGTAACTAGGGAAAGGTTAGGTCCATTCAAGGCCAAAGGAGGGAATTATGCATGGAGCCAGAGGAAGTGGGTGATGTTCTTAATGAGTATTTTGCATTGGTAGTCACTAAGAAGGACATGAATAATGGTAAGATTAGGGAGAGTTATGTTAATATTCTAGGGCATGTCATTATCAAGAAGGAGCCGCTGTTGGGTGTTTTAAAAAGCATTGTTAGATAACTCCTTAGGGCCTGATGGGATCTATCCAAGGATACTGAGGGAAGCAAGGGAGGAGATTGTTGGGACCTTGATAGAGATATATGTATCCCCTTTAACCACAGGTGAGGACACAGAAGACTGGAGAATAGCCAGTGTTGTTACTTCGTTTAAGAAGGGCAACAGGGATAATCTAGGAAATTATAGGCCGACGGGCCTTACATTAGTGGTAGGGAAATTATTGGATAAGATTCCTAAAGACAGGGTTTTACTCACATTTGGAAAATAATGGACTAATAAGCGATAGTCAGCATAGCTTTGTGCAATGGAGGTCTCGTCTCCGATTTGTTTTGAGTTTTTTGAGGAAGTGACGAAGATAATTGATGAGCATAGGACAGTGGATGTTATCCCTCATGGTTGGCTGGTCAAGAAGATTAAGTTGCATGGGATCTATGATGTGTTGTAAATTGGGTACAGAATTGGTTTGGTCATAGAAGAAAGAGGGTAGTTGTGGAGGGATGTTTTTCTGACTGGAGGCCTGTTACCAGTGTTGTTCTGTAAGGATCAATGCTGGAATCTCTGTTTTGTAATAAATTTAAATAATTTCAATGAAAATGTAGGTGGGCTGATTAAGTTTGCAAATGACATGAAAATTGGTGGAGTTGTGGATAGTGAAGTAGGTCAAAGGATGCAGCAGGATATAGATAATTGAAATACATAAAATTATGGGAGGCATGGATAGGGGATCCACCCTATCCAGGAGTCAGAGTCTATTTCCCAGGATGGAGGTGTCAAATACTTGGAGCATAGGTTTAAGGTGAGAAGAGGAAAATTTAAAGGAGATGTGCAAGGCAAGTTTTTTTAAGAGTGCAGTAGGTGCCTGGAATTTGCGAGTGTGCTAACAGGGGAGGTAGTAGAAGCAGATATGATAGCAATATCTAAGAGGCTTTTGAACAGACACATGAACAAGCAGGAAATAGGGGGCGACTACACCTGCAGGCAGATGGGGTTAGTTTAGAATGCCATCATGGTTGGCACAGATATGGTGGGCCCAAGGATCTTTCCTGTCCTGGAGTATTTTGTGTTCACATTACTGTGGATCTGGTGTCGCATGGAGGACAGACCATGTAACAATGGCAGATTGCATTCCCTAAAACATGTTCCTTAGGACAACTAGCCATGGTTTCTTGACTATCAGATTTTATGAAATGAATTTAAATTCTACCAGCTGCTATGGTGAGATTTGAACCCGTTTCCCCCATGCTGCCTTCATCTCCCCATTTGCTACACTACATCCAATTTGTATACGTTGTGAATCCCCTGTGACACAGCACAACCTTCAGCTTACCACAGGCAATGTTATATTTGAGTTGTTTGGATCCATTCATATTTTCTGAAAAAAATTGGACATTCGTGAATACATACAGCAAGTTCCAGGCTATAGATAGGCTTGGGACATCTAACGTTTGCACCATACAAAATAACAGGCAATACCCACCTCCAGCAGAGAGTCTAACCACTTGATTTCCCTTTGTTGAATCACTCATCCTGGGTTTTGTCATGGTCCAGAAACCAGACTAGCTATGACATACTGTAGCTACGAGACCAGATCAAAAGCTACATATTCCCTGGTGAACTACTTGCCTCTTGACTTCGTAAAGCATCTTTGCACAAGAGCTAATCATATTAGATGATTATAGCCACAAAGACATTCGGACTACTATCAAAGCAGTCCACTTGATTATCAGTCCATCCACTACCTGTGCACTGTGTCTGCAGTGTGTGCTATATGCAATCTGTACTACATTGTAACTTCAACAAACATTCTGGAACTTGCAATCCCCACTACCTACGTAAATGAGGACAGGAAATGTGTAGAGACATTATCAACCTGGAACTTCCCCCTCCAAGTATTGCACCATCTTAACGTGGAACTATATCATTAAATGTCGTTTTTAAAAAAAGGCATGATGTTGAAGCTTTTGCATTGTACTCATCAGGATAAGGAGACAAGAAACCAGACTTGATGGGGGGAAAAGATCACCAGTTTATACGCATTAGAAGAGGATGCTGATTGGCCCATTGTTGGCATAAAGTTGCAGCAGAAATAGTTAACTGTTCTCTACCTAGGCAGACAGATTTTGATTGGTCAGTGGCAATTGGCAGTCTTTTTTGCAATCAAAAAATGATGCGTGTACGGTGGCCAAGTGGCTAACAGCATAAGCAACCCAGCCCAACATAAAATTGCCAAAACGGTTTCTGCAAGCAAGACCTATGGAATGCAAAGAGGACAAAGTTACCACAGGTCGAAAGCAAGCAAGGATCAGCGTTGCAGATTGAACAATCGGAGAGTCATTATAATCTGAAGTTTGTTAAGAGGTACTCAGCTAGAACAATAGGGAGTGACATTATATTTGGGTATTCCCCAGTTTCAGCCAGACTCCTTGACGCTATGGAGTAACCATATCTTGGAAAGGAGATGGGTACATCTAAGATGACCTGGCAGAACCTTATTGGGTGCTATAACCCCTGACCTATGACCCCATTGGCTGAAGTCAGAGAACATTCCAGAAGGTCTCAGAAAGGGGGGAAATAAGAAGGGACAGCTGGCAGCCATTCCATCAGTGAAGTCTCAGCCAACAAAGACTCAGTGAGACCCACCTTTGTATAAGAAGACCCTGAGTGCCCTGTCGACAGAGCTCAGTGAATTAGTTCCAGCAGCCCAGTCAAGTCCACCCGAGTGGGTAGTGCATGTGTTTTTCAGGCAGTCAGCCTAGTTTGGAAAAAGTTAAAACCAAAAGAACTGTGGATGCTGTAAATCTTGATCTTAACTTGATCTGTGTAAGAGTTCTTTTGTTTAACTTGTGACTGCTTCAATTAAACTAAGTTTGAACCGCAGTCCTTAAGAGCACCTGGGTAAATATGTTTTATGGGTAATAAGCTGATCAAAGTGTCTGTATAGAATGTTTCACAGGTAACAGTACAAATTCCTCTCAGGCACATGAAACAGCGTCCAATGCGTTAATGTAAGTAGCTTCTAGTGCATGTAAATCATCAGACTGTGAACATAACTGATAATATTCAATTGGTTTCCACTATAATTCTTAGTACAGTCTGAATTATGTAGTGAATGTCTAATGGCAGAATCACGTGTAATGCTGAACATTCTGTCCTCAGCCTTGCAAGCACGGGCTGGTACAATGTAATCAGCAACATGGAAGGTGACCTCATCAGAACAGATATGAGGAACTGGGAGAATGGGATAGAGTCCTTACAGGAAGTCGTCTGTGAGGATCTATAGTCAAGGTAATTGTGGGAGTCAGTGGGTTTGTAGTGGATATCGGTGACCAAGTTATCCCCAGAAATGGAAGGCGGCTCGGTGGCTCCGTGTTGGAACCTGGGTTTGATTCCACCCTCAGATGACCGTCTGTCTGGAGTTTGCACATTCTCCCTCTGTCTGCGTGGATTTCTTCCAGGTGCTCTGCTTTTCTCCCACAGTCCAAAGATGTGCAGGTTAGGCCATGCTAAATTGCCCACTGCGTCCAGGGATGTGAAGGCTAAGTGGATTACCCATGGGAAATGCAGGATTACAAGGATAAGGTAGGGGGTGAGCCTGGGTGGGATGCTCTTTGGAGGATCAGTGTGGACTTAATGGGCCGAAAGACCTGCTTCCACACTGTAGGGACCCTATGATTGATTCTAGATGCCGATGAAGGGAAGAGGGGAGTCAGAGATAGACCAGGTGAAGCTGAGAGTACAAAGGAAAGTGGAAGAGAAATTGATAAATTCTTACGATTGGCACCTTATAGCCTTCAGGACTCAACATGTTGAATTAACCTTGAGAGTAACAATTTCAGACCATGACCACCCTCCTCCATATTGTTTACAGACACTCCGCACCCCTAAGTCCTGCCTTCTATGGGTTGCTTCCTGCACAACCAACCCATTTTCAAAAAATTCACACTTCTCATGAGTACCCATTTAATATTTATATTTCTCTTTGCTTATCATCAGTTGTCCCTTTCTTTGCCTATTGCCTTTCTTCTCTCTCTGGGTTCTGTCTCCATGGACTGCATTCACTCTTCCCACACCCCACCATCAGCATAAATATCACCCTTTCCAGTCTATTGCCAGTTCTGAAGAAGTGTCTCTGGGCTCAAAACATTAACTTTGTTTTTTCTCTCCACAGATGCTGCCAGACCAGCTTAGTTTCCCCAGCACTTTCTGGTTTTGTTTCAGCGAATAGATTTATTTGCTTCTCTGTTGGTTTGGGACATTTTGTCAGAGCTGAGAATGCATTGCTAAACCAGCACTAAAATCTGGGCAGTGATGTGTGAAATTTCTCGGAAAATAACTTGGGTCACTAATCCTGAGACCATTCTTCCCAAACTTTCTGTGACCCCATTTCAAGGCTGGACAAGTCCCATCAGTAAGAGATAACAAGGTGTGGAGCTGTATGAACACAGCAGG
>JAHRHZ010000091.1:11956582-11998762 GCA_024137785.1 Ginglymostoma cirratum | reverse complement strand
TGCCTGTGTAATGTGTGTGTCTGTGTGTATATGTGTGTGTGTGTATGTGTGTGTGTGTCTGTGTGTGTGTGTATGCCTATGTATGTGTGTGTCTGTGTGTCTGTGTGTGCATGTCTGTGTGTGTGTGTCTGTGTGTGTGTGTGCCTGTGTGTGTGTGTGCGTGTGTGTGTGTGTGTGTGTGTGTAGTGCCTCTCAACCACTACAATCCAACTTAATAGCCTCTTGGCACCCAAGGATTAGGAAAAACTTTCAAATGTGGAATTGGGAAGGTGGGAAACACTATTAAATTTCTCTATCTGGATTTCTCCCTACAGACAGCTCCATTTCAAATTCTCTGGGGTTAGATGGGGAGGTTACAGCCAAGTGGTATTATCGCTGGACTGTTAATCCAGAGACCCAGCAAATGTTCTGGGCACTTGGTTTCAGATCCCGCCACGGCAGATGGTGGAATTTGAATTCAATTAAAAATCTGGAATTCAGTGTCCAACAATAACTGTGAATCCGTTGTCAATTGTGGGAAAACACCAGCTGGTTCACGAATATTCTTTAGGGAGGGAAGCTGCTGTCTTTACCTGGTCTGGTCTACACATGACTCCAAACCCACAACAATGTGGTTGACTCTTAACTGGCCTGTGACAATTAGGGATGGACAATAAATGCTAGATCAGTCAGACACACCCACATCCCATGAATAAATAAAAAGATTTTCAGAGCCCTCACTCCCTGCCCTCTGACCTACCCCTTGCCCCAACAACACCGACACACATCCACAAACACCCACTCTCACATACACACACACACACACGCAAACCCACCCATATCCAATCCAGTGAGGCCTCTCAGGGATGGGTCTGTTAATGACATGATCATGGATGTTGCTAACACTGAGCAACTCTTCGAGCTGGTGAGAAGGGCTCTCAGGAAGCACACGCGGCAAATGAGGTTTCACATCACAGGCTGCGACTTCTTTCCCTGGCGCGTAGGAGGTTGAGGGGTGACCTTACCGAGGTTTATAAAATCATGAGGGGCATGGCTAAGGTGAATAGCCAAGGTCTTTTCCCCAGTATGGGGGAGTTCAAAACTAGGGGGCATATTTTTAAGGTGGAGAGGAGTAAATCCTGAGGGCAACCTTTTCACACAGGGATAGTAGGAACTGCAGATGCTGGAGAATCTGAGGTAACAAGGTGTAGAGCTGGATGAACACAGCAGGCCAAGCAGCATCAGAGGAGCAGGAAGGCTGACGGACAGGGTGGTTTTTGTTTGGAATGAGCTGCCAGAGTAAGCGGTAGATACAGGTACTGTCGCAAACTTTAAAAGACATTTGGACAGGTACGTGGATAGGAAAGGCTCAGAGACAAACATACTCAAGTGGGACTAATTTAGTTTGGGAAACTTGGTCAACTTGGACGAATTGGGCCGAAGGGTCTGTTTCTGTGCTGTATGACTCTATGAGAGTGTGTTATCTTACCTGCTCTGGTCAGGTGATTGAACTTCTTGTGCCCCTGGGTCTGTGTCTATGGGGAAGGAAGTTGGTAGTCAATGCCTGTAACACCTTCTTTCAAAAGACACGAGTGATCATTATTGATCAGAACCAGCGACTGCAGAAAAAGCAACTCTCCTCACCTGCTCTCCAGATGTTTCCCTCATTATTTTAAACCTTTGGTTGCTGACCTCTGTGCTAGAGGGGAAACAATCTCACCCTATTTAACCCATCAAAACTCCAAGGAGAACAGTCCTAATTGTTCCAGTTTGACCAACAGTGGAAGATGTTCACTCAGACTCCCTCCCACAGCTCAATATGCTTCTTCATTTCCCAGGTGTACTAGAGTACGCAAACTGCTGCAATCAATGTGGGGATTCAATTCATTGAACGGTACAAATTGTGTTTAGAAGATGAGACAAAATATTGAAGAATTCTACACTTCCCCATAACAGTGGAGCTACTTGAGTAGATGTGACTCAAGTTATTGATGCATCATGTTGTCTAATGGTCTCACTCTGATGTGTTTGCTCCCAAACTTGGACTAAGAGTAAAAACCGAAAGAACTGCGGATGCTATAAATCAGGAACAAAAACAGAAGTCGTTGGAAAAGCTCAGCAGGTCTGGCAGCCTCTGTGATGGAAAAAACAGAGTTAACTTTTCGGGTCCGGTGACCCTTCCTCAGAAACAGATCAAGAGTGCAGCTTTTCTGTATCACTTGCACCTCACCTCATGGTTGATAAAGCTGAGACTCCTGTTGGGGGTCACAGCCGGGACAGCAGCAGAGAGGTTGTTCTCCCAGTGTTTGGGGCCGGTAATAGCTGCAGCGGGGTCTCTCTCCAGCGATCGGAGATGGGTGGCACCATTGGCAGCGGATTCTTCAAGATGGCGGAGCCGGCAAAGCAACATCTGCAGCCAGAGCAGGGCTGGTGGCCTGGAGGTGGCCCGGCCTGGCAGCGGAGCCAGGGACTCTTGGTTGTGGGGTGAATGTGGGTTCAGCAGTGCCGGCGAAGTGGGCCCAGTGGTGAAGGGACGGCACCTGACGTGGGGCGACTCCTATGTTAGTGGGTCCAGCATGGATGGAGGTGAGGTGGTGGAGGTCTGCCGTGAGTTTAGATGCCTGCATGGACTGGATCTGAAAGACTGATATTCTGAACACTTTATTTCTTTACTTTCCTAATTTTTGATTTGTTCCCTAAGTATTTGATCTTAAGTAGCCGTACCTAGGTTGTAATGCGGTGACTGTAAACTTTTCACTGTACTCGTTTGAGTACGTGCAACAATAGAGCGAATTCAATGCGGGGATTGGGGCAAGGAGCTGTGGGTGGAAGGGCAGAATGGAAGGAATACCTAACCTGCATCTTCCACTTGGGGCTGGAGGGAAACCCCGGTACTTCTTGCCTTCAAGGGCAGTAAAACATTGAGCACGCACCATTTGAGAACTGCCTCTGGGGTCATGATGGAGGGTCATTTACCAAAGAAGCTGTTCAACCCAGTTTTGCTGTGATGCTGCAGTTGACCATTTCGGATGTGGTTCTCAGTCATTGCTCTGAGATTCTGTCCAATTCAGGGTGCAATTTTGTTTTGAAGTCCAGACTCAGTGACAACTTGGCTGGCATGAAAGAATTCTTGTATGCTCTGTGTTGTGTTTTTCGTTGATAGATATTAATACATTCAACCATTAATTGTGTTGTGTCACAAAAAGCAGAAGGGTCTAGGCCCGCCTTCCTGTTCCTCTGATGCTGCTTGGCCTGCTGTGTTCATCCAGCTTTACACCTTGTTATCTCAGTTTCTCCAGCATCTGCAGTTCCTACTTTCTCTGGGTAGTTAATCAAATTGGCAGGATGTGACCAGTGGTGGCCCGCAAGAATCTGTGTTAAGGCCTCAATCATTCACATTATTTAGTAACAACTTGGATAATAGCATAGAAAGTCAAATATTCAAATTTGCTGATGACACAAAGTTAGGCAGCACTGTCGACAGTGTAGGTGATAGCAAAGAAGACTACACAGGGATCTTGTTGGAATGGGCAGAACTGTGGCAAATGGACTTCAATGTGAACAAGTGTGAGATTATCCATTTTGGATTGAAAAAGGATAGATCAGGGTATTTTCTCGATGCATCTGTGAAGAGAAATCAGACTTAATGTTGCTGAAACGTTAACTGATTTCTCTCCACAGATGTTGCCAGTGCTGCTGAGCTTTTCCAGCAATTTCTGCTATTGTTTCTAATTTACAGCATCTGCAGTTCTTTCAGCTTTTACTTTCTTGATGGTATGAAGTTAAATACAGTGGATATCTAAACAGACTTGGGGGTTCAGGTGCATAATTCTCTAAAATGTCACAAACAGGCGCAAGAAAGCTGACAAAATCCCTGCCTTCATAGCTAGAGGACTGGAGTGCAGGATGCAAATGTTATGCTACAGCTGTACAAAACCCTGGTTCGACCCCCCCTTGGAGTACTGTGAGCAGATATGTGCGCCACATCTTAGGAAGGATGTACAGACCTTGGAGGGATTACAATGTAGATTTACAAGAATGATGCCTGGACTTCAGGAGTTAAGTTATGAGGAGAGATTATAAAAATGAGGCTTGTTTTCTCTAGAATTTAGACAGCTAAGGGTTGATCTGATCCAAGTCTTCAAGACATTAACAGGAAAAGGCAGAGTAGATAAAGATAAACTATTTCCACTGATTAGGGATTCTAGAACTAGGGGCATAGCCTGAGAATTAGGGCCAGACAGTTCAAAAAAGATGTTAGGAAGCTCTCTATACACAAATGGTGGTAGGGGTTTGGAACTCTCTTCCACTAATGGTAGTGGCTGCTAGATCAGTTATTAATTTTAAATCTGAGGTAGATAAAATTTTTGTTAAACAAAGGCAATTGAGGGACATGAGTCGAAGGCAGGTTTATGGAGATAGGTCACAGATCAGCCGTGGTCTCATTGAATGGTGGAACAGGCTCGAGGGGCTGAATGGTAAACAGTTTCCACGAAGAGGGATGGAATTGCTGAGAAACAGAGTTTGTAGTGGGCACTGAAGACAGTCTTGACAATATTCCCAAACTAGAACATAAATGTGCAAGGAACAAAAGGGGGATCCAGAACAGAGCCCTGTGTGACCTCACTATTAACTGCAACCATATGGAGAAACCAACCCTACCTCTACTGCCCCTCTCCCTCCAAACCAGTGTCTAATGCAATCTCCTCCACTCCTGCATTTCATTCATTATTGCAAAATATCCTGCCCCTTTTTGGGTCATAATCCACGTGAAAATCATCTCAGTATCACATTCCTCCATTTTTCAGAACTGTCACCTCCAAATTTCAGCCAGGTTCATCAAGCAGAATTGTCCCTTCCAATTTGCTGCAAAAGTTGTTGTTCTAGTCCAGCCCACGGAGTGTGAGCTGATTTTGCACAGACTAACAATGTGGCTGGTGAGCTCTCTGTGTTCCATCTTCTGCTTATTTAACTTGTAACTCAATAATCTCTCTCGGGGTTGGGACGTCATGTTGAGGTTGTACAGGACATTGGTGAGACCTCTCCTGGAGTACTGTGTGCAGTTCTAGTTGCCCTGCTGTAGGAAGGATATTATCAAGCTGGGTAGGGCTCAGAAAAGATTTACCAGGATGTTTTCTGGATTAGAGGTTTGAGTTAAAAGTTGGGACTTTTTTTCACTGGAACGTAGGAGGTTGAGGGGTGACCTTATACAGGTTTATAAAATCATGAGGGGCATAGATAAGGTGAACAGCAAGGGTCTTTTCCCTAGGGTGGGGGAGTTCAAAACTAGGGGGTACATTTTTAAGGTGAGAGGAGAAAGTTTTAAGGACATGAGGAGCAACATTTTTACCCAGAGAGTGGTTAATGTGTGGAATGAGCTGCCAGAGGAAGTGGTGGATGCTGGTGCAATTATGACGTTTAAAAGACATTTGGATAGGTATATGAATAGGAAAGGTTTGGAGGGATATGCGCCAAACGCAGGCAGGCGGTACTAGTTTAGTTTGGGATTATGGTCGGTGTGGACTAGTTGGACTGAAGGATCTGTTTCTGTGCTGTGTGACTCTATGACTCTCACTCCTACCTAGTGACAATAAGAATGTTATCACAGCCATACCATCGAGAAATGCAGTGGCTTACTTGAACAGAGCAAGTTTCAAAATCTTTGCTTTGACCCTTAACACTCTCAGTTTCTTGTATGAGTTAAAACTTTAAGTGACCTTCCCTTGAACCAAAGATTCACATCTTTACTCCATCGCAGACACTAAAATAACTAGCGTGCAGTAATAAATGTGCACTTCTAATATTATCAGCATCTCGTTGGTTCAAAGTTGCCTTCTGAAGTCTTGAGGTCAAAGACCTTCTTGTCTTGGGTTTCCACCAAACATCAGTTTCCTGTCTAAAAATAAACACTTAAAACTGACAAGCTGCTGACAAACTGACACAATGCCTTCTGGTTTCTTATTCTTTCTTCAAATCTTTGAGTTCTGTAACTTTTAAGCCAGAAGGAATTAGCTTCTTCACAGAAAGAATGATCAGCTGATTACAGATGTAATGATGGGCCACAAATCCATGATTCTTTGAAATTGATGCCACATTGGAAAGGGGTTTGCTAAATGAAAGGAAGCTGTGCATTTTTATAGAATTTTTATATATTTTCACAAACACTAGATGTCACAAAGTGCTTTACAGCCAATGACCACAAGACTGGAAGATACAGGAGCAGAATTAACCCAGCCAACCCATCGAGTTCTCCACCATTTCATCATGGCTGATATATTTCTTGACTCCATTCTCCCACCTTCACCCTGTAACCTTTGATCCGCTTAACAATCAAGAACCTGTTTATCTCTGTCTTAAATGCACTCAATGACTTGGCCTCCACAGCCCTCTGCAGCAATGAGCTCCACAAATTCCCTATCCTCTGGCTGAAGAAATCTAAATTCTAAAGGATTGTCCCTTCACTCTGAAGCTGTGCCATCAGTTCCTAGTCTCTCCTACTAATGGAAACATCTTCTCCATATCCAATGGAGGACTTTCTGAAGTGTAGACACTATTATGAGACAGTAAACACAGTAACTAATCAAGACACAGGAGCTCCTGTGAACTATAATGTGATAAATGACCAGATAATCCGTTTCGGTGAAGTTGGCTGAAGGATAAATATTATCCAGAACATGGGGTGATATCTCGCTCCTTTTTGAATTGAGCCTAGGGATCTTTGACATCCACCTGAGAGAGCTGACGGAGTTTTACATCCAAAATTGTCATCTCTGATGGTGAAGCACTGCCTCAACACTGCACTGGCCTTTCAGCATAAGGTATGGGTTTAAACTTCTACAGTAGGAGTTTGAACTTATAACCTGCTCAGAGATCAAAGTGCCACCCACTGAGATATGCCTCAAACTAAATGGATCGACAGGGATGGGTCAGACACATATGTTTTATCTCTAAACATCCTGTGATTTAATTCATTTGGTCTATAAAAATGCAGTTACGTATTAATAGTTAGAGCCATGAAGCCACAAAGAATAAAAAGCATGACTGGAAGCTATTATGGATATTTTTCAAATAATTAACGTAATTGTTGATTCCTGTTTCTGTTTTGTGACTCGACCTCCAGTTCAAAAGTGCAGTTGGGATTGTTTAAAAAGAAAGCCTCGATTTTCACATTTTAAAAATATTTGCAGCAGTATTTTCAGACAGGAAGAAATGGCTTTGTATAAGGTTAAGATAATATTTGTGTCATGTTTTGGGTTTTTTTAAAGAAATTTATCCTCAGGATTTGGAAGAGAGAGTTATGTTTAGCATTGTGTGATCGTGTATAACAGAGAATCAGCTGCCTGTTTTTGACATCTCCCTTTCTATCTCCACAAATAATGATGAACTACTAGGGGGAGAGTTGTAGAATTTACATTGTTGAGACAATATTTGGAGAAGTTTGCTGATTGTTAAGCAGTTCTTCAGGAGTTCTCACCTTCAGTCCAAGTTGGGAGGTCATGTTACGGCTGTACAAGACACTGTTGAGGCCACTTCTGGAATACTGCATTCAGTTCTGGTCTCTCTGCTATAGGAAGGATGATGTGAAACTTGAAATGGTTCAGAAAAGATTTACAAGGATGTTGCTGGGGTTGAAGGGTTTGAGCTATAGGAAGAAGCTGAATAGGCTGGGGGCATTTTCCCTGGAGCGTCGGAGGCTGAAAGGTGACGTTATACAAGTTTATAAAATCATGAGGAGCATGAATAGAGTGAATAGGCAAGGTCTTTTCCGCGGGGTGGGTGAATCCAAAACTGGAGGGCAATGGTTTAATGTGAGAGAGGCAAGATTTAAAAAGAACCTAAGGGGCAACTTTTTCACACAGAGAGTGGTGCTTGTATGGGATCAACTGCCAGAGGAAGTGGTGGAGGCTGGTACAGGTACAATATTCAAAAGGCATCTGGATGGGGTATGAATAGGAAGGGTTTAGAGGAATATGGGCCAAATGCTGGCAAATGGGACCAGATTAATTTTGGATATCTGGTCGGCACAGACAAGTTGGACTGAAGGGTTTATCTCTAAACTGCGCATTTCTATGACTATCACCCTGGCAGAAAACCTACGAAATTGCGTGCCAGGGGATTATTCAGAGATGTTCCCTCCAAATGAAATCAAGAATATTGTTTCTTGCCAGGTCAATGAGAGAGAAATGCATTGCCAATCAATTCAAATACAGGCAGCTTGTGGGACTGTTTGCATTAGTGTGACTGCCAGCTTTTTGATTGTTCGGTCAAATTAACTGGAAAGTATTTCTTAGTCTCTTTGAAGCCATTCACTCGGGAGTGATAGATCTGAGAGACATCAAGGAGAGTCATCAAACCTCCAGGTCATGGTTATCTTTCAGTGACCTCCGAGTAGATTTGACTCTGGGTGGCCCATTGGCTGAACAATGTGGTTGCATGTGCTAGTGAAGAGCTCACAGTTGTGATTATGCCCAGTATTTACCGTTATATTAACTAATTGTAAGCCAGGTACACAGGCCTGGGTTGAAGTCCTAACATGTCACAACATGTCACAGACTGATTTAAATGTGTCTAAAATTGGAAGGACAATTCACTTCTGACTCTAACACCCCTCCCTTACCTTCAAACGGTCCATCTCCAATTCTTATATTCCAATTCTGAACTTCTCCATCTCCATTTCTGGGCGTACGCTATGAGTAGACTAACTCCCGACAGTGACTGTGTCCAGATTCCTGATACCTTCCTTCCTGTAAGGTCTCCATTCATAGAGTCATACAGGCCCTTCAGCCCATCAAGCCTATCTACACTAATCCCATTCCATTCTTCATTTCTGTTGAGCCCATTCAAATGATGTCACATTCTTTACCTGTGCTTCTGATAGACTTCCTTTCCCCTCAGCAGAGAATTCAGGACCAAGCGGGTTGTGTCTGACTGATCTTCCACGCCTCTTCTCCTACCCTATCCCACCCAGAGCTATGTAAGAGATTCCCTTGCCCTCCCATCCACACTGCCATTTCCACCACCTCCAGCATGATGCCACCATCAAACACAGCCTCCCTGTCCTCTCCCATGGGAAAGTCACCTAGGATAATACTTACTGGGAGCAGCCCAAAATCCTATTCCCCAAGAATGGATCATGTCCAGTATTCCTACCTTCACAACTCCGGCCGCACCATTACTGCCTCCTCAGGCTATTATTATGGAGGAGATGGTGTTGTTGTGGAGGCTTCTCAATTCAAAGTGAAGCTCCCAACAGGGTCTCAGTGAGTGCAGGTAAAATGATTGGAGACAATAAACTGTGTGAACTTACTCCCTCATCTCACGACAGGGTCAAACAATCTTTGTAACATTACAAACTGTGTTATAGAAAGCGACCATTTCCCTAACACTCTTCCCATAGTCCCAGAAACAGCTGCTCTGTAGAATATTTGCTCACTGCTATCTGCTCTCGAAACCTTCGACTCCTTCCTCTGTCAATCATCTTTCATCCATTAATCTCACTCCTTTCCTGAACACAGTGAGGAGACTGGGGGGTCCCAGCCTGCAGTCAACCTTCGCATTCGTCCCAGACAGAGTGACTTTTAACTACTACAACCATCACAGACTGGCAGTTTACCCTCCATTTCCTGTCCATAGGCAGCACAACATTCATTCCTGGGTTGACAAGTGGCAGGTAACACTGGCACTATGTGCCAGGCAATGACCAAATCAAACAAGAGAGAATCGCATCATTGCCCCTTGGCATTCAATGACATTGCCGTCACTGAATCCCCTACCATTTGATGGGACAAATGATCTCTTTTAGTGCTGTTAATGTCTATATAACCATTGATATTCAATGGGAGGAAGTGGTTACCATTGAACAGAAACTGAACTGGACCAGATATATAAATGTTGTGTTTTGAAAATTACACAATTTATCCACTTGAGGCTAATTATTTACCAAAATTCACTGGACTCTGGGGTGGTTCCCGCAGATTGGAAAGCAGCCAATGTGACGCCACTGTTTAAACAAGGAAGTAGACAAAAAGCAGGTAACTATAGGCCAGTTAGCTTAACTTCGGTAGTGGGGAAAATGCTTGAATCTATCGTTAAGGAAGAAATAGCAAGACACCTGGATGTAAGTTGTCCCATTGGGAACACCCAGCATGGGTTCATGAAGGGTAGGTCATGTTTAACTAATTTGGTGGAATTCTTTAAGGACATTACTTGCATGGTGGACAGTGGGGAACCTGTGGATGTGGTGTATCTGGATTTCCAGAAGGCATTTGATAAGGTGCCACACCAAAGGCTGCTACATAAGATAAAGTTGCACGGTATTACAGGTAATGTATTGACATGGATAAAGGATTGGTTGACCAGTAGAAACAAAGAGTAGGGGTAAATGGGTGTTTTTCTGGTTGGCGGTCAGTGGCTAGTGGTGTGCCTCAGGGATCAGTGTTGGGGCCTCAATTGTTTACAATTTACATAGATGATTTGGAGTTGGGGACTAAGCGTGGTGTGTCAAAATTTGCAGATGACACTAAGGTGAGTGGTAGAGCAAAGTGTGCAGAAGACACTGAAAGTCTGCAGAGGGATATAGATAGTCTAAGTGAGTGGGCAAAGGTCTGGCAGATGGAGTACAATGTTGATAAGTGTGAGGTCATCCATTTTGGTAGGAATAACAGCAAAATGGACTATGTTTTAACTGGTAAAAAATTGCAGCACGCTGCTGTGCAAAGGGACGTGGGTGTCCTTGTGCATGAATCACTGAAGGTGGGATTGCAGGTGCAGCAGGTAATTAAAAAGGCAAATGGAATTTTGTCTGCCATTGCTTGAGGGATGGAGTTTAAAAACAGGGAGGCTATGCTGCAGCTGTATAGAGTCCTGGTGAGGCCACACCTGGAGTACTCTGTGCAGTTTTCGTCACCTTACTTGACAAGAGATATACTAGCACTGGAAGGGGTGCAGAGGAGATTCACTTGGTTGATTCCAGAGTTGAGAGGGTTGGATTACGAGGAGAGACTGAGTAGACTGGGATTATACTCATTGGAATTCAGAAGAATGAGGGGAGATCTTATAGGAACATCTAAGATTATGAAGGGAATAGATAAGGTGGAGGCAGGGAGGTTGTTTCCGCTAGCAGGTGAAACTAGGACTAGAGGGCATCGCCTCAAAATAAAGGGAAGCAGATGTAGGACTGAGGTCAGGAGGAACTTCTTCATCCAAAGGGTTGTGAATCTGTGGAATTCCCTGCCCAGTGAAGCGGTTGAAGCTACCTCACTGAATGTTTTTAAGGCAAGGCTAGATAAATATTTGAACAGTAAAGGAATTAAGGGTTATGGTGAGTGGGTGGGTAAGTGGATCTGAGTCTCAAAAAGATCAGCCATGATCTTATTAAATGGCTCGTGGGGCCAGATGGCGTACTCCTGCTCCTAGTTCTTATGTTCTTATGTTCCATTCACACATGTACCAGCACAGCAGGTCTGCTAGGAACAGAGCAGTAAGTAATAAAAGATTCATGTTTAACAACTCATACAGTTTTAATTTTAATTGTGTCTGGCTCAATATATAACAGATTGTAGTCCAAGCTCTTCATTAAAATTAATGATGCAACAAGCAAAATGGTCAAAATCCCGGAATTCTGCAGTGGATAGCTTACCTCCTGACTCCCCAAAGCTTGTCCATCATCTACAAGGCACAAGTCTGGAATGTGATGGAATACCCACACTTGCCTGGGTGTGTGCAGCTCCAACAACACTCAAGAAGCTCGACACCATCCAGGACAAAGCAGCCGCTTGATTGGCACCACATCCAACACTCAATCCTTTCAGAACCAACTACACAGAGGGAGCAGTGTGTATCATCTACAACATGCGCTGCAGTAACTCACACATTGTCCAAACCCATGACTTCTACTGTCTAGAAAGACAAGGGCCACAGACTTTGGTAAAACCACCACCTATAAATTCCTCTCCAAGCCACTTACCATCCTGACTTGGAAATATATCGCTGTTACTTCAGTGTCACTGAGTCAAAACCCTGGAACTCCCTAACATCACTGTGGGGTGAACCTACAGTACAAAGACTCCCATGGTTGTAGAAAGCAGCCCAGCACCATCTCCTCAAGAGCAATTAGGGAACAAAGGCTGGTCCAGCCAGCAATGCCCACATCCCATGAATTTATAAAAATAAACCCCATGTCTACATGAAAACCATTTACAGCAGGAGTCAGTGGAAAACAGTAAAGGAACACTGGACAATTTCCCCATCTCTAATCTGAGACCAGTAGTCTTCTTTGGAGAGCCTTGCTCCTAAGTGTCGATATCATTGGAATCTGGGCAGAGGTATGAATGGAGCTTAACTATTGTGCTCTTCATAATAACTCTGCAGCAGTGTCAATGGATAAACTAGTAGAAATATGGCATTGAGATAGAGGATCTGCCATGATCATATTGAATGGCACAGCAGGCTTGAAGGGCTGAATGGCTTACTCCTGCTCCTGGTTTCTATGTTTCTACATTCGCTCAGCACAAATTGTCTGCTCTGTTTTCTGCCCTTCAGCAGGGACTGCACTTTAGATGTATATCCTCCAGCCTGGCCTTCTGTGCAAATCCAGACCCACAGAAATGGGCTTGACCCTTAGCTGCCTCCTGAAGTGGCCTATGAGCCCCATCAAACTGCTCTGATAGAATCCATCCATTCATCTCAGTGATTCGAATATTGCCAAGTTTTATTGCCCACCACCACTTCAGGCTGACTGGATGGACAACAAGTCTTGGAAATGCACCCAGAAGGTGATAATTACATTTTTCTTCCAGTTAGGCACCTGTTTGGCATCACATTTCTGTGTTTGACCCTTGTTCCATGGCCCTCAGTGCGGTGCAGTGCAGACAGGGGCTTGTACAGCAGGCTTTTTGTGTAGATGGCTTGGGCAGGCAGTTACTGATCAGCTTTGTTTGGTCCTTTCTTACCCCACGAATTTCCACGGTCTCCACTGTCAGCTAGCCACCTCCTGAGAATGAAGCTGGAATAAAGATAAGAAAGGGAAAAAGGAGAATATACAAAACAAAGAAGAAAAAGTGGCCAATGTGGGCATCGGTGGGGGTGGGGGAGAAGGGAATTGGGTGAGAGCACCCTCTCTGGCGTAGACACAAATATTCATTCTTCAACCAAAAGCTAATAATTGGGTCATTATCGGATTGCTGTTTGTGGGACCTTGCTGTGTATACATGGTGGCTGCCACTACCATGCAATGAGGACCACACTTCGAATATACTCTGTTAGCAGTAAAATGATTTGAGGTGTCAAACGATCATTAAAGGTGCTACATAAATGCAATTCTTTCTCCCATTTGCAGTCCTGGCTGTGACTGACCCCGCACTTGATGGGGATGAAGGCAGCTACTGTCACTGCAGTGCTAGCTTCCTGTGAGGTCAGTGCACAGATACGGGGCTTTGACTGGTTTTTGGAAGGCACCAGATAAATGCAAGTGCTTACTTTAATATCTCTGAAGACTGGAAACATTCTGCCTTCCTGGCATTGCCTACAGCCCTGTACAGAGCACAGTTCACTTGATGATCCCCCACTGATACTGGGAAGTCATTCTGAGGGCTAACCAGTTCATCACACTGCTGGTTCAGAAGGGAGCTGAACTTTGACCGTACAGTTAAATGCTGGTTAAACATCATAGGTTTACTATTTGTGTGATCTGAGGAGTTGATAATGCCGAGGAGATAAAGGAAATAAACTTTTTGTTAACATACAGATTAGGAGCAGTGTTAAGCCACTTGGCCCCTCTAGCCTGTCTGCTATTCTTGGCTGATCTGATTGGTCCATATTCTCACCTACCACCATCCCCCACCAAACCTTTCACCCTGCCCCCCCTTGCTGATCTACCTTGTTGATCTAATGATTGACCCATCTCTGCCTTTAACAATAATCAAGGATTCTACTTCCATGGGCTGTAGAAGTTCTAAAGACTTACATCCCTCTCTTGGAAGAAAATTCTCCACATCTCTGTCTTAAATGAGGGACATTTTGTTTTTGACTGTGATCTCCAGCTGAAGGTCTTTAGAAGCCATGATATGGAGGTGACGGTGTTGGATTGGGGAGGATAAAGTCAGAAGTCACATGACACCTGGTTATGGTCCAACAGGTTTATTTGAAATCACAAGCTTTCGGAGTGCTGCTCCTTCATGAGTTGAAATGGAGGGGAGTGCACAGGCATACAATATACAGGCAGAGAGGTAATGGTAAAATAATTCCGTGTAATTTAGAGTGTCCACAGATAAGTACAAATAGTGTGAGTGGAGTGTTGACTGACTGAATAACACGTAGATTCTAGTTCTAGAGAGGAAATATCCTTTCCATATCCACCTTGCCAATTCTCCTTCTGTTTCCATCAAGTTGCCTCACACACTTCTAGGCTCCAGCAAAGTCCAGTTTGTCCAATCTTTCCACATTAACACCGTGTTCCCATTTCCAGGCATGAGTCCAGTAAACCTTCTCTGAACTGCTTCCAATGCATTAACATTCTTCATTAAATGAGGAGACCAATACTGTACTTATATGGCCTCACTAGTGCTCTATCTAACTGAAGCACAGTATCTCTACTTTTGTACAGGTATTTCTGATATATGATAACATGAATTGTCCGTAGTGCAAATGATGAATCCTGGGCACTGTTTGGATAATGCGAACTTTCCGCTGTTAAGGTGTAGCGATTTTCTACAGTGATCTCCCTGTAACGTGATTTTCTGTGGCGATTTTCTACAGCGCAAGGCCACACAACAACACGTTAGAGGAGAAATACCTGTATTCAGTTCCCCATGTGATAAACAATAACATGCCCCTAGCATTCCTCCTTGTATTGACATGAGAGCTTCAGGGCAGTCCCCAAAACCCAGAGGAATATCGTGGCCCGGTCTGAATCAGTAACATGCAATACTATGTGAGAGGAGGAGTTTATTAAACACACACACACACACACACAGACACAGAACAGATGCCTGAATGTGTGAGAAGCAGCCTTATCTTCGGCCAGAACCCACTGCAATCCTGTTCCTTACACCGCTAGTTGGCCAGAGGAGTCCACGGTAGGGGAATGACGCCTGACAGATCCTCTGTACCCACAGCCGACCCAGCTCTTCCTGTTGCTGACAACTACAGCTATCGAAAGACTCTGGTAATTATAACCTTGGCTGTTCAATGCTGTTTAAGTGTCTGAGGGAATGGGTTCAGAACGCCGTGGGCATGGCTAGGCTGCTGCACTCTCATCACCAGCAGCTCGATAAGTTTGTCGCTGTACACTCGAGGGTTCAGCAGCAAAATCCTCGAGGAATGCAGTGGCTTCGTACAATCAGAGCTGTCACAGCGCACATTACTCCATTGATAAGTGAATCTCAATGGTAGGCGCTGTGAACACAGCAGCAACATCAGCGATGAAGATAAATCTGTAATACTCATGGGGTTCTGGGCTGGAGATCCTGCAACACAGCAAGCCTCAGTAAACTGGAAAATTGCAGCAGAGAAATGACAGAAAACAAATCCATTTGTCTCCAGTGCTTGCTCGCATTTCAGTGCCGTTTATCTGGCAGTCGGGTGCCCCTCACTCCACAGTGTGGAAGCTTAGTGTTGTTATCAATACTGCCCAGTATCTCTGGGTTAATCTCTTTCCTCATACTGGGAACGGTCAGAATTAGAGAGATTCTGTCAGCTCCTCTTTTCCCCACTTGGAATGAGGCATCTGAAACCGAGTTCAGGTGACAGGTCATCATCACGTTTCGTAAGAGGTGTTAAAAACACCAACTTGCATTCACGTTGCCCCTACATTGCTTGGTAAATGGTATTTCACAGGCTTGTGATTGAATGGAAATTGACAGCTGAATACGCAGAGATGAGGACATAGGAATGTAGGAATTAGGAGGACTAATTTGGCCTCACAAGTCTGGACTACCCTTCAATACGATCTTGGTTCATCTCATACCTCAAAATAGCTTTCCAGCACTATCTCCATATCCCTTGATATCTTTCGGAGAAAAAGCTATCAGTCTCAGTCTTCAGCAAACTCAATGACAGAACTTTCACAACCCCCTGGGGTAAAGAATTCCAAATATTCCCCACCGCTAGAGTGAGAAGGATTCCTCCTCACTACAGTCATAAATGGCCAGTCACTTATTCTGAAACTGTGTCCCCTGGTTCCAGACTCACAAGCCAAGAGGAAACATCCTTCCTGCATCTACCATGACGAGTCCTGTTACGAATTTTGAAGGTTTTTCATTCTTCTAAGCCCCATGGAATATACGCTGGCTTCCTCAGTCTCTCCCCAAAGGATCATCCCAGGGCTCAGCATGGTGGGTGGTCAAAAACAGTATCTTAAAAGATGTGGAGGGGATCAAAGAGGGAATTTCAGAGTTTCACTGGATTTCAATTAATTTAAGAACATGGGAATAGGAGTAGGCCATTCAGCCCCTTAAGCCTGTTCCGTCATTCAATGAGATCATGTGTGATCTGTGGCCTAACTCCATGAATCTGCCTTTGGCCCATATAACCTTTAACACCTTCGCTGAACAAAAATGTATTTATCTCAGATTTAAAATTAACAACTGATCCAGCATCCACTGCCCTTTGTGGAAGACAGTTCCAAACCTCGACCATCCTTTGTGTAGAAGTGCTTCTTAAAATCTCTCCTGAATGGCCTGGCTCTAATTCTCAAACTTTTGTGCCTAGTTCTGGAATCCTCAACCAGTGAAAAAAGTTTATATTTTTCTACACTGTCTTTTCCTCTCAATTATGCAAATGAGCATTGTATTCTCTAGAAATACAAAGGTTAAGGGATATTTTGAAATAAAAACATAAATTGCTGGAGATTATGGCTGATCTGTGACTCAGATTCTACATCTGAATCTTTGCCCCAATGTAATATCCTTGGTGAACAAAAATCTCTGGAGCTCAGATTTAAAATGAACATCTATTACCCTTTCTGGAAGAGTGTCCCAGCTGGAGAAAATCAGTAGGTCTGCCAGACGTGCTGAGTTTTTCCACCAATTTCTGTTTTTGTTTCTGATTTCCAGCAGCTGCAGTTCTTTCAGTTTTTTTGCTCAGGGATGTTTTGATCTGATTTCAAAATAATTTGGGGAGTAGACAGTGTTGCATGCAAACCTTGCCTTTGAATGAGTTTACCTTTAAGGTCTCCATAAATATACAATGTTGTGACTCCACCTGACATTTATTTTGTGTCTGCAAGCTGCACACACAGAAGCTAGTTGGTTGATATATTGTTTGCTTCATAACTTATAGTGTGCTTTATTGTTTTAAATAAACTAACCCTCAGAGTTAATCAATTCTTGACAAATGATTCTTTATTAGACCAAAATGACAGCTACAGAGAAATGATTTCCATTGGTTTGGGACTTTAAGACAAGGGGACGTTTCTAAAAAGTAAAATCAGAACTTTCAAAAGTGAATTAAGATTATCCTCCATGCACAAAATGGGATCGACACAAAACAGGGTCAAAATTTGGAACACTCTTCCAGAAAGGGTAATAGATGTTCATTTTAAATCTGAGCTCCAGAGATTTTTGTTCACCAAGGATATTAAATTGGGGCAAAGATTCAGATGTAGAGTTAAGTCACAGATCAGCCATAATCTCATTGAATGGTAATGGAACTGTTTGAAAGAGGCTGAATTGACTCCTGTTGCTGAATTTCTGGGTAACTGGAGGCAAGTGTGGAAGCAGGGCATGTTCTGCTGTTAGTTCTTAATGAAACAAGGCTTTGCTAAAGGGAGAAAGCAGATGCATTTGAATAGCACCTTTACAACCTCAAGAGTTACAAAGTGCTTTAAGGGGTAAACTTTTCGAAGTGTAACCACTGTTGTAATGTAGGAATGCAGTTACCAGTTTGAGCACAGTACAATCCATGGACTGCAGTGCTGGATCTAGACATTGTGCCTATGCTGTGAGAATGGATGAGGGGCACAGGGTCTCCCAGAGGTCCATATGCTACTTCTGAGCCACATCTCACTCAGCCTGGTATAAATCAGTCACTTACTCTAATGCTTAAGCCTCCTTCTTTTTCCCTTTGGAGCTGGTGATTTTGCTGGTACCAGTTACACTGGCACTGGGAACCCTGAGGAACCCCATGGGCAAGGAGTATCGTTGAACTATTGTGTCACAATGGGACTATGCAGCCAAGTATGGCCCAGTCTCACTGTCAATGTCTGCACAAGGCAATCTTTCGGGGCGACGATTTACTGGATTTCCGCGATGATGGGCACCCCAGCTTGGCATTTTTTTCTTCCCATCAGTTCTGCTCAGAATTTCAAGTCTGGGATCATCCTTCTGTCCGGGTCTTAGGAGCATAGATGTGGTCTTGCACTGGAGCGGTTCCCTGTATTATTAAGTGTAGGAGAGTAAAGCAAGATGGGAGCAGACAAATGGAGGTTTCCAAAGGAAAATGAGAAGTAAAAGTGCCTTTATGCAGCAGATGTTGAGCAATACTAACAGGCCACTTGCCTAGCTTCATGTCTCTGAATGGTCAGTGTTATGATTAGTTTTGCTTTGGATGTTCCCATTGCTAGCACGGACATGATTCGTTATTGCATAATATTTTTATTGTTATATGGGATGTGCACATCGCTGGCAAGGTCAGCATTTGTTGCCCCTCCTTAAATGCCCTTGAGCTGAGTGTCATTTCAGTTAAGAGTCAACCACAGTGCTGGGGACAGATATAGGTCAGACCGAGTAAAGATGGCAGATTTCCTTCCCTAAAGGACATTAGTGAACCAGATTGTTTGGTTTCTTTGTGAAAACCATCATTGATGCTTTATTTATTAACTGAATTTAAATTCCACCATTTGCTACTGTTAGCCTGGGTCTCTGTATTACTAGGTCCAGAAGCAATACACTACATCCCCATTGTCCCAACATG
Source organism: Ginglymostoma cirratum (assembly GCA_024137785.1). NCBI lineage: Eukaryota > Metazoa > Chordata > Chondrichthyes > Orectolobiformes > Ginglymostomatidae > Ginglymostoma > Ginglymostoma cirratum. The sequence goes on along the minus strand of JAHRHZ010000091.1, from coordinate 11,979,874 downwards.
TAAGCGATAGCTTCTATTAACTATGTCACTGATGCGAAAGTGGAAGAGGTGGATTAAGTCTGCTGCTTTGGAGCATCAGTCCATCAGATATCTTGGAGATTGGATCTTCCTGTGAGTTCACAACATACCAATGTCACTGCTTTAGGATGAGTGGGGTAAAACTGAATAGAGGTAACAGCTTAATATTTTACAACAGTCAGAGCATTCAGGCTGTAGCTGGACTGGGTTCTAAACCCATCTTGGATGGGAGCACAATTTGGTTGATTGTGTTGTGCCTGATTCTGGGAGAAGATTCCTGAATTTGTCACAGTTTCAGATTGGACACTCCAAATTGTTAGGCCCTGAGTTGAGGAGGTATGAACTGACTCGTTGTCTTTACTCACCCACTTCTTCAGTGGGTCATAACAAGGCTAACTTAGAAACTGGACGTTTCTCTTGTGAATCCCTTTCTCCCAGACCCAAATGAAATTATATTTTAAAAGGATCAAATTTAATCAGGCTTTCTTGAATTAACAAAGAGTGAGTTTCTTGATTCCTAGATGTGAGAAGAGTTAATAATGCAACACTGATGCACAAACATAACACGCGTACCTATGGAATAGAAATAATAGGTAAGTCCAAAAAGACAAAAGTGAAATAAAACAGACATACGGATCAGCTTCTGAATTGTTTGTGAAGAGTGGACAGTTGAACATTTCTGCCATTGCAGTGAAGGGCACCAGTAATGTTAACATTAATGGTGGAGCAGTTGGCTTCACAATTGTGTTTGGTTGAGATTCTGTTGATCTGATTCCTTCTGACCATAACTGAATTCCAGCATTCAGAGTGGAAGAGAGTTCTTTGCTGTCCTGTTTTATTTTGTCTGGCTGCTAGCTAGCTGACTTACAGCACTCAGACCAAAAGAGTTCTTTTATCTGCAACACAGGAATGACTAGGGGATAGTTCTTCAACCACGACCTTCAAAGCACACGAACACTTGAATGCAGGGTGGTACACATGAGAATGTTCAGTCCCACTAGCACATTCTAGTGAAGTTGATACTGGCCATTTAACACCTGTCCTTGTGTATTCTTCAAAGGGAAACATGCAAAATGTACCTGCAGTTTGGGACATAAACCACAGGGGCTGGCGTGCTGTTGAGCAGGGGTTTGTCAGCTCCCTGTTATCTTTGTAGTCAAAAGAGAGTACAGTTCAGTCTGTTTTGAGTTGCCTCTTCCACCCCCCTCCCCTTTGAAGGGCTGTTGATCGAAGTTCCCTTCACTTCTGTGACATTGTGTGGTTCTCTTTCCAGAAAGCTCCTTCCACAAGTCATTTTCGGCTACATTAACCCATTTTGAAAACACATTTTGAAACTACGATTTAAAAATATCCACCAGTACTTCAGGAATTGGATGCATGACCATGACAATAGAGTCCCTTTCTTTATACCTAGCCTGACTTCCTTTCGAAGAATGGGATGTGACTGTTTTACTGTTGGCTGCTCTGTGATGTCACTCGCGATTAAATTATATCCCACTCTGTTGAAAGGATTTACTTGCTAAATGAAAGCTACTGATGAGCGTGAAATAGATCGTATCGCTTGGCTGAAGAACTAATCCATGCCAAACACTGGGTATGATTTGGGAATGTAAGCTTCTTTTTCACATCTCCGTCTCTATATACTGAACAGGATAATGAGTCACAAACAAATTTGATCTTTCTCACATGATTCTCTCCATTATACTTAGTCATACGCATGGTACTGCAAGGCTTAGAGTAACACGGTGGCCCTGGGCTGAATCCCGTAGCCCACTTCCTGGGGTTTGATGGTGTGGGATGGGGGAGGTATTTGTCAGCTGATACGGAGGCTGGTGGAGGCCTCACTGCCTTCCTGTCTCCACCCCGAATGAGGCAATGTCCGGAACACCCGTGGATAGCCTCCCTTTCCCACCATTAACTGAGGCCTTTAAGTGGGAACCAGGGGAAAGCTCTTCCCTGGTTGGAGTCATACTTGGCACAGAGGAAGATGGTCATGGTGGTTGGAAGTCAATCATCTCAGCTCCAGGAAATCTCTGCACGAGTTCCTCAGGGTAGTGTTCTAGGCCCAACCACCTTCAGCTGCTTTATCATTGACCTACCGTCCATCATAAGGTCAGAAGTGGGGATGTTTGCTGATGGTTGCACAATGTTCAGTGCCATTCATGACTCCTTGGATATTGAAGCAGTCCGTGTTCAAATGTAGCAAGATCCGGACAATATGCAAGTTTGGGCTGACAAGTGGCAAGTAACAGTCATGCCACACAAATGCCAGGCTATGACCATCACCAATAACAGACAATCTAACCACCGCTCCTTGACATTCAATGGTGTTACCGTCACTGAATCCCCCACTACCAATACCCTAAGGGTTATCTACTAAATAAAAAAAATGAAAGAACTGCGGATGCTGTAAATCAAAAACAAAAACAAAGCTGCTAGAAAAGCTCAGCAGGTCTGGCAGCATCTGTGAAGGAAAAGACAGAGTTAACGTTTCGGGCCAGTGACCCTTCCTTGGAACCCAAAACCGGACCCGAAACATTAACTCTGTTTTTACCTTCATAGGTGCTGCTAGACCTGCTGAGCTTTTCCAGCGACTTTGTTTTTGTCCCTAAGGGTTATCGTTGACCAGAAACTCAACTGGACTCATCAAATAACTGCAATGGCTACAAGAGCACATCAGAGTCCAGGAATACTGCAGCAAATAACTCATCTCCTGACTTCCCAAAACCTATCCACCACCTACAAGACACTAGTCAGGACTGTGATGGAATATTCCCCACTTGCCTAAATGAATGCAGCTCCAACAAAGCTTAAGAAACCCAACGTCATCCTAGACAACACTAATTGACACCCCATCCATCACCTTCATAACTCATTCCCTGCACCACTGATGCTCAGTAGCAGCATGTTTACTATCTACAGGATGCAGAAATTCACTAAGGCTCCTTAATAACACCTTCCAAACCCACAACTGATACCATCAGTAAAGATAAGCGCGGCAGATACATAGGAACCATCTCCTTTGAGCCACTCATCATCCTGACATGGAAATACATCGCCGTTCCTTTACTGTCATTCCATCCAGGTCAAAATTCTGGAATTCCTTCCCTAAGAGTATTGTGGATCTACCTACAGCACATGGACTGCAGCAGTTCAAGGAGGCAGCTCACAACCACCTTCTCAAGGGTAACTCGGGACGGGCAGTAAATGCTGGGCCCAGCCAGTCACACCTACGTCCCATGAATGAATTAAAAAATTGCCCCACTGAATTCTCTTACCCTTCATAGTGGGTATTAACTCAGAGTTTCTTGTGAGGAGGACCCCTCGTACAAAAACGGTCAGTGCCTGATCATGGGATGCAGCAACTGGGGACTGGGTCTGCTGGGAACTGACTCCCCCAGCCTTACTGGTTAACCCCATTCCTCCCTTTCCCCTCTGTGCTCCATCCTGATATGACTCCCTCTGGCCTAGGATCCAGCAATGATTCTGGGCCTCAGGTAAGCATTGTCATCACAACCACCGAATGTTCAGTAGAGCTGCCAGCTTCTGATTGGCCAGCAGCTTTTTGTGGGTGGGATTTCTGACTCCTCCTGGGTGGGGGTGGGGTCATTAATCCTGGTAGCGGGGGCCAAGGGGTACTGCTGCTGGCCGATGAAGTGGGTCAAGTTACTGTCCTGAAAAAGGACAGCCCAGAACTCTCATCCATGCCAACAGGTGTGATACCACTGCCACCACTAGATTCTGCCTTCAGCTTTAACAGGCCCTGCATATCCATCCTCAATGTGCTGTCCTTCAAGTTGATGAGAGGTCGTCAGATAATCTTTCTGTGATTTCCAGTCTTCTCCCTCCATCTTATCATTCAGCTGAATCATGTTTGTCCTGGGAATGTCACATTACAGATGAACAGTTAAGATTCCACATTGTTAACAGCTCCAGAAGTGTTAAGTGCTGAAAAGGAACATATCTTGTCAAAAGTTTTTGTCTTGCATTCTCAGGACAATTTGCAAGGATAACAATGAAGGGGTAAAACCAGCATTTATACTGTATGAGAGGACAGAGCTGTTTGGGTGGCCCATGAATTCTGACCAGTAGAGGTATTGCCATGAGTGAAACATGCAGGGAACAGATAATGCAGGGCCCATCAATGCTGAGGTACTATCTGGGTCTGGGTCTAGGTCTGTTACGGACTCATTGTTAGAACCTAAATCTGCTTTTGTATAATTGTATAATGTCACTACAGGACGATAGAGAGCAAATCATATGGGTCTTCAGTTTGCTCTGGGAATTACATTAAACCTACATAAAACACTCAATTTTTTATTGAAGAATTGCATCCAGTTGTTTGGAGATGTTTGGCCATTCCTCTGTGGAGATAGGGAAGGTTGGGAGGAGATTTAATTGAGGTGCCCAGGATCTGGACAGAGTAGATGGGGAAATGCTGTTCCCATTGGTAGAAGGATTGCGAACCTGAGAGCACAGGTTTGAGGTCCATAGCAAAAGAAGTGACAGAGACGCGAGGTGAAATGTTTCCACGCAGTGAGTGGCCAGGATCTGGAATAGTGGAGCCAGGGCCCATCTTGGCTTTTAAAACAGAATTGGATCATTATCTGGGAAGGAAGAAGGTATCTGAGTTGTTATTACAGAGCTGACACAAACACAATAAGCTGAATTGCCTCTTTCTGAACTGTAACCATCCTGTGATTCTACATTCCTATGGATGCAGTTGTGTCCATTGTAAATATGCCTGGGGAGAGATGGTAGATCAGTGGGTGAAAATACAAAAGCCAGATTTTCAGCTGACTGCTTTTACAGCCTCATTAATCATCAGTTGAAAGACAGAGTTGTGCATTGTGAAAAATTTTCAGTCCCTTACGTTCTAATCAGTATTTAGCCCTTAATCAACCCCACTAAAAACAGACTGTTTGATCATTTACCTGAGACTGTTTGTAAAATCTACTTGTGCATTTTTTTTATTCACCTGTGGGACTTGGGATTGCTGACTGGTCAGCATTTATTGCCCATCCCTAGCTGTAAGTGCAAGGAGTAGCTTGCTAGGTCACTTCAGAGAGCATCTGAGAGTCAACCACATGGCTGTGGGTCTGGAGTCACATGTAGACCAGACCAGATGAGATAAGCAGATCTCCTTCCCTGAAGGGCATTAGTGAGCCACATGGGATTTTCTGACAATTGACAATGGCTTAATGGTCATCAATAGATGTTTAATTCCAGATATTTTTTTCGATGTTGAATCTCTGGCAGGATTTGAACCCAGGTCCCCAGAACATTAGTTGGGTTTCTGGATTAATAGTCAAGTGATAATATTACGAGGCCATTGCCTCCCCAGTGTGAATTAGCCATTGCATTCTCTCAATTACAGTAACTTCACAAGCACTTGATTGATGGCTATCACAGTACAATGGCAGTGTCTGACCACAGGCTAGAAGATCCAGCTTCAAATCCCACTTCCCCTGAGCAGTGTATCATAACATGTCAGGATGGATTGATTAAATATGTCAATTGCTGATTGTGGCTGATTGCTTAAGGGGATTGATTAAGTGCCGTTTCAGATATTAGGTTCAAATACAGCTGGTTATGTTATCTGAACCTTCAAAAGCTCAATCTGTAGAATATTAGACTTTTAATATCAGGGCTTATGGCTCAATCAGATGTGTCGCTATCATTTAAAGGAGTCATATGGTACAGTGGTAATATCCCTATCTCAGAAGCAGAAGGCCTAGGTTCAAGCCCCACATATCCCAATGGTGTGTCTGAACAGCTTGATTAAGAATACTTACTAACTCTTTGTAAAAAAAAAAGTATTGGGAATTGTAGGGATGATAAAGATGTTTCTTTTATCGCCAGATGGGATTGTAACTGCTTATAAAACCTTAGATCTGAAGGACAGATTTTATATTGTGGCCCAAATAATCTCTTTATGGAAACACAAGGAATAGGAGGAACAAGCTAAATGAATTGTAGTCAAAGGTTCTATTGGGTAAATAATAATAGTCATTACTGAGACATGGAATTGAATATTCAACGTTAAATAACCTACAGGAAAGATAAAACAATACTAGAAAGAGGCTGGAGTAAACTTAGTGATTAGGACAAAATGGTGAGAATGATTGTGAGAGAGTTAGGGTTAAGGTTTTAAAGGTAACCTGAGGAGGAGAGTTTAGATGCAGAGTTAAGAAAGAGAAAAAGATTTAAGATCACAGTGGAGGTAATGTAAGAGTCACTGGTAGAAGCTGTGAAGTGGCAGATTGTATAAACGCAGAGATTGGGCAAGCAATGAAATAAAGGCAGAGTGATTTTAATTGGATATTGATTGGGAATAAGTGGGTTACTTCATGTCAGAAAGATAGTGCACTTCTTGAGGACAATCCAAATAGATTTCCCTAACAATGGACTAGATCAAACACTTCCCCACTGGTGGGCTTGAAGCCAGGAGGTGTGTACAAATCTGGTGGCCACCATGTATGCGGGCTACATACTCTCCCTTGCCCCCATTGCTACTTCCTGACACTGGGTGAGAATTACACCATGTCTCTTGCCCGGTAATGGCTGCTAGTAGCCAGGAAGTGGGTGCTGTGCCTCTTTATTGATCTCACTGGGTCCATCATAGGATTGGCTTTGTATCGATACTGCAAATGTTACCACCTTTAATTGGCAGACAGCTTTTGGGAGCAGAACTTCCTTTCTGAGGGTCGGGGGTTGTAGAATCCTTCCTCAGACCAATTAATGGACAGTCAGCGATTAAATGGTCACTAAGCAACCATGCAGAGTGGAGGAGAACTCTTCCCCTTTTAGTCAGAACTGGTGTTGTATGTGTATCATATTTCCAAAAGAGGCCACCTTTAAGAACTCTGTGTGCTGCATGTATTCAATGTTGTGACTCTGCCTGACAATAGATCTGCAATGGATTTGCAAGCTGCACATATATAAATTGTTAGACTGGTCAACAGAAAGGCAAAGCATTAGGTGGTGGTATAATGGTAATGTCACTGGGCTAGCAATCCAGCAAGCCTGGGATATGGATTTAAATCCCACCAGAGCAGATGGTGAAATCTGAATTCAACAAAATGTAAAATTAAAAAGGCTGGCCTAATGGTGACCATGTCAGTTGTCATTAAAAACTCATCTGGTTTACTAAGGAAATCTGCTGGCCTATATGTGACTCCAGGTCCACACCAATGTAGCTAATGCCTAACACTTAGGGATGGGCAGTAATTGCTGGCCTAGCCAGGAATGCCTTCACTTATGAACAAATTTGAAAAAAGAAACTGTCTTCAGACTCAAGCTTCTGTTAGAATCATGGAATCCCTACAATGTGGAAGCAGGCCATTTGGCCCATCAAATCCACATCGACCTTCCGAAGAGTCTCCCACCAAGACCCACATCCCCTATCTCTGAAACCCTGCATTTCCCAAGGCTAACCTACCTAACCTGCACATCCCTGGCACAATGGGTAATTTAACATGGCCAATCCACCTAAACTGGGCATCTTCGGACAATGGAAGGAAACCAGAGCCCCTGGAGGAAACCCATGCAGACACAGGGAGAATGTACAACCTTCACACAGACAGTTCCCTGAGGGTGGAATGGAACCTGGGTCCCTGGTGCTGTGAGGAAGCAGTGCTGACTACTATGCCGCCCTTATTACTGTTAATACTGTTTATTACACATTAAGACTAAATACAACAATACATTGTATTCAGATCTAATCTAACTGTTACATTATTGAAACAGTATTGCATAAATCATCACCTGATACAACTGCTTCTCTGCTCACATTTTTGACTTTCATATAGCACAACTCAGACTTTGGCCTTGCTCTCCATTTGTTTCCCTCTTGTTTCTGAACTCCACCCACCCTGTGCCATTTATGCCCAATGAGGAGCAGCTCCAGTACATCATAAAAGCTTGCTCTTAAGCTTTTGAAACATAATCTGCTTTCTAATACATTTTACTCTTTTAAATAAAGTAACTCATGAAGTTAACCAATCCCTCATTATTCAATCCATGACAAGTGATTAATTATGAGACCTCCATCATTAGCGCACAGGAGGGAGCACAGTTCCATATTGGATCTAGCACAGTAGGTCTAAGAAATAAAAAAGGAAGATTATGTTTATTAATGAGTAATGAACCAGGTCGTTAGTATACATGACCTTTTATCTATTGATTTTATACGGACAAACTCAAAGTAATAAAGTAAAAAACTGCAGACGTTGGAAATCTGAAGCAAACACAGAAATTGCTGGAGAAACTCACAGGACTGGCAGCATCTGTGGAGAGAAAGCTGAGTTGAGGTTTTGAGTCCAGTGGCCCTTCATCAGAAACTCAAAGTAGTGTTTGTTAAGAAAGAACACAAAACAAATTATAAAGATTCCAGATTTGCACAAAGCTGATGTCAACTAGAATAGTATCTGCAGTAAACTGAACAAATGGTTAGAAGATTGCTCTCACCAAAATCATCTTGAGTGAACTAGCAGTAAACCAGACAAAAATGGCTCTAAAGAGTGATAAATCCCCAGCCCAAGATGTATTCCAGATCAAGACTTAAACCTGGGTGTACATTACAGGTTCCTCACCATAATCTTCCTGATTCGAGAATAGTTTCTTCAGATTAGAACATTGTCATTCTATTTAAGCAAGTTAATGATGGAAACCAGGGAATTCCAACATTTGTTGTCAGGAAGTTACCAGAATCTATAATTAGGGATAGAATGACTGAACAGAATGAAAATTTCTCAGCTGATCACAGAGAGCATCCATGGATTTGTAAATAATTGGTCATGCCTGATGAAACTATGAGGCTTGGTTCATTTCGTGTACTTTGGAGTTTTAACACGGTGTGTCTGATTAATTGTACGCTGCACTTCTCTGAGGTTAGTTTATTAAACATATAATTTACTGAGATGAAACTGATTGAATTTTTTTGAACCAAGAACAGAGACAGGGGAAGATCCATTAATTATTATTATACAAAATTCCAGAAGGCATTTGACAAGTCCTTCATAAGAGACTGTTAGCTAGAATTAAAACTAATGGAACTGGAGGTGAAATGTCGACCTGGTTGAGAAGTTAGCTGAGTGTCAGGAGACATGGCATGGGGATAATGGGCAGAAAATCGAATTGACAGGATCTGAACAATGGTGTCCCACAGGGATCAGGTTTGAGTCTTATTAAGTCACCCTTCCCTGCTAAAACAGAGATTGATTTATACGCCAAGCACAAAAATGACATTTCTAGTGTGGATGGTCGCATTTTGAATTGTCATTGGTGTCAGACGCAAAGAGTAGGTGTGTTGTAGACTCTTGCACATTTTCAGAATGCAGCCTCTAGGACCCTGCTTAATAACCTTGTGCCCAGTTCTGACACAGCGATAAGTAAAACATGCTCTTGTGAAATGGAAAATTGAGGCTGGCTACTAATGTTGTGGCTGAAAGGGTATCTAAACTTATACACTGAGCATATGTAAAAATATGATGTGTGGGTGAAGGAAAATGCGGTTATCTTATATGATGGGTTAACTTGTAGGTTATCATCTACAGAATTTATTTTCTTTATAATCAACTTAGATGGTGGAGTAGAAAGACTTGTCTCCAAATTTTGCAACGGCGCAAAGAGAAACAACATTGTAAAGAGCATAGTTGCTGTTGGAAGTATAACATTACAGAGTCGTGAGCCTGTGGAATTCTCTGTCACAGAAAGCAGTTGAGGCCAAAATATGGAATGTTTTCGAGACTGAGTTAAATATGGTCCTTAGGGCTAAAGGGATCAAAGGGTATGGGGAGAAAGCGGGAACAGGATGCAGAGTTGGATGATCATATTGAATGGTGGAGGAGGCTTGAAGGGGCTGAATGGCCTACTCCTGCTCCTATTTTCTATGGTTCAACAAAAGGCTAAGTGAATGGGAAATACTATAAAGAGAACAGATTTTATTGTAGGCCATTGTATGGTCATCTATTCTGGAACAAAAAGGAATGGAACAGCGGCCTTTCCAAATGGTGAAAAAAAACTAGAAACTGTGAAGGTCCAATAGGCTTGGGGTCCAGACGTACAGATCATTAATATGTCATGAACAGGCAAGAAAAAAATCCAAATGGCTAATGAAACGTTGGCCTTTGTACCAAGAGGACTGGAATACATGGGATGGTGATGTTAAGGGTTAGGTATACAAAGTTGTAATTAGAAAATGCTCAGGGTAATGTAGACAATCCTGGGCACTACATCTTCAAAAGGATGTCTTGGTCTTACCGAAGAAAGCACACAGCAGATTTACAAAAGTAATACCCGGAGTCCAAGGGTTAAATTATGAGGAGCCGTCACGCAAACTAGGCTTGTGTCCCCTAGGATTGTGATTTGATCAAATATCAAGAGGGGCAGATACGGCAGACAAATACACTCTTTCGTTCATTGTGTCTAGGACCTAGGTGTCTGAGTCTAAAGATTACAGCCAGTTTATGTGAGGTGGTTGTTCATTTTTAATCTGAAATTGTGTGATTTTTATTAGCCAAAGGTCTTATGGAAAATGGATAAAGTTGGATCGATGTTTCATGAATGACCTCCTTTTGTTCCCGATTCCTATCTCCCTCACAAATAAATATAGAAAATCTTACAGGCTTTCTAAAATTATAGGAATGACACAAGTTGGCAGCACTTATCTAGAGTGTGGTATTTTGTTAATGATCTTAACCGACACCCTGTCTTTAAAATCTGAAATCAATGATATTTTACTGATTTACTACATTAACAAGATCTATTTTTGTCACCAGAATCTCTCATTTCAAATATTTGCAAAATGTTTTCCTTCAGTAAACCTGCTAACATAACAGGATGTTTGAAAGCTCCCTGTTAAAATCCTGCCAAGATTATAATTGTAATTGTGATATTTACTTTAGAAAAAGCTTAATATGTAGCTAAGGGAAAAAGAAAAAAAAATTATGCACAAAATCAGCAGTTCTTTTCATTCTTAAATGTTCAGTTCTGAAGAAGGGTCACTGGATCCGAAATATTACCTCTGCTTTCTCTCCACAGATACTGCCAGACCTGCTGAGTTCCCCAGCAATTTCTATTATATTTCTGATTTCCATCATCCCCAATTATTTCTATTTTCTTTGTTCTTTTCACTCTGAGTGAGCTAGTCATAGTGTCGTACAGCATGGAGACTCAAGCAGGTCCATGCTGACCAAAATGTCCATTCACGCTAACCGCATTTCCCTGCACTTGGCCCATATCCTTCTAAATTTTTCCTATCCATGTATTCGTCCAAATGCCTTTTAAATGTTGTGAATTATCCACCTCAACCACTTCCATCAGCAGCTCATTCCATATGCATACCACCCGCTGTGTAAACAAGTTGCCCCTCAGGTTTCCCTGTATTCTTTCCCCTCTTACCTTAAATTGATGCCCTCTAGTCCTCGATTCCCCAACACTGGGGAAAAAAACTGAGTGCATTCACCCTATCCATTGCCTCTCATGATCTTATACACTTCTATAAGATTCCCCCTCAGTCTCCTACATTCTAAAGAAAAATGTCCTAGCTTGTCCTCGCAATGTTCCAATTGATATCGTTTGGTCTTTTCGGAAAACAAAGCTGAACTGTTTTCCATGAGGAACATGGTTTGTATGTCAGAATTGTCAATGCCTCTCTCTTCTCGGATAAAGAGGGGGCTTTAATAGGAAAGGGTGGGGTTGGGAGCAGATGGTGAAGGGACAGATAAATTGCCAAAATTCTGAGCACACTGGATCCAACCCATCATTATGAATTGACTGAGGTCAGGAGCAGGGGGAGAGGGTTAGGCATTTTAAATATCTTCATGAAGCCAGAAGCCTTGGGTTTAACTGTGATCTTGGTCAAAGGCTAATTTCTTCATGGGACTGCTTGTGGGCCAAGAGGAGGATGAAAGCTTCCTCATGTTTCCATCATCAGATCCTCTTCCCCACCCTCCCCAACCATACAACTCCCAATGGGTCAGAGATCAGACCCCTCCACCCGCAGTGTCAGAGCCCACTGACCCGTTGGTGAATTGGGAGCCAGTATCATTGAGTTCAGTGGTGGTGGGTAAAGAGGATTTGGCATTGTGTTAGGATAGAGGGCATGGAGGCTACTTAAGGGGAGGCCGCTACAGAGAGTGTTAGAATAATGACACCTGGATGTACAGAATCATGGACAAGGATTTCAGCAGCGGATTATCTGTTGTGCTTATTTCTGCCCGTGTAGGATTTGAAATAGCTCCACAGAGGCCAGTATAGGATCATAGAATCCCTGCAGTGTAGAAGCAGGCAATTCAGCCCATCAAGTCCACCAGCGACCCTCTGAAGAGCATCCTACCTCGACGTATACCTATCCTATGCCTGGAACTTTGCATCACCCATGGCTAAGCCATCAACCTGCACATCCCTGGACACTATGGAAAATGTAGCATGGACAACCCACCTAGCCTGCACATCTTTGGTCTGTTGGAGGAAACTGGAGCTCCCAGAGGAAACCCACGCAGACACAGGGAGAATGTGCAAACTCCACATAGACAGTCACCCGAGAGTGGAATCGAACCTGGGTCCCTGGTGCTGTGAGGCAGCAGTGCTAATCACTGAGCCACATCGCCGCCCATATGCCATCACCAAGTCACCCTTTATTTACACGTGGAGAGTCCTGACATGGATCCAGCTCCCTCAGAGCCAGATCTCAGAGTGAACAGAACCCCGACACTCCTGTTCATATCTGTCAGCCAGGGCTCCCTGGTTGGACCAGATTAACAGCCCCAATTGGGGACCCCAAATTCTATGAGGTCCACCTGGCTGCCCTTGTTACACTCACTATGGAATTGCTTCCTGATTATGCACAATTGGGCTCCATCTGGTTCAGAACCTATCCATACTTCATTATCTTTTCAGCTATCCTCCTATTTTTCAAAGTTTTAGAATATAATTAACTTTTTATCAAACCTCAGCTATCAGTGAATGACTAGATTGGCTATTTTTTTCAATTTCCACAGATAATGCTTCATTAATGTGGGTACCATGGCAACTGAAATGCTTACCAACTTGAGAAGGGAACCTTGGTCCATGACTATAATGCTAAATCGAGTAATTAAATTGATTGCTAAAAATGAGAAGCAGGTTTTAAAACAGTGAGTTAATCATTCAGCCATCACTTCTGCTAAATCAGCACTTGATGCAGTACCATAAACGCTCAGAAATGGAACAGGCATTGTGTCCATTTTACTGGCACAGAGCTGACACATTGTAAGCAACATGGTGGGTGTTGTGTCTGTGCTAACATTGCACACTGGAGATATGTTGCCTGTGAAACTGCTAATTACAGGAATTACAGGAGTCCAGAAACTGGGCCTTAAATTGGGTGCTTTGCAAAAGCAAATAATACCTGTTTGAGGCCCCCTTTTTAAAAGGTTGGTTGCCCTTTACACAGCCTGTTCAACAGCATTCAGGAAATGTGGTCCACATGTTATTGGGGCAGTTGTCCTTAAATGGAAAACCTTTTATCAAAATACATCCCTGGATGTGGAGGTAGGTGGCGTTGTTCTAGGGGACATTTGCCCTGCTTAGCTCCACTGCAGTTCGTCATTGTTTACCTCATTGTCACATTGCCACTGAATCTCCCCACCATCTCCTTCATCCCAAGGATAACAACCTCAGTTTCTCTAATCTAGCCATGTCACTGAACTCTCTCATTGCTGGAACCATTCTGGTAAATCTTTGCATTCCGTCAAGGACTCTCACATCCTCCTAAAGCATGGGGACCAGAACCAGCCAGAATATTCTAGTACATTGTGCTTATAAGCGAAGCCCAGGTCTATTTCTGGGCTGAAGTTAAGGTGGAAACTGGAGACTTTGGATTCAGAATAGCTGTCAGCAATACGCAGAAAGTCATTAGCCAGGTTTAAGGTCATTTATGATGCTGAAATTATGAGTATTCATGAAACAATCTTACTGCAGAAATCAAAGACCAGTACTTTATGTTCTACCTGAGCAAATCTGACTCACTGGCACAGAGAGTGCATGAGGCAAATACATTCAAGTCCCTCCTCCCTGTTATCCAACACATGAGAGATCACAACAGCTACACCTTGTGGTGAGGCATCACCTGCCAGCCCAAACTCTTCTGGCACATTGTAATTGTACCCTACTCAAGTTGACTTTAACACACAAGTAAAATGCCCTGTCACACCCCTTTGCCCCATTCTACTGACCAGCCTTCCTCAGAGGTTCGTTCAGTGGATGCAACAAGGTGCTTACTATGCTGTGAACTAATAAGTAATCATGGACCTGTAGAGATCTACAGCACAGCTAAAGGCCCTTTGGTCCATCACACCCATGCCAGTCGAATACAACCACCTAACAATTCTAATCCCATTTTCCAGCAATTGGCCCATAGCTTCATATACCTTGGCATTGCAAGTGCACATCTAAATACTCCTTAAATGTTATGGAGCTTTCTGCCTCTTCCACTCTTACAGGAAGTGAGTTGGATGGGGAAATAAAGCACTACATCCCCTGTGGTGTCCACCTCTTTCTAAAGGTAACAAGAGCATTGATGGGCGCCAAGTGCTCTCTCCCCAAGGACACCCTGGCTAGAACATAACCATGGAAAGGGGCAGGCAGTTGGCAGACATGCCCTCCTATGGTGTGTTTATAGCCTGTCTGACCAGGCCTAGGAGCAGACCTATGAGGAGGTCCTCTGATCTGCTCACACCCCTCTGCACTGTGTGCCCAAAGATCAGGAGCATGGGATTGAAGCGCAACCAAAAACACAACGAAATTTTTCAAATAACTAAAAAGGGAGTGCAATTGCCCACTACCAATGTACACAGGGTCCACAGACTCTATAATGTCACAAAATAAATGGTTGGGCTGAAAGTCCGTGAACCACCGTAATCTATAGTTATAAGGGAATGCTGTGTGCAGCATGCTCCATCCCAGGTCCCCGATGGAAAAAGGAAGGACTCCCACATAGAAAGCCCTCTACTGGGGATCCTTGCTGTCTGACAGTGAATAAACATACCAATGTGTGTCAGGACGGTGGATGTAAGAGTTGAGGTGGATGGTGTGCAGAAGCAGTCTGTAACAAAAAACACCTTTTTGCATGGCCTTGGTATGCATGTTAGCCTTGTACCCTTCAATCAACTTGCCAGATTCTTGTTAATGATAACAATCCCAACAATTGCTCCTCGATGAGTGATTGATTAACTCATTGGGTTAGTTTATTTAAAACAGTAAAACACAGTATAAGTCATGAAGCAGACATTATTGAAGCCAACTGATTCCCAAGCAGGCGGCTTGCAAGCATACAGCAGGCTAACTGACCAGCAGGACCACAACATTGTGCACACAGAACTCTTGGAGTCCTTAAAGGGGAAGTCTCTTAAAGGCAAGGTACAGATATAAGGGCTGGTTTCACTGGACAACTCAGGATATCATGTTGCGATGTGAGTTTCATTTCAACATGAAAAAGCTTACCTTAGTGTTTCTAGCCAGTTTCTTCCTAAAAGGGTAATTTGAACACTGACCCTTGTATGTAACCACAGCCGACAGACTTCCAACTGAGGGAATTTTCTCACTGCCACAACTACGAGTTGACTTGAGATTTTTCCAACCAATGCTGAGACAACTTTTCACAATCCAGTGATTCAGGAATCATACCGTGTTGATGTCCATGTCCGCTGGAGCATCATCCAATGTTATAGGAATGTGAAGCTGTGCAAATTTTCACTGGATGCCCTTGTGCTTCTGATTGTATGGATCTTAACCAGTCCCTCATTAACCAGCTGCTATTTGGCCACTATATACAGTGACTGGTGTTCCTCCAAACTTCTTGTGACATGCTTTGGCAAGATGATCCTTCAGTCTGAGGTCACAAATGAGCAATTCTGTGCTTGATGTTGGCCCAAGTACCAGTAAAAGGACTTTCTTGGGCCACTGTTACTATCACCAGCCATCATTGAGGCCTTCTGCTTTCTAATTTGCTGTCTATTTCTCCCAGCATGGTTTCTTGGGTCACCACTGCCAGTACGATATTGTCCGAGTGCTTTCTTATAGGTCAGCCCATGTAACACATACTGCAAAGACCGTGTTTTGTTGAGACAGATATCTCTCAGTTTATTAATAACATTTTCTCTCCAACATTATGATAATATCACAGACTTATACATAGCCTGGGTACTGTGCTTACTGATGTTACTGTTTCTCTCAAACTACTCTCCATAATCACTTTATCCTTTTACACTATCTCCCCTTCAATAAACTCAAGCAACTGCCCTTATACCATCTTACTGTTTTACTGAATCTCCGTTATAAAACTCATACATTCTTCCTGAAGTGCCTGCAACTGAAGGCAATATTCCAGCATAACGTCCTCCTCTTCCTATCCTCTTGAACTAAAGGCTAACAGATTCCATATTTCTAGTTACGATTTAATGCAGTTTTTGGGTAAATCACACTGCCTTATGATATGGTCTGAGTGTTCCTCTTTATGTTAACTCAATGTATCATATGCCGTGGATACTGTGTTCTTGTCGAGACAAATGTCTTGAAGTTTATTTACAACAGAAATTATTTACCTTGCAAGAAGATCTCAGACTTGCACATAGTCTGGATTCTGTACCTGCTGGCTACAGAGATCAATGACACAATAGCCATCTATTACTCTTATTACTGCTGTAAACAGTGAAGTGAGTATCTTTGTACTGGAATGGCAATGCCTTAATAACACGCGTGGGGCTGGATGAACACAGCAGGTCATAGGAGCAGGAAAACTTGACGTTTCGGGCCTAAACCCTTTTTTAACTGTCTTAAAGGTACACAGCCTGTGTGGTCTGGGATTTATGTGAACAATTGTTGAAACCTGTTCACTAACTTTCAGTAATATGCAAACATAACCATCTAAATCTCTTAATTCCCCCACACTTCCTAAGCTCACACCATGAGGAAAATCCTCCCATTTTTGTTTCCCTTGGTCCACAGTGAACCTGATACTTGTCTACAATGAAATCAATTTGCCATATTTCTGGCAGCTTGTTTAATTTTTGCATAAAGGCAAAACACCGCAGATGCTGGAAATCTGAAACAAATGCAGAATGTGCTGGAGAAACTCAACAGGCCTGGCAGCGTCTATGGAGAGAGAAACAGAGCTAACATTTTGAATCTAGTATGGCTTCTTCAGAACTATTCAAGATTCAAAACTTTCTCCTCAGATGTTGCCAGACCTGCTCATTTTTGTCTATGTCCCCTTGTGTCTTCCTCCCCCATTCAAATAATACCTGTCACCCCCCTCACTCAGTGCCATGTACAAATTTTGATAATAGAAGATTCAGTGATGTTATTGCTAGATGATTAATCCATAATTCTTGGCATTTGGGTGCAAATCCCCACCACACCAAAAATAAATCTGGAATTGGGAGTCTAGTGATGACCATGAATCCATTGCTGATTATCAGGAAAACCTATCTGGTTCACTAATGTCCTTCAGGGAGGGAAACTGCCATCCTTACCTGGTCTGGCCCACATGTGACTATAGACCCACAGCAATGTGGTTGACTCTTAGCTGCCCTCTGGGGAATTAGGGATGGGCAATAAATGTGGGCCCAGCCAACAACACCCACATACCATGAATGAATTAAAAAATCAAGGTTCTGCTGCTCCTTCATCTGACTCATTGAGAAATATTGTGACAGTCTGTATGCCTCAATAAAAGATTGAGATTCCTGATTTAAATCATCAGGCAAGACTTGTTGAGACTCATTTAATGCTATGTTATTGCCAGAAGAGCAGTTCTAATTCTGAAGAAGGTTTTGACACAGTTGCAAGTGGATAGTGTAGCCAGTGGCAGCAGCTGGTGTGGAGTACAATCGGTCTTTACAAGGGAAAAATAATGGAGTGTTAGCGAGAGCAAACAGTGGTTGTTCAAACCCAGCAATAACTTCACACAAACAAACTAGTCTGTGCAATAGGGAAAATAATAATTAAAAAAGCCTCCGCCGTCCCAATGTTCGGTTTTTGAGATCTGGCACCTGCTTAATAGTTTAATAATAAAAACGGAAAGTTCTGGAGAAACTCAGCAGGTCTGGCAGTGTCTGTGAAGACAGAAACGGAGTTAATATTTCTTCAGAACTGTTTCTTTTTAACAGTCGAATGTTCAATAGCCGAGAATGGGTATTAGTATCTACTGATTAGCAACAGAGTCCTGGTAGTAATTATAGAGCTCATTGACTGAATTATCAAAATCCCTCTGTGGCCCAGCAGATAAAAATCAGACAGAGAGCTGGTTCAGTGCAGAATAGGTGGCCCACAGCCACTGACAGGCAATTGGCTATCAACAGGCTGAAGGTGGGATTTACTCCTTTCCGAGACAGGATGTCATACTTCAGACAGCTACTGGCCATAAGAGGTTGTATAAGCAGTGCCTCCCCTCTCTGGGGTCCTTGCCGGTACTGCATTTGAGGAAAGATCAGTGATGGAACTGCAATTTGTTGGTGACCAGAGGCTCAGGAAGGTGGGTCAATGAGCGGGCTAGACATTTAGAGGCCAAGGGGAGAGGGTGAGGGAATCTGAGGTGAGTTAAGAAGTGACCTTGCCACGTGACTCACCAAAACCTGTTGAGGTAGCCCGAGGCGTGGAGGGCAGAGTAAAATAAAAAAGTAGGAACTTCACATGAATAGTGTGCAATTCAGCTGGGTCCAGCCAGCCTAATAGTATTGTCAGAATGAACATCGGTGCCCATCAAAAGATTCTATGCTTTAACTTCTTTATGGATGGAGTGACTGTTTGTGCCATCAAAGTCATACAAGCCGCTCCTGAAGAAGGCTGCATTGCTCACAGCCTCATCCAGACACACAGTCACCCAGACATATAGACACCCAAGACACAGGTACACACAGGCACAGATATACCCAGACACCCAGACACAGATACACCTGGATTCAAATCATGCCATAGCAGATGGTGGAATTTGAACTCAATAAAAATCTGGAACTAAGAATCTAATGATGACCATGAATCCATTGTCGATTGTCAGAAAAACCTATCTGATTGAATAATGTCCTTTAGGGAAGGAAAATGCTGTCTTTGCCTGGTCTGGCCTACATGTGACTCCCGACCCTTAGCAATGTGGTTGACTCTAACTGCCCTCTGGGATGGGCAATTAATGCTGGCCAAGACTGTGATACCCTCATCCCTTAAAAGGTGTATCATCAAATGAATTTTAAACCCTCTGAACTTCCTGTGAAATGGGAAACAAACAATGCCGATAACTTGAACTATTCACCGCCACCTTCGGAACTTTGATTCCTTCTCACTGACCCTTAGGTAATGCAGTCTCATTGAACTTATGGACCAAAGACCTTTTGAGTGTTTTTTTTTCAGTTTCGCCTTGTTGTTAAGGTCAATAACTTTATTTCTCATCAATATTTCATCCATTGTTTTGACAGAAGGTCACGTCCTTGTGGGACAGCTGTTAGATGTGAAAGAGCATCTCAGCTAATTCAACAGAGAGTAGAGACAGGTTGTTCAATGTAACTGTGCCTATAGCCTGCTTCTAACAGAGTCCCAGTGTGCAGTCCCCCGTTACTGGCAGATAGCTTCTTACACAGGAGAAGGAATAGGATCATAGTTACAGTGGCTTTTGGTACATTTGTATAGCTCCTTTCATGACCATAGACCATCCCAAAACAGTTCACAAGTGCAGTCACACCTGTAACCTACGGAAACAGAAGAGCCAGTTTGGGCTCCCACAACCAGCACTGGGATAATGCCCTTTTTTTTATTATTCGTGATATATTTTGAGGGAGAAATGACAGCCATTTCATAGAGGGATCTCTGCGAATCTTCTTCAAATGGTGGTCCTGGGAATTTTTACATCCAGAAGACAGAATCTCAGCTCAATGGTTCATCAAAAGGTTGTCTCCTGCTGTGTAACCCTCCGTCAACACTGCACTGGAGTGTCAGCCTGGAATTCTGGGCACAGCTCTCTAAAGTGAGCACTTCAACCCACTTGGAGACAACAACATTACCATTGAGGCTTGGCTGGCATTTAACCAGGATTAGGAGTTCCCAGCTTCTACTCAGAGATTCCAGTCAGTTGGGATTGAAAGCTCTCACTTGCCCTGTCCATGATTTTAGGATTATCAGGTCAGCCATAATTGCATTAAATGGCACAGCAGAGTCGATGGGCTGAATGGTGTATTTCAGATCCTATGTCTTATGGTCTAATGATGCTGCACTGTCTTAACGTTTTGTCACACAGTAACGATTCAATCTAGCTAATTCCGCAAAGAATCTGTTATAATCATGGACATAAGACTTACCCTGTAATAAGTATCAATTCACCAAAACCGTTTCCTCCCTAAAGGGACATTGACAAATTAATTGGATGTTTACAACGATCCAGCAGCTTCATGGTCTTGCTCACTGCCATCAACTTTTCAGTTTCAATTTTTGAATTCAAATGCCCTGCCTATTTTAACTGAGGCTGTTGAGATTACTTGTCTGCTATCATAGCCGTTACACCAATGTAACACATTGAGATGGTACATTGCTTCCTGAGACAGAGAGAGAAAGAGAGAGAGAGAGAGAGTTTGTGTGTGTGTGTGTGTATGAGTGTGTGAGAGTGTGTGGTATATGTTGATGAGTGTAAGTGAGTGTGTGTGTGTGGGTGTGGGTGTGGGTGGGTGTGTTTGTGTGTGTCTGTGTGTCTGTGTGTGTGTGTGTGAGAGAGAGAGAAGGGTATATGCTCGATTTTCCAATCATTGAGGTCAGCAACATGCTCCTGGAGTAGGTGGAATAGTTTCCACCGACACTAACTGGGAGCTGCCATCTTGTAGTCAGTTTCAATAAAGTCACAGTGCAGACAGCACTACTGTCCCGAAAACATGTAGCAGAATAAATCAGGGAGGAATGAACAGTAGGTTACGACGGAAAGCTGGAAGCAGCTGGGGGGAGGTTGGTGTGGGTAGTAACTAAATGGGCTGTTTCTGTGCTCAAGTGACACTTTAGATACAGACGATGGGCATGTTGAACATCTTGTGAAAGTGGTATTGAGATATGAAGAGTAGTAACGCAGGGAGAGATTGCACAAAACATCTTAATGTAATTCCTCTTGTGAAGTGATGGAAAAGGAAGATTGTGTTTGCTCTGTTAGAGTTTTAAAAACCTTCCCATGACACACATCAGGATGATTGAGTCACCTCTCTATTTTACCCACTTGCTTGAGGCCCTCCTGTTTTTACTGCAATAGAAACATGAAGCACTAAAGGTTGCATCATTGGGCCTGGCCTGGTGCATTGTTTTGGGGTGTGATAAAATGTAAGAAGAAGCTAATGGTTTTTGCTCTCCCAGTTTGACAACACGGTATTTACTTAAAAGAAAAGGATTTTCTATTTATTGTAACACTCACGGGTCCTGCAATTTTCTGTATCCTCTGGTGTAAACAAGACCAGTAGTTATTGCTCATCCTTATACTTGCCTTTGCAAATGTGGTGGTAAACCACTTCTTCAACCTCTGTGGTCTGTGTGGTGAAGGTGCTCCCACAGGGTAACAGTTTTGATACAAACGTTTCTTTTTTTGTTAAACTGTGTTCTATGATATTAGTGCTTATGACCATATGCAGATGAAGGACACTGACTGGGTTATGACTGGGCTCTTATGGCCCGATGGTAGTTTCCCCACGCCTGATTCGGGAGGCCCAGGTTCAAGCCCTGTCTGCTCATGAGGCTTGTAACACTGTCTCTGAACAGAAAACAGCTTAGAGCACATACAATGCAACATGTACAGACACAGACATGAGTGTTGAATTCAGAGTGACATTGTCTTAATGTGAATAAATTTAAACTGGCTCTGGTTACACGCCACCCCCACTGGCTATCAACAGTATATAGTGAAAATGTAGAACACACTGTCTCAAAACCTTGTGATGAAGGCATTTGCTCACATGAGCCGTGGGATCCCTCCAACCATCTAAGACTATCCACCCTGAAGTTGGCATGAATATAGTGACATTTGCTTTTTAATTGCTTCAAGGGATGTGGGAATCATTGTTAACACCATCGTCTCTTGCCCATCCTTAATTATCTTGAGTGGAGTGGCTTTCTAGGTCTCTTTAGAGGGCAGTTATGAAGCACTCACATTAGTGTGGGCTTGGAGTCACATACGGGCTAGTCGGATCAGGCAGAGGGTCGTGCGTGTACAGAATGAACTGCCAGAGGAAGTGGTGAAGGCTGGTACAATTACAACATTTAAAAGACGTCTGGGTGGGTATATGAATAGGAAGGGTTTAGAGGGATTTGGCCCAAGTGCTGGCAGGTGGGATTAGATTTATTTGGGATATCTAGTCAGCATGGACGAGTTGGGCTGAAGGGTCTGTTTCCGTGCAGTATAGCTCTATGACTCTATGACTGTAAGTGCTGTATCTGGGTCTGAAAGGGTTAATACTTAATTGAGGTCAGCACCATCCATTGTGACAATGTCACAGGGATTTGGTCAGAGTAAAGAAGGATACAGACCTGGGGCTAGTGATCTCCTAACAGTCTCTGTGATGTCGATCATATATATTACCTGTAAATAGTTGGAGCAGGACAATAAACTTCATATTGTTTACTCATCACAATTATTCTAGTTAGACCAGAAATGAGAATTATCCTTATCCACATTGGAATACCTTGAAGGAATGTACACACAACTGTAAAGACAGCAAACTTCCTTCTGCAAAGGATGTTAATGAACCAGATGGGTTTTATAACCATCGATGATAGTTTCACAGTCACCATCACTGAGATGAGATTTATATTGCAGATTGAATTTAAATTTCACCAGCTGCCCTGGTGTATTTTGAAGCCATGTCTCTAGAACATTAGCCTGGGTCCCTGGATTGCTAGCCCGGTGACATTATCACAATGCGACTGTCTCCTCTTAGCCTGTCCATCCTTTCACTACCGCACACTTTCTTGCAGGGTGGCACAGCAAATCTCAACATAGACAAATAGGAGTTGACAGATTATATCTTGAGAATCAGTTCAGTACAAATGTTTAACCAAAGCTCCGGCAGTTTATAGGAAATGGCCTCTGGGCGATGGTGACCTATACACAGGTTGGAAGTGCCATTGCAACAAAAACAAAGTTGCTGGAAAAGCTGAGCAGGTCTGGCAGCATCTGTGAAGGAAAATCAGAGTTAACGTTTCGGGTCCGGTGACCCTTCCTCAGAATTGAGTTCTTCACAGATGCTGCCAGACCTGCTCAGCTTTTCCAGCAACTTTGTT
>JAHRHZ010000091.1:11943605-11956482 GCA_024137785.1 Ginglymostoma cirratum | reverse complement strand
CTTCACAGATGCTGCCAGACCTGCTCAGCTTTTCCAGCAACTTTGTTTTTGTTCCTGATTTACAGCATTCGCAGTTCTTTCGGTTTTTATTTGGAAATGCCATTGTCCACCTGTATTAGACATCGATGATAAATAGCACCGGCAACAACAATTAGACTTTATATAGTGTCTCCCACACCCAAAGGAAGGAAAACAGGCAGCAAGAAGTAAGAAATGAGAATAAAGTGGGATACGTCATGGCAATGACAGGGTTAATCAAACAGCCTCTATTTTATCCACAAATTTCTGAATCTCTCTCAGTGTCAGCTGTAGGGAATGTTGAAAACATTCTCAATGCAACAGGTAACTTGTGATTCCTTTAAAGTGATCAGAATGGGTGTGAAAGCAGCATGCCAGCTAAAAAGGCAGGAAGATTTTCTTGTGAAATGTTTATACTCTGATTGCTGGCAAATATTTCAGTCTCTGGCAGGTTTGTCACCTCACTGTTTTCCATAGTGGTACAAAGGTAAATCATATTTAATCGGAGCAGCATATCCTTCAGGTCATAATGGAGGCTGAAAGCTTTGTATCTGAGATAGTGAAGTAAAGCTGGAGAGATTTTCACAGAGATGCAGAGAAAATAGTTCCCAGTCACAAAACACCAATCGTCTTAGGAACAAAAACAAAGTTGCTGGAAAAGCTCAGCGGGTCTGGCAGCATCTGTGGAGGAGAAAACACAGTTAACATTTTGGGTACAGTGACCCTCCCTCAGAACAAAATTTACAGCATCCGCAGTTCTTTTAGTTTTTACCAATAGTCTTAGAACTAGGGATCAGCCTATGAAATGATTAAAAATGTCTTTGCTGAAATAAGTATGAGTCTTCGGGCTGTGGATATTTAGTCATTTGCAATATTCAAGATGGAGATTGATAGATCAGTTGACAATTGACATTGGGAAGAAGTTGGAAGGTGAAGCTGAAGTGAAGCAGGCTTCAAGAGCTGAATGGTCACCCCTAGGTGACAGCCTAGAAAGAGGCCATTCCACCCATTAATATCCTTGCTGGCATTCTGCAGCAGATATCCTTAAGAGAGCTGTCTCACAGACTAGTCAAGCAACAGTCCTGATGTAGTCATACTCCAGGAATCATACCTGACAAACAATGTCCCAGACACCACCATCACCATCCCTGGATATGTCCTGTCCCATCGGCAGGTCACACCCAGCAGAGGAGGGAGCGCAGTGGTATACAGCCGGGACACAGTTGCCCTGGGAGTCCTTGACTCAGGACCCCATGAAGTCTCACGGCTTCAAGAAACCTCCTGCTGATTACCATGTACCGTCCTCCCTCAGCTGATGAATCAGTACTCCTCCATGTTGAACAACACTTGGAGGAGGCACTGAGAGTGACAAGGACACAAAATGTACCCTCGGTGGGAGATTTCAATGTCCATCACCAACAGTGGCTTGGCAGCAGCATTACTGATCTAGTTCTGAGGAAGGGTCACCGGACTCGAAAAGTTAACTCTGATTTTTTCTTCACAGATGCTGCCAGACCTGCTGAGCTATTCCAGCATCTTTGTTTTTGTTCGCTACTGATCGAGCTGGTCAGGTCCTAAAGGACGTAGCTGCTGGATTGGGTCTGCAGTAGGTGGTGAGGGAACCAACAAGAAGGAAAAACATACTTGGCCTCATCCTTACCAATCTGCCAGCTGCAGACGCATCTGTCCATGACGTATCTGTAAGAGAGACAACAGTTTTTGTGGACACAAAGTCCCACCTTCACATTGAGAATACCCTCCATCGTGTTGTGTGGCACTGTCACCGTTCTAAATGGGACAGACTTCTGACAGATATAGTTACTCGAGACTGGGCATCCATGAGGCGCCGTGGGCAGCAGAATTGTACTCCAGCACAATCTGTAACCTCATGGTCCAGCATATCCCCTACTCAACCATTACCATCAAGCCAGGGGATCAACTCTGGTTCAATGGAGAGCGCAGGACGGCATACCAGGAGCAGCACCAGGCATATCTGAAGATGAGGTGTCAACCTGGTGAAGCCACCAAACAGGACTACTTGCACGCCAGACAGTGAACGCAGCAAGTGATAGATAGAGCTAAGCGATCCCACAACCGACAGATCAAATCTAAGCTCTGCAGTCCTGCCACATCCAGTCGTGAATGGTGGTGGACAATTAAACAACTCACTGGAGGAGGAGACTCCACAATATCCCATGCTCAATAATGGGCGAGCCCAGCACATCAGTGCAAAAGATAAGGCAGAAGCTTTTGGTGCAACCTTCAGCCAGAAGTGCTGAGTGGACCTTCCTTCTGCAGTAATCCCCAGCATCGCAGATACCAGTCTTCAGCCAATTTGATTCACTCCACATGACATCAAGAAACTGGAGGCACTAGATCGTGCAAAGGCGACAGGCCTGACAATATTCCAGCGATAGTTCCAAAGACGTATGCTCCAGAACTTGCCACTCCCCTAGCCAAGCTGTTCCAGCTGTTACAACGCTGGTATCTACTCGGCAATGTGGTATATCCTGTATGTAAAAAGCAGGACAAATCCAACCTGGCCAATTACTGCCCCATCAGTCTCCTCTCGACTGATGGAAAGTGATGGAAGGTGTCAGTAACAGTGCTATCAACAGCACCTGCTCAGCAATAACCTGCTCAGTGACGCCCAGTTTGGGTTCCGCCAGGGCCACTCAGCTCCTGACCCATTACAGCCTTGGTTCAAACATGGATAAAAGAGCTGAATTCCAGAGGTGAGGTGAGAGTGACAGCACTTGATATCAAGGCCCTGTTTCACTGAGTGTGTCATCAAGGACCCCAGCAAAACTGGAATCAATGGGTGACTCCACTTGTTGGAGTCATACCTGGCACATAGGGAGATAGTCATGGTTGTTGGAGGTCACTCAGCTCCAGGATATCTATGCTGCAGTTTCTAAGGGTAGTGTCCTAGGCCCAACCATCTTCAGCTGCTTCATCAATGTTCTTCTGTCCACCAGGAGGTCAGAATTGAGGGTGTTCACTGATGATTGCACAATGTTCAACACTATTCATGACTCCTCAGTTACTGAAGCCCATGTTCAAACGTAGCAAGATCTGGACACTATCCAGCCTTGGGACGCAAGTGGCAAGTAACATTTGTGACACAGAAATGCCATAAAAGGAGAAAGAAGGTCAAAGTTCTTCTCTGATTGCTTTCAAAATTAAACTAGGAACTGACCAGTGAAGCAATTTACCCTGAAACTTTGTATATTAATTATGCACAAGATAATGAATCCGCAAAATACGTTCAATTATGAATAAGGTTGGTAAGGGAATCTTTGCTAATTATTTATTTCAGTCTCCATTCAGTACCATCCATAATTCATGACTGCACACAGGCTGAGGGGTGTACATTTTTCCCAATCCTTATTAATTTAAGATGGAGCATTTTGTGAGGATGAAAATGATTAAACTCATTCAGGCTAATGGAAAACTGAGACTGAAATTGATAAAGGACATTCTGGAACTGTCCCATAGATCTGTCAGTATCTGAGAGCGAAAAGGCTTGGTTAATTGTGTAGGTATTGTTCTGTTATCACCAATCTTTCATTTTCGTCGTTTATTGAGTTATCTGGATGAGTGTTGACATTTACCTCATACAAAAGGGAATATTCCCAGACTTAACAAAATCAACATTGTTCATTTTAGTCCCACCCCTCCCATCCTGTTAATGTCTCCCTGCTCCCACCTCTCTGAAAGACAGCGGTGAGGGAGAAGCTATATTTTGACCTGAAGCTCTCTAGGGGACAAAGGCTGCCCAGTGGCAAGTGTACATGACACGTAACGCTCTTACCTCCTCTTAACTGCAGAATTATTTACAACTGGGCAGGATGGTGATGAGGCATGGGGTTATCGACAGGTCACTGGCCCCACTCTCATCCTATTCCTCTCCTACAAATATAAGAACATAGGAACAGAAGTAGGCCATTTATCTCACCGAGACTACCCCACTATTCAATACAATCAGGGCTGATCGAACACTTCAATGCCTTTTACTCACCATGTCATGACAAGCCTGTAGGCCATTGGTAATCAGAAATCTATCAACCTCTACCTTAAACATACTCAAAGACTAAACTTCCACAGCCCTCTGTGGCAGACAATTCCAAAGGTTTGCAACACTCTGAGTTTAAAAAATAAATTCTCATCTCAACTTAAGTGGCATTCCTCCTTGTTTTTAAACTTCCCAACCAGGAAAAACATCTTACCTCTATCAATCCCACCTATACCTTTAGTTAATTTCAATGAGATCACAATTTATTACAACCACAGCTTAATCTTCATTTTCGAAAGGGAATAGGATAATTACTGGCAGAGAAACAATTTCCCAGGCTGAAGGCTAAAGGCAGGGGAGTGAAACTCGCTGCATTGTTCTTGTGGAGAGGTGCTGTGAGCATTATGGGCTGAATTGTCTCCAATCTGTGCTGTAACCATTCTAGAATGTTATCATCTGATGCTCACCCATCCTCCTGGAAGTGTAGAAGATATGGATTAGGAGAGAATAAATCAAAAACAGGTCGATTTTGATTCCAATTATGAAACCCAATGCTGAGCAACCTCACAACATCACAGGAGATTTAGAAGGGTTTAAGTACCCCAAGGGTAACTGAATATTGAGGTCTAAATTGTATAATTTCCATCTTGCATTCAGTGCACATTAACATGATATGCAAATGTTTGCAGAAACATGACTGAAATAAGAACAGAAAATGCTGGAAATAATAACTGGCCAGGCAACGTGTGTGAAGTGACAAAGGAGCTAACATGTCAGGTCAATGACATTTTGTCAGAAATCAGAAAAAGCAGACATGGCTTTATACAGCAGGATTCATACAAGTGCAGGATTGGGCCGGTGGTGGTGATGTTGGGGATTGGTGGGTGCAGCAGGTAAGGACAATGGGACAGATTAAACGCCGAGCGGGATGACTAGGAGAAGCAGATGGTCCTAGACTGAGAGAAGAAATAAGAGGTGTGTTTAGAGGAAGTGTAAAGGGTCAGCACCATATAAACATGTGGATTAGGAGCAAGAGGAGGCCATTTGGCCCCTCAAGCTTACAGCTATTCAAATAGATCAGGGCTGATCTGATTGTGGCTTCAATTCAGGATTCCTGCCTACCACTGAATACCATTGACTGCCTAGTTACTCAATATTCTATCCCATTGACTGCCTTGTTACTCAATACTCTGTTACATTGACTGCCTTGTTACTCAATACTCCATCGCATTGACTTCCTTGTTATTCCATGCTCTATTGCATTGACTGCTTTGTTACTCAAGACCTTGCCTTAAAAATATTCAATAGCTCTGCATCCACCAATCTCTGCGAAGTGTGTTCCAAGGGCTCACAACTTTTGGAGAGAGAAAAATCCTCCTCATCTCTATCTTAAGTGGGAGACCTCTTATTTTTAAACTGTTTCCCCCCCATTTCTAGCGTCTCCCTCAAGGGGACTGTCAAGTGCCCTCAGGAAAATTCAGAGTCCTGCGTTCTACCAGCTGAGTGAGTCAGTGTTCCAAGATCAGATGTGTGAAAAATATCTCTCTTAATGTCGAGCCTGGAAAACAAAGTGATTCTTCCTAGTAATCTGGATGTCATCTAACGTAGTGGTTCTGAAAGAGTTAATGTCAAAGTTGCATTAGCTGCCACCTAATCTGCTGAATGTCACCCTTCCTTTTGGTGGCAAATTGGACAATCTAACCTGAGGTCCCAATGGAAACAACTGTGTCATCTTTGGTTCCTGATGGTCTTGAGTAATTATTTAACAGTCAATATAACTTGTACTTATTGCTACCATGAAATAAATTGCCTCTTGTTAAGTGATACACACACTTTTACTTATTAACGTTCATCAGTGCTATATCTGCTACCATGAATTATTAGACAGCCCCATTGGCTCAGTGCAGAAAGGAGAATTAGTGACAGCTGATGACTCCAGCCAGAAGCTGTCAGTGCTGGGAACTGAGCCCAATATGACACTGGCCAGTATTGATCACTTGTCAACTTCACATAAACAAATGACCTGTTTGTTTATCTTGTTATGGAAGCTTGCTGTGCACAGTTTGGCATTGTGTTTTCTACTGGGTGGGCATGATGGCACAGTGGCTAGCACACCTGCCTCACAGTGCCAGGGACCCAGGTTTGATTCCAGCCTTGGGCAACTGTTCGTTGGAGTTTGCACATTCTCCCTGTGTCTGTGTAGGTTTCCTTTGGGTGCTCTGGTTTCCGCCCAAAATCCAAAGATGTGCAGGTTAGGTGGATTGGCCATGCTAAATTGCCCATAGTGTCCAGAGATGTGTAGGTTATGTAGATTAGCCATGGGAAATGCAGGGTTTGGGTGGGATGCTGTTCAGAGGGTCAGTGTGAACTCAATGGGCCAAATGGCCTGCTTCTGCACTGTAGGGATTCTTTTATTCTAATCCTTTTACATTGTGTTGCTAGCTGCAAGGAACTTTGAGATATCCTAAGGTTGTGAAAAGCATTAGATTCAGCTTCTATGATGCTATCTGATGAACACAACTGCTTCCACATATCCAAAACCTGCACAACCACCTTTAAGTGCTGTTGAATTTCTCGGTCAGTATTTCCATGGTGAAGTGATGACCAAGAATGTCTTTCTTTGAATAACACCGTGAGGAATTTGTACATTTCCCAGCGAGGTTAGAAACGGAAGAGTAGTGAAGTCTTGTCTGAGTGCACTGCTGCATTGCAATTTAAGTGCTCAAGCCTCTGGAGTGGAACTGAAAACTGAGTACCTCGGAGATGAGAGCATCCCCACTGAGCCACAGCCGACCATCTAGTGTCTGTGTGTCTGTGCAGTGTTGTTTCAGGAGGGTAATTCACTGACACCCAACCACATAGAGGCACCCACTTCAGAGGGAGGTCTGGGGAGCGCATGTGAAGTGACCAGAACTAAGGGTTGCCAATGTGGGCCTCGAATCATACTGATTGAAGTTACTGATTGAATCATAGTCATAGTGAACACAGAACAGAAAAACTCTCTTCTACGCACATGGTTTTATTGTAAAACCAAGCCGCCCACTTGTAGGCCTCTCCAAAAGGTCTGTTAAGAGGGCTCTGTTTGAAAAAAAAAGTGCTTTTTTATATTTTTAGGGGATTTTTTTTCGCGATTTTGAGCATAAAAGATCTAAAAATGAATCAAAATAAAGATCTTATACTAATGACATGTAATACCTGCGAGAAATCTAGATGTAAATCGAGAAATTAGCCTGAATCTCAGTAACAGCTGCAAGACCCACACTACTATCAATTCACCATGTTAGAATCGGACTGACACTGTGGAACATTTCTGTCCAGGAAATTCTTTGGATCTTCTTTCATTCACCACACCCCTTTACACAAATGAGAGCAGCTCAGAGAGATTTTCCTATCTTTATATCTGCAACTGCGAGATCTTTAGTTCCTCTCGTGAATATTTAAGAGTTTTCTGCATATGTTTGACCATGTACCACCTGCATGTTGCACACTGTTCTGTGTTCAACTACGCCTTCATCAACTGCTAGGTCAAAATCCCAGCCCTCACTCCCCATGCAACACAATGGGAACCTCCAGTAAACACACTGCAATGCTTTAAGAAGGAGACTCACTAACATCTTCTCAAGGGGGAGCAACAAATGTTCGACTTGCTAAACAACTTATCAGTGGTTTACAGATTACTTCGGGCATGCGAGTTGCTGTGGCCATGCACCCTTTTACGTGCATGTTGCAACCTGGAACTATCGACGGTGAAAGTAGAGATGCCAATCCTTTTTTTCCCATCTATATCTGTCCAGGAATCTCTCTCACTTTCAATGCCTGCCATTGGTGTCTGCTGGAACTGGATTTACAAGTCAATACTCAACCTCTGTATAAGACCGCGAGACACAGGAGCAGGAATTTGCTCCACCATTTAATGAGATCATAGCTGATCTGATAATCCTCAACTCCACTTTCCTGCCTTTTCCTCATAACCCTTGATTCCCTTATGATCAAAAGATCTGTCTGTCTTAGCCTTGAATATACTTAATGATCTCAACAGCCCTCTGTGGTAAAGAATTCTACAGATTCACAAAACTCTGAGAGAAGAAATTCCTCCTCAATTCTGTCCTGAATTGGTGACCCCTTATTCTGACATTATGGTCTCTGGTCCTGGACTCTCCCACAAGGGGAACTAACCTTTATGCTTCTACCTTGACTAACCCACTAAGAATCTTGTATGTTTCAAAAAGGTTGCCTCTTGGTCTTGTAAATTTCAATGAGGCCCAATCTGCTTCACCTCTCCTCATAAGACACTCACTCTATATCCAGTATCAGCAAACCTTCTCTGGACTGCTTCCAATGTCAGTATGTTTTTTCTTAGATGAGGGGCCCACAATTGCTTACTGTATTCGTGCTGTGGTCTGACTGGTACCATGAATAGTTTTAGCAAAATCTCCCTATTTTTATACTCCCTTTGAAATGAAGGACTTTGGGTTATAGGGAGAGGCTATCGGGAGAGGTGAATAGCCAAGGTCTTTTCCCCAGGGTAGGGCAGTCCAAAACCAGAGGGTATAGGTTTAAAGGTGAGACGGGAAAGATATAAAAAGAACCTAAGGGGCAGCTTTTTCATGCAGAGGGTGATGTATGTATGGAATGAGTTGCCAGAGATCGTGGTAGCAGCTGGTATAATTACAACATTTTAAAGGCATCTGGATGGGTACATGAATAGGAAGGGTTTGAAGGGATATGGTCCAAATCTGGTAAATAGGACTAGATTTATTTAGGATATCTGGTCGGCATGGATCAAAGGGTCTGTTTCCACGCTATACAACTCTATGACTCTATGAGAATGTTCCATTTGCCTTCTCTATTATCTGTTGAACTAGATGACAGCTTTTTGTGATTCATGCACAAGGTCTCCCAACTCCCCCTGTTCCATTGCTTTCTGCTTGGCTCATTACGAACTCAGCTTCCTTGGCAATTCAGTCCTGACCTGATATTTATACTTTCAGCTTCTCATTGAGAGGCTATCCACTTCACCACAAGCGCGCCCAAGAGGTAATACAGTTTTTTTGAAAAATGGAGCTGTACCATTTTCTAAAACACGGACTTAAATGTAGGAAAGTATGAGTTCATCTCCTTAGGATCTGAGAATGCGAAGTCAGAATATTTTCTTGATATGTTATGGAGGTGAAATGTTTTCCATGTACACAGATCATTCAAAACTAGTTCACAGGCACAAAAATGATTACAACTGATAAATAGAATATTGACCTTTATCAGGAAGGGACTGGAAACATAGAGGACAAAGCTGTTCTTCTTTCCTTGTCCAAGGTTCTGTCAGACTCCATCCAGGGCTATTGGCATCATACCTCAGGAAAGATGCACCAAGTGGGTGCAAAAATGGTTCTGGGGAACTGGTTCAATGGTTAACTAGTGAGGATGGGTGGCTCACAATAAGCTTCTATGGCATTGAGTTCAAAACTGTGCAGGGTGATCTGATCAAAATGATGAACAAATCCAATGGGGGATAGAGAGACACCACTTTTCCTGGTGGGAGAATTCAGAACCAGAGGGAAGATCTTAAACATAGAGCCTGGCCATCAGCAGTCAGAGCCATGTCCAAACCCATGACCACTTCCATCTAGAAGAACAAGGGCAGCAGAGACATGGGAACACCACACCCTGCAAGATCCCCTCCACCCTGACTCGGAAGTATATCGCTGTTCCTTCACTTTTGCTGGGTCAAAATCCTGGAATTCCCTCCCTAAGAGCATTGTGGATCAACCCACAGCAGGTAGTCTGCAGTGGTTCAAGAAGGCAGCTCATCACCACCTTCTCAAGGGCAACTAGGGACCTGCAATAAATGCAGAGCCAGCCAGTGGTGCCCATGTCCCATGAATAAATGAAGCAAAGGAAACAATTTTTCACAGAAAATGTGGTCAAAATCTGGCACTCAGTCCCTCAAATGACTATGGATGACAGGGAACAATTGTGTTTTAAAGGTAGAATGAGAGTAGTAAGGAAAATGGAATTGATATGGATATCCTGGACAAGGTACAGGTTGTCACGATTTGCTTGAATGGAGAGGGTCTGACTGGCCTCTTCTTTTTCCCATACCATGATGGTTTGAGTATTTTCCCATGTTCTCAGTTTAAGTTAAGCAAATATTTAATAACAGCAGGCATAAATAGATCAATATTTGCATAATATGATGTGTGCATTATATAAATTAGCTTGTGACAGAACAAAATAAAAGTCGTAATGTTGAATCTTTGGCTAAAAACATCGATTACTTTCAAAATCAATAATGTGAAAAGACATGTTTGTGCAATTGCAGATTTTATTGAATTTCATCAGAACGAAACAAGCTGCCTTGTAGAATTCACACTCAGAACTCGCTCCATTTTAATGAATAGGGACTCTGTAGGTATTTGTAATCTGGCATTGTGCTCCAAATTCAAGCTCGATCTGATACAGAGGAATGATGTAAGTTGGATGAATATTGCAACAGGGTGACTATCTGCCTTCACATTAATACAATGACTCCATCCCTCTCACCCCCTCACCCTGCTCACCCAGACTTACTCCAGTGGCTCAATCACACACTCTCACCCAACCATACTGCAGGAATTCAATCCCTGCACTGCATCCTGTCCTCTCCAGCTCTCCCCTCCACTAGAATTAGCTGGGCTGGGAAGGAGTTGGACAGCATGGTTGGGGCTGGGGTCAGTGTTGGGGTGCAATTGGTATTTGGATTGGTCTGTTGTTACCTACCCAGATGTCCCACATTGGTTCAGAAAATAAAGACAAAATACAGCGGATGCTGAAAGTCTGAACCTTACATGGACAATACTGGAGAAACTCAGCAAGTCTGGCAGCATCTGTGGAGAGAGAAATAGAGGTAACATTTTAAATAGAGGGTTGCCCATTGAGACAGAGAGGGTGAAATATTTTCTCACAGTAGATCATGCATCTCCGTCTTCAAATGATTTGAGGTGCTGGTGTTGGACTGGGGTAGACAACACTGAAATCTCATGACACTAGGTTATAGTCCCAACAGGTTTATTTGAAAACACAAGTTCTTGGAGCCTCAGTCCTTCTTGTGTTTTCAAATTAGCCTGTTGGACTACAACCTGGTGTCATGTGATTTCTGTCTCAGTGTTCAAAGGCAGAGGTGGAAAGATTTTTGGTGACCACAAGGGGAGTGAAAGGTCATTCAGATCAACCATGATCTCACTGACTAGCAGAACAGGTTTGAGGGGCCGAGTGGCCTGCTAACGTTCTGAACAACATGTCTTTATGTAACCCTGAAAATAGTTGCTAGGAAGCAGTTTCTCTCTGTTACACTTTATTGCTACATTCAGGATCAAAGTTGAGGGCAGGAAAGAGCACTTCAGTCTGATCTTTGGAACTCCATGTGAACAAAGCAAGATTTTACATTTGAATTTTCCAGGCGTCACTATGAGGACAACATTCTAATTCTGTCTTTGAATTATTTGTGCGTGCTGCTACTTTGGCAATCCTCTGTGATCAGATGATGTGTATTACATCGGAGTGGGCTCTGGTACCCGGTGTTAGTCTCAGCAATAAGATTTAAAAGCATTGAGCCCAGTCATAAGCTGGCTCTGAGACAGTCTCAGCCACTGGGAACCTATAAATGATTAAATAAACACCCCTCCCACTAAAGCAAGCTGAACAAATTTGGTCTCCGATCTGAACAATTGTGTTTAAAGGTCTGCTCCCCGATGTGCTGCTGGACAGATGAGGGAATCAAGGCTGTTAATGAGGCAGCGAATCGATAATGTTAGGTGAGTAGATTGTGCAGAGATCAAATAGCTCTATATCCACAGGCGGAAGTGAGAGATAGAGGGGAATGATTGAGAGGTTGGACGTATCTGAATCATTGGTTTCTATCAGAGCTCAGAACATCTTGCACCCATTGAGGTGAAGCTTTGTATTCTCAATGGGCCAGATGCTGGCACAGCGGTAATGTCACTGAGCTAGATCTCCAGAGCTAGAGACACAGGTTCAAATCTCACCACACAAGCAGGTGGAATTAATAAACCTGGAATAATGGTGACTGGGAAATTAACATAAATTGTAATAAAGACTTATTTAGTTCACTGATACCCTGTACAGTAGAAAATCTGCCATCCTTCCCAGGTCTGCTCTGTATGTAACTTAACTGCCCCCTGAAATGGATGAGAAAGTCTCTCAGTTCAGGGGCAATTAGGGCTGGGCAATATGGGCTGAGCTTGAACTCATAAAGGAAAGAGGGCTAAAAGCAGATATAACTAACTGCAGTATGGATACCCAGGTGATGGTGCTGTTTGTTTATGTGTTTCTGATTGTCATTCAACTAGAAAGAAAAAACAAGCCAGGAGACAATCAGAAAAGACTTGCTTGTTACTGAGAGACATTGACATTGCAATATGTTTTAATGCACATGTAGTGATATGGAGTAGAATTCTTCAGAGAAGTGTACATAGTGGTTGGTTGTTGATCAGCCCATTAAATGCATCTGTCAACCTCTGTCCACTGACAACACAGTGGACCCAGGCAAGAGCAGAGGAGGGTCAGGGACATTAAACGCTCACCGCAGGACATTCATCTGTGAAAGACGCTTGGAGACTTCACAAAGCAATAGTGATTCAAGGCTGCACTCTCTATCGGTGCGGATGCCAATGGTTGAAGGTACGGGCAATACCAATGTTGGTCTGTTTCTTGGGTCACCGAGGTCCCAACCCAGTCATTGTTTCATACAAGGAATGACAGCCACCCAACTCTATCCAGTGCCACACACTTACCCAGCCCACACCCCACACACATACCCAACCATACCCACCCCACACACATACCCAA
>JAHRHZ010000091.1:11885391-11943595 GCA_024137785.1 Ginglymostoma cirratum | reverse complement strand
ATACCCACCCCACACACATACCCAACCATACCCAATCCACACACATAACCAACTATACCCAACCCACACACATACCCGACCATACCCACCTCACACACATACCCAACCATACCCACACCCACACACATACCCAACCATAAGCACACCCACGCACACACCCAACCATACCCACACCCATGCACATAACCAACCATGCCCACCCGACATGCATACCCAACCATACCCACTACACACACCTAACTAACCATACCCACACCCACACTCATACCCAACCATACCTACTCCACACACATACTCAACTATACCCACCCCAAACACATACCCAACCATACCCAACCCACACATGTACCCAACCATACCCAACCCACACACATGCCCAACCATACCCACCCCACACACATGCCCAACCATACCCACACCCACACACACACAAACACAGACCCGCCCCCACACACACACAACCAACCCCCTCCCCTCACACACACTCACAGAGACACACACATACCGGCACAGACAGACACACAGACATACACCTCTCTCTGCTCTCAGTGCTGACTGTCTTTTCATTTGAGTGAATGTTGAAACAGTTTGCTTAAGGGCGCTCAGGAGATTGGGTCCTTTGATCCAGAACACTCAGTGGCTCAGATTCTGCAAATGACATTCTTTGGACTTCACACAGAACTTTTCCACAAAGTCACTAAATTTTGGAATTAAAAGTTAAAACAAGTTTATAAATTCCTTATGATTCTGATCCATCGTTATGATACGGCACAGATCCTACTTTCCCATGTGCTGGTCTCAGTACCCCATCAACTGGAATCCAGTTCTCCCAGAGCAGTCTTTCAGCCACACTGACCTCTTTAATCTGATGTGGCCTATGCCAACATGCATTTGGTTCCAGTACTAATGCAGAGGTTATGGGCTGAATTGTACCTCTTTTTGGTGACATGTCAGTTTTGTTGAGTTTAGGGCAGGGTTTCTCTTGACAAGATCTAATGAGCTTTCCCATCACATCTGACATCTAACCAAACTTGGCTCATTAGCTACCGACCCATCCCCTCTCATTCTCGGCCCATTCTACAACCCACCGTACCAGGAGAAATTCATCACTGCTGGAATATCCCAGGATGGTCTGTCATCCTTGGCGTCAGCACCATCTTTAAAAGGCCATTGTGAATTTGGACAAGTTCTGCCAGTCTGGAACTGCCCTACATGGTGACTGACATTTGCCCCAGACATAGGGGAGAAGGAATCGTTGGTGCCCTGCTTTGTGGGCAGGAGCCTGGAGTACTTTTTAGATGGGGTGGTGTGGAGTTGGCACGTTCTCTTTACCACAGGATCGGTGGTGGAGGTCATCAGCCCAGGCCGTGGCAGCCTGGCCCAAGGTTCTTGAGGAGTTTCCTACGCCATGCTGTTGAGGTCAGTTAGCTCCGTCCCTTGCAGCACCACACCCTTCGGGTCCACCCCGACCCTCCAAACAGCATCCCATCCAGACCTACCTGTCCACCCTATCCCTTTAGCCCTGCATTTCCCATAGCTAACCCACCTAGCCTGCACACTCCTGGACACTATGGGCAATTTAGTATGGCCAGTCCTCCTAACCTCCACATCCATGGACTGTGGGAGGGAACCAGAGCACCCGAAGGAAACCCATGCAGACACGGAACCTCCCATCCAAACCTTTGCTGCCCTTATTCAAATTGGCCCCAAGTCCCTTTCACTCATCACCTCTAGCTTGAACAATGTGTCAAATTTAACATTCTTGTCCTTGCCTCTAAATCTGTTTCTGGCTTCACCTGCCTTCCCATCCCTTCCATAAGAGCTCTGAGATCCCTGGGTTCTTCAAACTTTTGCCCATCCCTGACTTCCTTCACTCCAGAATTTGCAGACCTATCTTCAGCATTGAAGCTCTGGAATTCCCTCTCTAAATGTCTTTACTTCTTCGTTTTGGACACCTGCCCTAATGAGTTGGGGTGTTATGTTGAAGTTGTACAGGATGTTGCTGAGGCCTCTTCTGGAGTACTGTGTCCAGTTCTGGTCACCATGTTATAGAAAGCATATTATTAAGCTGGAGAGGATTCATAAGAGATTTACCAGGATGTTGCTGGAAATGGAAGGTTTGAGTTATAAGGAGAGGCTGGAAAGGCTGGGGGCTGGGACTTTCTTCACTGGAGTGTAGGAGGTTGAGGAGTGACCTTATAGAGGTTTATAAAATCATGAGGAGTATGGAATAGGTGAATGGCAGCTGTCTTTTCCCCAATGTGGAGGATTTCAAGACTAGGGTGCATATTTTTAAGGTGAGAGGAGAAAGATTTTAAAAAGACATGAGGCATAATTTTTTTACACGAGAGTGTGTGGAATGAACTTCCAGAACAAATGATGGATGCAGGTACAGTTGAAACATTCAAAAGACATTTGGCCAAGTGCAGAATAAGAAATGTTTGGAGGAATATGGGCCAAGCTCAGGCAGGTGGGATTAATTTAGTTTGGGATTGTCGTCAGCGTGGACTAGATGGACCGAAGGGTCTGTTTCCATGCCAAATGGCTCTATGACTATGGCTCTATTTAAGTCCCATGGTCTTTTATTCAATATCTGGCATTTTAAAAAATCTTTTGTCCTGTTTTCCTGCTCGCAAATTTGGCAATGCTTAATTGTTGGATGATTCAAAACAAAATTTTTCACACAAGATTCACTGAGACCAAAGAACATTAGTGAGTGATGACGGGGTAGTGGTCAATCAGGACAAGTAAACCAGAGGCCCAGACTAATGTCTTGGGGACAAGAGTTCAAATCCCATCACATCAGCTCAGTTATTTAAATTTAATTGATCACCCTGGAATATACAACTAGTCTCAAACATCATTGATTTTTTTTTAAAAAATCTGGTTCACTTATGACTTTTTTGGCATGAAATCTGCCACTCTTACCTGGTCTGGCCTACATGTGACTCCAGACCAGCAGAAATGTGGTTGATTTCGAACTGCTCTGTGAAATGGGCCTAACAAGACAAGGGAGGGTAACGCTTTGCCAAGACATTGACACCAATACCAACAGCCCGTGGTAAAGTTGAATAATCATGATAGAAAGAGTATGAGTTTTGTGTTGACATTGGTTCCCTAACGAAATAAAAAGCAGTTTTTTCATTTACTTTGACAATCCTTAAACACCATGCACATGCTGCTCAGGGAGTTACCTGGTTCTACATCTTTATCAGGAATGGTTAATAATGTTGCACTTTTGACTACGGGCAGAGGAGATAAAACTAGAAATAGCAACAGACGCTGACACAGAGAAAGTTACAAATGGTTTCGTTATGACAAGGAGGTTAGGAATCGGATGTAATTCTTCTGCCCATTTCAAACAAAATGACTTACTAAAATGAGGTCATGAGGTGTGTTCATTATGTGTGTATTGTTATGTAAATAAAAATCAAGGTGTTTAAGTTCAAAGTTTTCCTGGAGCTCTGCGTGTTCACTGGCTGTGGAATGAAGTGCCTCTGTATTTGGCCTTTTGTACCAGTTGACTGCTTCCTTCAGAAAGATCGAAAGATTCCGTCTCGGGATATGTTCTAAAACCACAACTCCAAATACGTGATTAAATGGAGGATGCAATCAATATTGTCTTGTAGCACAGCCAGGATCTATCTAAAGGAAACCTGGAATTTGTTGCAATGAAGCAACACCAAATTTAACACAATGAAGTGAAAGTTACCCTGTCAAATATCCTCTTAAAACACCAGCACTCAGAACAGAGGCTGCAGTCATTAAAGCATTTGATCTTTACATCAGGAAACCCAAGCTTCAAATCTGTATCAGGTGCCTTACAAAGCCAGATTTGATTTTGGATCCTATTAACATTTAAGACGGGTTAACAAAGCTACCACTCAGCACAACTGAATTCACTGAACTTTTCAATATGCAAAATAGTGCAGTTAATTATCAAGGAGAAATACCTCTGGTGGAAGTATTCAAAATATTGAGAGCTCTCTAAGAAGATTGCCTGGGAGGTAGATCTTCACTGAGTGAGATATTGTTAAGCAGTTGATAATTGAGTGATTGATTTTATTGCCACATGTACCGAAATACAGTGAAAAGCTTTATTTACGAGCGGTGCAGGAAGATCACAGCAAGCAAAGGACGTACTGATCAAAAAGACTTACAGGCATAAGGGTTTAGGCCCGAAACATCAAGTTTTCCTGCTCCTATGATGCTGCTTGACCTGCTGTGTTCATCCAGCCCCATGCTTGTTATACAGGTTACATTGCAGGTTACGTTATTTGAGGCTACAGTCCATTCAACAGTCTGACAATGATTGGAAAGAAAGAAACTGTTCTTGAAGCTGCTATGTGTGTGTACAGGCTTCTGTATTTTCTGCCTGATGGAAGAGGTTGTAGGAGGTCATTACCAGGGTGTGATGGGTCTTTGATAATATTGGCTGCCTTTCTGCAGCAGCGAGCCATGTAAATAGAGTCCATGGATGGAAGGTTGGCTTCTGTGATGGCCTGGGCTGTGCACACAACTTTCTGTAGTTTCTTACGGTCCTGGGCAGAGCAGTTGCCACACCAAGCCGTTATGCACCTGGACAGTATGCTTTCAATGGTGCATCTGTAGAAGTTGGTGAAGGTCCTAATGGGCATGTCAAATTTCCTGAGCTGCCTAAGGAAGAGGAGATGTTGTTGTGCCTTCTTGACTGTCACATTTACGTGGGAAGTCCAGGACAGGTCATCTGTTACCATCACTCTGAGGAACTTGATGCTCTTCACTCTCTCAACCTCAATTCCATTGATGTAGATGGGGAGACGGGTGGGGGGGTGGGGGGGGGGAGCGTGTTCTCCTCCTTTCTTTCTGAAGTCAATGATCAGTTCTTTAGTTTTGCCAACATTGAGAGGCAGTGTGTTTTCATTGCAACACGTCACCAAGCCCTCTATTTCCCTTCTGTAGTTTGAGTCTTTGTTGTTAGATATCTGTCCCATTACAGTGGTGTCATCAGTGAACTTGCAGATAGCATTCATTCAGAATTTGGCAACACAGTCATGGGTGTGCGGGGAGTACAGTAGGGGGCTGAGGACGTATCCTTGGTGGGGGGTTCCAGTGTTGAGTGTTATTGTGGAGGAGGTGCAGTTACCTACCCTCACTGATTGCGGCCTGTGGGTCAGAAAGCTGAGGATCCAATTGTGGAGGGCGGAGCTGAGACCAAGGTCACGCAGATAAAGTATTAGAAAGCCGTTTTATGCAATCACACATTTAAAAGTATTCCCTTGCCTGATCTGTTTCAATTCACTTGCAGAAAAGAAAGACCCTGCATTTATATAGCACAGCACATCCCAAAGCTCAACGCAGTCTTTAATGGAGAGTACTCAGCATTGTCATATAAGGAACTAACAGAAACCTATGA
Organism: Ginglymostoma cirratum; assembly: GCA_024137785.1. Lineage (NCBI taxonomy): Eukaryota > Metazoa > Chordata > Chondrichthyes > Orectolobiformes > Ginglymostomatidae > Ginglymostoma > Ginglymostoma cirratum. The sequence continues at coordinate 11,938,200 of JAHRHZ010000091.1, read as the reverse complement.
CATTCTAACAGGACTAGACAGGGTAAATGCAGGAAGGATGTTTCAACTGACTGGGGATTGTAGAACCAAGGGTCACAGTCTAAGGATACGGGGCAGTGCATTTAGGACTGAAATGAGGAGAAATTTCTTCTCATAGAGAATGGTGAGCCTGCAGAATTCTCAAGCAATTGAATCTTTTCAAGAAGGAGCTAGATATAGTTCTTAGGGCCAAAGGGATCAAACGGTATATGGAGAAAATGGGAACAGCAGACAGAGTTGGATGATCAGCCATGATCATACTGAATGGTGGAGCAGGCTCAAAGGGCCAAATGGCCTGCTCCTGCTTCTATTTTCTGTTTCTATGGAAGCGACTCAGTTGCATTAAACTGTTAAGAAAAGGAATGAAATTGGGCAGATGACCCAGCATTGACCAAGGCACTGACAATGTCAACCCAGTACTGCCTGAAATTCCTCTTTAGGAACATTTGGGAGTTTGTCCCAAATCTGAGAGAGCTGTCTCACAGAGTAGCAAGAATCTTACACAATTATACTCATGGAATCATATCTTACAGACAATGTCCCAGACATCACCATCACTAGTTTTCCTGTGAGTTGTCAACATTGACTGCAGACTCCATTCAATCTCATAGCACCAGGTCAAACATGGGCAAGGAAACCAGCTAACCAGCTGATGAATCAGTACTAGCCCATGTTGAACACCAATTGGAAGAAACACAGAGGGTGATAACGGCACAAAATGTACTATCAACTTCAGTGTCCAGTGCCCCACCATGAGTGGCTCTGCAGCAGTATTACTGACCAAGCTAGTTGGGTCCTATAGGACATACCTGCCGGACTGGGCCTGGGGCAGGTGGTGAAGGAACCAACAAGAGGGAAAAACATACTTGACCTCATCTTTACCAGCCTGGCAACTGCAGATGCATCTTCCATGACAGCATTGGTAAGAGTGACCATCGCACAGTCCTTGTGAAGGTGTAGGTGAAGTTTCATTTTCATATTCAAGTTACCCTCCAAATTTGGGCATCCATGAGGGATATTAGGCCGTCAACACCAGCAGAATTGTACTCCAGCACAATCTGCAACCTCATGGCCCAACATATCCCCCACTTAACCATTACCATTGAGCCAGGGGACAACCCTGGTTTAATGGAGAGTGCAGGAGGGCATGCCAGGAGCAGCACCAGGCATACCTAAAAACCTGGAGAAGCTACCAAACAGCAAAAGCAGTAAGTGATAGACAGAGCTAAGTGATCCCACAACCAATGAATCAGACCTAAGCTCTGCAGTCCTGCCACATCCAGTCGTGAATGGTGGTAGATGATTAAACAACTCACTGGAAGAGGAGGCTTCACAACTATCCCCATCCTCAATGATGGAAGAGCCTAGTACATAAGTGCAAAAGATAAGGCCAAAGCATTTGCCACAATTTTCAGCCAGAAGAGCCGAGTAGATGATCCATCTCGGCCTCCTCATCCCCAGCAAGACAGATACCAGTGCCCTGCCAATTTGATTTTATCTACGTGAGATTGAGAAACGTTTGGAGGCACTGGATATTGCAAAGGCTATGGGCCCTGACAACAGTCCGGCAATAGTACTGAAGACTTGTGCTCCAGAACTTGCAGCTCCCCTTCCAGTATTGTTACAACACTGCATCTACCAGCAATGTGGAAAATTGCCCAAGGTGACCTGTACACAAAAAGCAGGACAAATCCAACACGGTCAATTTCTGCCCCATCAGTCTACTCTCAATTATCAGGGAAGTGATAGAAGGTGTCTTCAACAGTGTTATCAAGCAGCATCTGTTCAGCAATAGCCTGTCCAGTGACGCCCAGTTTGGGTTCCACCAGGTCCACTCAGCTCCTAATCTCATTATGGCCTTGGTTCAAGCGTTGACAAAAGAGCTGAATTCCAGAGGTGAGGTGAGAGTGACAGCCCTTGACCTCAAGGCTGCATTTGATTGAGTGTGGCATCAAGGAGCCCTTGCAAAGTATAGCCAATGGGAATCAGGGGAAAGCACTCCACTGATTTGAACCATACCTGACACATAGGAAGTGGCTGTAGTTGTTGAAGGTCAAGGACATCTTTGCAGGAGTTCCTTGGGGTAGTTTCCTAGGTCCAACCATCTTTAGCTCCTTCATCAATGATCTTGTCTCCATCACAAAGTCAAAGTGGGGATGTTGCCGATGATTGCATCAAGTTCAGCACCGTTCGTGTCTCCTCAGACACTGAAGCAGTCCATGTTAAAATGCAACAAGACCTTGACGATTCAAATATCCAGGCTTCAGCTGACAAGTGGCAAATGACATTCATGGCACACAAATGCCTGATAATGACCAACTCCAACAAGATAAAATCTAATCATCTTGCCTTGATGTTCAATTTTGAAAAAATTATTCATGCATTTGATGTCACTGGCATTTATTGCCCATCTCTAGTTGCCTTTGAGAAGGTGGTGGTGAGCTGCCTTCTTGAACCGCTGCAGTCCATGTGCTGTAGATAGACTTACACTGGTGTTAGGGAGGGAATTCCAGGACTCTGGTCTGGTAATGTGATCACTGAATCCTCCATTGTCAACATTTTGGTGATTAATATTCACCAGAAACATAAGTGGATTAGCCATATCTATACTGCAGCTACATGGGTTGGTCAGTGTCTGGGAATAGTGTGGCGACCATCTCATCTCCTCCCTTCCAAATGCCTACCCAACATCTAGAAGGCACAAGTCTTAACCTATCAGCAAGACCCCTATGACAGCACCTTCCAAAGCCATATCCTTCAGCATCGAGGAGGACAAGGGCAGCAGATATCTGGGAACACAACTCCCTGCAAATTCCCCTCCAATCCATGCACTTCTCTGATTTAAAAATATTTTGCTGTTTCATCACAAAAATTTGTTGTGACATGTTTTCAGCTTCAGGTGTGATTCAGTGGTAACAATTTCCTTTCTGAAGTTGGTGGTTCAATTCCCGCTCTGTATGCTTGAGCATGAAATCATTGTACACTGCCAAAGATGCATTCTTTTGAATCCTGGAACTCCCTAAGCACCACTGAGATTGTCGTCATACGTCTTAGACTGAAGTGTTTCTCGCCACCACCTTCTCCAGGGCAATGACGGATGGGCAATAAGTGCCGGCTTAGCCAATCCTGTCCATATCCCATGATCTAATAAACAAAAAGACCAAAAAGGAAAACACTGAGAATGAATGTTTATCAGAATGGAAATGATTCAGTAACTTATGAAGGATTGGAACTTTTCATACTGTTCACTGATAGGTGGCTGAGTGGTTAGCACAGCTGCCTCACAGCACAAGGGACCTAGGCTCAATTCCAGCCTTGGGTGACTGTCTGTGTGGAGTTTGCACATTTTCCCCGTGTCTGTATGGGCTTCCTCCCACAGTCCAAAGATGTGCAAGGTAGGCACATTGGCCATGTTAAATTGCTCATAGTGTCCAGGGATGTGCAGGTTAGGTGGATTTGCTATGGGAAGTGTGGGGTTACAGAGATAGGGTAGGGGGGGTGGGATGCTCTTTGGAGGGTTGGTGTGGACTCCATGGGCCAAATGGCCTGCCTCCACACTGTAGGGATTTTAAGATGATACAAATTACCATGCTTTTAAAATCAGTTTAACAATATGCAGCCCAAGTGCACCATTCTCACATAGTGATTGCCCTACACCTCTGTGCCACAGTTTCTGTTTGCATTTTCTTGGATCTTATCTGTTGCTTACGCTGTACTTTAACCACCCCCGTTGGTTTCAATGACATAAATAGCTAAAGCAACTTATCATTATCATGTGTGTGCATGCTTCACAAGGAGAACTCTGCACATGACCTTGAAGAATGCAGGAAGCCGACCTGGTGTGATGTGAGCTTGCTTTTTGTTTCACTGTTTTCTTTACATAGCATGGAAGGAAGTCTCGGAGACAGGTTTCGATTGGAACCAACTCTCAAGATAAGGAGGTTGCATTGTCACTTGCATCCAGGGAGGAAGTGTTAAATGTCAATTGCTGCTTTATGTCAGAGGCATTACCGACTCAAACCTAAATTGTCAGGCACATAAAAGAAAAACTCTTTCTGTTTTTGTTAGCACTCGACTGTTTGTTGTGACATATCCCCAGCCCCTGGTGTGAATCAGTGGTGATATTTTTCCTAGTAAGGCTAGCAATACAATTCCCGCTCTGTATACTTGAGCATAAATTACAGTGCAGCGCTGAGGGAATGCTACGTTGCCAAAGATACAGCCTCTTGAATGAGATGCTAAACCAAGGCAAGTCTGCATTCTCAAGTTGATGTTGAAGATGCCAAAAGGAGACCAAAGGAATTTTTCCTGGGCTCTGATCAATATTTAGTTTTTGGCCAGCACTGTTAAAACATTCCTACACTCGAATGATGACTGTGTTGCAAAAACTACAGCTCCACTTTCTCAGCTGTCCAAACCCAGAGGTGGTCGATAACCAGACATAACCAGCAATCAACTACAAAAAATTTAAATTTAAGATCTATCAGGCCAGGTTTTACTCTGGGATCTGACTTGTCTGGTATTCGCATCAGCTTGATTCAGAACACTGCATGCTTTTCTGATCTGTAGGCTGAAATGACAGTGCAAGAAAATTCCACAGAAACTTTCAAAATGTGGACATAATGTTGGAAGGGAAAGTTTTATAGGGTTATGGGGAAAGAGGGAGGGAGTGAGGCTAATTGGACAGCACTTTCAGAGAGCCAGTAAACACATGATGGGCCAATTGGCCTCTTCAGTGCAATGATATTAATACTGAGACAGTGACTTATCAACCTGTCCAAAGGGGCTTTTTTTTTAAAACTGTAGGTTGTGTGAATAGTTTTATTCGTGTTGTCAATAAGCAACAAGATAGAAGATGATTTATTTTCACTGTAGGAGCATACATTAAATCTAAAAGCACATTCTGTTCCAGTCCCTGCAATTGACTGATATGTGGAAATACTTCAGAACCAGTCTGGACATGCACTGTATTACCTGGGCCATGAGTTTGGTCTCTATTAAACATGCATTGATTGTGTGATTTAGAGATGGGCGATAAACTGTTGGTGGAGCCAACCACCTACATCCCACAAATGAAGAATAACATTCCTCAACTTCAGTGTAACAACAACAACTTGCATTTATATAGTGCCATTGGTGCAGTCAAATATTCAAAGATTCTAACAAGAGTTAATTAATAAAAATCTTTTTTGGCACGTAACCATATAAAGCGATGTCAGAATGGGTGACCAAAGCATGAACAAAGAGGTAGATTTTAAACTGTTCCTTAAAGAAGTAGAGAAGTTTAAAAAGATGGCTTTATATTAGCTCAACTTACAACCACTCAATTTACACACATCCGACTTACACCATTAGGCCACAAAACCAGGAGCAAAACCAGGCCATTTAGACCAACAAATCTGCTCCGCCATTCAATCATGGGTGATACGTTTCTCAACCCCATCCTCCTGCCTTCTCCCTGTAACCCTTGATCACCTTACCAATCAAGAACCTATCTATATCTATCTTAAATACACTCAATGACTTGACCTACAGAGCCTTCTGCAGCAATTGGTTCCGCAGATGCACCACCTTCTGGCTAAAGATATTCCTCCTCATCTCAATTCTAAAGGGTTGTCCCTTCACTCTGAGGCTGTGCGCTCGGGTCCGAGTCTCTTATACCAGAGGAAACATCTTCTCCACATCCACTCTATCCAGGCCTCTCTGTATTCTGTCAGTTTCAATGAGATACTCCTTATCCTTCTAAACTCCATCAAGTGCAAGGCAGAGTCGTCAACTGCACCTCATATGACAAACCCTTCATCCCCGGGATCATTCTTGTGAACCTCCTCTGGACCCCCTCCAACGCCAGCACATCTTTCCTTAGATAGAGAGCCCAAAACTGCTCACAATATTGTAAATGCAGTCTGACCAGAGCCTTGTCCAGCCTCAGCAGTACATCTCTGCTCTTGTATTCTAGCTCTCTGGAAATGAATACTCTCATTGCATTTACCTTCCTAACCACCAGCTGAACTTTTATGTTAACCTTAAGAGAATCTTGAATTAGGACTTTTAAATCCCTTTGTGCTTCAGATGTCTGAAGCCTTTTCCCCATTTAGAAAATAGTCTATGCCTCAATTCTTCTTACCAAAGTGCATAACCTCACACTTTCCCATGTTGTATTCCATCTGCCACTTCTTTGCCCACTCTCCTAACCTGTCCAAATCCTTCTGTAGCACCCCCCACTCCCTCAACACTGTCTGTTCCTCCACCTATTTTTGTATCATCTACAATCTTAGCAACAATGCCCTCAGTGCCTATGTCAAGATTGTTAATGTATAACATAGATAGTTGAGCTCCCAACACTGACCCCTGTGGAACTCCACTAGTCACCCGCTGCCATCTTGAAAAAGACCCCTTTATCCCCGCTCTCTCTCATCTGCCAGCCAGCCAATCCTCTATCCATGCTAATACCTTACCCGTAACATCATGGGCTCTTGTCTTATTTAAGCAGTCTCCAGTTCATCACCTTCTCAAAGGCCTTCTGGAAATCCAAATAGATCACGACTACTGGCTCTCCTTTGTCTAACCTGCTCATTATCTCCTCAAAGAATTCTAACAGACTTGTCAGGCATGACCTCCCCTTGATGAAGCCCGTGGTGACTCAGTCCTATTTTACCATGCACTTCCAAGTACTCCGCAGTCTCATCCTTAAAAAACTAACTCTAAAATCTTACCGACGGCTGAGGTCAGGCTTACCGGCCTATAATTTCCTGAATCTGCCTCTCTCCCTTCTTAAACAGGAATGTTAAATTAGCCATTTTCCAGTCCTCAGGCACCCTCCCTGACTCCATTAAGTCCTAAAAGATCACTGTCAATGTCTTTACAATCTCCTTAGCTATCTCCTTCAGAACTCTGGGGTGTGGTCCATGTTGTCCAGACGATTTATCCAACTTCACACCTTTCAGCCTCCCCACCATCTTCTCCTTAGTGATGGCCATTACACTCACCTCCGTCCCCTGACTCTCTTGAACTTACACATATCGTACTTAACACTCACCACATTTCCACCAACTTGAGGTACACATGCCTGATCTAAATATGCTCAATGTACCCCACTTGATCTACATCTTCATTTATATCATGATTGGTTTCTGAAAATGTTCGATGATAGAGTGCTGGAAGCCAAGCTTTTATAAACTAATAAACCTTTATTGATTATTTACAAAGTCGATTATGTCAGAATTTGTCAGAATTTTTCTCACGTAATCCTACATCACTGATGATCTATTCGGAGAATTAGCATATGGATATTGACCCCCTTCAATACATCTGCCCGATTCACATCTTTATCCTCATTGACAGAACTTTCTGACAAGGACCAAGATGTAGCTTGGCTGGTGGTGAGAAAGGCACTGCCCATCAGATCTTTCATGCATGCCCGGTCTCTGTGCCACCATATGCTGCCCTCGAAGCAGCTGCAGTGGGGTACAGACTGTCACACATTTCCTTCTGGAATGTGCCTTTGCAAAGAGGGTCTGGAGAAAGATGCACTGGGTTTTGTCGAGATTCGTCCTGAACAGCTCTGTGAAGCAGGACTCGGTGCTCCACAGTCCGTTCCCCAGGACACGCACTGAGACAAACATTGATTGCACCTGGAGGACCATCAGCTTAGTGATAGACACTCTTTGGTTTGCCTGAAACTTGTTGGTTTTCCAATGCAAAGTCTTGACCTCGACGGAGTGTTGTAGACTGGCACATTCCAAGGTCCAGGACTACATGCTGAGGGACCACTAAAACTTGACACAGCTGTAGCCAAGGCACAGTGTGGAAAGATCACTGTCTGAGGTCTTTCTGCCAAAGTATAATGGAGGTCTGTTCAGTTACTGGACCCTCTTGGTGGCTCAATGTATGTAAATGGTGTCCTGCATAAGTAAGGAATGCCTTTGTTTTTGCAACTGCAGAGAATGTCAAATTCTAATATTTGTTTTTCACAATAGGCAATGGGTAGGGGAGGTGATGGCCTAGTAGCAGTACCAGTAGGCTATTAATCCAGAGACCTAGGTAACGTTTTGGGGCCCTGGGTTCAAATCCCACCACAGCAGATAGAGTTATACAGCATGGAAGCAGACCCTTCAGTCCAATTCATCCATGCTGACCAGAATCCCAATTTGACCAAGTTCAATTTGCCAGCATTTGGCCCATATCCCTCTAAGCCCTTCCTATTCGTATGCACATCCAGATGCCTTTTAAATGTTGTAATTGTACCAGCCTCCATCACTTCCTCTGGCAGCTCATTCCATACACACACCACCCTCTGTGAGAACACATTACCCCTTAGGGCCTTTTAAATCTTTCCCCTGTCACTTTAAACCTATGATCTCTAGTTTTGGACTCCCCCATCCTAGGAAATAGACCTTGGTTACTCACCCTATTCATGCCCCTCATGATTTTATAAACCTCTATAAGGTCACTTCTCAGTTTCCGACACTCCAGAGAAAATAGCCCCAGGCTACTCAGCTTCTCCTTATGGCTCAAACCCTCCAGTCCCAGCAATATTCATTTAAATCTTTTCTTCACCCCCTCAAGTTCAACAACATCCTTCCTATCAAAAGGTGACCAGATTTGTACACAGTATTCCAAAAGTGGCCTCACCAATGTCCTGTACAGCTGCAACATGACATCCCACCTCCTATACTCAGTGTTATGACCAATGAACGCAAGCATGCCAAATGCCTTCTTCACCATCCTGTCTATTTATGACTCCACTTTCAAGGAACTATGTACCCGCACCCCAAGGTCTCTTTGTTAGGCAACACTTCCCAGGACCTTACCTTTCACTGTAGAAGTCCTGCCCTGGTTTGTCTTACCAAAACGCCTCATATTTATCCAAATTAAACTCGATCTACCACTCCTCGGCCCATTGGCCTATCAGATCAAGGTCCCATTATACTCTGAGATAATCTTCATCACGGTCCACTACACCACCAATTTTGGTGTCTTCCGCAAATGTACTAACCATACCTCCTGTATTCACATCCAAATCACTTATTAAAATCACAAAAGGCAGTGGACCTCCACACTGATCCTTGTGGCAGACCGCTGGTCACAGGTCTCCAGTCTGAAGAACAACCCTCCACCATCACCGGTGGAATTTGAATTCATTAACAAAGAAAATCTGGAATTAAAAGTCTAACAATGACCATGAAACCATTGCCAATTGGTGGAAAGGTTCATCTGATTCACTAATATCCTTTAGGGAAAGCAACTGCTGTTTTTTCATAACTCCAGACCCACAGCAATGTGGTTGACTCTCAACTGCCTTCTGGGTAATTAGGGATGAGCAAGAAATGCTGGCCTAGCCAGGAATGCTCACATCCTATGTATGAATTAAACAAAACTGTAAAGAACTGCTTTAGTACCTGTAAATGTAGATAGTTATTTTATGAAAACAGCATATTTTTGCAATTAAAAGAATCTTACTGCTGCTCTTAACGCCCCCTCCACATAGTCTCCTGTCTTGGAGGTGCCGATCTCAAACTGTGTTCTCTTGGAGGATATGTAGAATCTGTTTTTTCTACAGGCTTCTCCTGGGGAGGCACAGGCACTAACAGACTGAGATTTCCATATAGGACCATTGTAGAAAGATGTTGGGCAGAGATTTTCATTTTCTCTGCTTTTTTCCTGTTTCTAGTAGACTGGGGAAAGGTTACATTGTTAGCTGACCCTGCTCGAATGAATGAAGCTCAATCAGCTCCTGATAGGAATTGTACAGCTGTATCTCCTACCTCTGTAGCAAACCCAGGACTGAGATAATATCCATCCACCAAGCAATCGACAGAAGAATAGAATGAAGAATGTGCTGAAGAAGAGATGATGAGTTTTCTTGCCAATACTGTTGGAATGTTTCTTTCTCTAGGTCACGCTTCTTTGGGCATACCCTCTTCAAAGTGAGTCTGTTCCTCAATAATATCCCTGAGACTTTAGCAAGATGTATAGGTTCAGAGAAATCACTCCATCTTGTATACCTACAGAACTATGAAGATCCTTCACAAGCTCCTTGGTCTTCCAATCTTCAGACTTGCAGATTCAACAATATCAGACATTTGCTCTACAATGATTGCCTTTGGAACATAGAACATAGAAAATAGGAGGAGGAATAGGCCATTCAGCCCATCAAAAATGCTTCACCATTCAATATGACCATGGCTGACTCAATAGACTGTTTCTGCTTTCCCCCTAAATTCTTTGATCCTTTTCACCCCAGATGCTGTATCCAACTCCTTCTTGAAATCATAAAAATGTTTGGCCTCAGCTGCTTTCTTTGGCAGAGAATTCCACAGCCTCAACACTCTCTGGGTGAAGAAATTTCTCCACAATGGGTTTTCCCATATCCTTAGACTGTGACCCCTTGTTCTGGGCTCCCTCTGCCATTGGGCACATCTTCTTGCATTTACTTTCTCTAGTCCTATTAGAAATTTTGCATGTTTTGACGAGATTCCTCCTCATTCTTCTGAACTCCAGTAAATATAATCCGAACCAATTCAATCTCTCCTCATAAGCGAGTCCTGCCATCCCAGGAATGAGTCTGGTGAACCTTCACTGCACTCCATCTACAGCACAAACATCCTTCCTTGGATAAAGAGACCAAAACTTGACAATGGGAAGGAATTCTGCCTTCAGTACTTTTCATTGAAAGGAGTCGTCACCTCGGATTGCTGTTGTCACACGTCACCGGTGTCTTCAGAATGAACTGGACAATTTGCACCTTTGGGCTGAACTTTCTAGCTAAGTCCAAACTGTGAGGAGTTTTTTTTTTGCTGCGAGCTTTCTTGCCATATTGTACCAGAGTTACCACATTAATTGCCTACTCCTCCACCATGGCATCTCTCATATCTGATTTCCACCTCTTCTCACCAAGCAACCTTCCCACACAACAACCTGCCACTTGGTGGGTATTAGTTTGGGGTGTGTATCTCCATGGTCTCCTCACCCTCCTCCTGAGACGAATGTTCCCTCAGTTCCCCTCAGCATCGTTCACATCGCCTTGTCGTCTGCTCCAATTGTGCAGAGCATAACAGCCAGGATGATAGGGGAAACACTGTCCAGACTTTACTAGACCCACAAGACCAGTCCCTGGTCTGCTTCACCACGGCCCTGGTCAAAGCATATGTGGCTGCATCAGTCAGGGGGTTGTTAAATGGTGTCATGGGCCATGGTTACAGTGGGTAGCTCTTGATCCTCCAGTAACTTGCTTTATCAAGATACCTGAACCCTCAAGTGCACCAGGTACACCAGAATGCTCCAGGGTGTGATACAGCCCGGTCTCTGTCATGGTCTGTGGTACCCTGCCCCTTTCGGGGAACATAGCTATGTTTCTGGATCCAACTGCCCAGGCTGCAGCTCTGACTTCGTCATCAGGAGGTGAAATGAATCAGTGCCATCTTGTACAGTTGACATTGGTCACTGTCCTGAAGCCCTTCAGCCCACCATCTCCATGCCAACCAACAAATACCACCCATTTACCTGCACTTGCTTCATAGTCCAGTGTGCCCTAGCAATTTTAGTGCTCATCCAGATGCTTCTTAAATGTTAAGAATACATGCCTCCAACACCCTGTCAGACAGCATGTTCCACCCTATAGAATGGCAGTGAAGACAGCCTTTGTGGCAAGGCAAGGCATGGGTGGTATGACAGTGGCCAGCAATGCTGTGTGTGTGTATGTGTGTGTGTTTGAGTGTGTGTGTGTGTGTGTGTGTGTTTGAGTGAGTGCATATATGTGTGTGCGTGCATGTCTGTGCATGTGCGTGTGTGTGTAAGTGTGTGTGTGTGAGAGTATGTGTGTGTGAGTGTGAGTGCGTGTGTATGTGTGTGTGTGCGAGTGTGTGTGTGAGTGTGTGTGTGTTTGTGTGTGAGAGAGTATGTGTGTGTGTATGTGTGTGTCTGAGAGTGTGTGTGAGAGAGAGTATGTGTGTATGTGTATGTGTATGTGTGTGTGAGTGTGTGTATGTATGTGTGTGAGAGTATGTGTGTGTGTATGTGTGTGTGTGTATGTGTGTGTGTGAGAGTGTGTGTGTGTGAGTGTGTGTCAGTGTGTGTGTGTGAGAGTATGTGTGTATGTGTATGTGTGTGTGTGAGAGTATGTGTGTGTGTGAGCGTGTGTGTGTGTCAGTGTCCATAAAAGATGGCTGGTGCCCATGGATCATGGCCTGTTCATGTGCTGCTCAGTGTCCAAGATGAAACTAGATGGAGCATGCCAGGAATCTGCCAGGTACCTGCTCTGGTTTTCCTGTCAGGTTTCCCTGATATCCAGCTTGTTTGGTGAGTTTGGTCAAATGGGAGTGGGGATTAAACAAGGCATCTCACAAGCATCAACCCCCATCAACAAGCAACATGCCCACTGCCCAGTGCCACTTGTGGGAAACATCAAAGATGGCAGGAGATGATCTCAACATGGAGATGGGCCTCGCCAACTTGCCGCCCACTTCTGCCACACACCCATCACTCAGACCCCTATAAGATTCTTTCTCTCTTCGATGTAAACCTTGCTCAGTGAAAGCATCAGGGCGACACTGTCATCACAGAGTAACATGAGGTGCGAGATCTTGCCATCGACCATTCTGATCATCATTCTCTCCCAGTCTTTTCTGGGACAGCAATGTCGTCTTGTGGCTGGCCACCTTCATCCTTGGTGCAGCTCTTTCCTGCTTTCGTTAACCTCCTCTTGAAGAGAAATGTAAGATCAGTGGAATCCTCCTGAGTTCCTAGCAATGACATTCTTTCAATGAAGACTGGTTCACAACATTTCAAATCAAATTGAACATCTTCTGCAGCTGGTGAATGAGTGAGATCTAAAGCCACAAATGCTCCCTTGCTTCATAAAAAGCACTACTGATTAGAATCACATACAGGCTGTCCGTGATCTCTGTCCCACTCGATTGAAATGTATCAGGTCTTGCACCGTGAGGTGTAAATTTCCTGCCAGCTGGCTCCTCAGCATTCCACAGAAGTAGTTTGGGTCAACGCTGTCTTGTCCGTCTGTGTGTGTCTCTGTATGGTGATGCATCTGTGTATGTGTGCGCGTGTGTGTGCGTGTCTGTCTGTGTCGGATGAAGAGTCATCTAGACTCGAAATGTTAACCATGCCCTCTCTCTATGGATGCTGCCCGACCTGCTGTGATTTCCAGCATTTTTTGTTTTCAGTGCAGATTCCAGCATCTGCAGTAATCTCTCCTACTCTGTGCGTGTGTGTGTGTCTGTCTAGCCTGAGGCTGTGTTGCAGCTTATGAGCAGCGAATTAATTAATCAAAAGAAGGAGGTATGTGCTTACAAACAGCCCCGCCCGGTTTCACACCACAAAATATATTTACTGATACTTCTAGACCTGTTTCCAATGAAAACAGTGACTAATAATGTCTGCTCTGGCACCACTTCCCTCCTGATTCCAACACCAATAGCCTACAGCATGTGAACCACATGTGAGTCAGACTGGGCTTGGGCCAATGACAGTTCCACGCAGTAGAGATTTACCGTTGATAAGGATCCTTCACAGTGGTAGGAAATGCTCTGGTGATGTCCAGGGTCCTGCAGAGTCTGTTTTGTACCTTTTGCACGAAAATAACCGAAAAATACTTTTCCTAAAATTTCCTGAAATCTTCTATGAAATGAAGGCTGGGCTTTCAAGCACCCATTCTCCACACCCCCGCAATTCTCAGCAAAAGGGTAATGAATTGAAATGAAGGTGTTGGCTGTGTGAGTGGTAGCGCTGGTGTTTCAGGATCAGAAGTAAGTGCAGATCCCCTCTGTACATCTCAGCACAATCTCTGGACTGATGATGCAGTGCACCATTGAAGGTGTGCTGCATGGTCAGAGCTCAGGTCCTTCAGGTGAGACCCCTTGTCTCTCAGGTGAACATCAATGATCCCCCTCACAATTCCAATTCTCCCTGGTCAACATTTACCCTTTCACCAATGTCTCTAAATCACATTCTCTGATCTTTATCTCAATTCTGTGTGGGGATTGTGAACCCAAATTAGCTGTCAGGTTTTCTACATTACAACAGTGACTCCACTTCAAAAGTGGTTTGATGGCTACAATGCTGTTTGGATATTACCAGGTCATGAAAGATGCTACATAAATGCAAATTGTTTTGTTCGTATTTTCAAGCACAGGGAGCACAGATGTCTGTAAAGTGTTTGTACAAAGTGACAAATCAGATCTTTTGATATTATAGAGATGGATATTGAAGTTATTGTACAGTTATGCGTAAGATGTTGAAGTGCAACAGAGGAGACAGCAGGCAATGTTCGCCAAATGTTGTGTTGATACCAATTGGCAAATGATTTGCTCTATAGTTGAAATTGAGCAAATTATATTGTCAAGAGCTCCTTGGCTGAAGTGCTGCACAATGTAGTACAGATCTTTGACATTTCACAACTTCCGACCTGCACTTCGCAAATCATGTTCAGTTTGACAGCAGGCACACTGCGTGCTGACAGTGAGAGTCAACAGAGGCTACAGTGTGTGAGAGCCTGTTACACAGTGAGTACAGGCAGTGAGAGCCTGTTACACAGTGAGTACAGGCAGTGAGAGCCTGTTACACGGTGAGTATAGACGGTGAAAGCCTGTTACCTAGTGAGTACAGACTGAGAGAGGCTGTTACACAGCAAGTACAGGCAGCAAGAGTCTGTTACACGGTGAGTACAGGCGACGAGGATTTGTTACACAGTGAGTACAGGTGGCAACAGCCTGTTACACAGTGAATACAAACAGTGTGAGAGTGTGATAGGCATAGGGTCAAATTATTGAAAATGGGAATAAACTCAAAGTTTGGCCACTTTGGACTAATATTTCTAATACTGTCCATCAATCTCTGTATTCTGTCATGATCTTGGGCTAATTTGGAAGGACCATGACCATTTCTAACTCGCTATTTATCTCTGCATTGACCCCAGACTTCCATTGGCCCCAAACCATTGAGATCAGTATCATCTTTCTTTGGCCTATTGTGTTCTGGCCCTATCCAGTTCGCAACTTCAGTCTCACATGTCAGACTTTCTTTCCTTATTTATTCATGGAGTGTGGGTGTTGCTGGTTGAGCCAATACTTATTGCCAATCCCTAATTGCCTTGGAGAAGGTGGTGGTGGTGAGATGCCTTCTCAAACCATTGCAGTCCATGTGCTGTAGGTAGACCAACATTGCTGTTTAGAAGAGAGGTCTAGGATTTTGACCCAGTGATAGTGAAAGCCTTTATAACTCTGAGTCAGTTGGTGAATAGCTTAGAGGGGAATTTGCAGGTGATGGTAAATGATACAACTAGGGAAGTATATTTGAAGTTGTTTCATGGTATTTTCCTAAAGTTTCTTAACCATCTCAGTCAGTCCTGTCCAACCTCTTTCACATTAACCACATTTTAATTTTTCTCTGATGGGTAAATTTCAGAAAAATAATGTTTGTCACAGCATTGAAAAGCATTTCGGTAAACAAAATTCCAATACAATAAGTAGGTAATCTATTTAAATGAACAGATGGATTGATTGATAAATAAACAGATACATACCAGGAAAAAAGTAAATAAAAAATGTGGTGACTGTAGTTATACAGCATGGAAACAGACCGTAAGGTCCAACCAGTCCATGCCAAACATAGTCCCACCCTAAACCAATCCCATCTGCCTGCTCCTGGCCCAAATCCCTCCAAACCTTTCCTGTTCATGTACTTATCTAATGTCTTTTAAATGTTGTAATTGTGTCCGCATCCACCATTTCCTCAGGAGGTTCATTCCACATGCAGACCTACTCTTTCATTTAACTTGGAGATCACCACCACCTCAGCTGAGGGGAGAGGTTGAGCTGGAGAGTTCTTCACGTTATCGTCAGCCAGTGCGGGAATTGAACCCACATTGTTGGCATCAACCTGCATTACAAAGCAGCCATCCAGCTAACTGACCCCATCCCATACAGTGAAGCAGAGTGTCACAACTTGACTGGGAAGAGTGCATTCACAATAATGCCCGCTGCTCCCACAAGCCTTCCCAAAATGTATAAAATCCTAATGAGATCACCAAGGTGCTCAATCTTCCTGACTGAGTGCCACTCAGGACAAAAACAATTCACACCAGGCTTCATCATTAGCAGAAAATAATTCCATCCAATGTAACAGACATTCCTTAATGCAGTCCTTAATGGATAACAGCAATAAGAAAGAATGGACCACCATCATGCAACTGAAACTGTATCCTTTTTAAATCCGTAAATACATACACACTCATTCACAAATAAGACAATTGGCATGACACAGATATTATGGGTAGAAAAATAACATAGACAGGGAACACAACCCTGAAGAACAAAAATAAGAGGTAACACAGTATGGCGCTGGAAGAACACAGCAGGCCGGGCAGCATCAGAGGAGCAGGAAAGTTGATGTTTCAGGCCGGGACCCTTCTTCAAAAATGGGGAGGGTCCCTTCCCCTCCCCATATCTGAAGAAGGGTCCTGACCAGAAATGTCAATTTTCCTGCTACTCTGATGCTGCCTGGCCTGCTGTGTTCCTCCAGCTCCATACTGTGTAATTTCTGACTCCAGCATCTGCAGTCCTTACTATCTCCTGAAAATCAAAAGTTCAGATCACAAGGCTGGGTTAAATTATCTTTCCCAATTTCTTTTGATTCTAACAGTGACGACACGCTGCTGTCTGTAGTGTGATGGTTGTTCTTCACCTCAGTAGCAAATCCAGTGAATCTGGATATTTTCATTGTTAGAAATCTTTCTTTTAAGCTTTCTTGTTCTGCCTGTCTATTCACCCAGAGATAGAGAGTTGGGAGAGAACTGGATGTTTCTGGCTGCCTGATCTCACAGCTTAGTAACAATCTGCAGCTCAACCAATCCAAACGCACTCATCAAGCAGTCTTTCCCTTAACTCAATGTCTCTTGGTGCCATGCTGTCTTAAAGTAGCCCTTCACTGCTTCAAAACAAACCTTAACTGGCACAGCTAAAAATGTGCACCACTTCATTTTTCCAAGCTGATAAATTCTCCTGGAATTTCAGTTAGATAGTACAAAAATGAAAAAGAATGTGATCGCTTACAAAGGCAGAGAGAGAATAAGGCTAGTTCTCAAGTTAACCCAGAAGGGAGGGGAGCAGGGACTCAAGCAGAGTGAAATCTTATACTTTTCCATTTAACATTGGCTTTGGTTCACCTCTGGTGGGGTGCATTCTGAGATCACTTCAGCATATGAAGGCAAGGTAGAGGAGGGGGTGATGGTTTGTTGTTTTGTGGACAGAATTTGAGGAGGGGGCAGGTGGCTGGCTCGGTCTCTCAAGCACCCTTCCCCAGTCACTCATTTACTCACCCCTCCGTCAGTCATTCACAGACACCATCAATGGCTCACTCACCTATGACAGGGTTCGATATAACCCTAACCCCAGAGGACCCCTCTGTGGGTCCCACAGGACTCCTCATTGAGCCTCAGTCGTAGACCACCCATTGGAAGCCTGTCCTGGGCAGACTGTAACCATTCCTAAAGGTCCATACCCACCCCTGGAGAATTGGGAATAACCTATACGCAACACATGCACTGTAAGTAGCAATGTATAAACTTTTCCCTGTCCTCATTTGAGTACATGTGATAATAAAGCTAATTCAATTCAATTCAATTCAGATGCATGTACCCCTCTAGGCATCACCCCAGTATTCAGAACTGGGAAGTAGATTTGTTCTGATAGTGGAAGCAATATGGTTGGTGTGCATGTGTCATCTGTTTTGTACATTTGGGGATATTGGGAAGAACGGAAGGGGCAATGGGTAACAGTAGAGTGAAAGGTCAGCGCGTTTCGGTAACAGAAGTACTGACTGTCCACTCCTGTGTATTCATTGATTTGATATGTCATTGCTACATAGTCTCATCTGTGTGCATTCCAAATGTCTCTCTTATCTGCATTTCCTCTCCATTATTTATTTGCTCCCATTTTCTGATTGTGATCTTATGTCATATTTTAGTAAATAAAATCTTTTCTTCCTCCTCGGTTACTCCACAATGTCTTGTGTCTATCTGTCTGTTTGGTTAGTGACCTTCCTAATCTCTCATACCATCATTCCCTCATATCTGAAGTTTCTTACTTCTGTCTCCTTGTGATATTTTTGCGTTATTCTGTTTCTACAAAGGTCAGTTTCTCTCTGATCGCTTATTACAATCTGTGCTTTTTGTCCTTCATCGATCTGTTACCATCACCTCTCTGTTTGCTGCACTTTTGACTTAGAGATAGTTGTGACTTAGTGGGTGCTATGTACAGCTGTGACACATTTCAGGATGGTGCTGCGCTGTTTAGTTTAGTCTTTTGGATGAGTTATTAAACCAAGGCACCATCTACCTGTTTGAGTGGATATAAAAGATCCCAAGATTGTGAAGAAGACATTATGAGTTATCCTGGTGTTCAGGCCCCCAGTCAACATGACAAAAAATAGTTTATCTTGTCATTAATTAGTTGTAGAGATTTACAGCACAGAAAAAGACCCTTTGGTCCATAGCATCAGTGCCCAGTCAACAATAACTATCTATTCTAATCCTATCTAGTTCACTAATGTCCTTTAGGAAAGAAAATCTACCTTACTCGGTCTGGGCTACATGTGACTTCAGGTCCACAGCTACGTGGTTGCCTAATAAATGGCCCAAGCAGCCTCTACATATATCTACAACACATGGACTGCAGTGGTTTAACATGGCAGCTCACCACACCTCATCATGGGCAATGAGAGATGGGCAATAAACATTGGTCCAGCTGGTGATGCCCACATTCCATGAACAAATAAAAAGAAGTTATTTCAGGAAATGTGACAATCAATTGCGCACAACATGATTCCACTAATAGAATATACAGATAATCTGTTTTGTTGGTGTTACTGAGAGACACAAAATGATCAGGACCCTGTGGAAAACTGCCTTGTTGTTCTTTGAATGTGCAGGGTTATGGGAAAAGCATGGGAGAGCCATTGGAAACATGATGGCCAAATTGCCTCATTTCCTGCTAAACTGTTCAGTGACTCTGTGAAATGCTTCCAATTTTTTTTTAAATAATCTGAGAAGGGCAGGGGCCGGGGGGTGGTTCTCATTTTAATTTCTTTCCTTAAAAGCCTGTCTCACTACTGAACTAGAATGTCAGCCTATAGATCATGCAAAGTATAAATCCCTGGCTGGGACTTGACCCCAAAGATTTTCTGATTGAGGAGAGGTCCCCACTGAGACACGGCAGGCATTTTGGGAAGATGAAAGAGGATATCATGAGAGATCCAAGGGATGTTACTGAATTACTGGATTGTCACAGTGCAGAGAGAGAGAGAGACCATTCAGCCCATCAGATCCTCAACTGCTCTCCAAATGAACATAATCATTTACTGCCATTCTTTTGTCTTTTCCCCATTGTTTGTATTTAAATAATTATTCTCTTGAACTCCTTGATTGAACCTGGCAGCACTACATTCCAGTCCCTAATTACTCGCTGAGTGAAATGTTGTGTCTCACCTCGCATTTACTTCTTTCGCAAATCACTTCAAATCTGTGCCCCCTTCCCTTAGGAACAGGGACAGTTTATTCAGTCCGAAACACTCCTGATTTTGAAAGCCTCTATCAAATCTGCATTTAGCTGTCTCTCCACAAGGAAAACAATCCCAACTCCTCCAATCTATCCACGTAGCTGAAGCCTTTTATCCCTGGGACCATTCTAAACAAACGTGAAGGGTTTGGCGAAGCGGGCGGGGAAACACGAAACCCTGGAAAGGCGCTGTGGAATGCTGGTGGCTCAGGAGTATGGTCTGAGGTTTGGTTTTGCTCCAGCAGACTCCACTCCATTACTCTGCTCCTGGTTTTCTTGTGAAGCACCTGGGCAGGTACTGGATGTCACTTTAATAGCTGTAATAACAGGGACTGGTTCAGCAAGTTTTCCAGCACTCAATTAGACCGAGAGTACATTCGCGTAGGATGAGGACAGAAACCTGCAGATGTACAAAGGGACATTTTAAGACCAGCTGCTTGGAACTAAGGTAAAGAAGCCTTAACAAAAGTCAGAATATTTAGCGACAAGGGGCTATTTACATTTTTTTAAAAAATCTAACGTCCTGCTTAACTCGAATAGTTAACTCGGCAATTCCCTCGCCTACTGCAGGAATGTAGAAATAACACCGATCAGAAACAGGAATAATGAGTACAGGGTTTCTGCACTGGCTTTTCTTAAACGCAGATTTTGTATATTTGGATTGGAGCCGTCATAATTTATTGTTTATTCAATATCAGGGAGTCAGTTTCTGACGAGAGGGCAGGAGCAAGGTCTGCGCAAGAATAAACAAAACAACCAGCCAAAGTTCTGTAAACTTAATCTGGCGATTCGTAAATAATAGAGGAAGGGTCCTGAAGGTCAAACCTGTAACAGGCAGATGTGTGTGATTGTTGATGTGAACGAGCGTGGAAGGGTCAAAATCAGCTTGGACTGTTTTGAATTGGAGCCGAGTGTCGATCATGGAGAAAGCTAATCTCTGAACGATATTAGATTTAAAAAAAAACCGAAAGAGCTGCGGATGGTGTAAATCAGAAGCCAAAACAGAAATTTCTGGAAAAGCTCAGCACGTCTGGCAGCATCTGCGGAGAGAAATCAGAGTTAGCGTCTCGGGTCCAGTGACCCTTCCTCGGAACCCTGAATGAACTACATTGTCCGTTTGTCGAAAGACTACCCTGGGATTTAGGGAGCTCGTTGCGGGACTACAGAACTTGCCAAAAAAGCACGTTGTTTCCAAACCCTTTGCGACGCAGGGAACACAAGCCAGTCTCCGCACAGCAAGGTCCCAAAATTAGGAATGAGGTGTGGTGAGCAAGTAAACCCTTTTTTAGTTACGTTGGTTGGGGGATACACGGTGGCCAGGGCTTACTCTTTCTCTACTGTAGTGCCCTGGCGATCTCTTGAGGTCCAGCAGATGGGGTGAGTTGTGTTTAGATTTGGAACATCTCATCGGACAGACGGTGTCTGTAACAGTGCAGCACTCCCACATCATGGCACTGGAGTGACTCAAATTACTCAAATCCTTCTGACTGAAAGTGGGGCATGCTGCCAACCCAGTCACAAATTACACCTTTGTAGCTGAGTATTTAGAAATAAGAGATGATTTGTTTTTAAAATATTGAGACAACATCCCTGTGTCATACAGCTGTCATATCCTTTCCCAGGAGAGATGGTATATCTTTCTGCTATTTTTACAGTATTTATGCAGCAGGCAAGGCCCATCAGCTCCTCGGTAAAACTATCCTTTGCTCTGTCCCCATTCTCCCAGAAAATAGTTCCACCTCAAGTACTTTAATTCTCATTTGAAAGTTACTGTTGAATCTATTAATCTGCCTTTCCAGATTAAAATTTGCTGCATTGATATATGTTTTCTCACATTCCCTCTTGTCTTTTTGCTAATCATCTTGTGAACTCTGATTACTGACTCCCTTGTTATTGGAATCTGTTTTCTCTTTAGTTACCCTGTCGAACTCACTTCTGATTTTGAATGCTTAGCAAAGCTCCATTTAACCTCTCAAGGAAAACAATCCCACTTTCTTTCCACATAACTAAAGTCTCTCGTTGTTGCTTCAATTCCATTAAATCTCTTCTGCACTCCCCATGATCCTTCCTGGAGTGTGTTGTCCAGAATTCGACACAATCCTTTAGCTGAGCCTAATCAGTCCTTTATAAAGGTTAATCATCGAGCCATATAGCACAGAAACAGACCTTTTGTTCCAATTTGTCCATGTCAACCAGATAATCCCAAATTGATCTTGTTCCATTTGCCAGCATTTGGCCCATATCCTTCTCTACCCTTCCTCTTCATGTACCCATCCAGATGCCTTTTAAATGCTGCAGTTGTATCCAATTCCACCACTTCCTCTGGCAGCTCATTCCATACATGCACCATCCACTGCGTGAAAAACTTACCCCTCAGATCCTTTTTAAATCATTCCCCTCTCACCTTAAACCTATGCTGTCTAGTTTTGGATTCCTCTACCCTGGGAGAAAGACCTTGGCTATTCACCGTATCCAAGCACCTCATGATTTTACAAACCTCTATAAGGTTCTGATGCTACTGGGAAAACAGCCCCAACCTATTCACCCTCTCTCTGTAGCTCAAACCCTCCAACCCCAGCAAGATCCTTGTAAATCTTTTCTGAACCCCTTCAAGCTCTACAACGTATTTCCATTTTTTACCTTAGTTATTAAAGCCAAAGGTTCTATATGCTTTATTAAACCATCCTATTTCCTGCCACCTTCAGTGATTTTTAAATATGCATACCTCCAGATCTCTCTGTTTCTGGAACCTCCATAATATCGCACAATTTAGTTTATATTGCATCTCTTCATTTTTCCAATCCCAAAATGTCTCACTTTGTGTTAAATTTATTCACGTGACTGGACATTCTACCAGTTTATGGCTTCCTGAAGCCTTTCACTCTCCTCCGTATTGTTGATGACATTTCCAGATTTAATGTCACCTGCAAGCTTTGAGATGGTGCCCCATAAAAGCAACTGCAGCTCATTGATGTGTATTAGAAAGAGCAATGGTCCTCATAGCAGTGGGAAACTGGAGACCTGCCTCCAGGCTGACAAACAGTTGTTCACCATTTCTCAACAAAAACCAAAAGAACTGCGGATGCTTTAAATCAGAAACAAGAACAGAAATTGCTGGAAAAGCTCAGAGGTCTGGCAGCATCTGTGAAGAGAAATCAGAGTTAACATTTCGGGTCTGGTGACACCTTCCTCAGAACTGATGCTAGCTAGGAAAATTTGGTTTATACACAGAAGATAGCGTGGCGGAAGGGGGTAAGGAGTAAACGATGGGTGGGGATTGAGCCTAAAGAGAGAGAACATTTGGATAGACAAAGGAGTAGATAATGAAGTTCAGCGCAAGCTGGAAGAACAACACCTCATTTTCCGCTTGGGGACCCTGCAGCCTTTGGGATTCGATACCAAGTTCAATAATTTTAGGGCCTAAACTCTCCCATGTCCTAGCCCCTAACTCTGCACAACAGAGATAACAAGGTGTAGAGCTGGATGAACACTGCAGGCCAAGCAGCATCAGGGGAGCAGGAAGGCTGACATTTCGGGCCTAGACCCTTCTTCAGAAATGGGGGAGGGGAAGGGAATTCTGAAATAAATAGGGAGAGAGGGGGAGGCAGATAGAAGATGGATAAAGGAGAATTTAGGTGGAGAGGAGACAGGCAGGTCAAAGAGACGGGGTGGAGCCAGTAAAGGTGAGCATAGGAGGGGAGTTAGGGAGGGGATGGGTCAGTCCAGGGAAGATGGACAGGTCAAGGGGGTGGGATGAGGCTAGTAGGTAGGAGATGGGAGTGGGGCTTGAGGTGGGAGGAGGGGATAGGTGGGAGGAAGGACAGATTAGGGAGGCGGGAACAAGCTGGGCTGGTTTTGGGATGCGGTTGGGGGCGGGGAGATTCTCCAGCATCTACAGTTCCTACTACCTCCACACAACAGACCTTGTTATCTCATGGTCTGTCATTAAACTAGCCACTAACAGTCTCCACCAACAGCTACTCACCCTCCCAGCCTGATCGTTATCCATTCCTTTGTCTGTCCAACTATTCTTCTCTCTCATTGGGCTCTATTCCCATCTATTGTTTACTGCTTACCCCTTCCCCCCACCCTTTCTTCTGTATATAAGCTGATATTTTCCCAGCTACCATCAGTTTTGAGGAAGGGTCACCAGATCCGAAACATTAACTCTGTTTTTCTTCTTCACAGATGCTACCAGACATGCTGAGCTTGTCCAGCAACTTCTGTTTTTGTTCACAATTTCTCTCTGCTTTCTCCCCAATGGCCAAATGTGTATCTGTCCTGCCACTGTCTCTTTTATCCCAGGGACTTTAGTTTTACTAAAAGCATGTGATATTTCACCTAATACCTGTTGAATGTCAAAAAATTTGACATACCTTAGCCCCTTGCCCAACACTTCCACAATCACTGCCCTGGCACCAGCTTTGGCTTTTCCTCCTCTAGCCCTTCTCTCTGCTCCCCCAGCCCCAATACTGACCCCAGCAGCATGAAGTCTGAGCAATTCAACCTCTGTCTCTGTCTGCGTCTCGCTGCTAGTGTGACCCTGAATTATGTCACAGAATTGTCACAGTGCATAATGAAGCCATTTGGCCTATTTCGTCAGCACCACCTCTCTTAGTGACGACCTCCTGCCTTGTCCTTGGAACCCTGCATGTTGTTTCTGCTTAAAGAACCATTCAATATCTTCTTGAATGCTCCCGTCAACTTTACTTCCATCACACTTCCAGGCAGTGCATTCCAGACCCAAACATATCTTCTCTGAGAAATAAAAGGTACTGCAGATGCTGGAGAATCCGAGATAACAAGCATGGGGCTGGATGAACACAGCAGGTCAAGCAGCATCATAGGAGCAGGAAAACTTGACGTTTCGGGCCTAAACACTTCATCAGAAATGGGGGAGTGGGGGGGAAGAGAGTTCTGAAATAAATAGAGAGAGAGGGGGAGGCGGATAGAAGATGGATAGAGGAGAGGATAGGTGGAGAGGAGGCAGACAAGTCGAAGAGGCGGGGATGGAGCCAGTAAAGGTGAGTGTAGGTAGGGGGGTAGGGAGGAGATAGGTCAGTCCAGGGAGGACGGACAAGTCAAGGGGGCAGGATGATGTTAGTAGATAGGAGATGGGGGTGTGGCTTGAGGTGAGAGGAAAAACAGGTTAGGGAGGTGGAGATGAGCTGGGCTGGTTTTGGGATGCGGTTGGGGGAAGGCTTATTTCTAACCTCACATTTGCTTCTTTTGCAAAACACTTCAAAGCTAATGCCCTCTGGTTCTCACTCCTTTTGAAAACCTCTATCAAATCTCACAGCCTTCTTCTCTCAAAGGAGAACATGCCCAACTTCTCCAATCACATTATGCAGAAGTAGAACCTTTATTATCACCGAGTCATCTCTCCTGCAACCGTAGATGTGTGGCCATGGGCTATGAGGCATGATTTACTTGTCTTTCTTTGGTAGTTGAACGTTACTCGCTGTCTGGGATGAGGTGCAAAGGTTGACCGCAGGCTGCTTCCCCCCAGTCTCTTCATTGTGTTCAGGAGAGGAGTGAGATTAATGGATGAAAGATGATTGACACAGGAAGGAGTCGAAGGTTTCGAGAGCAGATAGCAGTGAGCAAATATTCTACAGAGCAGCTGTTTCTGGGACTATGGGAGAGGGAAATGGTAGCTTTCTATAACACAGTTTATAATGTTACAGAAAACAACACATGCTGGAGATCACAGTGGGTCAGACAGCATCCGTGGAGAGAGAGCAACTTAACGTTTCGAGTCTAGATGACTCTCCATTACAGCTGAAGTGATCTCCATCATGTGTTGTTTTCAGTACAGATTCCAGCACCTGTAATAATTTGCTCCTACAGTTTGCAATGTTACAGAGATTGTTTGACCGTGTCAGGAGATGAGGGAGTAAGTTTACACAGTTTATTGTCTCCAGTCATTTTACCTGCACTCACTGAGACCCTGTTGGGAGCTTCACTTTGAGTTGAGAAGTTTCCACAACAACACCATCTCCTCCATTACAAAGGCCTGAGCAGGCAGTAACGGTGTGGCTGGAGTTGTGAAGGTAGGAATACTGGACATGATCCATTCTTGGGGAGTATGGGATGGTGTAAAGGGGAGTGAGTGAAGGAGGAAAATGAAAGAAAAAAATTAATTTCCTGCTCATAAAAGAAGGAAAGAGTGAGAGGGGGAAAGAGTGAGAGGGCATAGATTTAAAGTGATGTGCAAATGAAACAAGGTGATGTGAGAAAAACCTTTTTCATACAGTGAGTGGTCAGAGTATGGAATGTGCTGTGATGCAGCAAGGTTCACATGAGGCATTCAAGAGGTCATTGGATGATTATTGGGATAGAAACAGTGTGCAGGGAAATGGGGAAAAGGCAGGAGAGTGCACTAGGGGATAGAACATGATGTAGGCACAATGGACTGAATGGCCTTCCTTTGCACCATCACAATTCTGTGTCCTGTGATTTATATAACACCTCTTATGACCTTGGAAAATCTTGAAACGAATGGAATTATTTTCGGATGTAGTCTTTTTGTGATGCAGGAAATGCAGCAGCAAACCCCCATGGACTGATACAGACTGATCTTTTTGAGGTATTGGTGGAGAGATAAACGTTGTCCAGGCAGAGGAACCATCAAGCTCTTCCCTGAAATAATACTGTGAGATCTTTTACAGCCACCTTAGAGGCTGATGAGGCTTCAATCTCATCTGAATGATGGCACCACTTTTGATTTGATTTGATTTACTATTGTCACATGTATACCTCAGTACAATGAAAAGTTTTGTTTTGTGTGCAGTACAGACAGATTATGCCTTACAAAGTGCATTAGGGTAATATGACAGAGCGAAGGGTACAATGTTACAACTGCAGAGAAAGTGCACAAAAAGTGAGATTGACATTTAAATTTGAAATGTCCATTCAGGTGTCTAATACAGCAGGGAAGAAGCTGTTCTTGAATCTGTTGGAACATGCGTCTAAGCTTCTGTATTTTCAGACTGACAGAAGAGGTTGGAAGGGAGTGAAACCGGAGTAGAAGAGGTCTTTGATTATATTGGTTCCATTTCCATGGCAGCGAAAAGTACAGACGGAGCCAATAGACTCCTTCAGCACTACATTGGAGTGTCAGCCAGGATGCCAGGCTCAACTGCAGGAGTGGAAGTGGAACCCAGGACCTTTTGACTCAGAAGCAAGACAGTGTTGGTCACTGAGACACAAGGCTTATTTTTTGTTATCAGCGTCATCGACAGTCATGGAGTTATATAGCACTGAAGAGGCCTTCACCCCATCGGGTCTGTGCTGACCTATCCACACTAATCCCAATTTTCCATGGGATATGAGGATTAAAGGCTGGGGCAGCATTTGTTGCCCATCCCTAGTTGCCCTAGAGAAGGTAGTGGTGAGCTGCCTTCTTAAACCAATGCAGTCCATGTGCTGTATGCCACCATGCCATTAGAGAGGGAATTTCTGGACTTCGATCCAGTGACAGTGAAGGAATGATGATATATTTCCAAGTCAGGATGGTGAGTGACTTGGAGGGGAACTTGCTCGGGGGGTGGTGTTCCCATGTATCTGCGCCCTTGCCCTTCTAGATGGAAGTGGTCATGGATTTGGAAGGTGCTTCCTGAGGATCTTTGGTGAATTTCTGCAGTGCATCTTGCGGATAGTACACACTGCTGCTACTGACCGTTGGCAGTGGAGGGAGTGAATGCTTGTGAACGTGGGGCCAATCAAGCGGCTGCTTTTCCCTAGATGGTTCTTGAGTATTGCTTTGAACTGAGTGGTTTGCTCAGCCATCTCAGAGTGAAGTTAGATGTTAGTTCCTGATTTACAGCATCCGCAGTTCTTTTGGTTTTTATTTAGATGTTAGTCAAATTGCTGTGTGTCTGGAGTCACACATAGACCACAGCAGACAAGGGTAGCAGATTTCCTTCCCTAAAGGACTTCAGATGGGTTTTTACAACAATCGACGATAGTTTCTTTGTCACTATTATTGGGATTGGCTTTCGATTTCAGATTTTATGAATATGATTTAAATTCCACCAACGAGATAACAGCTTCAGGGGTGAGTAGAGATTGCGATATTGATGCTTCTCTTTCTTTGATCTTCCAGGCTGATCAGACGGAGATGAGCAGGCTCAGTTTGCCGGGAGACATGCGTCGAGGAGGCTCAGACACCAACCTGAACCTTACGGTGACCGATGGCTTGCTGGACTTCCAACGGGACCGGCAGACGGTGGAACAGCTGAAACAGAAGATTCTGAAACTGACCGAGCAGTTGCGGATCGAGCAGGAAGTGCGGGATGAGAACGTGGCTGAGTACCTCAAACTGGTGAACAACGCTGACAAGCAGCAGGCACGACGTATCAAGCAGGTCTTTGAGAAGAAGAACCAGAAGTCTGCCCAGGCTATTGCTGGGCTGCAGAAGAAGTTTGACCATTACCACCGCAAGCTCAGGGACGTGGAGCAGAATGGCTCACGCAATTCCAAGGAGCGACTCCGGGACTCTCAAAATAACATGAGGGAGGTGGGCAATGCCAGGCAAGGGGCCGCAGGGGGACCTGGCATGGAAAGCAGGAAGAGCCTTCCAGGCGTCACCCTGACCCCCCCGTCCTCTGTCTTCAACAAGCCGCGCGAGATCGCCATCCTGATCCGCAACAAGTTTGGCAGCGCGGACAACATTGCCCACATGAAGAGCTCCATGGATGACTTCCAGCAGGACTCTGGGCCCAGGACCTTCAGCGGGAGTGCCATGCTGATATCCAAACCCAAGTACCTGAGTGACGATGAGTGCTCCAGTGGCAGTGACTTTGCAGACAGCAACGGCAACTCCGATTTTGGGGTCACCGCTAGCCCAAAGTCCAACTCGCTGGAGAGAGAGACAGACAAGTTGGCCGCCATTTTGGACGAGCTCCGGGAAATGAAGGAAACGCAGTCACAGTTGTCACAGGACATCGAGAAGTTAAAAATTCAGTTCAGCAGTGACTTTAGCCTTATGACCCAAACATTACAAGAGGAACACTACAGGTAACCATTTGTTGTCAAGCCTGGGTCATTAAGTATACTTAGGCAGATTTATAATCAGTATGGGAATCAAGGATTACAGGGAAAAGGCAGCAGTGATGTTGTGAATTATCATATCAACTGTGATCTAACTAAATGGCAGGTTAAGCCATCTAATTGATGGGCAGAATGGCTTATTTCTGCTCTTACGTCTTATGGTCTTATTCTGGAATTGTAACATCAAACAGTATCCTTTGCCTCCTGGATCTGTGCTCATTTAGCCAGAGGCACCATTCCACTGCTTTGTGGAATCTGTTGTCTAACTTTTAGGCCAATATTCAATATTTCTTTAAAAACCGCCATGTGCGGGCCCATTACAAACTCCTTTCTCATCCACTTCCCCAACCAATGACTGTGGTGGATTAGAGATAGTAGGAACTACAGATGCTGGAGAATCCGAGATAACAAGGTATAGAGCTGGATGAACACAGCAGGCCAAGCAGCATCATAGGAGCAGGAAGGCTGACGTTTCGGGCCTAGACCCTTCTTCAGAAATGGGGGAGGGGAAGGGGGTTCTGAAATAAATAGGGAGAGAGGGGGAGGCGGATAGAAGATGGATAGAGGAGAGGATAGGTGGAGAGGAGACAGACAGGTCAAAGAGGCGGGGATGGAGCCAGTAAAGGTGAGTGTAGGTGGGGAGGTAGGGAGGAGATAGGTCAGTCCAGGGAGGACGGACAGGTCAAGGAGGCGGGATGAGGTTAGTCGGTAGGAAATGGGGGTGCGGCTTGAGGTGGGAGGAGAGGATAGGTGGGAGGAAGGACAGGTTAGGGAGGTGGGGACCCACTGACTATATGAGCTTGAGCTGATCTCTCGACAATATGTTGTCACAACTCACTGGAATAGCATAATGGAAATCAACCCCAGCTACAGGGGGAGTCGTCACAAAAGTTCAAATTCTTAGAAGTAATATGCAAAATCCACAACTTCAATGACAACTAACCATACAGTCACTGGCAGCCAGAGGACCATTGTCATCGATTATTGACCACTAGTCCCACTAATCAATTTCACCTACAAAGAGCCTTCTGCTTTCAGTTTGTCTGCACATTGTTGGAACCCACAGTTACACAGAGTTCACAATAGGTATCAAATTACTTACTTTCAAAAAATGCAGCCATTCTTCTAAATCTCTGGTTTTAAAAACTGTTCTTTCTCATTTCAGTTCATGGTTTTCAAAAGTGCATACATAAAGAGACAGGGTCTTTACATGCCTCTACCCTTGAGAAAATGAAACCCTATTTCAAAAATGCATTTCTTTATAAAACATGGGATATACAAACCACAAATCACATCCATTCATTGTTCCTCTCTCCCCAATTTAAACAATCTTAACGTTTATTGAACGTTTCAGCATCCTCATCACCTTTACTAGAACAGTGGGATTATGGAAGCTTAGAATTGTGATTAGGTCACATAAATATGGCATATTCCCTTGAATTGGGAAGATTATGGGAAGATCTATTTGCAGCGTTTAAGATTATCAAAGGTGGATCGAGGGAAGCATTTTCCTGTGTGGCTGGGGGAGGTGGGGAGGAGCAGGGAGGGAAAGGTAGGCCCAGAACAAAGACAGACAATGTTCAGATCGAGTTGGCCTTTCAGAAGCATCTCAGAGTGAGGGGTCATCTGTTTAAGACAGAGACAAGGAGGAATTTCTTCTCTTAGAGGGTAGTGAATCTGGAATTCTTTTCTGCAAAGACCTATTGAGTCTGGGTCATTAAGTATATTCAAGACTGAGATAGATTTTTAATCAGTAAGGGAATTAGCAATTATGGGGAAAAGTCAGGAAGGGGGAGATGAGGATTGTCAGCTCAGCCATGATCTTGTTGAATGGTAGAGCACACTTGAAAGGCTGAATGGCCTAATTCTGTTCCTACATCTTGTGGTCTTATGATGACAGGAAGGCTCCTCCTGTCGCAAAGCTCCTGACTCAATTCAGCCTCCATTTATCCAGCGCTATGACACCCCTGTCAATTGATGTGGCCTAATTTGTGGCCTGTTGCGGCCTGTTTTGGCCTAATTATTTCTGTGTGTAATGGTGCAATCTGACCACCTGATGGGGCTGTATCCCAGCATAAAATACAGGATACTCAGTTTAAAGTTAATTAAAATTGTCCAAACTCAGACTGGGACTTCAGAACGCATATCCTCTCTGAGGAATGCGGGTGTTGAATATTCAAATGAGCAGCTGAAATAGACCATGCTGTCCCTTGAACATGCTTCTCCATTCAATACAATCATGGCTGTATTTGTATCTTGTATTCCACATTTCCCTGTAACCCCTGATGACCTGTGATTTTAGTGCCTAACAAGAATTTATGCATCTCTGTCCTAAAAATATTCAATGATCTTGCCTCCACACTGGCAAGGCAAAGAGTTCAAAACTCCCTGAGAGAAAAATATTCCCCTCATCTCTGACCCCTGAATTTTAAAACCGTGCCCCTTAGTCCTGGACTCACCCACAAGAAAGTGGGTGGTATCCTTTCCATGTCCACATTGTCAAGATCATTCAGGATATTGTAGACTTCAGCTGAGTCACTCCTCACTCTACTAAATTGGTTAGCACTGCTGCCTCAGAGTACCAGGTTTGATTTCAGCCTCGTCTCTGTGTGGTGTTTGTACACTCTCCCTGTGTCTGCGTGAGTTTCTGCTAGATGCTCTAGTTTGCTCCCACGGTCCAAAAATGTGCAGGCTAGGTGGACTGGCCATGCTAAATTGTCCCATGGTGTCCCGGGATAGTAAGAACTGCAGATGCTGGAGTCAGAGATAACATAGTGTGGAGCTGGAGGAACACAGCAGGCCAGGCAGCATCAGAGGAGCAGGAAAATTGACGTTTCGAGTCGGGACCCTTCTTTTTAAGTTCAGACCCTTCTGAAGAAGGGTCCTGACCTGAAATGTCAATTTTCCTGCTCCTCTGATGTTGCCTGGCCTGCTGTGTTCCTCCAGCTTGATAGTGTCCAGGGATGTATAGGCTAGGTGGATTAGCTATGGGAAATATAGAATTATAGGGATAGGGTGGGATGCCGTTCAGAGGATCGGTGCAGACTTGATGGACCAAATGGCTTGCTTCCATGCTGTACAGATTCTATGAAATTCCAGTGGAAACAAGCCCAGTCTGTTCCTCATTAGACAACACACTCTCATTCCAGGACTCAACCCAGTAAACCATGCATTGTGATGTAAATGTAACACATCAGTCTTGCACTGAATCAACCCCACTCCCAAGCCTGGAGCATCAGTGGGTTCCTGAATTAGTGAGCTGTCAAAAGGGAATGTAAAATATTCCATGGTACAATTCAACATTGAGCTTGGGGATGTTCACCTTGATTTCCCAGCTAATATTTACCCTTTAACCAACATCAGTAAAACAGTTTATCTGGTCATTACCATATTGCTCTGCACAAATCATCTGCATGTTTCCTGCGATCCAGCACTTCCAAAGTTATTCATTTGCTGTGAATTGCCTTGGGATGGTCCCGAGGTTATGGAGGTGCTATCAGAATTCAGGTCTTTCCTTTAATAATTAGGCTGTCACTTTAAATGTGGAGCACTTTAAAGGTTTGCCTGTGTTTTTTAGGTCAGCCCGTCTGGAGGATCAGTTAAATGATCTCACAGAACTCCATCAGCATGAGACCATTGATCTAAAACAGGAGCTGGCCAGCATTGAGGAAAAGGTGGCCTATCAATCCTACGAGCGAGCCCGTGACATGCAGGTACGCAGCTTTCTGTCATAATCCGTGGGAGTGCTGCTGTCTGTGTAATGTTTATACGTATGCAACATTACTGCATCATTCCCCGTGCTCACTGACCCACACTGCTGCCCCGCTTAACCAATCCTCTCAAATTGCTGTGCTGTCCTGATGAAGCATCTACATTAACGGTGGCTTACAAATGGGAGTTGTTGTTCAGACTAACTCTACTGGATGATTTGCAGATTCCTTAAATATTAGCTACAAAGATATACCATAAAACTGGAGGAAAAGTAGTTTGTCATTTACCTGCCATTCCAGTACAGTGTTGAGTGCCAACATTCTCCTTCTACCCTAAGAGGATGCCGATGACCAGGGTTTTCCAATTGGATTGGTTCATGCTATGGGTGAAGTATAGTATTGATTAGCCATTGGCTTCTGCAGAGCAGGAGACTCTCCCAGTCTCATTGCCTGCCTTCAGGAGTTACAGGCTGATGATTGACCTATTAGGTCATGAGATGAATACACCTCCAACGTGGCCTACAAATCCTGAGGTGGGATTCAAATACAGTGCTTCTGGCCCAGGGGTCAGAGCACTATCCGTGTGACCCTCGCCCACTCCCGTCAATATGAAACACAATCAGTTATCTGGATCTCAGAGTCGAGAAGATTCCTATTTCCTATATCTGATTAATTTGTTGCTCTTTTATTTCATGCGAAGAGAGGTTTCATATTCAGAATCTGACCTTCCTTATTCTGTTCACAGATGTAGACTGCAGTGGGTCTGTCATTCTTCTTGTTATTGACAATGGATTTCAGAATTTCTAATGTCATGACATCTTAACAGAGAAATTGATCTGTCTCCCTCCTTTTTTATTAAAAATACAGAAGATTGTTACTAACTTGTTAAATCCTATGAAATAGTTCCTATTCTCTGGAACGTTTGGTGGGTATACATACACCTCGTGCGGTTAACCATGCCCCACATCATACTTCTGGACAAGAAGTAAGTAAAGTTCCCAGAGTCTCAGAAGACCATAGGCATTACAGACAAATGACTGGTGGCGAGTTTAACATGAGAGTCACCACACCTCAGGTGAGGGCAGAGGTTGAGAAAGAATGACTTTCATGGTAACCTCAGCCGGTGTAGGAATTGAGCTCATGCTGTTGGCATCATTCCACATCGCAAACGAGCCGTGGACAGCAGGCTGCAAAGGAACAAATGTAAATGGAGATAAAGCATTGTTCACAAAGTTACTCTCTGTTTCAGTCCTCTCTCAAGCTGACTGCTGCTAATTTCTTGTTGTGTTATGCCAACTAATTCTGTCAAGACTCATCTGGTTGGAGGGACCTTGCAAGGCACTGGAAAGAAAGGGGATCTGAAAGGATGAAATAAGCAAATTTGTGACCAATAAAGATCTCCAGCTTGAATGAACTTAGGGTTACTGGTGATTAAAACATGTGATTGCGTATTAATAGAACTTCTTACACACCAAGAAAGAATCAAAGAGAGGACAGATTCTTTTAAAAAGTATTTAGCCTGTCAGTTTAGTTGTGTTACTCATGCTATCATGAATTCCAGACTCTGATTGTAAGATAATTTAGAGCTGTGTTGTGACACTTGTATCCAAACTCACACCAAATCCCATTCACCCATCACCCCTGTGCTCACTGGCCCCAAACTGCCATGCCTCACTTCTTATCCTTGTTGGTAATTGTCCCATTGTCCCACTGTGTCTGTACCCTCCTTGAGCCCTACAGCACTCTGAGATCTTGTTGTGTCTCTATTTCTAGCCTGCTGCCTGTTCCCCATTGGTGCTGTGCTCTCAGTTGTCACTGAAGCCTAGAATTCCTGTAATCATAGTGGGCCATCCCTGTAACCCTGCACTTCCCACGGCTAATCCACCTAGCCTGCACATCCTTGGACACTATCGGCAATTTTAGCATAACCAATCCACCCAACCCACACATCTTTGGATCTCCCTATCTCTCCAGATTACTACCTCACATTCTTGCTTTAAGATTCTCCTTCAAACCCAGTTTTATGACCTTTCAGGTATCAGGTATCTTGGTGATACATTTTTCCGGTTATAAGTTCCGGTTCTATAGTCATGGTCTTTATCAGAAGCCCTGTCTACCTGGCCAAGCCGATGAAGAATATCCTTTTGGTACTACACAAGGAAGAGCAAGGCATTCTCTTTCCCCCAGTATGTGACCAGCAATTGGATTAACTATCCACTCATGGCCTTCATTTCACTTGGGTTTTTTTATGCATTCATGAGATATAGACATTGCTGGTCAGACATGCGACTATATAATTCAATTCAATACAGCACAGGAACAGGCCTTTCAGCCCACCAAGCCCATGCTAATTCCTAATCCTTATTTCGACCCACTACTTATTGCCCATGTGCAGCTTCTACCCCTCTGTTAGCCTCCTATTTATGTATCTATCAAGATATGCCTTAAACGTTGCTAATGTGCCTGCTTCTATCGCCTCGGCTGGTAGTGTGTCCCAGGCATCCACCACTGTCTGAATGAAATATTTTCCCCACACGTCTCCTCTAAACTTTCCCCCTCACCTTGAACCTGTGGCCTCTTGCAGTTGACCTTTCCACCCTGGGAAACAGCCTGTGACTATCCACCCTTTCTATGCCTCTCATAATTTGTCAACATCTACCAGATTGCCCCCTAGCCTCCGTCTTTCCAGTGAAAACAATCCAGGTTTATCCAACCTCTCCTACTAACTAAAACTCTCCAGACCAGGCAACATTCTGGTCAACCTTCTCTGCACCCTCTCCAAATTCTTGCCCATCTCTAGCTGTGTTTGAGAAGGTGGTGATGACTGCAGTGTCTGTGCTGTGGGTTGACCCACAATGCTGTCAGGGAGGGAATTTCAGGATTTTGAATCAGCGACACCGAAGGAATGGCGATATATTTCCAAGTCAGGATGGTGAGAGGGTTGGAGGGGAGCATATAGGTGGTGGTGTTCCCATATATCTGCTGTCATTGGCCTTCTAGAATGAAGTGGTCGTTGGTTTGGAAGGTGCTGTCTAAGGAGCCTCGTTGAGTTGTTGCAATGCTCCTTGCAGATGTGATCTTGTTCTCACAAAGTGGCTGATACATTGTTACCTCCAAAGCAAAATTTGACCGTACTTTGCAGTAAAATGAAAGGGACGTGTTAAAGTGCTTGACACATTGTAAATGCAAATGTTTACTTTACAGAAACGAATGGAAGTTCTGCATGTCTTATTTGTAGGGCTAGATCTGCTGTAAGGAATTCGTACAGTCCACCAATTTATTGTGCTGTCGTTGATACTGATCTGAGGAGATATGGGGCTAGAACTTTATTGAAATGACTGATATTGTCGTTGGTGTGTGGTTAGTCTGTTTCACATTACAGAATGATGATGCTGAAGGAGGCATGTCTACCAATGTCCCCCTTGAATGCCTCTATTGAATTTGCCCCCACCACATTTCAAGGCAGCGCATTCCAGACCCTAATGACTCACTGACTTTGCTGTCTTGAATTCTTATTTTTGATTCCCACACGATCCCACAAAACTGGGATCAATCCTTGTTGTCTGTTGCCATAAATGCCTTACTGTGGTTCGATCGTAATGCCCACTCTCATACACCAACCCAGTTTCTGATGGGGTTTCGGTGAGATTAAAGCAGCAGAACATGAGGTTTCCAAACATTGATGTTGCTGATTTTCATAGAATACTGGCAATTAATTCAGCCTATGGCAAAGGCACCACCAATTGAATGGGAATTCCAACCCAAATCGTTAATAGTTTGTACGATGTAGGTTTATAAGGTGGATCATGGCAGCAGAACGGTTTGCTGCTGATACTGGGCTGGAGTGAGGGAGGGACCCAGAGTAGAAGAGAACTTAAGAAATAGGAGCAGGAACAGGCCATTCAGTGAGGGTATGGCTGATCTTCTACCTCAACAGCACTTTCCTGCACTACCTCCATAGTCCTTCATGTTTTTAATGTGTAGAAATCTACCAATCGCATACCTGAACATGCTCTCCACAACCAAGTTTCCATACCCCTTAGGGGTACAGAATTCTAAAGATTCAAAGATGTGACAGAAGAATGAAGAATACATGACTGTAATATGGCAGGAGACAATTGCAGAGCTAAAGAGAAGGAACACCAAGCAGTTGTCTATATACCAGAGATAGTAGGAACTGCAGATGCCAGAGAATCTGAGATAACAAGGTGTAGAGCTGGATGAACACAGCAGGCCAAGCAGCATCAGCGGAGCAGGAAAGCTTGACGTTTCGGGCCTAGACCCTTTTTCAGAAATGGGGGAGGGGAAGGAGATTTTGAAATAAATAGGGAGAGAGGAGGAGGCGGATAGAAGATGGATAGAGGAGAAGATAGGTGGAGAGGAGACAGACCGGTCAAAGAGGCGGGGATGGAGCCAGTAAAGGTGAGTGTAGGTGGGGAGATAGGGATGAGATAGGTCAGTCCAGGGAGGACGGACAGGTCAAGGGGTGGGATGAGGTTAGTAGGTAGGAGCTGGAGGTGGGGCTTGAGGTGGGAGGAGGTGATAGGTGGGAGGAAGGACAGGTTAGGGAGGCAGGGATGAACTGGGCTGGTTTTGGGATGCGGTAGAGGGAGGGGAGATTTTGAAGCTTGTGAAGTCCACATTGATGCCATTGGGCTGCAGGGTTCCCAAGCGGAATATGAGTTGCTGTTCCTGCAACCTTCGGGTAGCATCGTTGTGGCACTGCAGGAGACCCAGGATGGACATGTTGTCTGCGGAATGGGAGGGGGAGTTGAAATGGTTCGCGATTGGGAGGTGCAGTTGTTTATTGCAAACCGAGCGTAGGTGTTCTGCAAAGCGGTCCCCAACCCTCCACTTGGTTTCCCCAATGTAGAGGAGGCCACAACGGACACAGCGGATGCAATATACCACATTTGCAGATGTGCAGGTGAACATGTACTTGATGTGGAAAGTCTTCTTGGGGCCTGGGATGGGGGTGAGGGGGGAGGTGTAGGGGCAGGTGTAGCACTTCCTGCGGTTGCAGGGAAAAGTGCCGGGTGTGGTGGGGCTGGAGGGGAGTGTGGAGCGGACAAGGAAGTCATGGAGAGAGTGGTCCTTCCGGAAGGCAGATAAGGGTGGGGAGCGAAAAATGTCTTTGGTGGTGGGGTCGGATTGCAGATGGCGGAAGTATCGGAGGATGATGTGTTGGATCTGGAGGTTGGTGGGGTGATACGTGAGGACGAGGGGGATTCTGTTTTGGTTTTTATTGCGGGGAGGGGGTTTGAGGGATGAGTTGTGGGAAATGCGTGAGACACGGTCGAGGGCATTCTCAACCACTGAGTGGGGGCAAGTTGTGGTCCTTGAAAAACAAGGACATCTGAGATGTACGGGAGTGGAATGCCTCATCCTGGGAGCAGATGTGGCGGAGGCGAAGGAATTGGGAATAGAGGATGGCATTTTTGCAGGAAGGTGGGTGGGAGGAGGTGTATTCTAGGTAGCTGTGGGAGTCGGTGGGCTTGAAATGGATATCGATTTCTAGGTGGTTGCTGGAAATGGAGACAGAGGGGTCCAGGAAGGAGAGAGAGGTATTGGAGATGGTCCAGGTGAACTTAAGGTTGGGGTGGAAGGTGTTGGTGAAGTGGATGAACTGTTCGAGCTCCTCGTGGGAGCATGAGGCAGCGCCAATACAGAGATCAATGTGACGGAGGAAGAGATGGGGTTTAGGGCCAGTGTAGGTACGGAAGAGGGATTGTTCTACGTAACCTACAAAGTGGCAAGCATAGCTTGGGCCCATGCGGATACCCATGGCCACCCCCTTTGTGTGTAGGAAGTGGGAGGAATTGAAGGAGAAGTTGTTGAGGGTGAGGACAAGTTCGGCTAAGCGGATGAGGGGGTCAGTGGAGGGGGACTGGTCGGGCCTGCGGGACAGGAAGAAGCGGAGGGCCTTTAGGCCATCTGTATGGGGAATGCAGGTGTACAGGGACTGGACGTCCATGGTAAAGATGAAGTGTTGGGGACCGGGGAATTGGAAGTTCTGGGGGAGGTGGAGGGCGTGGGTGGTGTCACGGACGTAGGTAGGGAGTTTCTGGACCAAGGGGGAGAAAATGGAGTCTAGGTAGGTGGAGATAAGTTCGGTGGGGCAAGAGCAGGTGGAGACAATGGGTCGACCAGGGTGGTCAGGTTTG
The DNA here is from genome assembly GCA_024137785.1 of Ginglymostoma cirratum. Classification (NCBI taxonomy): domain Eukaryota; kingdom Metazoa; phylum Chordata; class Chondrichthyes; order Orectolobiformes; family Ginglymostomatidae; genus Ginglymostoma; species Ginglymostoma cirratum. Next base: position 11,899,686 of record JAHRHZ010000091.1, on the reverse strand, counting down.
TGGATTTTGGGAAGGAGATAGAAGCGGGCGGTCTATTTACCAACATTTTAAAGACAAATAGGTTTTAAAGTATTAGTAAAGTAGCCTTTGTTTTTCGCTCACTTTCCCACAGCTTCTGATGAAAGGCCATTGACTGACTTAATTAATGCCAATTAATTTACCGAGAGTAAACTTGGGCCCTATTAACATAATTCCTCTCTATAGATGCCAGACCTAACAAGGAGTTAGCAGACTGGGCAGAGTAGATAGGGTGAAACTGTTTCCGTTTGGAAGAAATTGATTTAAAGTGACATGCAAATGAGGTGCTGGGTGATGTGAGAAAAAAATCGATTTCACACAGCGAGTAGTTTCGGTTGTGAATGCACTTCCTGGAAATATGGTGGAGGCAGGTTCAACTGAGGCATTCATGAGGGCATTAAATTTGTTTTTGGATGGTAATGGTATATAGGAATATGGGGAAAAGGCAGGAGATTATGTATTGGACCAGACCAAACCCCCTCAAAATATACTCAGAAGATAGTCAAGACCCTACATTTTCTTATTTTAAAGGTAAGTGTAAGGTGTTGTGTTCTAGATGCAATTCGATTGGTCAAACTACTCAACATTAAGCAAAACACCCTTTATTCATACACTATAATTAAAATGCAACCAAAGAAAGAAAAAATTGGAACAACTTAACGCTGTTAAGAAAATTTAACAGAACAATAGGTTATTTAACTTCTATAGACAGCAACTGTTCCACACAGTAACATCCCATAAACACATCTTAAGCAAGGCAAACTTAGTAAAACAGATTGTCTCACATGCATCTCCAGCAGCAGCAGCAACAGAATCCCCAGCTTTTAGCTGTAACAGAAAGAGGAGAAATAGCTTCCACATCAGCTTTAAGACCCCAGAGTTGCTTCTGAAAACCTAAAACTAAAAATCCTGGTCCTGTGGGAGCTTGACCCCACCCATTCAGGCTGCTTCTATTGTTCCTATTTTTTAAAAAAAACAAGGCACCACAGGCTGTTTACTTAATGGGGTTTCAAGGGTCAGCTTTTCACCTCTTTTAAAACCTCTTCAAAAAAACCAGGACAAAATACACCTCTTAAAGCCATAGAATCATCACAATTAGCACTTGATAATAGAGCTGGTACAGGCATAATGGGACAAATGGCCTCCTTCTGCATTGTAATGATTCTATTATCTTGAAGTGTTTATCGGCATTTGCTGTTTTCACCTAACATTTAGTTCATCTAAGCAGAATTATCTTCATGTCTAATAACAATCCCAAATCATACCCTGTATGACTTATTTTTACTAGATCCACTGACATGCCCTCTGCTTTATGTGGTCATCTGTAGGAAGCCTTGGAATCGTGCCAGACACGACTTGCCACCTTGGAGTTACATCAACAGCAGCAGCAAGTGGTACAGATTGAAAACGCCAACGCCAAGGTTCTGCTGGGAAAATGTATCAACATCTTTCTGGCCATCATGACTGTCATCCTCGTTTGCATCTCCACCATTGCCAAGTTCAGTATCCCCCTGATGAGGAGCCGTTTACATGTTGCTTGTACAATCTCTGCTGTCATAGTCGCTTTCATTGTTTGGAAAAAATGGGATCAGTTTCAGAGTCTCACAGACCATATTTTATGAATTTACGGTGAAATGGGAATATTCATCATGAATTATTTTAATTATTAAAATAAAACTTTTAAACAATGAAATATACAGGACAGAAAACATTTGTACTATTACCTCGATATTAGGGTAGAAACACAACCTTTGTCACACAGCACTTTACTTGATGTGACCATTGATAACTTGAGACAAGATCAGCTTCAACATCTGTTGCTATCAAAGGTCCTCATTATGTGTTAGCCTTTGATCATGTGCTGTGTGCAAATTCTGACATTTGAACTGATACTTTGGATAAAAGAGAGACCAGTCAAGATCTGGACGGGTCAGTGGTTTCTGACCACTCGCTACTTTATGGACCAGTTGACGAAATGACATGTGGGATGATGAATGTTGCGGTTTGCTTTATTGGGATGTTGACACCTGAGGTCTTCCTGAGCCGCTTTGCTGAAAGGAACTAGGTGAAGGTGAATCTGTGGAAGAGGAGGCAAAGACTGGCTTGTGCCCAGCCACGAGTGTAATTCAATATTTCACTAACCTCACGTTTCTGTTGACCAGGACATGGTGAACTATTTGTCAAAACCGTCCTGCAAAGTGGATATTTGTGCTTTAGGGCTGAGGCAAAATGTATTGAATTCATAATTATGCTCTAACCTGCCTCACAAGGAGAAAGTAAATGAACAAATTCATTCTGTGAGGTGGGTGGAGGGTTGTCAGATCTAAATACATTTGTCTTAAAGAGGACTCTTTTAAATACATAGTAGAATAGTCATTTTTATATACCTTATAACAAGGCATATTTATCAATTTTCTTTTCACAGGTTATCACTCAGGTTGTCTCATTTCTTCTTATGTATTCACTGACAAAATGCACTCATCTGCATCTAGAACTCTAGGATCAGGATTGTTAACTTGTTTAAATATAAACACCTGTAACATCAGTAAAAGTAGATGGCATTGGAACACGAAAGGCTTTGACTTTGTCCTATTAATGAAGACTCCTTTTTATTTTGAAGGGGTTCACCACGAATTAGGGGAATTAGGGATGAGCAGTGAGTGCTGGACGAGTACAATGACCCCCGTGTATCATGAATGAATAAAAAAAAAAATTACAAAGCATTGTCCCTAGGAGAGGGCCAGCAGCCAAGTTGAATGAAGCTGTACGGCTGTATCTCTGACCATCCCATTCACACCAAGTGCTTGACTGCACAAAACGATTCGTTCATCTTAATGATTATAACAAAATACATTCATGAAGTACTGTCTTGTGTGCTGAAGAAATTAAATCTATTGAAGGTTCACAGACTAAGGATTCAAAATTAAGAGCTTTTTTTGAATAATATATCTGAAGGCACTTTTTGTTTCTAACCGAATTTGAGGGCCACAGAAGATGTGTTCATAATACAGTAATTTAATTAATTATCAATGCAGAAATGTCAGTAGAATCCCCACAATGTGGAAGCAGGCCATTTGGCCCATCAAGTTAACACTGCCCCTCCAAAGAACATCCCACCCAGATCCACGACAGTAATTCCCATGGCCATTCCACTCAATCTGCACATCTTTAAACTGTGGAGGAAACCAGAGCAAACCCTCACAGACACAGGGAGAACATGCAGACTCCACACAGTCACCCGAGTGTGGAATCAAACCCAGCCCTGGTGCTGTGAGGCAGCAGTGCTAACCAGTGAGCCACCATTCCACCCAAAAGAGTGGTTCCTAGTCAGCCATATGATGGAAAGAACTGGAGGTTCTATCATTGTAATTTTTGGTACAAACCACCTTAGAAATATAGAAAAATAACAAAAGTTATGGATTTTGTAGTTTCTCCATTGAGTTTATCCTCACTGATTTTAATTTTAAAAAGCAACAGTGCTTTCCATTTGTTACTCTGGTGGAGGAGGCTGTACGGTAGTAATGTGACCAGACTAGTGACCCAGATACCCAAATAAATGCCCTTCGGTTGAAATCCTACTACAGCAATTTGTGGAAGTTAAATTTAATTAATAAAATCTGGAATTGAAAACTAGTCTCGGTAATAATGACCATGAAACTATTATTGATTGATGTAAAAACCTATCTGGTTCACTTGTACCCTTTAGGAAAGGAAATCTGCTGTGTTAAACTGGTCTTTCCTACCAGATTCACAGCAATGTGGTTAGGTCCTCACTGCCCTCTGAAAAGGATGCGTCAATCACTGAGCTCAAGGGCATTTATGGATGAACAACAAATGCTGAACTTGCTGGCGATGCCTACATTCCATAAAAATGAGAAAAGAAACACTTTGACCTGCATTAATTTTCTATTTTTGGTTTGGATTCTGATGAGTTTGTATAAAATGCAAACGTTGACTAATTTGGAATACTATAGCACTAAGTGTTGTGAAAGTGTTGTGACACACCCAAATTTGCTCAACAATGAAAGTAAGAGCCTCCTTTGGGTCATGTCAGGGACTCCAGAATGTAATGTGTACTTTTTTCACTGGTTGTTGTGGTGCAAACAATTGTGCACCAGAACTATCTCATATATGGATTTGGTGAAATTGTATTTTAGGTTATTTGTAGGGCAATGCTGAAACAAACCAATGTAAAACTCACTGTACAGTGTGATTTTTAACTTGAAAATGAGAAATGGATATATAAAGTATACTCCATGAAGTACAATCGCATCATTTCCATTATTTCTACTTCAGCTATCTCTCAGCTTTCCAAGGAATATTGCTTTGATTTAGCCTCTCCATGCTGCATCGTGCAGGAACTGCTAAGTGAAAACAGATTTCTGATTGCTTCCCCCTTTAAATGGGGCATGGCACATTGCCATGCAGAAAGCGAAGTTGAGAAAGGAATTAAGACAGCAAAGAGTGGACGTAAAAAAACACGGGTTGGTAAGACTAGGGAGAATCCCATGATATTCTACAATTATATCCAGAGGAAGAGGTTAACCTGGGAAAGTGCAGGGCCCATTAAGGGGCAATACGTGCATGAGCCAGAGGACATTGGTAGTTGGTTAAATAAGCACTTCTTTCTTCACTCAGGAGAAAGATGGTGTAGGTATGAAATTTGGAAAGAGGGCCTGACAGGTTCTTAAGCCTCAAGAGTGAGGGGATAGTGGAGGTTTTTGTGGTCTTAAAAGACCTGGGGATACAAAATTGTTATGGTGCAGAAGAAGGCCATTCCGTCCATTGTACCCACACCAGTTCTATCCCCTAATGCCACTCTCCTGCCTTTTCCCAATATCCCTGTACACTGCTTCTGTCCAAATAATTATCCAAGGTCCTCTTGAATATCTGAATTGAATCTGCCTTCATCACATTTGATTCAAGGATTGGTCCAAAGAGAGTCAAAGCAGAGAGTTAATCTAATTCCAATTCTTTATGATCACGCATTCAAGCCAGTTCAACATCTTCCTGTTCTTTCTGTCAGATTTGCAATCCTCATCGGACAAGTAGTCAAGTAAAGTGCTACACACTGATTTATGCATTACAATCCTCATCTGAGGCCTTTAACATTTAGAAATGTCGACAGTGAAGGTAATTCTCCTTCATGGATTCTGAGTAAGAGGTTGAAGGCTTCTCTTTACCACTTTATCTATTTTCTATTGGTCAATTTTTATTTTCCATACATCCCATAACTCCACAGAGACCAATATCCTGTCACCAAGTCCCCCTTTATTTACACGTGGAGGGTCTCTGACACTGATCCAGCTCCCTCAGAACCAGCTCTCAGAGTGAAAAGAACCTCTGACACTCCTGTTCTTATCTGTCAGCCAGGGCTCCCTGACTGGACCAAGTTTACAACCCCAGTTGGGAACTCATATCCTATGAGATCTACGTAGGGGACATTATTCCAATCACTACACGGTAGCATGGGAAGCAATTGGCAAAGAGAAGCTGACTTTAAGACGATCTAGAATCTGAGGAAGGATGCTCCTATCTCTCAGTCAATGGTTTCAATGCTCCACGTAACCTGCAGAAAGAGAGAACTTTCATTTGTACAGCACCATTTACATCCTCAAGTCTTAACACGTCATGGCCAATGAAGTACTTCTGAAGTGAAGTTACTTGAGAGGCACTCAAATATGATGGGAAGTTACCCTGCTTCCTGTGTAAACCATCCTTTCGTCTTTATGCCCAGGACACATTGGGGCAGATTTCCCCTATGAAAATTCCAACAGGGTACTCAGCCCCTAAATTTGAGGGCTAAGCCTCATTAGCACAAGCTGTGGGCAAAAGATAAGTACTTCAGGGCAGTCCACCAGGTCTGGGCTGGAATTATATCAGACAGCCCAGAATGTTATCTACAGGGCTGGAAAATGGACCAGGGAGACAGGGAGACACAGGGGGAGGGGTATTGATATGGAGGAAACTGATCTGCAGGGGGGAGAAGTTCAAGTTACCTCTGAGATATAGATAATTTCTAATCAATAAGTTTAGAGACGTGATTACACACCACTGGAGCAGATGGGACCTGAACCTGGGTCTCCTGGTTTAGAGGTGCCACAAAAGCCCCTATTTTGACATGTGCCCTCCCTTATAATGACTGGTCCCACATGAACAAATATGCACTGACATTCAGGCTTCACAGCTAACACTGGGAAAATGTGCTCAATATATGATCTGCTCAAGTTGGCTCCTAAAATAGTATTAAGGTCCTAGTGATATAATAGGATATTAATATGTATGAATATAACAAAAAACCCCACTAAGACGAGAGCAGCTATAGTCCATTGAGTCTCTTCAAAAATCAGAATACAACTATATCCCATAACTCCCTGTGTAGCCTCCATCTTGTAGACAATAATCTCTTGGGAGAGACGAGAGTTTCTCTGAGAGAAGTCATTGTGATGTTCTCCACCATGACATTCTGTCTCTAATGAAGCCAAGGTTCCTGTCCATAATATCAATGTCCAATCCTTTCTGTATGGTAAAACTACACACACATAGCAGACTACAAAATTGCACAATTAGAGACCCCAAATCATGCACATTTTGGAAAAGCAAGCATATAAGGCACTAACTCTTAATGACTAATCTTGTACATTGTACACCTTGTTGTAGGGCACCTTTGTGGCTATTCCGGCCAAATCTATGAGTCGTTATCCATAGGAGCAGTAAGTGGGCTTTGCCACCCAAAACATGTCTGTTTGAAGAATTCAGGGTGGCCCTGATCTAAAGGTGGACTGCACATCTCACATTGATGTGCAGACTCCCACTAACATATTGTCACATGTAATCTGTACATCAGAAGAACAAAAGAAAAAGCTGGAAAGATTGAGCAGCTTCTGCAAAGTGATAAAAACAGATTTAATCTTTCAGACCTCTCACCAGAACTCACTGACCCTGAAGAACACAGATGCTAGTGAGTCTGTGCAGACTACTTTTGTTCTTATTTCAGATTTACAGCTACTGTAGTATTTTCTTTCTGGACAATTAAAGGAGCAGCCATTCTTCCTTTGAGAGCTTGCTAAGCAATGTGGAGCCTCTGATTACACCCTGTACCTTGGAGAAGTCAAATGGGCTGTAGAACTGGGACGTTATTGCTTGCTGCTGTTCTGCTGCAATGTCAAACATAATAAATTTCCCAGCTCGCTTGTACACAGTGGATCACTAACTTCATACTGCAGCCTGGCCGGTTAGACAGAGAGATTTTGTGGCTAACAGATCTGATCTTGTACCATAAAAGATGAGAACAGCTGTCATCTTCAGAGTAAGTTGTGTGAGTAGATAGCCATGTGGTTTCTTGCAGTGCATAGCAGATCTGTCCAGTATCTCTTTGATATGCACTCGTCAAGTAAACCATTATGTTTATAAGATCAATATCAGGGATGGGGATGGAAGGCAGCATGAAGGACATTTTCTCTTTAAATGCTGCCTTCCTTTTCTTCTCACCATCCTGAACTACTGCTTTCTTTGTTGCAATTCTCAACGGCAAAGATTCACCCAAATGGATTGCTACCCCTGCTTGTGAGAAACCGTCATAGTGAGAGGGGACATTTTTCAATGGACTTACACCCACAAGCAATGAGAAATAAAATAAAAAGGGCTCTCTGTAGTGCAGTGATAGCATTCTCACTTCTGGACTGGGAGGCTCCAATTCTAGTCTCACCTACTCCAGAGGTGTGTGATAACATCACTGGACAGTTTAATTGGAACGTTTAAAAGAAATAAGCTGAGAAAAAAGACTCAGCCTGTATGAGTAGAACAGCAGGAGGAAATCACTGGCTGCAGAAGCTGCTCACCAAACTCTTCACACTCAGAAACCCTTCAAAACCTGCATCTCTTAAATCTCACTCAATAAGCTCTCATTCATGCTTTTCTTTCGTCCAGGCATAACCATTCCAATACAATCCTGGCTATTTTACCATTTTCAAGCAACTGCAAACTTCAGCTCCTCCAAAACTCTGCCACCCGTGTGTTGTAATATGGCATTGATTCCAGACCAGACGCTCTCAAAATGCTCATGTTTCCTCATAGCTGGTTCAAAGTGGTAAGTGTTTTCAGTCTGCTTTAGCTACTGCACAATCATTGAGCTTTGCATGGTCTGAGGACTTGGCTGCTTAATGTACATCACTGCTGTCCCTCAATTTAAAAAAAAATTATTCAAGGCTTTAATTGCAGGGCCAGCATTTGTTGCACATATGCAGTTGCCCTTGAGAAGTTGTTAGTGAGCTGCCTTCCTGTACCGCTCAAGTCCATTTGTTGCCGGTTCACATAGGGATCATGTAGGTGGCGGTCCCAGGTACCTTGTCCTTCTCAATGGTAGTGGTTGTGGCTTTGGAAATTGCTGCCTAAGGAGCACGTGGTAATAAACAGGAGATTTCCTTGTCTATATTTGACCAAATGTCATGAGACTCCATGGGGTTCACAGTCAATGTTGAGGTCTTCTTTAAAAATTTCATTCCCTCATGGGACATAGGCATCGTTGGCTGGCCAGCATTCATTGCCAACCCTAGTTGCCCTTGAGAAGATGGTGGTGAGGTGCTCTCTTAAACCACAGTGTCCAGGTCCTATCTCTGCAGTCCAAGTGCTACAGACCAACTCCCTTCTGACTATATGCCATTGTGTCACCACCTCTGCTGGGTCAGCTCTCACAATTTTGACACTAGCCCCCAGATTTTGGTAAGGAGGACTGTGCAGGGTCAACAGGGCTGAGATTTCTGTTGTCATTGCCAGCGTGCAGAGACTTCTCATGCTAGGTGGCTTACTAAGGTATGATTGCTTCACTATATCCTTGTATACTTTTGAACATGAGTATATTTGTGTGAGAGCTGATGGGAGCAATGGGACAGATTGTATCTGTGAGTTGACCTCCTTTTCAGTGGCATTTGTGGTTCTGGCATTCTCTGCTTAGTCTATGATTAGAATTAGAATTAACTTTATTGTCATGCACAATTGAATGAGTGCAGTGAAAAGTTTGCAACGTACCTAAGTATCTGTAAACATGGAAAACATGGGATTGAAATCACTTCACACGCCTGGACACAAAGTATACTTATTAGCAGCATCACAAAGACATTGCCATAGTCTCACAATCAAGACAGTGAACAGAAGGCATTGTGAATATTGAAGCTGGATATCAGACCAATAGTAAGACCCAATACCTACAGTGATTAAAGTCAGTAGCTGTGAGAATACAACATTAGTAAAGAGACAAACAGCAGATAGTTGTGGTGTATTGATGTTTGTCAGCCTAAAAGGAAATGTGCAGTTGTGTTCCCCAGGAATCAGCATTGGAACTCCTACTCTTTTTAATATTGTCAAGGTTTGAGAGGTGTGCCAGAGTAGATTTACTGGTATCAAGTATGAAAGACTCAGATCTATGGAGAGACCAGAGAACTGGTTGTCTCCTTGAGAAGGCCCAGGGGAGATCTGATAGAAATGATGAATGTTTTTGATAAAAGAAAGAGAAACTGGTTCCAGTGGACACTGAATTAAGGTGATTGGCAAAAGGACCAGAGGCCACAGGAGGTTAAAAAAGAAATTATGTTAGTCAGAGATACAGTAATTACAGTTACAGTGAATCTAGCTTTGAAGATTTTTAGCTTTGGGAAATGCATAAATGTTTAATTGCCCACACATTACATTACTGCAGATCAAATCACTGAGTCTAATGGCAGCTGCTGTGATGACCATTTAAAATATATTGGAATGGGGCCATCTTTCAGGATGATTGTCAATGCAGCAGAGTCAGATTTAACATGCTTAGCTAAAACAGCCCATAAATATATTGTGCCTTCAATGTAATAATACAACTTAAGGTTCTTAATGGGATCATTATAAAACACAGTATAACATGAGGCCACACAAAGAGATATTAGCGCAATGAGCAAAGGCTTAATCAAAACAGTAGCGTTTAAAGAATGACTTAAAGGTGGAAAATGAAAGCACACTGTGAGCTGTGCAGTGACCAATATGCTCCACAAGTTCAGGCAGGAATCCATTTAGTCATTCATGGCAGTGACACTCAGAATTAGGGGAGGTGTAGTGGTAATGGTGATTAATTAGTAATTCAGATGTCCAGCCTGATGTTCTGGGGACATCGGTCTAAGTTCCACCATGGTAGATAGTGAAATTTGAGTTCAATAAAATTAAAGAGCTGGCCTAATGGGTTAGGTGTAAAAATCCATCTGATTCAATAATGACAATCAGGGAAGGAAATCTGCAATCCTTACCTTACTGGCCTAGATGTGACTCCTGACCCATGGCAATATAGCTGACTCTTAACTGTCCTATGACAATTAGTGATGTAGAATCATTGACTTGATCATTGACTTCAGGAGGAAAGGAGGAGGACATGCCCCTAACTGCATCAATGGAGCTGAGGTGAGAGGATCAAGGGTGTCAAGTTCCTAGGAATGACGTTAACAACAATCTGTCCTGGACCTCCCACGTAGATGCAACAGTCAAGAAAGCACAACAACACCTCTTCTTCCTCAGGAGACTGAGGAAATACGGCATGTCCACAGGACCCTCACCAACTTTTACAGTTGCACCAAAGAAAGCATTCTATCTGGGTGCACAATGGCCTGGTACGGCAACTGCTCTGCCCAGGACCATAAAATCTACAAAAGTTGTGTGCACAGCCCAGACCATCACAGAAGCCAAACTCCCGTCATGGACTCTGTTTACACTTCTTGTCGCCGTGGAAAGGCTGCCAACATCATCAAAGACCCCTCCCATCTCGGTATTACTCTCTTTCAACCTCTTCCGTCAGGCAGAAAAGACAGAAGCTTGAACACAGGCACTAACAGGTTCAAAAACAACTTCTTCCCTGCTGTAATTAAACTGATGAATGGACCTGTCTAACTTCAAATCTAATGTCGATCTTGATTTGTGCACCACCTGTGCACTGTAACCTTGTATGCCTCACATTGTCTAAGCACCCTATGATTTGCCTCTACTCTTCACAAAACAATACTTTTCACAGTTCTTAGGTACATATAACAACAATTAATCAAATCAAATGAGCATTGGCCTACACAGTGACACCATGATCCCGTGAACAAATAAAACATTGCAGAGCAGGAGATGGCCATTTGCTCCATTGTGCCTGTGCTGGCTCGCTAAATGACCATCCCACTTGGTGCCATTTCCCCATCTTCTCTCTAAAACCTTGCATTCTGTTCCTTTTCAAATAACCATCTTTTAAAGGCCTTAAGTGAACTTACCTCCACCACAATCTCAGGCAGTGCATTCCAGACCATGATCATTCATTGTGCAGAAAGAGATTATGATTTGTTTTGATTTGATTTGATTTGGAAGGAAGGCTGGTTTGCATGATGGACCGGGCTGCATTCACAACTCTCAGTAATTTCTTGGGATCTTGGGCAAAACAGTTGCCATACCAAGCCGTGATGCATCCGGATAGGATGCTTTCTATGGTGCATCTATAAAAGTTGGTAAGAGTCGTTGTGGACATGCCGAATTTCCTTAGTCTTCTGAGGAAGTACAGGTGTTGGTATGCTTTCTTGACTGTAGTATCAAGATGGGTGGACGAGGATAGATTGTTGGTGATATTTACTCCTAGGAGCTTGAAGCTCTCGACCATCTCCACCTCAGCACCATTGATACAGATTGATACGTGTCCTCCACTCTGCTTCCTGAAGCTGATGACCAGTTCCTTGGTTTTGCTGACACTGAGGAAGATATTGTGTTTGCACCGTGCCGCTAAGTTATTTCTTTCCTGTACTCTGCCTTGTCATTGTTTAAGATCCAATCCACTACGGTGATGTCATGAACAAATTTGTAAATGGAGGTTTACTCTTCCTCTTGTACTAATTTCATTCTTAATAAATGTTTGCTCTATTAACTGCTCCCTCCACTTATCTTGCCACCTTGAATGATCTATGCACACATATACACAGGTTCTCTCCCTCTGCACTTCCTTAGAATTGTACCCGATGTCTTATATTGTCTCTTCATGTTCTTCCTACCAATGTATCACCATATATTTCTTTGCAATGAAATGAATCGGCCTCATATTTGCCCAAGCTATCAACTTGTCTATGTCTTTCTGAAGTTCTACACTGTCCTCCTCACAGTTTACAAAGTTTCCAAGTTTCATCATGTGTAAATTTTGAAATTGTATTCTGTACACTAAGGTCTAGATCATTTATATCAGGAAAAGCAAAGATCCAAACACTGATCCTTGGGAGTTCCACTACAAACCTTCTCCCAGTCTCAAAAGTATCCATTAACCATGTTTCTATGTTTCCTATCCCTCAGCCAATTCTGTATCCACGTTGATATCGTCCCTTTTATTCCATGGGCTATAACTTTGCTCACAAGTCTGTACTTCTCCTGTAGTACCAAAGTTAGACCAGCTGATCTGCATTTGTTTGGCTTATTCTTACACCCTTATTTGAACAAGGGTGTAATGTTTGCAGATCTTTAACTTGATGGATTAAAGGATTGTGTGGAGTGGGCAGGAAAGAGGAGTTGAGGCCGAGATGAAATCAGGCATAATCGTATAAAATGGCAGAGCTGACTTGAGGGGTTGAAATACCTACTTTTGTTCCTCCTAGTTCTCATATTCTTTTTTTGGTACCTAACCGGCCCCATTCCTTTCACCACTTACAGGAGACTTTTGAACTCACAAGGCCTCTCAATCCTGATCATACAAATACCTCACTTAAACTGAAGGCCTTAATAATTCAAAAGTGGCTAGCACTGCTGCCTCACAGCACCAGGGACCCAGGTTCAATTCGACCCTCAGGCGACTGTCTGTGTGGAGTTTGCACATTCTCCCTGTGTCTGTGTGGGTTTCCTCCTGTAGTCCAAAGATGTGCAGGGTGGGTGAATTGGCCATGCTAAATTGCCCATAGTGTCCAGGGATTTTAGGTGATATGGGTTGGACATGGGAAATGGTGGCGTAGGGGAATGGGTCTGGGTGAGATGCTCTTCAAAGGGGTGGTGTGGACTTGTTGGGCCAAATGGCCTGTTTGCACACCGTAGGGATTCTACAAAAATTGTGTTGCTCATGATTTCAGCACATCCCAAAGTTTCAGCCAATGGAGTACTTTTAAAAAGGTTGCCGTAGTTAATGGAGGAAAGCAGGCAAAGCTCCCATGAACAGCAATGGGGCAATGACCAAATAATCTGGCCCAGTGATGCTAGGTGAGGGATAAATATTGGCCAAGGCACCACAGATGGGAAAACTCTCCCACTTGTCCCTGAGATGGGTGCCGCCGCACCTTTCCAACCCCCTGAGAAGGTGAGCGTAATGTTGGCCTAACATTTCTTCCAAAGGATGGTACCGGTGACAGTACAGAGCTCCTGCAGTCCTGCACTTGGTCGTGTGAGGTGGTTTTATAGGAAAGTACATGAGGAATAAAGAGTTTTATGGCCCAAGTCTGTGGAGTGTAGCTTGAAGCTGAGACTAAGGTGAGTGTAGTGATGGTTACTATTTCACAGCTCTGTGTGTGTGTGTGTGCGCACTCACTCACTGTTTCTGCTCCCTTTCCACTCCAGTCTCCTGATGGGCTGCCGCCTGTCACTCTGGGATCTTCCTGTTCTTCCCCCAACCCCTCCCCCTCCCAGGACCTGTGAGGCAGAGCGCCTGCGCGGAGCCGGGATCGCCTTGTCGGCGGCGGCGGGCGGTATTTTCCCCCTTTCGCCTCGCCATCCCACCCCGGGTCGGGCCTGTGAGGAGATGGTGGCGGCTGTTGCTCCTCCCTGAGTGAGTGCGGGGCCGGTGAGGGCGGCGACTACTGCCCGGTGCTCGGGCCTGGGCTTGACCGGAGCATTCGGGAACATTCCGCGGCCCAGACAGCCATCAGTCCCCAGCGGGTGTGGGGTAACTGCAGCGCCCTCCTCCCACTCTCCGGAGATCAGGGCGCGGGCCGGGGTAAAGGACCCACTGACGGGGTGGTAGGGTCAGTTTAAAAAAAAAGCTTTGGCAGCCCTGGCCGTCGGAGAGCGTTTACCGTTACCCTGGTAACGGAGAAGGGTGGCGGTTGGGAGGGGAGTAAAGGTGGAGGGAGTGAGGGAGGGCAACGGTGGGGGGGAACTGATGAAGGAGAGGGGCGAGGAGGAGGGGTGTTGGAGGTGATGAGGGGCGTGTGCAGGGAGGGAGAGGAAGAGGGCGATGGGGGGGATGAGGAGGAGGGCAAGGGAGGGGGGCGATGGGGGGGATGAGGGCGAGGGCAAGGGAGGGGGGCGATGGGGGGGATGGGG
>JAHRHZ010000091.1:11859736-11880391 GCA_024137785.1 Ginglymostoma cirratum | reverse complement strand
GACGTTTCGGGCCTAGACCCTTCTTCAGAAAATGAAGAAGGGTCTAGGCCCGAAACGTCAGCCTTTCTGCTCCTCTGATGCTGCTTAGCCTGCTGTATTCATCTAGCTCTGCACCTTGTATATCTCAGGAGCATTAATATTTCAGGTTTAGGCTTGTGATTAGAAGAGCAATTCTAAGATGTAGTCTTAGAGAAGGTTCAGAAGAAGAAAAGGCACATCAGTTACATGGAGAGGTCTGTGCATTTGCTATCCTTGGGTCAAGATAGTTAAAGTGAGATTTAATTCACTTGTTACCATTGTTGATAGATATGGTTGACACCGCTTTAAGATAATTACTAAAAAGGACAAACGGGGAGGGAAGGAACAGATCTTGAAGCATGTAGGAGAGATTATAGAACTTGATTACCAAGCAATGAGGAAAAAATCTAGGGGAAGACATAGTGTTCGTGTTACTGGACTAGTAATCTGGAGGCCAAGGCGTTGCTCACAAGGCATGATTTCACATTGCACCACAGTAGATGGTAATTGTTAAATCTGGAATTGAAAGTTAATATCCGTAATCGCACGTACATAGTAGTACCGGAGAAAACCACTCAGCCTTCAAGGCTATTCTGCCATTCAATGAGATCATTACTGATCTATTTTAAACTCTACTCCATATTCCTCCCTTGCCTAATGATCTTTATCAACTTGCTTACCACAGATCTATCTGCTTGTACCTTAAAGATATTCAAAGTTTTTGTCTCCACTGTTCTTAGAGGAAGAGAGTTCCAAAGATGCTCAACCTTCAGAAAGAAAAGAACTGTCCTAATCCCTGTTTTAAATAGACAGCCCCTTATTCTTAAACAGCAACACCCTAGCCTGAGGTTCTACCGTAAGGGAAAATACCCTTTTCAAAAAGTATTAGTTTTCGACCTATTTTTCTCTCCCTCAAACTTAGGTAAAATGCAATTATATTATGAATTTGGTACAGCCTTTGTCATTTGTACAACAGCAAGGATATCTAGGCATTGAAGCATCACTTCTGGCCTCTTCAGCATCCCTGACTTTTGAGCCCACACCTTCAGCAGGGTCCTAAGCTCTACAATTTCCTCACTAAACGTTTCTACCTCACTCATCTCTTTCCTACTTTGAGGAGCCCTTTAAAATTGGCTGTGCTTTTTATTACCTGTCCTAATATTATTACCTGTCCTAATATCTCCCCTGTGACTCAATCCAATTTGTTTTATAACATACCACTGTGCTTCTGGGCAAGTTATGTTAAAGGTGCTATATAACTGCATGTGGCTGATGAGGGAATGCAGGAAAAGAATTACCAAACAGATGTCAAGGTTGATACCTGAATTATGAAGAGTGTGAAGAACTTTGCAATTGTTTATTCTGAAGAAAAATTACTTGAGGATGATTTGCACCATCTAATATTCAGTGATAAAACAGATCATATCAACGAAATGAATGTTTGGGTAGTAGGACCAGTTTTGATGTAATGGCTGGTGGAATTATCAAAGTTGTGTGAACATTGATCTGATTGCTGATCCAATATTAAAATGTTTAAGTTTTCTTGATGCAGGTTGCAGGACGAATATACCAAAGCTCAGCATGAATTAAAACGACTACTCGTGGATAAACAGAACACCCATGAGAAATTCCAACTTCTTCTAGCTGAACTGAGGGGGGAGTTATTAGATAAAACAAGGGAGCATGAAGAACTGAAAATGCAGGTGAGGTTGACAGTTCGCTTAAAACAAAATGCCAATTGTACATGTTTAGATATTGAAAGTAAATGATCTGCAAAATAACTATACTGTACATTCTAAAAAGGATGTCTGAAAAGACCAACTTGTTCAGGTGTGAGAAAGCAAGAAAGAAATGCATGCATTTACTTAGTGAGATGAACTGGGTGTCTGAGAGCAGACTAGGAAAATCTGAGACCCAGTTACCCAGGCAAGAAATCATTCTAGTCGTTGATGCATTGTCACCATTTAACATCAATCAATAATGTAGATAACTAAGTGGAGTAAACTGCAAGGAGGAAGATATCTTGCTAATCTGGCCAGGCCGCATTTATCTGGAGCTTCTTGTGGTCTCAGGTCATCCAAAACCACATTAATTTATTTTAAAAGTTCTCAAATGGCATAAAGAAAATGCACTGAAGATTCCACAGGGTAGGAAGTTTGCAGAGAGAGAATCAAAGATATTGCTTCAAGTTGATGATATTCCATCTGAGCAGGGAAGAGTCTGGTGGCTGATCCATAACAAATGACTGGGGTTGTAAGAAAACCAGCAAAACATGGATCTCCCTGTGCCATGTTTGAATTTTTCATGGAGCTGTTTATTAAGATAACTTTGCATATTTAAACAGAGGCCTCTCCTCCTCTAGGTTGAATGTAAGAAACACTGGTAGGATTTTGAGGAAAAGCTGGGGGGGAATTTCACCCTGCTGTCTTGACATTTGTTCCTCAATGAGCATCTGTAAACCCAGATTATATGGTGGTTATGAAACTGATATTGATAGGACTTTGCCCAGATTGATTGTATTTCCCTACATTACTAATTTGAAAGTACTTTGTCACCTTTGAAATACTTTGGATATCTTATGGTCATGAAAAAGTAGTTAGTTCTTAAGTAAACATTATGGAAAATGTAAATCCAGAAGATCGCAACTAGCCAAGACTTGTAATAGATCTTTGGGCAGAGTACCAAAGCCAAAAACCAGAAATGGTTGAATATTGTGTTGGACAGTCTGTAAATCCAAAGCCTTGTTTTGTTCTTTTGAAAGTTAATAAGGGCCATAGAATGTTCTTCATTTGCTGAAGGGATGATTCAGATTGCAATGAAGAGTATATTAAGTGACTTGCATCTGTGCTTCTGCACCAAGCAAATAAATTTTAAGATGTGCATAGTTAATTTGCTGCCATACATACAACCACACATGTTGTGTGATGCCTAATGTTTTCCTGTGTCACAGTGGAGTCATTTATCTATCAATTGCCCACTAATTTATTGGTAATTAAAGTTTAAAAAGTCTTCATTGCTTTAAGGTAACACAAATGTAGTTGAGTTTGAGACTATTTCCAGTGAAATTCATAAATCACTTGTGGATGGAGTTGTAGTGATGTAAGACATTCAGTTTATAGCTTTGGGTCCTAGAAGAAATCCCAACTAACTTTTTGTTTCTATAGAAACTGCTACACTGCTCTTAAACAATACTTGTTTAAGAAATATGACTGGAAAATAAAAATTGTCGTGATAAATGTTTTTGACAAAATCCTGATGATTGGAGAAGAGATCCAATAAAATGCTGCAAAAACATAGGCCTGGCAATGTTTGTAACTGGAAAAGACTGGTTTTGCTTAAAACCTTCCATTAATATTTTTATTCTCTAAATTTGATAAGAGAAGGGAGTTGGGTGAAGAGGGGAAGGTAGTGATTCTTTGCCTTTTTGCTTAGCTCTTTTATCCTGCAGAAATTGTTTCTTATTCTCAGTCTTAAGTATCTGATTGGAAGGCACAGGAGGAGAAACTGATTGGAGAGTACGGGTGAGAAGTTCTACACTCTACTTGCTCATCTCCAGTTTATAGTAAATGATCTATAAGCTTAAACTATGGCAGGGTAGCTTTAAATGTCCATCTTGTGGCATTTGGGAAGTCAAGGACACTAGATGTAATCTAAATGAACACTTGTGCAGGAAATGTCACTGGCTGCTGACACTTGAGCTCCAGGTTTCAGAGCTGGAATGGTGGCTGCAGTTACTGTGGTGTGTCTGAGAGACAGGACAACATAGATAGCATGAGATAACAAGCATGGGGCTGGATGAACACAGCAGGTCAAGCAGCATCATAGGAGCAGGAAAACTTGACGTTTCAGGCCTAAACCCTTCATCATAGATAGCACGTTTAGGACGATGGTCATATCGCAGGTGGATTGGGAAAGGATAATTGCCAAGCAATCCAATAGAACTAGTGTTGCAGAAATTCCCTCTGATAATTTTGCTCGCTAGTTAGTTTTCCATTCTGGATGCTGCTGAGGGCAATGGTGCTTCAGAAGAGCGCAGCAGAAGCCAAGCTTATGGCACCACAGTTGGTTCAGCTATGTAGGAAGGCAGGAACAATAATGTAAGAACTGTAGTGATAGAGGATTTGTTAGGGAAATTGACAAACGTTTGTGGTTGTAGCCTGACTCCAGGGTAGAACAATGCCTCCCTGGTACCAGATTAGAGGATGTTAGTAGATGCACTACATTCTTCTGGGAAAGGAAGCTGGAGGTCATGGTCCAGGTTGGTACCAGCAAATTAACTAAGAAAAGAGATGCAGCCCTCCAGTCAATTTAGGGAGGTAGGTAGAAAATTAGCAAGCAGGATCTTAAAAGTAGTAATTTCTGTACTCCCAATTTCATGTGCAAGTACAGAAGTAGGATAGACGAACATGCAGCTGCAAAGTTAGTCCAGGAGAGAGGGGCTTTAAATTCTTAGGACACTGGGATTAGCCATTGGAGAGATGTCACTGTACAAGTCGAACAGATCAAGTATCAATAGAACTGGACTGAGTTCCTTATGCGAGATAAGAGGTACTGCAGATGCTGGAGAATCCGAGATAACAAGCATGGGGCTGGATGAACACAGCTCCTATGATGCTGCTTGACCTGCTGTGTTCATCCAGCCCCATGCTTGTTATCTCCTGAGTTCCTCATGCAATGCTTTGCGAGTGTTGCTGGGGATGGTTTAAACTAAACAGGTGTGAAAAACAGGACAGAATATCAGGAATATAGAGGTGCACAAAATACCAGAGAATACAGTTATAATTAGAATAGAGAATAATTCTTAATTGGAGTTGAATAAGGGAGAACTCAAAGCATGCTAAATCATGGTTACAGTGCATTTATGTCAATGCAGAGTAATGCAAGATTGAGTTACTGACTGCATGTGGAATTTATCAATTGGGTTGGATTTGTTAGGAAGGGGCAGCACGGTGGCTCAGTGGTTAGCACTGCTGCCTCACAGCGCCAGGGACCCGGGTTCAAATCCACGCTTGGGTGACTGTCTGTGTGGAGTTTGCACGTTCTCCCTGTGTCTGTGTGGGTTTCCTCTGGGTGCTCCGGTTTCCTCCCACAGTCCAAAGATGTGCAGGCTAGGTGGATTGGCAATGCTAAATTGCCCATAGTATTCAGGGATGTGTAGCTTAGGTAGGTTATAAGGGAATGGGTCTGGGTGTGATGCTCCAAGGGTTGGTGTGGAAGTGTTGGGCCAAAGGGCCTGTTTCCACACTGTAGGGATTCTGTGTCTAAGAGCATTATAGTGATTTAGAAAAATAATGTCCCAGAAGATTCAAGGACTGAATTGTTTTGGCTAGAGCTTAGGAACAAAAAATGTGCAATTACATTACTCTGTAATCTATGGGTCTGCAAGTAGTGGGAATGATTTAGAGGCTTAAATGTAAAGGGAAATTACAGAAAGGTGCAAACAATTTAGAATAATTATAGTGGTAAATTTTAATTATCCAACTCTACATTGGGACAGTGCTAATGTTAAGGGCAGTGAGGGACACGTGTTCCTAGATTGCAACCAGGAGAATTTTCTACAGAATTGTGCCCAGCCTGATGAGGAAGGAGGTCCTGCTGGAACTGGTTCTTGGGAATGAGATGGTAAACTGGATCAAGTGTCAGTGGGAAAACAGGGAATAGTGATCATTATATCAAACAATGTTAGGATGACAATGAGAATAATGGATAATCCAAAAATACAAATAATTAACTAGGGAGAGTTGACTTCAATAGGGCAAGAATAGACCTGGGCCAGTTAGCCAAAGGTTGGCAGGGAAAATGGCTGATCAGTGGGTTACCTTCAAAGAAGAAATGGTTCAGGCACCAGTAAAAAGGTATAGTACTGCAAAAAGGGAAGGTAAGGCAAACAAATCCAGAGCTCTGTGGATTTAAAATAGGTGCATTTTTGTGTTAGTTTCTATTACTAGTATCAGTTAGAAAATACAATTAAGAAAACAGCGTCATGGACTAGATCAAACCCCCTCAAAATATATTGAGAGGATACCTTTCAAAATAAGAAAAAGGGAGTTTAGACTAAGTGTGTGACATTGCTGTCCAGGTACAATTTGATTGGTCAAGCTATTCAACCTTAAGCAAAACACTTCATTTATACGTAGTGAAAATACAGACAAAAAGAAAAGATTAGTTTAACTGTATTGAAATACTTAAATTAACGTATATATTACCTACTACTGATCAACTGTTCCAATGTAGTAACATCCCATAAGCACCCCTTGGCAAAGGTAAATTCAGTAAAATGGATAGTCTCACATGCAATTCTAGCAGCAGGAAGAGAATCCCATCTTTTAGCTCTAACTGAAAGGAGTAAAAGTTTCCATATTCAGCTTCAAGACCCTAGCAACTGCTATTGGAAGGCTAAAACTAAAAATTCTGGTTGTCTGGGAGCTTGACCCCACCATTCAGGCTGCTTCTATTGTTCTAAGTTTAGAAAAATACCCCAAGGCTTCACAAGCTGTTTATTTTATTGGCTTTGAGCAGACCGCTCTGTAGTTCTGTCTCCATTTTTTAAAAAAAGGACAAAATGCACCTCAAAGCCATAGTATTATCATCACATCCCTGCTTAAAAAAGGAACTGTCAATATACAAAGATGGCTTCATTTGTACAAACTTATGCTACTTATTCTATTAAGACACTACAGTAGATATACATTACATTGATTCTAAACATGCAAACATTCACACCTACAGTTCACTTCAGTCTTTTTCCAACCACTGGATGCCTCTGTCTTTCTTCCTTCAAAGTAGTGACATGTGTCGGCAATTATGTTCTCATCCTGCCACGTATAATTGTTAAATTGAATGGCTGCAATAATGAGCTCCATCTAAGTAGTCTGGAATTTTTATGCTTAAATTTTTCCAAAAAT
Organism: Ginglymostoma cirratum; assembly: GCA_024137785.1. Lineage (NCBI taxonomy): Eukaryota > Metazoa > Chordata > Chondrichthyes > Orectolobiformes > Ginglymostomatidae > Ginglymostoma > Ginglymostoma cirratum. The sequence continues at coordinate 11,873,468 of JAHRHZ010000091.1, read as the reverse complement.
TTTCACCTGTTATGATCAGTTTAATCAAATATCTCAGACACACTACTGGTAATACAAGCATTGAAACGTCAAAGCCGACACCAAACTCATGGTGTTCATTCATTCACAGAATCCCTACAGTGTGGAAACAGGCCCTTCGGCCCAACAAGTCCACACCGAACCTCAGAGCATCCCACCCAGACCCACCCCCTCAACAACCCACCTAACCCACACCTCCCTGAACACTACAGGCGATTTAGCATGGCCAATCCACCTAACCTGCACATCTTTCCTGCACATGTGGGAGGAAACCGGAGCACCCAGAGGAAACCCACGCAGACACGGGGAGAATGTGCAAACTCCACACAGACAGACGCCCGAGGCTGGAATCGAACCCGGGTCCCTGGCGCTGTGAAGCAGCAGTGCTAACCACTCAGCCACCGTGCCGCCCACATGGTTTCCTTCTCAATTGTGGAGTATTTCTGTTGATGACTTTTTACAGAAAATTGAACATTCAGTAGATCTTTTTATTCTTTGTCTTCTTGCAAGGGTACAACACCAACATTCACATCAATTGCCATCTTCAATGGCCTTATGTAATTGGGTGTGGCTAACACTGGGGCAGTGGTTAACACAGCTTTCAGGCTGTCAAATGCCTTGTGACTGACCATCCACTGAAATTTTCTGCGCTTCAAGTCAGTCAATGGAGCAACCACATTGCTAAAATTTGGTACAAATGTCTGATAAAAACGCTTGACCAGGAATTATTGTACTTGCCTCAGTGGTGTGGGAAACTCCCTAATAACCTTTGTTTCCACATCCTATGGGTCCATCTGTCCCTGTCCAATGACATGGCCCAGGAACATAACTTGGGCTTTTGCAAACTCCCTCTTAGCCAGGTTTTATCTCCAAGCCCACCTCTCAAAGTCAGTCAAACAATTCAAAACATTCCTTCCACGTGTAACTAAAAGTCACCAGATCATTGATGTACACCACACAAATGGGTAATCCCAAAATGACTTCTGTTGGTTAGTCTTTGAAATATGGCTGGTGCATTTTTCATATCAAGTGGTAGTCCATTCAGTATCATAAAAGCTGAAAATTCCATCACTCTTTTGGTTCAAGGTACTTGCCAGTATCCTGTGAGTAAGTTCGATTTTCCTCTGGAAGGTAACTCAGTTATTTATCCCAATTTGAGAACTTCCTTATTGTCCAATTTAATTTGAGGAATGTCCAATTCCGAATCATCTGAACTTGGTTCTTCACTGAAGATAATTAGTAACACATTCTCCCTTTGCTTTCTTTCCCTATCAGAATACCTCTTGAGCATATTCACATGACGCTGATTTCTTTCTATCAGACATTCTTATCAAATAATTCACCTCACTCAATCTCCTTTCAATTTGAAAAGACCCACTAAACCTCACCTTTAAAGTTTCACCTATCAATGGTAGTAATACTAACACTTCCTCAATTAACAAAATTATGAATTTTTGATTTCTTGTCTACTTTCCGTTTTATCACATGCTGTACAGCTTTCAAATGCTATCTGGCCAACTCACCTGCTGTATTTAATCTTTTCCTTAAATTTGACAGTCCAAATATGTGATCTCTGAACTCTAACTCACCAATTTCTCCTTAATTTCAGTGGTCCCTCCATCTCATCCCCAAAAACTAATTCAAATGGACTGCATTTAGCGGTTTCATTATCTGCAAAAACAAAATAAGTTATTCCTTTATCCCGATCCTGTGGATAGTATGAGCCCTCAATATGGTCTTTACGGTTTGATGCCACCATTTTAATTCTACCTACAATTCTGGGTGGTATGTATTGGATTTGAATTGTTTTATTCCTAAGCTAGCCATAACTTTCTTGAATAATTAATGTAAAATTTGACCCTTGATGTGATTGTATTTCTGTGGGTAGTCTGTATCTAGTAAAAACAAATTGAGCAACTCTTCTACAATCCTTTTAGCTGTCATACTGTGTAGTGGAATGGCCTCTGGAAATCTAGTGGCCACATCCATTTATGGTTAACAAATACCGACTCCAACTTTTTGTTTTAGGTAGGGGTCCTATGCAATCAGTTAGGGGTCTTAGAGGAGGTTCCTCAAATGCAGGAATGGATATTAAGTTTGCTAGTTTTATAACTAGCTGAGGTTTTCCAATTACCTAACACTTATGACATGTCCGGCAAAAGTCAGTCTAGGCAAGTAAAAATGTTTTTATATTTTGGCTTGCGTTTTCCTTACTCCCAAATGACCACCTACTGGTAATTCATGTGCTACCTGCAACACCGCCTTTCAAGAACTCACCAGGAATACAAATTGATGAAATTCTGCCCATTTTTTCATCCACCTGAATGTGATGGTCTCTATTTCCTCAACAAGACTTCATTAAGATATTAACATTCTGGGATGCACTCATTCAGTGTATGCTTTTTGAAGCATCTGCTTTAGTCTGTTGTAATGCAGCTATTTCTCTGAACTGAAAATATTCAGTTTTTTTTCCCCCCACCTCAATCATTTGATCAAACATGTTGATAATTGATCTTTAACTTCCTTATTTTTAATTCTTTGATTTCTCCTCCTGTGGCTTTGTAACCTTGGTACCAGAGTCAGGAAAAATCCCATTGTATGTACTTTTTGTTACACATCAATTGACTGATTTTCCACTGGCTTTTCAATTGTAGTAGGCATCTCTTCCATTTGTGATCCAGCTATGTTATTACCAAGGATAAGTTGTATTTCTGGAACAGAAAATTTCTCTTACTCCCGCCAGCACTCAACTTTTCACTGGACTCTCTAACCTCACTTTATGTAAGTGAGCACTGCTGTTCTCACCACGAATTCCACATAGTACCAGTTTTCTGGCAATACGCTTTCTGAATTACACATCTCTTACCAAAGATAGATTGTTCCTTCATCTTTCAAAATAAGAATTTCTATCTGCTGCTCCTGACATATATAATAAACCTTACTCATAAAGTAAATTCTTGAGATTTGGTACTTTCTTCTCAAAACCCCTGACTAGTTTGTACATTCATTTGCAGTTTTTTTGGCTTCCACTGTGCTTTCCTTTTACTTCAGAAAGTCACTGGCTTATCCTGTTTTCCAACAGCCATCTTCCTTGTGCTTTTTCAAAGCTAACAACACTGACTTCATGTCGCTTTTTTTTAATAGTGAAAAGACAGGAGTTTTTGTTTTTAAAAGCTTTTCTCCCTCATGGGTTTCCTTGTTTACTACAGGGTAAACAATCTTTTCCCCAATTTCTGTTCCTCTCAATGAAGTTGATGTCAGAAGCCAAACTTTGACTTATGAACCAACTCAATCATCTGCCATTTCTGTTGCTAATCTTGCAGTCTTCATTTAAAAATCCCAGGACAAAATACACCCCTTAAAGCCATGGTATCGTCACACCAGGTTCAGGAGGGTGGTGAAAAAGCAAACAAGAGAAGCAATTAAGCTGATGAAAAGAGGCAAGCAGCTAGCATAAGAGGGAATTCCAAAGACTTCTTTAGGATTTGGGCCAATAGGGATTATAAAGGGAATTTGCATTTTAAAGCAGAGACTAATAATAGATTTTTTTCAGGTTGGAGGAGGATTTGTTGTGAAGTTGTAGGTATTTGTATCAGGACCCTTGCTCTTCCTGATTTATTGAATGATCTGGACCTTGGTGTACAGTGGATAATTTCAATGTTTAAAGATAAAACAAAACTTGGAAGCATTATAAACTGAGGACAGCCTAGAACTCCAGAAGGGCATTGACCATTTGCTAGAGCAGCAGATAGATATCAGATGAAGTTCAACGCAGAGAGGAACGTGGATAGCGTAAATAGACAAGGTCTTTTCCCTGGGGTGGATGAGTCCAAAATTAGAGGGCATAGGTTTAAGGAGAGAGGGGAAAGATTTAAAATACATCGAAGGGGCAGCTTTTTCACACAGTGTGGTGCATGAATGGAATGAGCTGCCAGAGGAGATGATGGAGGCTGGTATAATTACAACATTTAAAAGGCATCTGGATGGGTATATGAATAGGAAGGGTTTAGTGAGATATGGGCCAAATGCTGGCAAAAGGGACTAGACTTATTTAGGATATCTGGTCGGCATCGATGAGTTAGACTGAGTGCTGTATATCTCTATGACTCTAAATCAAACTATCCCCATCACTTCCGCCATTCCCACTTATCCCAACCAGTCCCCTATCATTGGCATGCGATGCCCCTGCATCCGCTGTACCCGTTGTGGCCGCCTCTACATCGGGTAAACCAAGTGGAGGCTTGGGGGTCGCTTTGCAGGACACCTGCGCTCCGTTCGCAACAAACAATTGCACCTCCCAGTCGCGAACCATCTCAACTCCCCCTCCCATTCCTCAGACGACATGTCCATCCTGGGCCTCCTGCAATGCCACAATGATGCCACCCGAAGGCTGCAGGAACAGCAAATCATATTCAGCCTGGGAACCCTGCAGCCCAATGGTATCAATGTGGATTTCACAAGCTTCAAAATCTCCCCTCCCCCAACCGCATCCCAAAACCAGCCCAGCTCGTCCCCGCCTCCCTAACCTGTTTATTCCTCTCACCTATCCCATCCTCCCACCTCAAGCCGCACCCTCATCTCCTATCTACTAACCTCATCCTGCCTCCTTGACCTGTCCGTCCTCCCTACCTCCCCACCTACACTCACCTTTACTGGCTCCATCCCCGCCTCTTCGACTTGTCTGTCTCCTCTCCACCTGTCGTCTCCTCTATCCATCCTCTATCCGCCTCCCCCTCCCTCCCTATTTATTTCAGAACCCTCTTCCCCTCCTCCATTTCTGATGAAGGGTCTAGGCCCGAAACGTCAAGCTTTCCTGCTCTTATGATGCTGCTTGGCCTGCTGTGTTCATCCAGTACTACTGAAGGAGACCAATTGCACTTAAGGAATTTGCCTGCTACCTGCCCTGCAGCATTAATTCATTGGCACAGATCTTGCTGGAGTTGGGCGTCTCACAACATGTCTTGTTAGATTTGTTCCTGCAGTTGTCAGCTTGCAAATGTTCTCCGTCACTGGGATTGTGAGCTGATAACAGTGAGGTGAGGGTGACGGGACATCTGGGATCTCAGTGAACGGGAGGATCAACAACTTATCTCCTTAGCAAATTGGACAATAAGAATTGAGAAAGATGCAGAGAAATGATGGAAAAGGAAATCAGTTGAATTTAAGTAAAATCAGAGACAGAAAGAGAAACAGAGAAGGGGAAATACCAGCTATAGAATTATATTGTTAAACTTGAAAGAGTTCAGAAAAGATTTACAAGGATGTTGCCAGTGTTGGAGGCTTTGAGCTATAGGGAGAGGCTGACTAGGCTGGGGCTACTTCCCTGGAGCGTTGGAGGCTGAGAGGTGACCCAAAATCTGTGCCAACGAATTAATGCTGCAGGGCAGGTAGCAGGCAAATTCATTAAGTGCAATTGGTCTGCTTCTGTGGTACCTTGTAATTGATACTGGTGGTGCTGCGTCATGGTTAGTGACATTTGCCAATGATAGGGGACTGTTTGGGATAAGTGGGAATGGCAGAAGTGATGGGGATAGTTTGATTTAGTCATAGAGATATAGAGCACTCAGTCTAACTCGTCCATGCTGACCAGATATCCTAAATAAGTCTAGTCCCTTTTCCCTGGAGCGTTGGAGGCTGAGAGGTGACCTTATTAGAAGTTTATAAAATCATGAGAGGCATTGATAGGGTGAGTAGTCAAGGACTCTTTCCCAGGGTAGACGAGCCTAAAACTAGAGGGCATAGGTTCAAGGTGAGAGGGGAAAGATTTAAAAGGGACCCAAGGGGCAACCTTTTCACGCAGAAGGTGATATATGTATGAAATGAACTGCTAACGGAAATGGTAGAGACGGATACAATTACGACGTTTAAAAGGCATCTGGATGGGTATGTGAATAGGAAAAGTTTAGAGGGATACGGGCCACATGCTAGCAAATAGGTCTAGATTAATTTAGGATATCTGGTTGGCATGGATGAGTTGGAACGAAAGATCTTTTTCCAAGCTGTATATCTCTATGGCTCGAAGCGTGGGCCATTTATTTTGAAAGACCACAGAGGGACAGTATAAAGTAAAGGATACTACCCTAAAGGGAATGCAGGAGCAGAGACATCAGTATCTATGTGCCTTAAGTCATTGAGTATGGCAGGCAAGTTGGTGAGAGCAGTTTAAGTAGTATATAGCATCCTAGGCTTTCTTAATTGTAGTATAAAATATAAAAGCAAGGAAGATATGCCAAACTTATACAGGTCACTAGATAGATCTTAGCTGGAACATTATATACAGTTCTGGATGCCACACTTCAGGAAGTGACAGTACTGGAGAGACTGCAGGAAATTTACAGCCATGAGAAATTTAATTATAAAGAGAGATTAGAGAAGATTTTTAGAGACTGTTTTCTTTGGAGAGGAGAAGGCTGAGTGAGAATTGGTAGAAATTTTAAAAATCAAGAGGTCTGGACACAGTAGATAGGCAGAAATTGCTCCCACTCATAAAAGGGTTAAGCATATTTTGAAAGTTATTGGCAAAAGTGGGAAATGCAATGTAAAAAATAATTTTTCACAGTAGGTAGTTTGGATCTAAAATGTCCTGCCTGGATGTGTGGCGCAGGCAGGTTCAGTCAAGGCATTCAACGAATTGCCATTAGACAATTATTTCCTGTTCAGGTAATGATCAGGTTTACAGGAAAACGAAAATCATAAAGCCCATTGGAAAGAGGCAGTGCAGACATAATGGGCAGAATGGTCTCCTCCATAACAATTTAGTGATTTGAAAATCTTTTCTGTATTCCCCTGTTCTTTGTTGTCAGGTATTAACGCCTCAGAAACTGGAGCTACTGAAAGCACAAATTCAACACGATCTGGAGGCACCTATGAGAGAACGCCTCAGGAAACAAGAGGAGGTAGGAATGAAGAGAAGAAAATCCATGTTATAAATTCTATGGAATTATTGAATTGTATGTATCTTTGAGTTATGTATATAACTAGAAATATTTCAATATTTTAGGAAGCTGAAAGGTACAGGGCAGAATATAATAAGTTGCGTTATGAATACACTTTCCTAAAATCAGAGCTTGAGCATCAAAAGGAAGAGTACGAACGACTCTTGGAGGAGAAGGTGATCCGATTTGAAGCTGAGGTAAGCCTCGTGCATGAGCAAATCTATTATGAATTACTGTTTTTCTCAGTCATTCAGTTTGCTTCAGATCCGATTGTGAGTAGTTATATCTATTTTACAAGATTAGTTGAGTCCTCTATGATGGTTCCTGTGTTCATCACCAACTTTCATCTCTGATTGCTTGAGGTTTCCCATGTTTCTTGCCCAGTATGATTTACTTACAGAATCATTGCTGTAAATTTTCAGTAAAAGTAGCTACCTCAGCACTGTGTCCTTTTTGTGGTTCCCTCCATTGTAAGGAGCAGAGAGGATTTTTTTCGTGGGGCCTTCTATCAGTCAGTTTTTGTTTCTAGTCTTGAGTTCATTATCCTCAGCACATTCTTCCTTCCTTTATCTGATAAAAGCCAGAAATGGAGGGGTTTTGTTTAATAAACTTAAATATTTTTTATGAAATCTGAACTGATGTTTTTATCTTAAAATAAAACTAAAAGGTAAAAATATTTATCGACTTCAAACGTGGATTTAAAAGTGATGGAGAAACTCTATTAGGTCTGGTAGCATCTGTAGAGAGAGTGACAGATGGAGTTGATGTTTTGAGTCCAATATGACTTTTTTCTGTGAAACTGCTCTTATTTTCAAACAGCATATTTCCTTTTCATTATTTATTGTAGTGATGCTAGAATCATAGAATCCCTACAGTTTGGAAGCAGGCCACTTGGCCCATCGAGTCCACACCAACCCCTGAAGAGCATCCCACCCAGACCCATCTCCCCTACACTTAGCCTGTAATCCTGCATTATCCATGGCCAGCTGTCCATTTCCCATGGCCAGTCCAACTAGCCTGCACATCTTTGGACTGTGGAAGGAAACCAAAGTACCTGGAGGCACGGGGAGAGTGTGCAAACTCCATATGGACAGTCACCCAAGGCTGGAACCGAACCTGGGTCCCAGGCGCTGTGAGGCAGCAGTGCTAACCGCAAAGCCACCGTGCTGTCCATGTATTACTAATAAGATGGCATTTATGGCCCCTCCCTTCTTGCCATGAGATGCTGGTGACTTTGGACCTCTTTGAGCCACAGCACTCAGAGTTATACAGCAAGGAAACAAATCCTTTGGCTGAACTCGTTGATGCCAACCAAATAGCCTAAATTAATCTAGTTCCATCTTCCTGTAAATTCTTCCTATTCATGTATCCGTCCGGATGCCTTTTAAATGTTGTAACTATACCCGTCTCCACCTCTTCCTCTGGCAGCTCTTTCCATACATGCACCACATTCTGTGAAAATGTTGCCCCTTAGGTCCCTTTTTAAATCTTTCCCCTCTCACCTTAACCTATGCCCTCTAGTTTTAGACTCCACTCTGGGGAAAAGACCCCAGCTATTCATCCTATCCATGCTCCATATGCTTTTATAAACTTCTATAAAGTCACCCCTCAGCATCCGACCCTCCAGGGAAAACAGCCTCAGCTGTTCAGCCTCTCCCTATAGCTCAAACCCTTCAACCTGGGAACATCCTTGTGAAACTTTTCTGAACCTCTTCAAGTTTAGCAACATCCTTCCTAAGGCAGGGAGACCAGAATTGAACGCAGTATTCCAAAGGTGGCCTCCCAATTTCCTGTACAGCCACAACATGATATCCTACTCCTATACTTAGTGCACTGACCAATAAAGGCAAGTGTACCAAATGCCTTCATCACTGTCCTGTCTACCTGCGATTCCACTTTCAAGGAACTGTGAACCTGCACCCCAAGGTCTCTTTATTTGGCAACACTGCCCAGAACCTTACTATTAACTGTACAAGTCCTACCCTGACTTGCTTTACCAAAATGCATCACCTCACACTTATCTAAATTAAACTCCATTTGCCACTCCTCAGCCCATTTGCCCGTGTGATCAAGGTCCCATTGTGCTCTGAGGTAACCTCCTTTGCTGTACTGCCAATTTTGGTGTCATCTGCAAACTTACTAACTGTACCTCCTTTGTTCACATCCAAATCATTTATGTAAATGACAAAAAGCAGTGGATCCAATCCTTGCAACACACTGCTGGTCACAGGCCTCTAGTCCAAAAAGCAGCCCCTCCACTACCACCTTCTGTCTCCTACCTTCGAGCCACTTTTGTATCCAGATGGCTTGCTTTCCCTATATTCCATTTGATCTAATCTTGCTAACCAGTCTACCATGTGAGACCTTGTTGAGTGCTTTACTGAATGTCTGGACAGACAACATCTCTTTGGGGTTAGAAGTTACCTGTTTAAGAAGGATGTGTTGTACTGAATTGGAAGGGGACTAATATGCTGGCAGGGGGATTTGGTAGAGCTACTCAGGAGGCCTTAAACTAGTAAATTTTGGGCGGGAGGAGCTGGAGAGATAGTGAGAAAAGAGATCAGTCTGAGGCCACTGCATTTGAGAAAAGGAGCAAGTCGAACAAGGCAGGCAGGAGCAAGGCAGAGAATGAGGTAGGACTGATAAACTGCATTTATTTCAATGCAAGAGGCCTGACAGGTAAGGCAAATGAACTCGGGCATGGTTGAAAACATGGGTCTGGGATATCATAGCTATTATAGAAATGTGGCACTGGGATGGACAGGCCTGGCAGCTTAATGTTCCAGGGTGTAGATGCTATAGAAAGAATAGAAAGTGGGGGACAAGAGAGAAGAGGAAGTGGCGTTTTTGATTAGGAATAGCATTTTGCCTGTACTTAGGGAGGACATGCCGGGGACCGCATCCGCTAAAGTTACTTGGGTGGAACTGAGAAATAAAAAAGGGATGATCACGTTATTGGGATTGTACTATAGACTTCTCCCATAGTCCACCAGAAGTTGAGAAACAAATTTGTGAGGAGATCTCAGTTATCTGTAAGAATAATAGGGTTGTAATGGTAAAGGATTTTAACTTTCCAAACATAGACTGGGACTGCCATAGTGTTAAGGGCTTGGATGGAGAGGAATTTGTTAAATGTGTACAAGAAAATGTTCTTCTTCAGTATTTGGATATACCTACTAGAGAAGGAGCAAAACTTGACCTTCTATCGGGAAGTAAGGCAAGACAAGTGACTGAGGTGTCAATGGAGGAGCACTTTGGGGCCAGTGATCATAAAGGATAGACCTGATCCAAATGTTAAAGTTCTAAATTGGAGGAAAGCCAATTTTCATGGTATTGGGCAAAAGTTAATTGGGGGCAGATTTTCTCAGGTGAAGGGACGGCTAGAAAGTGGGAAGCCTTCAAAAATGAGATACTGAGATTCCAGAGACAGTATATTCCTGTTAGTTTGAAGGGCTTGGCTGTTGTAGGTATAGAGAATGCTGGATGACTAGAGAAATTGAGGTTCTGGTCAAGAAAAAAAGAAGGAAGCATATGTCAGGTAAAGACAAAAGGGACCGAGTCCATCCCTAGCAGTCATTAAAGTAATGATGTTCTCACAGTGATGTTAGGTAAGGAATTCCATTGCACTGACCCAATGATGGTCAGTGTCTGAGCAAGCGTGGCCAGTTGGATGAGGAGATACAAGTGAAGTTATTTCCAAGTCTTTGGCGTTGTTTTCCTTTCCTGGGGCTGAGTGATAATGGAATGGAAAGCCAAAAGTTGCTGTGCTCAATGAAACTGCTTTAGTCAGAGACACTGCCTTTTGATTATGGCCTTGACGAAATGCCTTGTCTTATTTTAATGCCTTGTTCAATTTGCTAAATCTTAACAGCAAGTGTTGAAATGATTTGAAGACACAACATGAAAGAATGAAACCAGGGTGGATAACACCCTAGTACCTGATGTAGTCAGGTAAAGAACAAACCATCCAGTGTTTCAATATGCCTGGAGGTTACACAGCTTTTAAGTTTCAGACCTTTCGGCTAGCTCACACTGCTTCAAGGGTGCCTGCGTCTGTTCTCCTGCTGAGCAGAACCTCAACTGCTTAAGGTGTGTGTGTGTGTGTGTGTGTGTGTGTTGTCTCTGTGTGTCTGTGGTATGCGTTTGTGTGTGTACAAATGTGCGTGGTGTGTTCTACCCACCATCTTTGGTCATTACAATCGATGCAGAAATGGCTGCCATCTATATTCAAGATCAATCCTGTTCTGACCCATATGTGAAACTTTAACCACCTCATCAGACACACACATACTCTACATTTGTGCAGCCTTTCTAGTTACTGCACCACAGTCCTGCAGTCTGACTGCTGCTATTTAGCAATGTACTTACAGTTAGTTTTGTCCAGCCAAGTCATCCATGGAGCTTCACTGACTTCGTCAGTTTGTTTTAATCAACTCACATATTGGTTTGAAAGAAATACAGGCAGTGCTGCCTTCAAAGTTAGGTTGCATTGTATATTCTTGGCCTAGTTTCTCACCCCATTCCCATCCTTGCCCCCATACACACACACAAACACACATGTGCGTGCACACGCACACACATTTAAACATGCTTGCACACGCAATCCTAGATGCGACTTAAGTCTGAACGTGTAGAAATCCTCTGTGGTCTTTTTGCAATAATGTGAAATGAGTGATACCAAGTTGGCCTTCCATTTTGCATCCCTCTCCAGAGATATGAAGTGGGTCACCAGCTAACACCACTCATTATAAACTATTACATCATGTCAGAATCTACTTTGTTTTTAACTTCGTTTTGAACATCTACAAACAATCAGTCCCTCAACCACCACTGCACAGTGGCAGCAGTGTGTATTATCTGCAAGATGTGCAACAGAATCCAGGGCTGCTGTGTACCTGTGACCACTTCCATGTAGAAAGACAAATTAGCAAAAACATGGGAGCACCACCACCTGCAAGCTGCCCTCTAAGTTACTGTCCATTATCACTTAGAAACATATTGCTGCTCCTTTACTGTTGCTGGGTCAAAATCCTGGAGCTCCCTCCTTAACAATATTTTGCCTGTATCTAAACCAAATGGGAAGTAGTGGTTCAAGAAGGCAGCTCACTGACACTTCCTGGCACACAATTAGTGATGGGCAATAAATGTAGGCAAAGCTCAAACCCCCTCAATGGAAGAAAATGAAATCAAAAATATTTATCATAGGGCAATTCAGTTGTGGTGCAATGTTAAATAGTGGTGCAGTGCTCAAGTTTGATGGGTGGGGGGAACTTGTGCTAATAGTGATGGATGCACAGTCATAGATTTTTTTTTCTTTGATCTTCTGTAGCTATGTCTCCATATATACCCTTTTTCTTCTTATGGCACCATCAATCTATCCATCTTGCGACAAATGCTGTATGCCATTCAGATAACATGCTTTTAGTTCTATTTTTCTACACCACTATGTAATTTGATCCTGGATGATTCCGGGATTTGTTTCTGCTGCTTTCTGCCTTTCTACTTCCCATAATCAGCTTTGGTTTTATTCTTGGGTTCCCAATCCCCAACAAACTAATTTACATCCTCCCCAACGGTCCTCACCAGCAACTGAAGCGGAAAACTGGTCAGTGAAGGAGATAGATTGAGGGGATTCCTGCATGAGGTGTTTGATCTTTCCAGAGAGCTTAATGGACACAAGATCATTGTTTACAGAACTGTAGTGGTTCCTGTTCCCTTTTATGGCTCTGAGACATGGACTGTCTACAGCAGACCTTAAGGCACTGAAGCAGAATCACCAACACTGCCTGTGCAAGTAATTGTCTACACCATGACTGTCACGTGGCACAGGATGGGTATTCAGCACAGCCGACCTGTCTTGTCATAATTTAAGCTTACTTTCAGGCTATTTACTTCAAACTAGAGGTTAAGATTACTTACCAGTCGGCTCTAATGAACATTGTCCTTTGAAGTCAGACAATTCACAATTGATACTCAACAACCCATTAGCTTACAACTTTGACATCATTTTGATGTTTTTTTCATAACCATCTTTACATCAACCCCTTTGTCACTTTTAAGACCTCTAATGTACATTTATTGGGAACCCTCAACAACACAAATCTGGCCCTAGGTCCATTGACATAGTCTTTCATTGTATTAAATTCAGCATCGGCCTACTGCTTTCAGTCACCTGAAGGGAGCACGTGTTTCCTTCCTGGGGTGACCCACAAATCTGATCTAACCCCCAGAGGAGAGGAGAGAAACTGAGACAGAATGGAGAAAGTGTGTTGATACTGCAAATCGTGCCTAAATATAACTCTAGTTATATAAGTGACCTCAAAGATCCCTTGAGAAGAAAAGGGTTTTTTTACTAGTGAGAGTAAAGTAAAACATTTTTACTTAATAGACACAGCATAAATGGAAATTCATGCAAGCTTCAAGGAGCCCTTTACCTTAGCAGCAAATAAGTGCAGGATCTGAATTCTTGACCACTGATTTCTCAGAGATGCTGCAGTTTGTTAAGTAGGTGATTCTTGGCTGCATTGAGGGCCTGATGGCTGCAGTTTTGGTCTAACTTCAGATGCTGAGCTGAGGTAAGCCACACAGCATCAAATTTAATTGTTTTATTTTAATGCTTTAAATACTGGAATACACAGTGTAAAGTGAAACTATTTTTTTCACAGAGATAGTGGGAACTGCAGATGCTGGAGAATCTGAGATACCAAGGTGTAGAGCTGGATGAACACAGGAGGCCAAGCAGCATCAGAGGAGCGGGAAGGCTGACGTTTTGGGCCTAG
>JAHRHZ010000091.1:11837138-11859336 GCA_024137785.1 Ginglymostoma cirratum | reverse complement strand
CTAGGCCCAAAACGTCAGCCTTCCCGCTCCTCTGATGCTGCTTGGCCTCCTGTGTTCATCCAGCTCTACACCTTGGTATCTCTGTTTTTTTCACATGTTTGTATTGCACTGCTTGCCTGTTATTCAAATAAGTAAAGAGCGCAGCAGTTGGACTTTTGGGAAAAAAAAACAGCCTTTTTGATCAGCGTTCAGAAAGAGAGAGCAAGACAAGTGCAAGGAAATTTGTGAAGAACAAAGAGAGATTGAGTGCTGGTTAAAGAAATGGAACAAACATTTACAGAGTGAGATTGTGAATGATCACAGAATAAGCACGGACAGATGCACACACCAAGAATGGGGAAATAAGTAGTGCATGGAGAATAGGTAGAGATCCTGAAAGAGTCCCTGTTTTATCAGTGAAATTGCATGGGAGATCAATTAACATAAGCAAAACACGATTTATGCACATTAATGTCAAATATGGTCAAGAAAGCTATGAATAGTAAACAGTATTCCTGATAATTCACAGTGTACTATAATTCTAACTTAAGGCTTAACTGTATGCAGCACCTGCATGATGCTTGGAAATCCTTCCAATCTAAGTTGGAAGTTTTAGTTTACGTAGATCAGATGGGTACTAAATTTCTGTTGCAGTTTAGTAATACTCCTTTCACTTGTGCACAAAAGTACATCAGAATTCTGAAGGAAAATTGAATGATCTGTGTTCTGTGGATAACTGAATGATAATGCTGTAAGCCACTTTGAAATATTGCTTGCTTTGGAGAATTTACCAGCTGAGTCTCTAATCAACAGTCTAATGTGAAACATCTTGGTAATAGTTCTGACTTGTGCATTTTATTTTATTCAGCCCTGTTTACTCTAGATATTTAAATGTGTTACCTCTCATTGATTTAAAGTCAATCCTGCCTGATTCCTATAGATGGTATTAGCAATTGCTCAAGAGTAGAACACAGTACAGGAGAAAAAGAAAGCCTGAGAACATGTTCTTGGAGTTTTAGACTTGTTTTAAAAGAAGTCTTGTGATCATTAATTTATCTAGCTTGGGACCCTAACTGTACTGGATAATTAATACATTTGAATTTAGTTTATAGCATGAGTAAAAGCACTCATTAAGGTCTTTGAGGGGAATCCGTGTGTTTTCTTTGCAATCGTTAAATAAGCAATGCAGGGGGCTGTGTCTGCAAGCTTATTGATTATTAAATGTTGTCTTGGTATGCACAAAGGACACTCAAATTTAGCAAGTAGACAATCCAGCATTTCATCCAGTGGAGAAAATATTTAAAGGCATTTTATGGGATGTTTCTCAATGTTTGGAAAGCAACAAGAGTCTTCAGCAAAGTTTCAAGGTGACAAGTTAAAAGGAGGGAATGCCAAAAGCTTGTAGACCACATCTATGCTGGAGAAAGTTTACAACAACATCAGAATAAAAATGCTTCACCTGATGATTTGGATGTATTCCTGGTTTCAGCTGGAAGTTGCTGAAAAGTATGCTACTTTTGCTGACACAGCACATAATGTAATTTATTTATCTCTGCCTTACAAATACTGCAAAATGGGCTTCTCCCAGAGGCAGTTTTATTCCCTGAATAACTATGCTGCAATCACAAAGGTCTCAGATCTGTGCTGCACAGCTGCTCTCAGCATTGTACAAAGGGGCTGCAAGGAGGGAGGGATGTGCGGTACTACATTTGACCTGTGTTGTGAATTGAACGGTTGGCCTTTGTCTCTGTTCTCATTCACATTAGAAGATAAATAACTTGCTTTTATATAGTGCATTTGCTGTAGTAAAACATCTCATAGCACTTTTTGAAACCAGTATCTGATCAGAGTTGACACTACCAAACAAGGAGAAACCAAGTTGAAGTTTTCTTTCTGTTTATCAACGAGCAGCCAATGCAATTAAGAGGCTAATTGTCTGTTTGGTGGAGAGGCTTGGGAAGCGAGGCCCACCTAGGGTAGTTGAGTGAGTATGCAGTAAAACAGAGGATCACGGCGGTGGGTGAGGACTGTAGATTGTGGATCAGGTAGTAACTTAAAGATTGTACGTCAAGTTGGAAATCAGTGTCAGGATGATGCATGCTTAGTTATGGGGGTGATGGGAAGGTGTTTTTATTTTCCTGGCCTAAAGACAGTGTTGGAAAGACACATACCTGTTGGATGTTCTAGTCTCTGACATATTTCCCAAGCTTTGGGAAGGAAGGGATTATTTGTCATTTGTTAATTGTTTATTTCTTTTACCAGATTGCTAGACTGGATGCTGACAAACAGGCTCTGAATGACCAGATAATGAGTATTGATCCCACCAGGGACAGCAAACGTGTGGAAGCACTCCTGAGGGAAAAGGCCCAACTCTGTCAGAAGGTCAAGAGTCTGGAGGCTGAGGTTGCAGAACTACGGGCTGAAAGGGAAAATTCCGGCTTGCAAGCTGAAAATGTGCAGAGAATACAAGTGCGACAGTTAGTTGAAACCCAAGCTCTTGTTAAGTCTTTGGAGGTATGTTAGACCGTAGAAACATGAATAGATGCTGGGGTAAACCACGTAGCTTCGTCAATCAATAACATTATAGCTGATCTTCTCTATTGACTCCACTTTTCTGAACCTTACCCAGATATCTTTTGTGCTAAAAATGCATTAGCTCAGTCACAACTCGTTAGTGATTCCTTTGTCTGTCCAGCTGTCTTTCTCTCTCTTTTGGCTCTATCCTGTCATTTACTCTCTACCCCACCCACCTCCCTATGACGTTTTCCCAGCCGCCATCAGTTCTGAGGAAGGGTCACCGGACCCGAAACGTTCACTCCGTTTTCTCCTTCACAGATGCTGCCAGACCTGCTGAGCTTTTCCAGCAACTTTGTTTTTGTTCTTGATTTACAGCTTCTGCAGTTCTTTTGGTTTTTATTTAGCTCAGTCTTCACTGTATTTATGAATGAGCATTCTCCGCACTCTCAGGAAGAGAATCTTAAACATTCTTACTCTTGCCTTGGAAAATGTTTCTACTGTTCTCAATGGTTGCTCCTTCATCCTGAAACAGCCTCTTAGTATCCACTCTGACAAGCCTTCTATGAACCAAAGAAGGACAACTTCATGTAGAGAAAATGAGTTAAGGATCTTTCAAGTTACAAAGTTCTCAAAAGCGTCTCTAACAAGCCTTTGAAGAATTTTCCACTTTTCAATGAGATCACCTCTCATTCTGTCCAATATCTCCTCTTAGTTCAGCTCTTTCGTTTTAGAAATCAGTTTAGTAAAGCCTTATTAAACCCCTTCAAGGGAAGTATGGTCTTGTGGTAAGGTGACCTGAACTGTCCACAGTCCCTCTAGTTGTGCTCTCATTAAATCCTCTGTAACAGTAATAAGATTTGCTTAGCCCTCTAAACTCCTGGCAAAAGACTAAAATGTCATCTGCCTTCCTAATTGCTGGCTGTATGTACATGTTAACTTTCCATGATCTTTCACCTTCTCAAGTATTTTCCTTCTTCCTACCAAAATAGGTAATTTTGCACTTCCTCAATTTCTACTCCATCTTCCACCTTCTTATCCATTCATTTAAACCCGTTACTTTGCTGATTCTGCATTCTTCTGACAGTTTCATGTTGTCAGTGAACTTTGATACTTTACACTTGATTCCTTCATCTAAATCATTAACATAAATTACAAAGGGCAGATGCCCAAACATCAATTTGCAGTACTCCATTATCTTATGCCTTAAGTCCAGAAAATGTCCCATTTATTTTTGCACTCTCTTCAGGACTGTTAACTTATCCGTGCTAAAATATTAGCCCCGATCCCTCATACCCTAATCTTGTGTGACAATCTCTCAGGCAGGACCTCAATTAATAATATTGAAGTTGTACATGTATTACATCCACTGGTTTGCCCTAAAGCTCTGATATATTTGGTGAAGGCTTATTCCCCTTTCATAAAATTGTGTTGAGTTTGCGTAATCCTATTGATACTTTCTGGGTATTGTGCCACCAAGTCCTTGTATTAGATTCTAGTATTTCCATATCACTGTCATGTTACAGGACTGCAGTTTCCTGTGTATTCTCTCCCTCTTTTTAACAGTAAAGTCATTTCTTTGGACTCTACTTATTTTCATTATTGTGGTAAACATGATCATGTCTGTAATCAGAATAGTCCGAACTCTCAGCTGGGGATTTGTTGGCAATAAAGTGTGTTATATTTACTGTAAAAGTCAAAAGTAGATTAGGATTTATGTTCACCATTGCGTGGATGACAGCAAGCATATTTATTGTGCTGTTAGCAACTCTTTTGAGAACTTTGTAACTTGAAAAATCCTGAACTCATTTTTTCTATATGAAGTTGTCCTTCTTTGGAAAGTTCATAGAAGCATTGAAGTGTGTTCATTCATATGTGGTCTAAAGAATGCCTGATCTTACATGATGATCAGAGATACTCATGAAACATTTTTGAGATTCAGTACTGGGAGCAGAGTATGATTCAGTACTAGATCATTCAGCCACTGAATTTAGCAAGTTTCTGGCAATAGTAGAAGCCTTTCTGACCCTACAGAGCATCCACCTATACACAGATGTGACTGGTTGGTTGGCTGAAAAACTTTCTATAAGAAGCAGAACCTATAATTTTTGTGTAATCAGGAACAATACAAGCCTGACGTTCTATATCGTTATATAAACTCAGCAGCAGGACATGGATTGCCAGCAAATGTGAGACCTCATGCTGTTTGTGCAGTGGCTATTTCTTGCCAATCTCTCTTGAGGACATCATCAGAGAGATAGCTGGAGCATTTGGCTTGTTTCATTCAGTTGCACGGTCTTGTCTTAACTCAGGGCTTTAACTGATGCAAACTTGCCTGATTACGTATGTTCATAGTTTCACTGTCAGGTTTGAATGAATATAGAAGAATGTTAACTATCTTGCCTTGCTGCAGAGGGCTGTGGAGGACAAGTCCTTGAGCGTCTTTTAAGACAGAGATAGATAGATTCTTGATTAGTAAGGGATCAAGGGTTACAGGGAAAATGCAAGAGAATGGGTTGAGAAACATATCAGCCATGATTGAATGGTGGAGCAGACTTGATGGGCCAAATGGCCTACCTCCATTCCTATATCTTATGGTTGTATGAAGTGTTTACTGCCAGATATGTACATGCAAAGCTCCCTTTCCGCCTACACCTTCCTTTTTGTTATCCTTTTTTGACCTCTTGTAGTTTGGAGCTTTCATCTAGAATTACAAATGTGCCTCCAAAGAACCACAAGTGTGGTTCAAAATAGTAGCTTCTGTTGGTTTCAGGACTGCATCTGCCAACTGAAGCACGGGGAAATAAACCGAGATTCCTTGATTGTAGGAACAAAGTTGCCTCAGAATCCTTGAAAATGAATCTTTAGTGGTTGTATTCCTTTCATAAATTTCTGGATCAACCACTATGTTGGGTTTAATGAGTGTGGTAAACTTGTGAGAAGCTGATATCCAATAAAACTCTCAGCATTTCCTATTTGTTTCGCACCGAAAGAAAAATTTTGCAGATAAAGGTTCCAAATTAGAAAATGTAACCCTGAAATGTTATTGGAAATCTTGGAATGTTGTATAACAGATCAGAATCCTACTCTATCCAGTCACATTCAGGCAGTTTGCCTCCCCACAGGCCTCTATTCTTGACACTTTAAAGCAGTTAGTTGAGATTTTACTAATTTGCTCTGTTTGGTGCATTTTGTTAAGTTTGCCTTTCTTGTTGATTGCAGGCAGAGAAGCAGTCTATTAAACTTCAGCATGAGCGTTTGGAGAAGGAACTGCAGCTGGTTCTTGAACAGAATACTCAGTTGACCAGCAAGTTGTTCAAGGCAGAGCGAGAGGTTAATGCTTTGTCCAGCAAAGTAAGTTATTAATTCAGAAACAAAAACAGAAGTTGCTGGAAATGCTCAGCAGGTCTGGCAGCATCTGTGAAGAGAAATCAGAGTTAATGTTTGGGTTCAGAGACCCTTCCTCAGAACTGGACCTGAAACATTACCTCTGATTTCTCTTCACAGATGCTGCCAGACCTGATGAGCTTTCTCAGCAGTTTCTGTTTTTGTTTCTAATTTACAACATGAGCCGTTCTTTCTTTTTTTAAAGTTATTAAATTGTCAAAGGATCAAATTCATTTGAGTTTTTACATAGTGGTGTCAAACCACTGAAGGCTTCATCTGACAAATATCAAACTTCTTGTACTGTTTAATGCACACAATTGCAGCATGCAGTAGCTGATCATAAACCTTGAAAATATTAGTTACCATGAAGGTAATTTCCATCTGTGGCATTAGCTGGAATCATCTTGTAGCGTTGTGTTCCTAACAGCAGGAATGCAAGTGCGTGGAAGCTCTGCCCATAGCCACAACTCAAGTCAGCTATGTCCTCATCCCGTTGCACTGCCACCCACTCAGTGTTGGTGATTCAATGCCTCCTCTGTAATGATCCACTAAAGTTTTTCATGAATGAAGAGCTGTTCCCACTCAGTTCAAATTCACAAGGAAAGTGACCTCATCTGCGTACTTTCTTTAGCCAGTTGTGAATCTGAATATATGTATTTCTCATTTAGATTCATAGAGAGATACAGCATGAAAACAGACACTTCATTCCAACTCATCCATGCCAACCAGATATCCTAAATAAGTCTAGTCCCTTTTGTCAGGATTTGGCCCATATCTCTCCAAACCCTTCCTATTCATACACCCGGCCAGATGCCTCTTAAATGTTGTAATTGTACCAGCCTCCACCATTTCCTCTGGCAGCTTATTTCCATGCATGCACTATGCTCTGCGTGAAAAAGTTGCCCCTTAGATGCATTTTAAATCTTTCCCCTCTCTCCTTAAACCTATGCCCTCTAGTTTTGGACTCATCCACCCCGGGGAAAAGACTTTGTCTATTTACCCTATCCATGTTCCTCTCTGCGTCAAACCTCATCTCACATCTATCTGCTGCTTTGGCAAATGACCAATGCCCTTCTGGAGTTCTAGACTGCCCTCAGTTTATGATGCTTCCAAGTTTTGTTTTACCTGTAAACTTTGAAATTATCCCGTGTACATCAAGGTCCAAATCATTCAGTAAATCAGGAAGAGTAAGGGTCCCAGTACAGATACCTGGGAACTTCACAACAAATCCTCCTCCAGCCTGAAAAAAAATCTACTGACTATTACTCTCTGCTTTAAAATACAGAGTCCCTTTATAACCCCAATCAACCCTAATCCTAAAGAAGTCTTTGGAATTCCTTTTTATGCTAGCTGTCTGCCTCTTTTCATCAGTATCATTGCTTCTCTTGTTTGCTTTTTCACCACCCTCCTGAACCTGGTGTGACAATACTATGGCTTTAAGAGGTGCATTTTGTCCTGGATGTTTAAATGAAGAAAGTTTGAGACAGAGGCGCTGAGCGGTCTGCTCAAAGCCTGGAAAGTGAACAGCTTATGAGGCCTTTAGTTTTTTTTAAAAGGTGGGAGAATGGAAGCAGCCTGAATGGGTGGGGTCAAGCTCCCACAGAACCAGGAATTTTAGTCTTCACTTGTTGCTAGGGTCTCGAAGCTAGATGCAGAGACCGTTATTCCTCTCCTTCCTTCCTTCCTTTCTTTCTTTCTCTCTCTCTCTCTCTCTCTGTTACAGCTAAAAGGTGGGGTTCTCTTCCTGCTGCCAGAATTGCATTTGTGACAATCTATTTTACTGAATTTGCCTTTTCCAACAAAGTGTTTGTGAGATGCTATTGTAGTGGAACAGTTAATTAGTGTAGTGATTATAACAAGGTCAGCCAGGTGGATCGCACAGAATAAGTTTTCTGATTGGGGCTGTTTATCTGGTTGACAGATATAAACAGGAGCGTCAGAGGTTCTGCTCACTTTGAGGAAGCATAATCAGTGTCAAAGGCACTTCATGTGTAAAGAAATGATGATTTGGTGCTAGGAGCTTCTGTGGAGTTATTTCAATTACTGGGTAGTTTATGTATATATTATTTTGTTAAGCATTTTGATCGAATTACAGTTAAGCCAGTTCTTTTATTTTGTCTGTATTTTAACTGTAAAAATGAAGTGTGTTTTACTTGATGTTGAGTAGTTTGGCCAATTGAATTTCATCTGGAATGCAATGCCTTACACTTAACCTAGGCACTCAACCTTTCTTATTTTAAAGTTATTGTCTTAATATATTTTTGAGCCTGCTTAGTCTGGGCATAACAAATTGGGTGGTCTTGTTGGGATCAAAATCCCTAAGTCCAGTTTGGGTTTAGGATTGTTAGAATCAAAGGCTGTGTGTGGTGAGTGTTGGTGTTGTGTTTTTTTTGGTGTTGAATTTGGTTGATTTAATAGTGTGCGCCTTGTGTAGTAATGGATCTTTCAGTCACTAAGAAACCCCTGGGGGTGGAAGGAGCCACTTCAGGACTTTTACAGAAAGTTATCAAAGCAAAGCTTTTGGAATTGATAGACAAGCTAGACTTGGGGTTGCCTTTGTCAATGCAAAAAGGGGAGGTAATGTAGCAATAGCTAGTTATTTATGAATGCTAGAAATGCCATTGGAATCATTAGAAATCGCTAAAATTCAATTGGAAATGAAACAACTTGAATGTGAAAAGGAAGTGAAACATTTTGAATTACAACGGAAAGCAGACGAGGCAGTAAAGGAAAGGAAGGTCCTAGCAGAGGAAAGGAAGGTCCTAGCAAAGGAAAGGGAGAAAGAGTTTTCCAACTTTGGAGGTTGGAACTGAAAACTCAGATGATTTAAAACAGTTGTATAGTTAACTACAAAGGTGCTATTTGTCTGGTGATGTTTTAACGAGCATACAAGTAGGCTATCACCACTTGCCAATGAGAAACTGAATCCCTCTTTAACTCCATGCAGTCTTGGTGACAACTTATTTTGATTTTTGTTTTGTTACAGCACAGGAATAGCAAGCCAAACCAAATTAGCCTCCCATTCACTGAATTTGCAACAGTGAAATTAAAACATTCAATGACATTCACCCCTCAAAGTTGCTCAGTTATTCCTAACTAGATTTTACAAATAGCAGATCTTGTGCACCAGTTTATTATAAATAAAAATTAGCAATTTATTAGTAGTTATGTAATTTTAGCAGAACACAGATAAACCGAAAGACACCTTAACTGATATCTGTGATCTAAGGCCAGTCTTCTTTGAATATAAGCCTTCACTGTCACACTGACAAACAGACACAGTAAAGGGATAAATCAGGCAAAAAGAATTAAAAATTATTTGCCAGGTTGATAACTGTTATAGTGATGAATACTCAGCCTTCATGAAATCCTTGCTGATGGGTTGTATTGCAGGAACGCAGGACATGCTTAAATTCTGAAGATACCAGTCAATGCAAACAGCTTCTGCACGCCTCAGGGGATTTGCTTATTTCTTACAGAATGGGGATCTTTTTCTCCAGAACTTTTAACAAGTCAATAATTGGAGAATATCTAGAGAGAACAAAACCATAAACAGCTTCCCAGTCCAGCAGCCTCTAAAGCAAAAACAACATCTTGCCGAAACTCCAATCAGCGCCAGTATATTCTTTGTTTTTCTCTCTCTTTTTTGACGTTCGCTGTGGTTGGCTGGTCAGCATCGGTCCTCCCTTGATTGGCCAATTCACTATCCAACCAGCTGCTACTCCCTGAGCATCACAACATTGTTGTGCTGAAATGTCTACAGTATTCTTAGAGCAGTAATTAACCTACAATAACTTTCCAGGCGGGTTGCCAACAGCAAAAGTCAGTCTGTTGTTAACATTAAAAAAAAAAGTTGTGTTCAAAGTTCAATTCTCATCCATAACTCCTAGTTCCAAACCAAAAATTAGAAAAATAAAAGAGAAATCGTGGTGGTCTAAACAATAGAGAAGTTGGTACTTTGCCTCTTGCACAAGTGTTCCTGCCTGCTTTGTTTCCTGCTGCCAGTAGCAAGGCAAGGTTCTGGTTGTTGTGTCCATTTATATTTAATTTGAAGTTCCATCCCGTGTCTAAAACCTGCATGAAAGTCTAACTGGTATATTGGATTTTATAAAATATAACTTTAAGCGAAAGCATTTAATTTCCTTCAGTATATTTTACAGATCCTTTTAACCAGAGTTATGCTAGTTGAAGTTAGGAGGAATTGCATTCTCCCTGCACAGCCCCATCTTCCAGTTTTCTTCCCTTAATTCTGGAGGTCACCGGCTCATTTTGAAATATGCTTCCATGTGTGCAGTATGCCTCTATGGAAAGAGAATCAGCAAGCTGTTGAACCATGAAGTCAGGCATTGAAAAGTGAAGGGGAATCCCCGACTAAGCTCAGTAGTGACCACTATGACCAAATACCTTAGCATCAATCGAAGGTGAAACCTTAAATTCTTTATGGTTCAGGTCTACAAGGTGCAGTTATTTGCTAATTATCTGTTTGTTACAGGGCTATTTCATAAAGCTTTGCTAGTGCTAATTTGTATGTACCTACTGCTACAATGCTTTCAGCAAAGAAAGAAAAGATGGAGGACCCTAAGTTATTTTTTAAAATTATTGCAGCTTGAAGAATGCAAACACTCTCATAAACTGGAAATTACAAACGTCAAACTAGAAGCAGCAAGAGCCAAAGGGGAGGTTGAGAGAGAGAGAGATAACATGCAAAGTGAAATGAATGGTATGTTTACTAATTTCCTTTTAATTCAGAATTTTTTTTTAAATGGACTTCATGATGGTAGTGATATGTATATTTTGCTCACTAGCATGTATCACATGGCTGTTTTAAAAATACAAAATAAACTTTGGGCTGTTTGTGGTTTTGGGCGCGAATGTAAAACCCTTGATGTTGGATCAAGGTCAGGAAAAGGAACAATTTAATGGAGAGAGAAGGAAGCTAAATTTACCATGTTGGAGAGCAAGAATCTAAGGTTGGTCACTGAGGCAAAGCTGACCAATGGAGCATAGGAACAGGAATAGGCCATTCAGCTTATCAGTCCCTACCCCATATGACCATATGATTGAATGCTTAATGTCTTTTACCCAGCCCATCCCCATAATCCTGTATGCCACTGGTAATCAGAAATCTATGTCAATTTTTACTTTAAACAGCCCTCTGGAGTGGAATTTCCAAAGGTTCACAGCCCTCTGACTAAAACAAATTTTTATCTCAGACCTAAGTGGCATCCCCTTCATTTTTAAATTGTGCCACTGGTTCTAGACGGCCCATCCGGGGAAACACTTTACCTGCATCTAGCCCATCTACCCCTTTAATTATTTCTATTAATTTCAAAACTATTAATAGGACAGACCCGCCACACCAGAAATAAGTCTGGTGAACATTTATTGCATTCCCTCAGCAGCGTCAGGGCAAGTTGGCCATTATTGTAAAGATATAAATAATCAGTCTTAATGATAGTTAGAATCTAGGACCAAGAACTCAGCTCAAGGTTGAAATGTTGACAAGTTTGCAGATGGCCTTTCAAATTGTGATAGGGACCAAGCAGAAAGATACAATCATTGGCAAAGGATGGTGAAGATTTGAGCCTTCCTGTTTTGGAGCTGGAGCAGGTTATGACTCATTCAAGATTGGTGTTGACAAAACAGTGACTGGTGTGGCAGAGAGGTGTCATTACCACATATATTAAAGCTGAACCATTGTTTGTTCATGAAGTGACTGAAAGGACCAGAGAGAGTTCCTTGGGGAACTTTGACAATTACAGTGAAATTAAGGAAGTCCATGCTAATGATGAACTGGCTATTTTCAGACACTTGGAACTGGAGTTATGCAATTGGTAATTTGGACCTACACAACCTAAAGCTGCAAAGGAGCAAAATTGAGATGGCCAAGATTTTTAATGTGTTTGTTGAGCCTATTCATACAAATTCGAATTACTGTCTTCCAACCAGGAGAGTGGGAGCGCGGGATGTACACCCTCAAAGTAGCTCAGTTGGGTGTTTGACTGAATCTTCGAAAAATACCTGTTTTGGAATTGATTGTTCCCTTTGCAGGGTTGCAGTCAGATATTGAGATTCTCAAGGCCAATATTGCAAGATACAAAGAGCTCTTGACAGAAAAGGAGAGGGAACTAATTCGGAAAGTGCAGGCAGCTAAAGAAGTCGATTTCCAGAAGCTTACAGCACTTCAAGATGAAAGGTGACCAATGTTCTGGAAATTTCTCATGCTCAGTTATGATACTGTTGGGCTTACCTCTGTATTTATCTAAAATATTATTTCAGCATAAGGTGAACATGGCTGCTTATTAATTTTCTCACAATTTTCATAGAAAATATTAGCAATCTGTCATTCATGAATATGTGAGGTAATGCTGAATTATACTCTTTTCTATTGATGATAGCACAGTGAAAATATATCTGAATCCAGTGTGCTGAATCATAAATGGTCAGGTTTGTACTATGATAGCAAACATGTTGAATCCCTAATCTCTCTAACTCTAAGGGGAGGTGATGGCCTAATGGTATTATCGCTGGACTGTTAACCCAGAGACCCAGATAACATTCTGGGGATGTGGGTTCTAATCCCACCATGGCAGATGGTGGAATTTGAATTTGAATTCAATAAATATCTGGAATTAAGAATCTAATGATGACTATGAATCATAAGAACTAGGAGTAGGCCATCTGGCCCCTCGAGCCTGCCCCGCCATTTAATAAGATCATGGCTGATCTTTGAGTCTCAGCTCCACTTACCTGCCCACTCACCATAACCCTTAATTCCTTTACTGTTCAAAAATTTATCTAGCCTTGCCTTAAAAATATTCAGTGAGGTAGCTTCAACCACTTCACTGGGCAGGGAATTCCACAGATTCACAACCCTTTGGGTGAAGAAGTTCCTCCTGATCTCAGTCCTACATCTGGTTCCCTTTATTTTGAGGTGATGCCCTCTAGTCCTAGTTTCACCTGCTAGTGGAAACAACCTCCCTGCCTCCACCTTATCTATTCCCTTCATAATCTTATGTTTCTATAAGATCTCCCCTTATTCTTCTGAATTCCAATGAGTATAATCCCAGTCTACTCAGTCTTACCTCATAATCCAACCCTCTCAACTCTGGAACCAACCGAGTGAATCTCCTCTGCACCCCCTCCACTGCTGGTATATCTCTTCTGAAGTAAGGAGACCAAAACTGCACAGAGTACTCCAGGTGTGGCCTCACCAGGACTCTATACAGGTGCAGCATGGCCTCCCTGTTTTTAAACTCCATCCCTCAAGCAATGGCAGGCAAAATTCCATTTGTCTTTTTAATCACCTGCTGCACCTGCAATCCCACCTTCAGCGATTTATGCACAAGGACACCCACGTCCCTTTGCACAGCAGCGTGCTGCAATTTTTTACCATTTAAAACATAGTCCATTTTGCTGTTATTCCTACCAAAATGGACCACCTCACACTTATCGACATTGTACTCCATCTGCCAGACCTTTGCCCACTCACTTAGACTATCTATATCCCTCTGCAGACTTTGTGTCTCTGCACACTTTGCTCTACCACTCACCTTAGTGTCATCTGCAAATTTTGACACACCACACTTAGTCCCCAACTCCAAATCATCTGTGTAAATTGTAAACAATTGAGGTCCCAACACTGATCCCTGAGGCACACCAGTAGCCACTGACTGCCAACCAGAATCCATTGCCGATTGTTGGAAAAACCTATCTGGTTCACTAATGTCCCTTAAGGAAGGAAACTGCCATGCTTACATGGTCTGGCCTACCTGTGATTCCAGATCCACAGCAATGTGGCTGAATCTTAACAGCCCTCTGGGCAATTAGGGATGAGGAATAAATGCTGCCTAGCCAGCGACGGCCTCATCCTGTGAATGAGTTTAAAAAAAAAGTGCCAGCTACCCTTCACGTGAGCAAGGTGGAACAATTTCTATTCATGAGATGTTGGTGTCCCTGGCCAGGCCAGCATTATTGCCCAGAGGGCAGTTAAGAGTCAACCACTTTGCTGTGGGTCTGAAGTCACATGTAGGCCAGACCGAGTAAGGGTGGCAGTTTCCCCTTCCTAAAGGGCATTAATGAACTAGGTGGGTTTTCTCCCGATAATTGACAATGGATTAATGTTGTCATTAGACTCTTAGTTCCAGATGGTTATTGAATTCAAATTCCACCATCTGCCATGGCAGGATTCAAACCTAGGTTCCCAGAACATTACCTGGGTCACTGGATTAACAGTCCAATGATAATACCACTAGGCCATTGCCTCCCCTGGCTGACTTGGGTTGTACTTACACATCCTTCTGCATGTTTGGTGGGGCCCAGGAGACTGTCATACTGTGTGTTTGGAGTGGGCAGAAAATATTGTGTTGTAAACAAAAATAAACTGCTTCATTATTTTACTCATCCTCATAAATAAGTTGTCATTTGATGTAATTTTCCAAAAAGGAAGGGCGGAAAAGAACGGTGAACTTGGACAGGGATACATTCAACATTCAGTCCCATTCAGACCTATTCTACACTAATGAATGTGGTTCCACTTGTTTTGTGACCCCTGTCCTGTCTGTTGTCACCCTCAATGATTTCTTATGGTTACATACCTGATTGTCTCCATGTTGAAGAAAATTTAATTAAGTTGCTTACTTATTCAAAGGCTAGAACTAGAGAATAAGGTTGCTGACCTCGAAAGATTGAAGGCTGAGCAAGAGATAACCTGGCAAGCTGACAAAGAGCACATGGAAGAGAAGCTGCATGCTTTACAGT
This sequence comes from Ginglymostoma cirratum, assembly GCA_024137785.1. Lineage (NCBI taxonomy): Eukaryota > Metazoa > Chordata > Chondrichthyes > Orectolobiformes > Ginglymostomatidae > Ginglymostoma > Ginglymostoma cirratum. The sequence goes on along the minus strand of JAHRHZ010000091.1, from coordinate 11,844,696 downwards.
TAGCAGAGGAGGCATCCAAGAGGGAGATCCAGAACTTCAGGTTAGCACTAAAGCATGAAACCTTGCAGGACTGGTATATAATTTAAATGATATGTTTGAGAGTTTGAATTTGGAATTTGTATCTTAAATTCATGTGAAGGTGTCGTGTTTATTTTTATTGAATTTTTTAAGAAAACATTCTTGCTACTTCCCAGGTGAAAACTATTTGCAAGGTCTTTTTCTGAAGTTTTGTTTTGAGGATATGTCAAGGCTGTGTATTGACTGATCTTCCCCACTTTAATCACTTGGCATCTAACAGTCCCATTATCCTGTGCATTAGCCCTGGAAAGGATCGTCTTTGCCAACTTTGAGAGTTTCTCTATTTCTCGTCTGAGCTTCAAGAGAAATTGTCTACTTCTGTTGACTTGTGGTTTTGCATAGCGTGGTGTGCCTATCTGACTGTGAAATGTCTTTCAATCAGCAACAGAGAAAGAAGGGTCACCAGATCTGAAACGTTGACTCTGTTCACACCACAGATAGGGTTTAGACCTGCTGCGTTTCTCCAGCAGTTTCTGTTTTTGTGTGTTTGAGACTTCCACTCAGCTAAGTTTGAACCTAGCACTAGTGCATAATAGGACAGCAGTTTTCATTTTGGAAACTGTATCTGAAGACCCAGTAACTTCTAAGTATTTGCCAGTTTGTTATAGTTTTGCAAAAATTTGTAAATGGCCAACTCTGAATATGGGGCCTTTCCATTTTTGTCAACATGAAATGTTGTCTGTTTTAGCCACGTCCAATAAATTTATTTGAGAGGAGAAGCAGGGACTGTATCTTTGCATTTCAGGTAGTGGAGGACGATCACTGTTGGTCTTTTATGTGGTAGAGACAGGTGCTAAATCGGCAGTCCAGCATAAAACCTTATAGCTGTGTCTTTTAGAATGCAGGTAACAAAGGTGAGGGTCACGCAAGGATAAAAGACAATTGAAGTTTCTCTGGTGTATCAAAGGCAAAGGTGAGAATGAATGAACAGATTGGTAGTTGCAGAGATATTATGGTGACAGCAGGACCATAGGCTGGACATTTTAAGTGATTTGGTGGAGTGTGTTTCTTCAGGTGGATGGACACAGTTGTTTGAAGGCCATTGGCGACGTAGGTGGAGAGAGAAGTGAACAAAGGCGACTTGATCTATGATTGTAACAATGAGAATACCACATCCACGTGAAATGACAAACTCAAGGGGTTTGTCTATAGTAAATATTGTTGTTGATTTGCTGCTTTGTGTTGTAGGTCTAAGCTTCAGCAGCAAGTGCTTCAAACTGAAGAACTTGAAAAAGAAAAGAATGACAATGCTGAATTAAGACAGGTACCTTTCCAAATTACATTAAGATCTGCTTGCTTTGGTTACATTACTCAAGGGACTTAACCAAAATGGAAAGTTATTCAATGTGAGGAATATTGCTGTTGCCACATATTTTACCTTCCATTCCTTTCTAAATCTGTGGATTTATAACAATATTAATGCAGAATCTAATATTGGAATTCTTGTTCGCTTGTCTATGGCTACTAAAAGCTTGAGAAATCACTTGTGCTAGTACAAGTTATGAGAGGGGAAAAAGAAAGTAAGGCCATAAGATGTAGGGGCCGAATTAGGCTATTCAGCTTATTGAGTCTGCTCCGCTATTCGATCATGGCTGATATATTTCTCAAGCATAGTAAATAAAATGAAGACCATAAGAAGGTTGATCATGATGTGATTAAATTAAAGAATGGCATTGTGGGACTGATTGGTCTAATCCTGCTTCTGATGATTTTAGGATGACTGCACCTGCTCTATTGCAGTAAATTGTCCTGCTAAACATTGCAACCATTAACCCAGGCCAGTGACCAGCTCCTCTCTGCAGTGAGAATAAAATCAATGAGTTAATGGTTTTCTCTCCTAGTCACAAGGACCCAGAAGTACTACCCACTTTCTGTTGAACGGGGCTTCAACTGCACCACCCCAAGCTCCATTCTTCCACTCCTGCCCCCACTGACCAGCTCCATTCTTCCCTTCCACTCCCATCCCCACCCCCGTGGACACAGGCGGACACGGACACGCACACAGACAGGGACGTGCGCACGGATGCATGCGGACACGCAGACGTACGTGGACACAGATACCCTCTAAGCTCTATTCCTCTCCTGTCCCTCTCCCACTGCCTGCTCCACTCGTACCCTCCCTCTCTCACTTCCTCCAGCTCCATTCCTCTATTCTCCCTTCTCTTCAGCTCCATTCCTCTATTCTCCCTTCTCTTCAGCTCCATTCCTGTCCTCTGCTGGTCAGAAGTGACTCTAGCACTCACTAATTTTGAACAGTCAGCCACTTCTCAATTACAGTGATGCATAGGGGCATTTAAACAGTCTTTGGATAAGCATATGGATGATGATGGGATAGTGTAGGGGGATGGGCTTAGATTAGTTCACAAGTTGGCGCAACATTGAGGGCCGAAGGGCCTGTTCTGCGCTGTATTGTTCTATGTTCTATATATCCCATGGTGATTCAATTAGTCTTGGAACTTTTTGTGCATTTGTTTTTTTGAGATTTCTATAGAAAAATTATTTGTAACATGTTGCTTTTTTGGTGCAATGTCCATTAGTTGTGAAGTAAAAGCATTTTGCTGACCGAGAAGTTGTACTGTTAATGCAAATTTTAAAGAGAGTAAGTTGAATTTAAAATTAAGTTTCATTTCAGGTGTTACTAAGTTATTCAACTTTTCTTTCTGCCCACCGAAGCAAAATAATGAAATGCAAGTGCAAATGAACGCTCTATCGCAATCAGAGAATGACTTACTGAATAACAACAGCAAAATGCGGGAAATGTTGGAGCGTTTAAAAGAGGAAATACGAAATGCAAGAAGCCAAGCTGAACGGGCACAGCACGAAGCTGAAAAGTAAGCAGCTGTTTTTATGACATAACATCCTGCTACTAAATTTATTCTATTAGTTCCCATACCGATTTTTATTTTCTCTATGTTGTGTTCTGAAAAATTGAATACTTCTAGAAGTAAAATCTGTTTAATTTCATTGTTGACACACTGCCAGGTGTGGTGGTAAACAACAATGGTAACAATGATGGTGTTCTCTTAACTGTAACTAGATTACATCATTAGCCTCAGCAGAGACTACAACAATTTGGATTAAGATACCAGATGCAGATTCCTTAATGTATATCTTTTAATTGTCCCGAATATTTCAGCAATAAGAATCACACTGCTCAAATAGATTAATATGTAATTTCCTGTCTGCGTTATTTACTTTTCCCAAACTTTATGTTGTTTCAAAATCTTTGAAGGGATATTTTAAACCATTAAGATTTTTAAGAAAGAACTTTGGAGAAAGTACGTAGCAACTGCATCATGTTTGGTAACTTGGGATTTCAAAGGGTCAAGAAAGTTATCCTTGCCTTTATAGTACAGATTTAATTCTATTATTATATCATATGCATGAATATCGGTCACTGAACTAACATGGTAAGGAGTGTCCATAAGAATGAAAAGTTTTTGCATCAAGTGTTAACATTTTCTTCTAAAGCGTCTGACTTTCTACCCCTTACTTTCTATCTTTTACCATTAAGCTAGAGCTCCACATTTTTCTGGCAGGAGATTTTGATCATGGCTCCTTCAGAAATGTGGTGTGTACCTTAAATACAACTTTGTCCTCATAATGCAGGATGGTCATGTGAGGCAAACCGTGCCCCCTTTTCCATGACAGTAGTTGCCCTTTTCTAAGGTTTAAATGTCAGCAACACAGACAGTCACTTTGATAGCTCCTATGAAAGTATGGGATAGGATACTGAGGCTCAAGGTTGCCATGTAAGTAATTGAGTGGGGAGAAGGGCAGTAGTGTCAGGTCAAGGGGAAATATGTGGGTGGTTTGGGGTGTATAAGGGATCTGCAGTAGGTGTAGATGGGGTATATGTCAGGAGAGTTGGGGAGTCAGTTTAATAATTCCTCAGGAGTTAGGCTCGCTTTTCAATTGTCTAACTGTTTCTTGGTAACTAGTAGCTACAACTGAACCCTCCAAATTCCCTGATTTAAATGGATACTTCCTTTTTCTTTGTAGAGTTGCCAACAGTTCTGCTTTTAAAAAGAGTTCAGAAAGCAGTATTGGTTGTCACTTCTTTTGCACTGCCATTCAGCTGTAAAATCTATTCAGTGGCTCAAAAGGATCTGGGTTAAATATTTTGGAGTCCTTTCAATGCTTTTACATACAAAGATTGTACTAAGACTGTGTCAGCGTAACAAGATAAGCTAGATCAGTGAGACTGCAGTTTATTTTTGGTTTTAGATAACCACAAACAGCTAACCAGCAAGAAAGCTTGATATTTAGCCACTGGCAATGGGTTTTTTCTAAACCACCACAGTAAGCTGTCCTTACGGTTTTAGTCTTTACCATCTCTATATATTACTGATTGAAAATGTTACTTTGACAATATGCGTCAAGGCAGGTATTTATAATGGAAGTAAATAATTATAATCCTTACATCTGTTGTAGGAAAAGTTTTGGAAAGGACTATAAGAGATAGGATTTATAATCATTGAGCAAGCAACAATTTGATTGGAGATAGTCAACATGGATTCGTCAAGGGCAGCTCGTGTCTCACAAACCTCATTGAGTTTTTTGAGAAGGTGACCAAGCATGTGGATGAGGGTAGGGCAGTTGACGTGTTGTACATGGACTTCAGTAAAGCCTTTGATAAGGTTCCACATGGTAGGCTATTGGAGAAAATGCAGAGGCATGGGATTGAGGGGGATTTAGCAGTTTGGATTAGAAACTGGCTTTCTGAAAGAAGGCAACGAGTGGTGGTTGATGGAAAATGTTCAGCCTGGAGTCCGGTTACTAGTGGTGAGCCCCAAGGATCTGTTTTGGGACCACTGCTGTTTGTCATTTTTATAAATGACTTGGACGCAGACATAGGTGGATGGGTTAGTAAGTTTGCAGATGACACTACAGTCGGGGAGTGGTGGACAGTGTGGAAGAATGTTGCAAGTTGCAGGGAGACTTAGATAAACTGCAGAATTGGGCTGAAAGGTGGCAAATGGAGTTCAATGCAGATAAATGTGAGGTGATTCACTTTGGGAAGAATAATAGGAAGGCAGAATACTGGGCCAATGGAAAGATTCTTGGTAGTGTGGATGTACAGAGGGATCTTAGTGTCCAGGTACATAGATCCCTGAAAGTTGCCACCCAGGTTGATAGTGCTGTTAAGAAGGCATACGGTGTGTTAGGTTTCATTGGTAGAATGATTGAGTTCCGGAGCTGTGATGTCATGCTGCAACTGTACAAAATGCTAGTGTGGCCTCACTTGGAATATTGCGTGCAGTTCTGGTCGCCCCATTACAGGAAAGATGTGGAAGCATTGGAAAAGGTGCAGAGGAGATTTACCAGGATGTTGCCTGGTCTGGAGCGAAGGTCTTATGAGGAAAGGCTGAGGGACTTGGGTCTGTTCTCATTGGAGAGAAGAAGGCTAAGAGGGGATTTAATTGAGACATACAAGATGATCAGAGGGTTAGATAGGGTGGACAGTGAGAGTCTTTTTCCTAGGATGATGATGTCGGCTTTTACGAGGGGGCATAGCTGCAAATTGAGGGGTGGTAGATTTAAGACAGATGTCAGAGGCAGGTTCTTTACTCAGAGTGTTGTAAGGGTGTGGAATGCCCTGCCTGCCAATGTAGTTAACTCAGCCACATTAGGGGCATTTAAACAGTCCTTGGATAAGCATATGGATGATGATGGGATAGTTTAGGGGGATGGGCTTAGATTAGTTCACAGGTTGGCGCAACATCGAGGGCCGAAGGGCCTGTTCTGCGCTGTATTGTTCTATGTAATAATAAATGTATAACTTGTAATAGTTAAAAGTGCGATGACTATGAACATTACACAAGATACTTTAAATAATTTTTTTAAAATTCACTTGTGGGATGTGGGCATTGTTGGCTGGCCAGCATTTATTACCCACACCAGCTCCCTTAAACTAAGTGGCTTGTTTGGCCATTTCCAAGGGCAGTTGAGAGTCATAGAATCATAGACTCCCTACAGTGTGGAAGCAAGCCATTTACTCAAATCCATACCACCCATCCAAAGAACATCCTACCCAGACCCAACCCCCCCTACACTATCCCTGTAACCTTGTGATTCTTGTAGTTAATCCACCTAGCCTGCACATCTCTGAACACCTGTGGGCAATTTCCCATGGCCAGTCCACCTAACCACAACTTTGGACTGTGGGAGGAAACTGGAACACCCAGAAGAAACCCACGCAGACATGGGGAGAATGTGCAAACTCCACTCAGACAGTTGTCCAAGGCTGGAATCAAACCCGGCTCCCTGTGGGTCTGGAGTCACATGTAGGCCAGACCAAAAGATGCTGATTTTCTTTCCTAAATGACATTAGTGAGCCAGCTGGATTTTTCCAACAGTCGACTGTGGTTTCATGGTTATTGGTAGATTCTAATATCCAGATTATCTTCTATTGATTTCAGATTCCACCATTTGCCATGGTGGGATTCAAACCCAGCTCCCCAGAACATAAACTCAGTTTCTGGATTAATAGTCTAGCGATAATACCACCAGGCCATCGCCTTACCTGCATGTTTTACTTTTGGATGAGTCGCTGATTAGGCCTTGTCAGCCGGGTTATGTTGATGTGAAACATTTCCGGCATTATTCTTTAGAAGAGCAATTTGTTTTCCTGGCGTCCTGGCTGATACCTATCTCTCAATTAATGTCTCAAACACTGCTTTTTCCAGGCATTATCTGTACTGTTTGTAAATTATTGCTGTGGGTAAACTGGCTGCTGCATTCCCTATTTTGTTGCAGTGACTGAATGTTCTTCATTGGCTGGAAATTGCTTTGGGGCACCTTGTAATTAAGAACGGCATTCTATAAATGCAACCTATTTTACTGACAAAACAATGGTGAAAAATTTCCAGCTTATCTCGAGGTTTAAAACTTTGCTTTAAGTTTTGCCCTATATATTACACCCCTTTAATGCAGTAAGATCATCTGTTTATATTTTACACAGGCTGGTGGAAGAGAAGCGTGTAGAGTGGATGGAAGAGAAACACAAGTTGCAGAATCGCAGTACAGAGCTGGAGGAAAAATACTGCCAGGCCAAAGACCGACTGCAGCGCGCCGCTTTAGCTCAAAAGAAGGTCTTGCCCTCTCCTTTAATCGGCCAAAATTTTAATTTGTCTGCAATCCAACCTTGCCACCAAAATTTTGTATCTTCTGCTTCTGTTTTATAGAGGAAAACACTGAATGAAAGTAAGCAGAAAAGATTGCTGGAAAAAGTCCAGATGCTGGAGGCAAAGAAAGAAGAGCTGGAAATTGAGAAACATGCATACAAGTGAGAGTTTTTCACTGATGCTTTCCATCCAAGTTCAGCAAGGAAATTCCACTGTGATGTAAGAGCATGGGAGGTACTTGAACCCAGTGGAAGTTAGACAGAAATTAGTTATTTTGCTGGATGAGTAGGGAAGAAAGTCTAGAGATAACAAGGTGTGGAGCTGGATGAACACAGCAGGCCAAGCAGCATCAT
>JAHRHZ010000091.1:11790674-11821782 GCA_024137785.1 Ginglymostoma cirratum | reverse complement strand
CTTGTTATCTCGGATTCTCCAGCATCTGCAGTACCTTTTATCTCGGACATGATAAACAGTTGATTTTCAGAATGATGGCAACATACCAGGGTAACTTGCTAGGATCCCCTGCTTTTCTTCATATATATTGATGACATTGTGCCCATTATATCAAAGCCCTTTTCAGAATTCGTAAATAATACACACTTGGATGTATTATGGACCATGAGGAGGATGATGTAGAACTCCAAAAATAGGTTACTGCAATGAGTAGACGAGTCACAAATGAAATGTAATGTGGAGAGCGGTGAAATAATCCATTTTAATAGAACTCCAAAATGTAGTGAAATAAAAGGCACAATGCTAAAGGGGCGCAGAAGCAGAGAGACCTGGGATATATTGCATAAATCATTGAAGGCAGCAGGACATGTCAAGAAAGTGCTTAATGAAGTGTACAGTGTTCTTGGCTTTATTAATAGGAGCATAGAGTATGAGAACTGCTTTGTCTTCAGTTCTGGATAGTACACTTAGAAACAATGTGTAGAGTTTGTGAAAAAAGATTCTCAAAAGCATTCCCAGCAATGAGGAACTTCCATTTGATGGAGGTAGCATGTCATGTCTGGATGAAGTAGATGGGGAGAAAAGTTCTCTGATGAAAGGATCAATTGGACAGCATTCAAGGTAATTGGTAAAAGAGGCAATGGTGATATGGGAAAAGTTTTCACGCAGTAAATGGGTGGTATCTGGAATGCGCTGTGTGAAAGTGTGAGGGAGACAGGTTCAATTCATTTAAAATAGAATTAACTGGGAAAGGAATAATTTGCACAACTATATGTTGTAAAGGTGAGGAATAGCATGGGATGATTGCAGGAAAATCTCTGTTTTAGGAGTAACAAATTAGATGGGATAGAAGATTGGCTGACTGGCAGAAAATCGATTATTCATAAATATGGCCTTTTCTGATTGACAAGTGAAATCCTACAGGGGGCTGCTCTAGGGGCTTCAATGTGTTGCAATTCACGTCAATGAGAGATAAGATGTGCAGAGGCTTGGTAGCAATTCACAGAAAAAGCTAAGATAGGAAGAACAGAAAGTGTGTTGAAGAAGACATGAGGTTGAAGAACATAGAACATTACAGCGTAGTACAGGCCCTTCGGCCCTTGATGTTGCGCCAACCCGTGAAACCAATCTGAAGCCCATCTAACCTACACTATTCCATTATCATTCATATGTTTATCCAACGACCATTTAAATGCCCTTAAAGTTGGTGAGTCCATTGCTGTTGCAGGCAGGGCATTCCACGCCCTTACTACTCTCTGAGTAAAGAACCTACCTCTGACATCTTTCCTGTATCTATCACCCCTCAGTTTAAAGCTATATCTCCTCGTGCTAGCCATCACCATCCGAGGAAAAAGGCTCTCACTGTCCACCCTATCTAATCCTCTGATCATCTTGTATGTCTCTATTAAGTCACCTCTTAACCTTCTCTCTAACGAAAACAGCCTCAAGTCCCCCAGCCTTTCCTCATAAGACCTTCCCTCCATACCAGGCAACATCCTGGTAAATCTCTGTACCCTTTCCAATGCTTCCACATCCTTCCTATAATGCGGCGACCAGAACTGTATGCAATACTCCAAGTGCGGCCGCACCAGAGTTTTGTACAGAGTTGTAGACAGATATAGATAAATTGAATGAGCAAACATCTGGCAGATTGGGTATAATGAGGGAAAATGAGAAGTTGTTCATTTTAGCAGGAAGAATAAAAGAGCAGAGTATTACTTAAATGATGCACGGGTGTGGAATTCCGAAGTGCAGAGGGACTTGGGTGTTCGAGTGCATGAGTCACAAAGGGTTAGTATATAGATGCAGCATCGAATCAGGAACGCTAATGGAATGCTACCTTTTGTCACAAGAGGAATTGAATATATAAGTAAGGATTCAGTTATACAAGGCATTGGTGAGTCCACATCTCAAATATTATGTGTAGTTTTGGTCTCCTTAATAAGGAAGGAAGGAAGTAAGCGTGGTGCAGATGGTTCAGAAGACGTTTACTAGACTGATACGTGAAATGAGTGGGTTGTCTTATGAGGAAAGGTTAGACAGACTGAGCTTGTTTCCATTGGAGATTGGAAGAATGACTTGTTTGAAGTTTATAAGATTCTGAATGGTCTTGATGAGGTGGACATGGAAGGAATGCTGTAGATGAGTCCAGAGCAGGGCAGTCTATCTGAAAATGAGAGTCACTCCTTCAGGACAAAGATGAGGAGAACTATTTTCTTTCAGTGAGTTGTACAACTTTGGAATAGAAGGCATTGGAGTTGGAGTAATTGAGAGGTAGATAGATTCCTGTTAGGCAGGAGAATCAAGGGGTATTGGAAGTACATGGGAATGTAGAAGTCAAAACGCAGTTCTGGAGCTCTGCTCCCAACAGCATTGTGGATGTATCTACAGCAGTTAAAGGCAGCTCACCACCATCTTCTCAAGTGCAATTAGAGGTGTGTAATAAATGCTGGCCTAGCCAGTGATCCCCAGATCAAAAGACTAGAATGCAAAACTATCATAAGGATAGCACCTCATAACAGTTGTTGGAAGCAGATGAGGGGACTGAATAAGTACTCAAAGCAAATTGTGTAGCTGTAAAAACTGTTCATGGTGTTATGTTTATTTGAATGAGCTGGGACATTGTTTGAACTTCTCGTTCTTCTAGTCTCTGATTTGTTGTATCGTGAATTTCACTTGGTGTTGAGGTAATTGGTATAACCAGGTTGGAAGACACAACAAATATAGTGGTTGGATTTTGAACTATTACAATGGGGTTACTGGCTGTACTACCAAATTGCTGAAATATACATTGACGCGCTGAAGTGTGAGGCTGTCATTGGCTTCTCTGGTGGTCGAGTGTGTGGCTGCAGCAGTGTTAAAACTTCCTCCCCAGAGGCAGTTAGGGCAGCACAGTGGCTCAGTGGTTAGCACTGCAGCCTCACAGCACCAGGGACCCGGGTTCGATTCTAGACTCGGGTGACTGTCTGTGTGGAGTTTGCACATTCTCCCTGCGTCTGTGTGGGTTTCCTCTGGGTGCTCTGGTTTCCTCCCACAGTCCAAAGATGTGCAGGCTAGGTGGATTGGCCATGCTAAATTGCCCATATTGTTCAGGGGTGTGTGGGTTATAGGGGGATGGGTTTGGGTGGGATGCTCCAAGGGTTGGTGTGGACTTGTTGGACTGAAGGGCCTGTTCCCACACTGTAGGGATTCTAAGATGTTAACCTTCTTGTTTTTGCAGCTCCATTTGCCTCTGCAGCACCATGTTGAGCAGACCATGATTTAATTTGATTTATTATTGTCACACATACCTAGGTACAGTGAAAAGTTTTGTTCTGCATGCAGTATAGGTAGATCATAACAGACAAAGATCATAGGGTGATTGAACAGAGTGAGAGATACATAGTTACAGCTGCAGAAGGAGTGCATTAGATTTGAAATTCGAGAGGTCCGTTCAGCAGTCTTATAACAGCGGGGAAGAAGCTGTTCTTCAATCTGTTGGTACGTGTATTTAAGCTTCTGCCTGATGGAAGAGGTTGGAAGAGATTATAACTGGGGTGGGAAGGGTCTTTGATGATGTTGGCTGTGAGAAGTGTAGATGGAGTCAATGGATGGAAGGTTGCCTTCCGTGATGGTCTGGGCTGTGTTCACAACTTGCTGTAGTTTCTTATGGTCCTGGGCAGAGCAGTTGCCGTACCAAGCTTTGACAGAATGCTTTCTTTGGTGCATTAGTAAAAGTTGGTGAGGGTCCTTATTGGCATGCTGAATTTCCTTAGCCTCCTGAAGCAGAAGAGGGGTTGTTGTGCCTCTTGACCGTTGCATAAATGTAGGCAGACCAGGACAGATTCTTGGTGATTGTCACTTCTAGGAACTTTACACTCTTGACCATCTCCACCACAGCTCCATTGATGTAGACAGGGGTGTGTCCTCCCCCTTGCTTCCTGAAGTCGATGATCAGCTTTTTAGTTTTACTGACATTGAGGGAGAGATTGTTATCATTGCACGATGTCACCAAGCACAACCATCTCTTTCCTGTGTTCTGTCTTGTCATTGATTAAGATCTGGCGTACAACAGTGGTGTCATCAGCAAAATTGTAGATGGAGTTAGGACGAAATCTTGTCACACAGTCACAAGTGTACAGGGAGTACAGTAAGGGGCTGAGTCCACAGCCTTGCGGGGTGCCAGTGTTGAGGATTGTCTTGAGGGATGTGTTATTGTCTGTTCTCACTGATTGCGGTCTGTGGGTCAGGAAGTTGAGGATTCAGTTACAGAGGGTGGAGTAGAGACCTAGGTCTCAAAGTTTGGAGATTAATTTGGTTGGGATTATAGTGTTGAAGATGGAGCTGTAGTCAATAAGGAGAAACTGGATGTAGGTATCCTTAATATCCAGATGTTGCAGGGAAATGGGTGTAGCGTTAGGGAAATGGCATTTGCCAACATGGAGAGCAGATGAAGAACACTGAAAGCATCTCCAGACTGTGCAGTCTTGAATGGCTTGATCAAAGATTACAGCACTTTGTCAGGAGTTAGTGGTCATGTCTCTCTTACTGTTCTCTATACCTATGGTAGGACCTCTCATGGGATTCAAGAGCTCTGTCTTCAGAGACAAGGAGACAAGCTTGTCTCTAAGGAGACACCTATTAAATCCTGGGGAAGACCTGTGGCGGATTTGATTGTAACAGAATGAAGGAGTCATGCCACTTTACGGATTCCTGTACATGTTTGAGCTGAACACTGGCAGTAGAATCCCTCTGACTGGTAAATCCTCTCGGCTGATCTGCCGTGTGGTGTGTGCTCTCTGAGTGTGGGAAGCCAGCTGCTCCAGCCCTCTGTGGCAGGTTGGTTTCAGACAAACATTTGAGGTGGAGGTCTGCTGGGCCACTCGATAAACTCATGCCTGGTCTGATTACTCCACATTGTCATTTAATCCCCGATAGCCCTTCAACACTGTCACTGTGGTAAAACATGGTGTTTGTGACCTGGGAGATACAGTTTTGGACAGCAGATTGTCTAATCCTGCAAGCTGCTGGCAGGAGTCATATAGTTGTACAGCATGGAAACAGACCATTTGGTCCAACTCATCCATGCTGACCAGCTATCCTAAATTAACCTAGTCCCATTGGCCAGCATTTGGCCCATATCTCTCTAAACCCTTCCTATTCATATACCCATTCAGATGTCTTTTAAATGTTGTAATTGTACCAGCCTCCACCACTTCCTCTGGCAGCTCATTCCATACATGCACCACCCTCTACGTGAAAAAGTTCCTGTTCGGTCACTTTTAACTCTTTCCCGTCTCACCTTAAAACTATGCCCTCTAGTTCTGGACTCCCTTACCCTGGGGAAAAGACTTTGGCTACTTACCCTATCCATGCCCCTCATAAGTGTATAAATTTCTATGAGGTCACTCCTCAGCCTCCTATGGTCCAGGGAAAATAGCCCCAGCCTATTCAGCCTCTCCCAATAGCTCAAACCCTCCCAAACCTAGCAACATCCTTGTAAGTGTTTTCTGAACCTTTTCAAGTCTCACATCTTTTCTATAGCAGGGAGAGCAGAATTGAATGCAATATTACAAAAGTGGCCTAACCAATGTCCTGTACAGCTGCAACATGGTCACCAGCAATGCATGTCCACTTTACCCTTACAGAAGGTCTTGTTCCAGGAGGCTGTGAGTAAGCAATTACCTGTTTTGAAAACCTCAGACACTCAGGTCTGAACCCCATCACGTTGAGGGTGCTGGTTCTGTCTATTTCCTGTCTTGTCCATTGAGCTTGAATGAGATGAACGGATGGTATGTTGCCTCCCGGGTGTCAGAGTCTGTGAAGTCTTGGATCGTGTCTTTAACATCCTTAAGGGGGAGGGTGAACAACCAGCAGTCATGGTACACATCGATACCAATGACATAGGTAGGAAAAGGACTGAGAATGTGAAAACGAATACAGGGAGTTAGGTTGGAAGCTGAAGTCCAGGACAAACAGGGTAATTATCTCTGGATTACTACCAGTGCCACGTGATAACGAGGTAAGAAATAGGGAGAGAGTACAGCTAAACACGTGGCTACAGGGCTGGTGCAGGAGGGAGGGCTTCCGTTATGTGGATAATTGGAGCACATTCTAGGGAAGGTGGGACCTGTACAATAAGGACCTGAACCAGAAGGGCACAAATATCCTAGGAGGGAGGTTTGCTCAAGCTATACGGGATGATTTAAACTAGATTGCCAGGGGATGGGGAACCGGATTTGTAATTCAGTGGATGAGGTATTCAACCTTCCAACAGATACAACAGGGAGTAAGATAACAAGGTGTAGAGTTGGATGAACACAGCAGGCCAAGCAGCATCAGAGGAGCAGGAAGGCTGATGTTTCGGGTCTGGACCCTTCTTCAGAAATGGGGGAGGGGAAGGGGATTCTGAAATAAATAGAGAGAGGGGGAGGTGGATGGAAGATGGATAAAGGAGCAGATAGGTGGAGAGGAGACAGACAGGTCAAATAGGCGGGGATGTAGCCAGTAAAGGTGAGCGTAGCTGGGGAGTTAGGGTGGGGATAAGTCAGTCCAGGGAGAACAGACAGGTCAAGGAGGTGGGATGAGGCTGGTAGGTAGAAGGTGGGGATGGGGCTTGAGGTGGGAGTGGATAGGTGGGAGGAAGGACGGACAGGTTAGGGAGGCGGGGACGAGCTGGGCTGGTTTTGGGATGTGGTCGGGGGCAGGGAGGTTTTGAAGCTTGTGAAGCCCACATTGATACCATTGGGCTGCAGGGTTCCCAAGCAAAATGTGAGGTGCTGTTTCTGCAATCTTCGGGTGGCATTGTTGTGGCACTGGAGGAGGCCCAGGATGGACATGTCGTCCAAAGAGTGGGAGGGGGCGTTGAAATAGTTCACAACTGGGAGGTGCAGTCGTTTGTCCCGAACCGAGCGTAGGTGTTCCACAAGGCGGTCTCCAAGACTCCGCTTGGTTTCCCGATGTAGAGGAGGCCACATCGGGAACAGTGGATGCAGTATACCACATTAGCAGATGTGCCAGTGAACATCTGTTTGATGTGGAAGGTCTTCTTGGGGCCTAGGATGGGGTTGAGAGAGGAGGTGTAGGGGCAGGGGTAGCACTTCCTGCGGTTGCAGGGAAAAGTGCTGGGGGTGGTGGGGCTGGTGGAGAGTATGGAGCGGACAAGGGAGTGAGGTTGTTAATAAAGAAATGCGGTTGATGGAGCGTAATTGTGGACACAGGGATGGTTTGAAGTGCATATACTTCAATGCTAGAAGTATCAGAAATAAGGCAGATGAACTTGGAGCTTGGGTCAGTACTTGGAACTATGATGTTGTTGGAACTATAGGAACTTGGGTGACTCAGGGACAAGAATGATTGTTGGAAGTTCTGGGATTTAGATGCTTTAAAAGAAATAGGGAGGGTGGTAAAAGAGGTGGGGGAGTGGCATTGCTAGTCAGGGCAAGTATAGCAGCTACTGAAAAGCATTTTGAGAATGATATGTCTGCACAGTCAGTTTGGGTTGTGGTCCGGAACAAGAAAGGAGCAGTCACTTAGATGGGGTTTTTTTTTTACAGACCCCCTAACAGTTGCAGAGAAGTGGAGGAGCGGATTGGGCGGCAGATACTGGAAAGGTGCAGAAGTCACAGGGTTGTAGTCATGGGTGACTTCAACTTTCCAAATATTGATTAGAAACTTTTTAGTTGTAGTAGTTTAGATGGAGCAGATTTTGTCCAGTGCGTTCAGGAAGGATTCCTGGCACAGTATGTAGATAGACCAACATGAGGAGAGGCCACTTTGGATTTGGTGTTTGGCAATGAACCGGGCCAAGTGTTAGACCTATTGGTAAGAGAGCAATTTGCGGTAGCGATCGTAACTCTGTTACTTGTACAATAGTCATGGAAAAGGATAGGTACATACAGCAGGGTAAGGTTTATAATGGGGGGAAGGATAATTACAACTCTGTTAGGCAAGAACTGGGTAACATAAAATGGGAACAGATGCTGTCAGGGAAGAGCACTATTGAAATGTGGAGATTGTTTAAGGAATGCATACTGCATGTGCTCGATATGTTTGTCCCTAGCAGGCAGGGAAGATGCAATCGAGTGAGGGAGCCTTGGTTCTCAAGAGAGGTCGAACAACTGGTTAAGCGGAAGAAGGAGGCTTATGTAAGGTTTAGGAAACAAGGAACGGAAAAGGCTCTAGAGGGATACAAGTTCACCAGGAAGGAGCTGAAGAAAGGGCTCAGGAGAGCTAAAAGGGGGCATGAGAAAACCTTGGCAGATAGGATCAAGGAAAACTCCAAGGCTTTTTACACGTACGTGAGAAATAAGAGAATGACCAAAGAAAGGGTAGGGCCGATCAAGGATTGTAAAGGGAACTTGTGTATGGAGCCTACAGAAATAGGAGAGGTTCTTAATGAATATAGTTACTCGGTATTTACAACTGAGAGGGACCTAGTTGTAGGGGAGGACAGTGTGAAACAGGCTGGTAGGCTAGAGGAGATCAATGTTAGTAAGGAAGATATAGTGGGATTTTTGAGGAAGTTGAAGATAGATAAGTCCCCCGGGCCTGATGGGATTTATCCAAGGATTCTATGGGAAGCGGGGGAAGAGATCGCAGGGCCTTTGGCGATGATCGTTGTCCACGGGTATAGTGCCAGACGATTGGAGCGTGGCAAACGTCATTCTCTTGTTCAAAACAGGGAATAGGGATAACCCCGGAAATTACAGGCCAGTTAGTCTTACTTCAGTGGTGGGCAAATTATTGAAAAGGGCTCTGAGAGATAGGATTTATGATCACTTGGAAAGGCACATTTTGATTCGTGATAGCATGGATTTGTGAGGGGTAGATCATGCCTCACAAACCTCATTGAATTCTTTGAAGAGGTGACCAAACATGTGGATGAAGGTGGAGCAGTGGATGTGGTATACATGGATTTAAGTAAGGCTTCTGATAAGGTTCCCCATGGTAGGCTCACGCAGAAAGTAAGGAGGCATGGGACAGGGGAAATGTGGCAGATTGGATTCAGAATTGGCTGGCCATTTAGAAGACAAAGGATGTTAGTGGATGGAAAATATTCAACATGGTGCTCAGTTACGAGTGATGTACCAGAAGGATCTGTTCTGGGTCCTCTTCTATTTGTGATTTTTGTAAATGATTTGGATGTAGGAGTGGAAGGGTGGATTAGTAAGTTTGCAGATGATACGATGGTCGGTCAAGTGTGGATAGTGTGGAAGGTTATAAAGGGACATTAATAGGATGCAGAGCTGGGCTGAGAAGTGGCAGATGGAGTTTAACACTGAAAAGTGTGAGGAAGGACATTTTGGAAGGACAAATTTGAAAGCACAATACAGGGTTAACAGAAAGATTCTTGGCAGTGCGGAGGAGCAGAGGGATCTCGGGGTTCATGTCCAGTTCCCTGAAAGCTGCCACCCAGGTGGATAGAGTTATTAAAAAGGCATATGTTATGTTAGCTTTCATTAATAGAGGAATTGAGTTCAAGAGCCGTGAAGTTATGCTCCAGCTATACAAAACCCTGGTTCGGCCACATCTGGAGTATTGTGTTCAGTTCTGGTCGCTTCATTACAGGAAAGATATGGATGCTTTGGAAAAGGTGCAGAGGAGATTTACCAGGATGTTGCCTGGAATGGAGGGAAGGTCTTACAAGGAAACGCTGAGAGAGCTAGGGCTTTTCTATTTAGAACGACGAAGAATGAGAAGGGACTTGATAGAGGTGTACAAAATGATCAAAGGTATAGATAGAGTGGACAGCCAGAGACTTTTTCCCAGGGTGGAGGTAGCTATTACGAGGGGGCATAGTTTTAAAGTGAATGGAGGTAGATATAGGGGAGACGTCAGAGGTAGGTTCTTTACTCAGAGAGTGGTAAGGGCGTGGAATACGTTGCCGGAGAGGGTATTGGAGTCGGCCTCATCAGGGGCATTTAAGCAGCTATTAGATAGGTATATGGATGATAGTATAAGGTAGGGGTGGAGGTTAGATAGACCTTGGGTTTAGGGTAAAAGTTCGGCACAACATCACGCTGTACTGTGCTGTACAGTTCTATGTTCTATGTTCGATAAGCTCAGGTTCTCTGTCCATCCCCTCTGTCTTGAGGAGCGGCTAACGATTGCAGAGAAACCGTTGTTGTGAATGTTGTTGCTACACCTGGTTCTGGTTAGGTGCTTATGGCGTTTCTCATCAGAGGTCCTGTTGGAACTGCATTAGCTGCAGTGAAGGCTGACAGCAGGAAAGATTGAGGTCAGGGTGAGTAAAGTCTGTGGCAGATGGAATTACTTCCAAAATGTTGGGAATCACCTGTGGAGCCTTGGGGTCAGACTAACAGAGTAAACACTGTGAACACAAATCTTTCACACGGGCAGGGAGGCAGGTATGCAGCTTCACTATAAAAGACATGGTGAACTCTCACCTTGCTGACCTTGGCAAGTTCTGCAGAATCTAGGACGCTATTAAAGAAATTATTTGGTTATAGATACTTTTCTAATCAACTGATAATATCACAGATATTATTACACACCTATGGAGCAGGTGGAACTTGGCCCAGGCTTCCCGGCTCAGACTACCACAGCATCCCAAGAAGTTTTGAAAGCATCACCCCTAACAAGGAGTAGAACCTGGGACCATCACATTAGAGGGTCCTCGTTAGTCAGACAGACAGACAGAGTTTATTGGCTTGAAACACGGCTATACTGTTTGATTACATACACATTTAAATAACTGGCTCCAAACGGGTGATAGCTGTGAGCTGGGTTTACGATCAGGTTCCAACCTGCAACAGTTTTCAGGTCTTAACTCTCCCCTTTTCCAAACATCCCCCACCAGCGCCCCCTGCCAAAACAGGTGACATACTTTTAATGTGGAGGTGCTGGTGTTAGACTGGGATGAATAAAATCAGAAGTTACACGACACCAGATTATGGTCCAGTGGGTTTATTTAAAATCACAAGCTTTCACAGCACTGCTCCTTCATTAGGTGCCATACCCTGACAGCAGATGTCCCAGTAGGAGATATTTGCATATATTTACATATCGATGAATATATTTACATATTCCAATCAGAGTGAATGTGCCATCATGTGATAAATGCACAAGGTGGAGTTCAGAAGGAGACACAATGAGCCAAACCATTTATTTTAGTGAAATCAAATGAACAAGGTTTACAGAGCATGTTTCAGAATATAGTAACTGACAGGGCAAGACCAGTCAGTGAAAATGGCAACAGAAAACCATACTCCATTCTCATTGGACAAAATCAGTAACACAAATAATAAAAGAAAACACTGCTATTAATCCTCAAAAAGAGAACAGATGTCATTGAATTATGAAGTACACTGGCTTGTAGGTACTGCACCCAATGGACTTCAACAAGGTATTAATAGTGCACTGATGCTGGAGGGCATTGCACCCATAGAGACATGGACAGGTACGTAGACAGGAAAGGTTTAGAGGCATATGGGCCAAACGCTGGCAAATGGGACCAGTTCAGTTCAAGAAACCTGGTTGGCATGGACAAGTTGGATCGAATGGTCTGGTTCCATGCTGAGGTGGAACAGAGACACTGCAATGATGTGTGGGGGAGGTAGTGGCAAAGTTAAATGAAGTTATGTAACAAGACAGGTAGACCCGGTCCTTTATTTTACTGGTATAATGTGATAAGGAAATTATGGCAATATCTCTCCAGACTCTCGTGAAATACCCTGTTTTCACAAATTGAAATTTCCCACCGATTTGCCCATGATCAGGTACAGGTTTGTGCATTTTTTTACTTATTCATTGGGTGTGGGTGCCACTGGATTGGCCAGTATTTGTTGCTCATCCCTACCTGCCCTGGAGAAAGTGAGCTGCTTTCTGCAGTTCTTGGGGCATTGTCCTGTTTAATGCTTTTGGCTGTCCTGTTTGTGTTACCCTCAGTGGTCTGAAGCTCTGGGCCAGTGCTAAATGGATTTTCAAACTGTTAATTTACTCAGCTTCACAGTGAGGGCCTTTATATGTTCTAATTTAAGTTTGTGCACTTTATCTGTTTGTGTCAAGTAACTTTTCTGATTATTTTCAAATGACCTCCTTCCTTCCTGTGTGTGAATGGGGAGAGGAGAAATTGGAGAGACGAAGGAGTGGAGAGGGAGTTGTAATTGAACCTTGAGTGACATTGAGAGGCACACAGCAGAAATTGTCAGGGTAAGCTGTGATCATCCAATGAAGTTAATGCTTAATAAGTAAGTAACTGTACCTCTGCTAGGGTTAATGGTTACCCTATGTTGCTAATTTCCATTGATTGCAGCGTGTACCATAGGTCAATACAGTCTGGTGCCATTTAATAATCTAACAAATCAGTAATTAGACTTTCATGTCCAGCAACAGTCTGCTATCGCTAACATTATAAAACATTATTTGTGATTCTTTTGGTTAGTAACATTAGAATACTAAAAATACAGAAGGCTACAGTTGAACAAATACATCATCCGTATGCAAACATGACCACTTCTATTTGCATTTTAATTAACATATATAACACTTGTGCAAAAACACATATTAACTTAACTATAGATCTTTGATTGTAAATGTAACAAATACAGTTGTTTTCCTGTATGAAAGCAACAGAATATCAGATCTCTTCAAGTTATTGAGGAAAAAAGCTACTCTTTTTATGAAGTAAACAATTATTCGTACATTTTACAGAATATGAATTTAGTAAACATGACAGAAAATGTACAGAGTTTTCAAGGGACAAAGCAGGAATCCCCACGTAATTACCCTGAAAAAAAAGTATCCAGTGAGTCATGATTGGGAGGCCATATTTTGTTTTGCTGCGTCTTATTGAACAGTGCACGCCTATAACCTCTCACAGTTACCAGCTTGAACTAAGTCACTTTGATCACCAGTGGAAGTCCTGATCTCACGAGTGAGGTGGCTCATTGGGTAAATCAGACAATAGCCTTTCTCCTGGAGGCACAGCTTTGTTTCAAAGTGTTTTGGATTTTTCATTACACTCTCAGAGACACCAGTGCCTGAAGAGGGTAAGACCTCCTGAGATCTCTTCGTGGTCGCTTCTTGCGTAGTATTTACCCCAGAGCATTTGTTCACTCCCATCCACACTTAGATTTGCTGTCAAAGTATTCCTTTATTTTGGCAATGCCCTCATTCATACCTTGCATATTTTCATTCTCCAGTTTACCCAACTGTAAAACAAATTCGGGAGTCACACATTGTAAATTCCAAATCGCAGGCTGACTATGCATGAAATGGACAGTGACGGACGCACTGTTTCTTACCTTCCCACTTGGGCCTACATCTGAGACATGCCCACTGTTATTGAGTTGGGTGCTATCATGTATTTAAATGATGTGATCCTTCCCCCTGCCTGACCCCAGCCATGGAGGTCACTGATATCAAAGGTCTGCAGTCTATTAATTTCAAATTGGTCTTTGCATGACCTGGGCTACTCTGACTTGGGTGAGAGAGTCAGCATCTATGACCAGTGAATCAAAGTATTGCTAGGTTTGTGGCGCCCCATAAATGAACACACAAACATATGAAATAAAAGCTGAATAATGCCATTTGACCTCCTGACCTTATTCTGCCCTTCAATAAGAAAATGGCTGAACTGACGTGTTTTGAATTCCACATTTCCATCTATCCCTGATAACCTCTGATCTCCTGCCTAAGAAGAATCTATCCACCTCCACCTTAACGATACTCAATGGCCCTGATTCCACCACCTTTGAGGCAGAGAGTTGCAAAGTCACACAGCCCCCTGAGAAAAGATCTCCTCACTATCTGTAAAACAGTGCTCCCTAATTCTGGGCTCATCCACAAGAGGAAACATCCTTTTCACATCCATGTTGTCTAGCATCTTATAAACTTCAATCTGTTATCCTTCATTTTCATTAACTCCAGTGGAAACAAGCCCAGCCTGTACAAAGTTTCCTCTTAAACCCACCCACTCATTCCAGGTGTCAATTTTGTAAACCACCTCCAATGAATTTATATCCTTCCTTAAAAAAGAAGGCCAAAGCTGCACACAGTATTCAGGGATAAGTTCGACCAATGCCCTGAATAACTGAAGCATAACCTCCTTACTTTAATGTTCAATTCCTCAGGTAATAAATGACAGCATCCAGTTAACATTATTAACAACTTGCTGGATTTGCACACTAACATCTTGTGATTCATGCCCTACAACTCCGAGCCCCCGTGCACCTTGGAATTCTTGTAGTCATCCTCCACTGACATAGTTCTTCCTACCAAGTTGAACACATCACATTTTTTTACACCATACGCCAGATTGTTACTCACTCACCCAACCTATCCATAGCGGCCTGCAACTTTCTATGTACATCTGAATCACTGATATAAATTGTGAAAGGTAGAAGCTCCAGTATAGACCCCTGCAGGACCCCAGTTGTCACATCCTAATTGGTGGCATAGTCGACAGTGAAGAAGGTTTTCCAAGATTACAGAAGGATCTTGTTCAAATGGGTCAAGGGGCTGAAAAATGGCAGATGGAATTCAATTTGAATTATTGCGAGGTATTGCATTTTGGTACAATAAACAGGGGCAGGACTTAGACAATTAATGATAGGGCCTCGGGTAGTGTTGTAGGACAGAGAGACCTAGGGGTTCAGGTACATAATTCTTTGAAATTTGCGTCACATACAGACAGGGTGGTTAAAAGGGTGTGTAGAACACTTGCCTTGATTGCTCAGAACTTTGGATAAAGGAGTTGGGAAGTCATATTGAGATTGTATGGGACATTGGTGAGGCTTCTTCTGGAATTCTGTGTCCAGTTCTGGCCACCGTGTTATAGGAAGGATATTACCGAGCTGAAGAGGTTTCAGAAGAGACTTACCGGGACATTACCAGGTATAGAAAGTTTGCATTATTAAGAAAAGTTGGATAGGCTGGAACTATTTTCACTGGAGGGTTGGAGGTTGATAGGTGACCATATAGAGGTTTATAAAATCATTGTCTTTTCCCTAAGGTGGAGATTTCAAGACTAGGGGGCACATTTTTAAGGTGAGAGCAGAGAGATTAAAAAAGAGGCAAATTTTTTACATAGAGGGTGGTTTGCATGTGGAATGAACTTCTTGAGGAAATGGTGGATGTGGGCACAATTACAATATTTAAAAGGCATTTAGGTAAGTACATGAGTAGGAAAGGTTTGGAGGGATATGGGCCAGGAGCAGGCAGGTGGGATTCATTCAGTTTGGGATTATGTTCGGCATGCACTGGTTGGACTGAATACCCTGTTCCCGTGCTGTATGACTCTATGACCCATTTTCATGTTTTCTCCAAGACTTTCGTCCTTGCTAATATGTCACCCATCACACCATGTGCCTCTGTTTTGCACAAGAACCTTTGAAGTGGTGCCTTGTCAAATAAAACTACGGAATGTCTAACAGTTGAGGCCACTGCCTCAGAAGGAAAGCTGTACGATCCCTTACCTGAACAGAGTACCTGTAGATGTATTTCCCAAGTTCAACCATAGCATCCCTTTCTTTAAATTCATTCTTGTGCTTCTGAAAGAAAATGATCATGTTGTTTAAAGACTTGCTGCCCCAAGCAGTGGGATGAAGTGAGTGACAAACTGGGAACCTTGTATTTTAAAACTCATTTTCATTACCTTTGATTCCTCGGCGAGAAAGATCTCCATTTCCTCCTGGCTCACTGCCCCCATTTCAGCAATCTGGCGGTAATAACCTTTCACTTCATTCTGGTAGTGTGGGATATCTCTAGCGTAAAGCACTTTATTGGTTGGAGAGTGCTTAAAAATAAAGACATTTATATAATCTCTTTCAAAGATTTCAAGGACTGTAAGAATTTAACACCGAAAAATGCGAGTTGATGCATTTTGAGAGGTCTGAGAAGGGGAAGATATACACAGTGAAAGGTATGCCCCTGGGGGGCACTGAGGAACAAAAAGAGCTTGGTGTACAAGTCAAGAGATCCCTGAAGGTGACAGGTCTGGACAAAGAGAGGCAGCTATTCTTTTGATGAACTTCTGGAAGACTTCCTGTCAATATCTCTTTAATGAGCTGCTTTTGAAAAGACTACAGTGATAGCTGTACGCGTCTAATGACCTGTCACAAATATGGGACACTGTGTGTGTGAGAGAGAGAGTGTGCATGAGACAGTGTGAGTATGAGACAGAGTGTGTCTGTGTGTGTGTGAGAGTGTGTGTGAGAGAGAGTGTGTGTGTGTGAGAGAGTGTGTGTGTGTGTGTGTGTGTGTGTGTCTGTGTGACGGAGAAAGTGTGAGATAGAGAGATAGTGTGTGTGTACACGCGCGTGTGTGTGTGTATGTGTGTGTGAGACAGCGTGTGTGTGTGTGAGAGAGTGTATGTGTGTGTGAGAGAGAGAGTGTGTGTGGGAGAGACAGTGTGTGTGTGTGTGAGAGAGTGAGCATGAGTGAGAGAGAGTGAGCGTGAGAGTGTGTGTGTGTGAGAGAGAGAGTGTGTGTGTGTGTGTGTGCGTCTGTGTGACGGAGAAAGTGAGAGAGAGAGATAGTGTGTGTGTGTGTGTGAGAGAGAGCGTGTGTGTGTGTGTGTGTGTGTGTGTGTGTGTGTGTGTGTGCATACATTGTGAAACTAGGAAAGACAGTGCACTCCTCAAACTGTGGTCATATCAATGTTCTCAGTTTAACATCTCATCCAAAAGACAATACTTCCATCAGTGAAAAAGTCTTTCAATTATTACACTAGATTGTCAGTCTGGATTATGTCTTAATGACTCTGGGATGGAACTTGAACTCAGAGCCTTCTGACCCACAAGTTAGGAGTGCTAGACACTGAGCCATACTTAAAAATGCTGAACATGTCACACCATTTAAACCTAACACTGAGAAGTTTTAAAAGTGGGATACAGCCAAATCAAGATCTGATTGAACAATGAGGTTAAGCATTGAGGGACTGTTAGGCCTATTCCTGTTGGCACAGAAATTAGCCATGTCTTTCACTCCAAACCCAATGGCTTCCTGCTAATGTGTTTATATCTAGTTAAATTAGAAATTTACAAAAACGGCATTTTTGGGGAAATTCTTGATTGACTTCAAACCACAAGAAATAAGCAACATTAGGAGAACAAACCAGCATGAGACAGAGTAGATATAGAAAGGTTCTTTCTACTTGTGAGAGAGTCTAGCACGAGACGGTCTAGACAGAGATACTGTGGAAGTTCTTCTCTCAGAGGGTTGTTAAATGCAGTGGTCAGTGAATTGCAGTGGTCAGTCGATGCTGGGTCGCTAAGTATATTCGAAGTGAAGATAGACTGATTTTTAATTGTTCGGGAATCATGGGAAAAGACAGGAGAGTAGAATTGAGGATTATCAGAACAGCCAGGTTGCCATTGAATGATGGAGCAGACTTGATAGGCTGAATGGCCGACTTCAGCTCCTGTGTCCTACGGGTTTTATAGAATCATAGGCTCGAATTTTAACTCTCGCTATAAGTGGGTGGGGAGAGGCCAGGGAGGCAGTTACAACAAATGATCAAATATCAGGTTGGAGCTGTTGGGAAGAGGATCCTGGGTCATAATAGGTTGACGTGTCTCTTTGTGGATTGCAATGCATTCTCAGGCCTCAGAAGGTAGCTTGCGGCCTCCCAGAACCCCTCTCCCTGACAATGGCCAGAACCTCCCATATCATTTCACTGGGTACCTGGTATTGGCCTCTCGTACCGAAACCTTTGCTCTCATTTGACAACCTGGCTCTGCATGTGCGTGCTGCCTCAGGCTGGGTTACAGGGTTCGCTGACAAGGCCTGAAGGTTCCAATTGGCTGAACTCCACATACCTTCACTCCCCAGGACCACTGGCTATTCTAGGCCACACAGCACCCACCAACAACTCCCCACCCATCTCCTGCCTCTTTCTCCTCCTCCCTCTCCTAAATACTTCATCAATTCCCACCTCTTCCCCCCGACACCCAGTCAGGGGCCTTGGAACCCAGCAGAAATATTCCTTTCGAGAACTAGTTTTAACGCTGCACTATCTTCCAGTCCCCCAGATGGAAATGACAGTGATGGAAACAACTTGCAAACAGGCAGAAGGGTAGCTGTACAAAACTACAATGGATGGGGTGAATAACAGGCAGAGAATAATGGGATGGGTGAAATGGATAACGGGCCAGGGGTTAAGGGGTACAGTTCTAATGGGTTGGGTGTGTAATTGATTGGCTGAAACAGGTGGAATAAGCAGGGTTGGGGGTGTGACAGGTAGTGAGTTAAGGAATGGGGTGTAATGAGCAGGCATCACTAATTCCCACTTTCCCCTAATGTTTAAAATCAACCCTAAAGATATCTACCTTCCCAAGCTTATGAGACACTAAGGAGAAGGAATCCATGAAGGCCTGTGCAATGACAGACAGACAGCCATCCAAGTGCGGGGTTTTCTCCACGTCAAACACAAACTGAGGATTTTTAATGATGTTTATCCAAAAGCGAAGGGGAAGGCTGGTGAAGAAAGAACAGTCATGTTAAAACCCAACCGTGTCAATTTCAAAACCGTAACATCAATGAGCGGCTTGGCTTACTTCACTTCCCTGATGGTCCTGTGATCAAATGAGTACCCCAATCAAACTGATTGGTTCCAGCTTGGAGTCTGCTGTGTCCTGTTTCACCACAGTGGTGTTATCACTGACTGTTCCCAACTCTCAGGATACGAAAGCTCAACATTACTTAATTCATTGCCAAGACACTCTGCCACTGAGGGGGATGAGCTGATGTTGGAAAAGTTTGTCCCGTTCACTGCCTGGTCATCTGATATGATGTGGAGGTGCTGGGGTGGATGAAGGCCAGAAATTACATGACACCAGGTTATAGTCCAGCAGGTTTATTTGATACAGTACTGTTTCCAATCCTGGGTGTTGTACTTTTGGAAGGATGTGAAGACTCAACTCATTGAAGACCAGATTCACCAGAATGGTTCCAAGTATGAAGATTATTAAGAGAGGTTGGAGACACTGGGATTGCTCTCCTTGGAAAAGAGAAGGTTGACAGGAGATTTGATGGGAGGATTCAAAATCATGAGAGGTGTGGACAGAATAGATAGGGAGAAAATGTTCCCACTTGTGAAACAAAATCAAGATTTATAGCAATTGGCAAAAGAAGCAAAAATGACATGAGAAAAAGAAACCTTTCCCTCAGTAAATAGTTAAGATCCGGAATGCACCGTCTGAGAGAATGTGGGGAAACTGTTTCTTTACAAAAGGGAATCGGACTGTTATTTCAAAAGGAACAACGTGCACAGTTATTGGGAGAAGGCAGTACAGAAATGATGGGCTGAATAAGTTCTTGCATTGTAACAATTCTTTGGTAGTATCTGTGGGCCAGGAAGGAGAGGTTTACAACAAGAAGGAGACATGATTTGTCAACATTACCGGCCACTGGGTGAAGAGAAAGGCTTGTTGATCTGGATGGGAAACTAATCGAAGGTTTGTCTGTCCTTTTAAGGGAACATGGTACATTTTAACAAATCACAAAACAGTTCCCTCCAATGTTCTTAACCAATGTTGATTCCTCAACCAATACCTACCAGATCACATCACGTCCGATTGCTGACAGTGGGAGTTTGTCCCACATTGTCTATATTACTACAATGGCTGCTCCTCAAAAACATTTCATTGGGTATAATTCACTGTGGGACAGTTCTGAAGTAGTGAAGGAAAGGGAGACTTGAATTTATATAGCACCCTTAATATCATGAGATGTAGGAGCATAAGTAGGCCCTTCAGCCCATCACGTCTGCTCTGCCATTCAATGAGATCATGGCTGATTTGATAATCCTCGACTCCACCTTCCTGCTTCTTTCCCATTAGCCTCGACTGTCTTACTGATTAAAAAAACCTGCTTATCTCAGCCTCAAATATACTTAATGACTCAGCTTCTACGTAAAGAAGTCCACAGATCTGCCACCCTTTGCAAGTGAAAATTCCTCCTCATCTCTGTCTTAAATAGGCAACGCTATGTTACAGTTGTATAGGACTTTTGGTTCAGCCACATTTGGAATACTGTGTACAGTTCTGGTCGCCACATTACAAAAAGGATGTGGATGCTTTGGAGAGGGTGCAGAGGAGGTTCACCGGGATGTTGCCTGGTATGGAGGGCGCTAGCTATGAAGAGAGGTTGAGTAGATTAGGATTGTTTACATTAGAAAGATGGAGATTGAGGGGGGGGGACCTGATTGAGGTCTACAAAATCATGAGAGGTATAGGCAGGGTGGATAGCAAAAAGCTTTTTCCCAGAGTGGGGGACTCAATTACTAGGCATCACGATTTCAAGGCAAGAGGGGAAAAGTTTAAGGGAGATATGCGTAGAAAGTTCTTTATGCAGAGGGTGGTGGGTGCCCAGAACGCGTTGCCAGCGGAGGTGGTAGAGGCGGGCACGATAGCGTCATTTAAGATGTATCTAGACAGATACATGAATGGGCAGGGAGCAGAGGGATACAGATCCTTAGAAAATAGGTGACAGGTTTAGATGGAGGATCTGGATCGGCGCCGTCTTGGAGGGCCGAAGGGCCTGTTGCTGTGCTGTAATTTTCTTTGTTCTTTGTTCTAACCCCTTACTCCGAGATTATGCCCTTTGATTCCAGACTCTCCTACAAGGAGAAATGATCCTTCCACACCTACCTTGTCAAATCTCCTCAGAATCACCTCACATTCTTCTAAACTCCAATGCGTACAGCCACCAGACATCTGAAAATGCTTCACATTCAACAAAGCACCCCTGAAGGAATCACTGTTGTGATGTAAGAAATGTGGTTCTTCTGTTCCATTTGCTTACTTTTTTTGACAACTCTTGGGTTAGTTTTTAGAATGGGGAAGACAGTGATGAGACAGGGAAGGAACAATGTAAGCAAGGTTACAATCTGATCAGAAAGCTTCATGTGTCAGCAGGCCACAGGAAGGATCATGAGTTTGGAGTGCATTTAGAGAATGAGGAACAACATATTGATGATTGATAGCACAAATTGTGCCCTCAACATACAACTGTACTAGACTTAAGAAACTACAAACAAAACTCTGGAAACATCCAGTGAATCAGCAATGTCCATAGAAAAACAGGGGTAGGGTTAAGCCCCACGTTATAGAGTTATAGTCATAAAGCACAGAAACAGACCCTTTTGTCCAACCAGTCCATGCTGAACATAATCCCAAACTAAACTAGTCTCACCTGCCTGCTCCTGGTCCATATCCACCCAAACCTTTCCTATTCATGTACTTATCCAAATGTCATTTAAATGTTGTAATTGTGCCCACATCCACCACTTCCTCAGGAAGTTCATCCAATGTTCTAAAATCCTTTGGAGAAATAAGAATTCTGCAGCTGAATAGACAGAATGAAAGCTGCAATCATTGAATAAGGATGTGCTTTGAGCTAGATTTCCCGAATAACAGGATCTTTGCTCAGTTTACAAAAAAATCCATTCCCCATAAGAAACTCATGGCTTGTGTCATCTTGAGCAGTTGTGTCCACATAATAGAGGAACGTCAATATGTTGGAAAGGGCACTGGACTTGGCAGGATGTCTCCATGTTGGTTGAATTGATATTGAACTTTGGGTCTGGGGCAGTTCAGAATCAAGTGAGGCGACAGACACCGGCCACTCTGCTGAACATATTTTGAACTTTTTCCTTCAGAACAGGATGGCAGTTCAAGACCTTCAAGTCTAGAATGCATTATAACCCTCGTACCCTCATCTCAAGATGGCAAAATTACATCTTGGAACTCTGTGCTATTTTCTAAATGGTAAGAATACTCAAAGTTAAGCAAAAGCACAACTAATAATGTGATAGTCAGTACCTGTTAGTCTTCCATATGTGTAAAACATCAGGATCAGTTATCTTCTTAATGACAGCCTGAGCATGTAAAATGTCAAAGATGTGCCGAACAGCTATTGGTGGCTTGTTATTTGGAATGTTCCAGATGCTTCTGAAAAGATTCTCGACAAAAGGGTGAAGTGCAACCTGAAACAAAAAGAGACCTGTGGTTTCAGAGATAGTAGGAACTGCAGATGCTGGAGAATCTGAGACAACAAGGTGCAGAACTGGATGAACACAGCAGGCCAAGCAGCAACAGAGGAACAGGAAGGCTGATGTTTTGGGCCTAGACCCTTCTTCAGAAAATGGATCTGTGGTTTGAGGAGTTGATCTATAAAGCACTTTCAACAAATTGCAATATAATTGATTGAGAGAGAGAGATTGTCGGATAAATGGAAACATTTTTGGGGTGTGGTTGAAAATGCGTCATCAAAAAAATCTGCTAGAGTCAGATTGAAATTGCTGCCTAGAGTATATGTGACAAGAAGTCTAGAAGTGAAATGATTTTTTAAAATTGTTTTTCTTTACAACTGCTCCTTAATTTCCTGAACACTTTTTTTAAAAAAACATCTCAGAAGCTGTAAAGAGAAAATACACCTCCAGAAAGAACCAAAAGGATTCGGGCCCAAACAACTTAAGCTTCTGTAAAATATTTCCAAAGAGGAATAACCAGTCAGCCTCGTCTAGATTGTCAAGAAACAAAACTAGAATGGACAGTCCTGTGGTATACTTTTTGATCTAGACAGTGTGACTTCAAATACCATCAGGACAGAGGGACGGTCACCTGTACAGGCAGGAACGACTTCAGAAACATGAGTCTATGAGTGACACTGACACATCATTGCAGTACTTGAGGGTTTGTTTTACTATCACAGATCTACGTTTTCAAATGAGGTGTTAAACCAAGGCTCCATTTACATTCTTATATAGATATAAAGGATCCCATGCATAATTTTGTAGCAGAACAGAAGTGTTCTCTCGTACTGGCCTGCCAATATTTACCTCTAAATCAACATCACCTAAACACTGCACGGTTAGTGATGGAGTGTTTGCTGCCTTTCATGAAGAATATTGCATAGAAAAATCCAACTTTTTCTGCAGGGTGGACTTCCCCTTTCCCGACATTCGTTTATATATGGGGCCAGCCAAGTCGACGGGACAGTAATGACATCAGTCAGGGTAAGCAACGCAATCAAATTGAAATATTCTCACATACAGCCACCTAGCAAAGAAAATCCATTGATCACAGAGCAAAAGATCTAAAAGGGACACGTGAATGGGATTGAGATAAAGATTGAACAAACTTCAAAAGAAATTGTCATAATGGAGGAATTTGATACTTCACAAATAAAACATTAGTTTTTCAAGTTCAGAAAGTTTTTCTGGAAGTAATTAAGTGCTTAGTACACTGTCCAAACCCTGGTTCCACCTCATTGATCAAGGTGTAACTCGATCCAAGAAGTTTTACAGCAAGGCTCATGCTCTGTGTACAGCATAAAAGGATAGGTTCTAGTCAGTTCAGTGATTTCCAATTGATTGCAGTTTGCAGAAACTTCAACAACACATCCTTTAGAGAATCACTGACAAAAACTCTGGATTCCAGGTTTAGGTCCATGTGCACAGACTCCAGAAACTGTTCTCACTTTCAGAGGAATACAATGGTGAGTGCTGATGGTTTCACTATCATTACATAATGATACAATGGCTTAAAGAGGTGTATTTTGTCCTTTTTTTAATGAAGAGAGTTTCAGACAGAGGTACTAAGTTGTCTATTCCAACCCAATAAAGTAAACAGCCTATGAGGCTTTGGAGTTTTTTTAAATGTTGGAACAATAGAAGCAGCAGAAACGGGTGCAGTCAGGCTCCCAAAAAAAACCAGGGTTTTAGTTTAGCTTTCAGGAGTTATTGGGGTTTGGAAGCCGCGATACATTTCTCCCTGCTAAAGCAAAATGCTAAGAATTCTGTGTCTGTCAGAATTTTCTCTTGATGTTATTTCCTCCTGGACTGGAGAAACATTGCATGTGAGACAATTTATTTTATTGAATTTGCCTTTACCAAAAGTGTGTTTATGGGATGTTACAATATTGGAGCAGTTGCTGTTTAGTAGTTAAATATTACTCTGTTACGTTTTCCAATAAAGTTATATCAATTCTTCTTTCTTTTGTTTGAACTTTAACCGTAGGGTACAAATAAAGTATGCTTTGCTTAAATGAATGTAGTATAACCTACCGAATTACATCTGGAACACTGCACTTTACACTTGTCTTTAAATAGGATACATGTTAGAGTCTGGTCTATCTCCTTGATATGTTTGAAGGGGGTTTGGTCTGGTCCATAACATTAATAAGGCAAAGTCACATTGATGTTTGTGAGAGTTTGTTCTGTAAACTGATTCCTTAATGCAATAGCATATACATTCTTTAACTGTAAAGCTTCTAAAGTTCTGAAGAATGCTATATAAATGCCCATCTTTCTTTCATAAAATATCTAATTAATCTCATTGTGACTTAATAAACCTCAGAGATATTGTTGCTATGAAGCATGGAGACTAAGCTAAGATTTAATTGATGACTTGTTTATGAATTACAAGCACTAAACTGAGTACTCTCTTGGGGTTGAACTGTTACCAATATGATACCAGATTAACAGTTTTGTATCAGTGTTAGCATATTTGAATATGTGTAACAGGTTCAAATCACATCCAGAACATGGCTACATGGTGCCATCTTTTAGTTGAAAACATTAGCCGAAGACCCACATTCTTTTAATTATTTTCCAGGACGTGGGCATCACTGGCTAAGCCAGCATTTATTGCCCAGTCTTAATTGACCTTGAGAAGGTGGTGCTAAGGCACATTGAACTTTTGCATCCATGTGATCTTGGTACGCCCACAGCACTTTGAGGAAGGGAATGCCAAAATTTTTACCCCAGTGACAATGAAGGAATGGTGATATATTTCCAAGTCAGGATGGTGGGAACTTGCAGGTGATGGTGTTCCCATATATCTGCTTCCTTTATCCATCTATATGGTAGAGTTTGAGGAGTTGCTGCCTAAGGAGCCTTGGTATATAACTGTAGCATCTTGTAGATGGTATACGTTGCAACTAGTGAGTATCAGAGGTGAATGGACTGCAAATCAAGCGGGAGCCGCTTTGTCCCGGATGGGGGTCCAGCTTTTTTGAATGCTATTGAATCTGGACTCATCCAGGCAGGTGGAGAATATTCCATCACACTCCTGATTTGTACCTTGTAGATGGTGGACATGCTCTGGGGAGTCAGGAGGTGAGTTACTCACTGTAGAATTCCCTGGCTGTGACGTGTTCTTGTAGCCACTGTATTTATGTGGTGAGTCCTGTTCAGTTTCTGGTCAATTATAAACCTCAGCGTGTTGTTTGTGGGGGATTCAGTGGCGGTAACACATATTGAATATCAAGGGACAGTGTTTAGATTCTCTCTTCTTGGAGATGATCATTGTCAGCCTGTTTCTTGGTGCAGGAGTTACTTGTTATTTGTCAGCCCAAGCCTAGATATTGCCCAGATCTTGCTGCATTTAAACATGGACTGCTTCAGTATCTGAGGAGTCACGAATAGTGCTGAACATTGTGCAATCATCAGTGAACATCCCCACTTCTGACCTTATGATGGAGAGAAGGCCAATGATGAAACAGCTGAAGATGGTTGGGCCTAGGTGACTACCCTGAGGATCCTGGGGCTGAAATGACTGACCGCCAACAACCACAACCATCTTCCTATGTATTATGTATGACTCTAACCAGCAGCAAGCTTTCCACCTGAATCCCGTTGACTCCAGTTTTGCTAGGACTCCTTGATTTCACACTCAGTCAAACGGAGCCTTGATGTCAAGGGCAGGCACTCTCATCTCACCTCTTGGGTGCAATTCTTTTGTCTGTGTTTGTAATGAGGTCAGGAGCTGAGTGGCTCTCAAGAACAACTGAGGATCATCGAGCAGGCTATTGCTGAGTAAGTGCTACTGGACAGCACTATTAATGA
This sequence comes from Ginglymostoma cirratum, assembly GCA_024137785.1. NCBI lineage: Eukaryota > Metazoa > Chordata > Chondrichthyes > Orectolobiformes > Ginglymostomatidae > Ginglymostoma > Ginglymostoma cirratum. The sequence continues at coordinate 11,795,948 of JAHRHZ010000091.1, read as the reverse complement.
CACCCTAACTAATGATTGAGAATAGACTGAGGAGGTGGTAATTGGCTGATTTGGAATTATCCTGTTCTAAGGAAGGGTCACTGGACCTGAAATGTTAACTCTGATGTTTTTTTTCACAGATGCTGCCAGACCGGCTGAGCTTTTCCAGCAGCCTCTGGAAAATCTGAAACAGGAAAATCTGTTCCTGAGTTACAGCATCTGTAGTTCTTTCAGTTCTGACTCATTGGTTCTGGGATCGCTTAGCTCTGTATCACTCGCTGTTTGACACATAAGTAGTCCTGTTTGGTAGCTTCACAAGGGTGACACCTCATTTTTAGGTATGTCTGGTATATATTCTTCTGCATTCTTTTGAACCAGGGTTGATCCCCTGGCTTGATGGTAATTTTAGAGTGGGGGATATGTAGGGCCATGAGGTTGCAGATTGTTGTGGGATATAATCAGCTGGTGCTGATGGCCCACAATGCCTCTCAAATGCCCAGTTTTGAGTTGGTAGATCTGTCCAATTCTACCCTTTTCAACAAGGTAATGGTGCTATACAGCCAGTACAGGGTACCTTTACTGTGAAGATGGGACATTAGCTCCATAAGAACTGTGCATCGGTCATCCTGCTGATATTGTCATGCATGAACAAATGCATGTGCTGCAGGTAGACTGGGGAAGGTGAGGTCTCTCACTAACTGTCAGGATCCCAGTCTTGTAGCCATGTCCTTTAGGACTTGACCCAATCAGTCACCAAGCTATTTCTTTTTGGTGATGGACATTGAAATCCTCTATCCAGTATACACCCTGTGCCTTACCACCCTCAGAGAATCCTCCCAACAGTGTTGAACATGGAGGAACACTGATTTATTAATTGGGAGAAATGACTAAGGGTGAAGTAGGTAGCAATCAGCAAGCGGGTTCCTTGCCCATGTTTGACCCATTGCCATGGGACCTTGAGGGGTCTGCAGTCAATGTCAAGGACTCCCAGGGCAAATGCCTCCCAACTGTATACCTCTGTGCTGCCACCTCTGCCAGGTCTGCCTCTGCTGATGGAACAGGACATATCCAGGGATGGTGATGGTGGTGCCTGGGGCTTTGTCCCTAAGATATGTTTCTGTGAGTATGACTATGTCAGGCTGTTGCTTAACTAGTCCGTGAAACAGCTCTCCCCCACTTCTGGCACAAGCCTCTAAAGTAAGGAGGGCTTTGCAGAGTTGACAGGGTTAGAGTTTACTGTTATCATTCCCAGCTTAGGTCAATGCCAAATGTCCAGCTTCATTTCTTTTACCTACTTTGTAACAACTTGATGCAACTGAGTAGTTTGCATAGCCATTCCAAAGGGCAGTTAAGAGTCAACCAAGTTGTTGTGGGTCTGCAGTCACGTGTAGGCTAGATTAGGTAAGGATGGCAGATCTTCCTTCTCTTAAGGACAGTGGTGAACCATACAGGTTTTTACGACTGACCTTCAAAATCAACATGGTCACCATTAGACTGGCTTTAAAATCCAGATTTATTAATCCAATTCAATTCTCACCAGGCACCATGTGAACTGAGCCCAGGGCATTAGCCTAGATCTTTAGATTACTGTCCAGTGATAATATCATTACACCACCATTTACATTCTCACGAATGAGTAATGCCATATGGCACTATCTGAAGTCAAGTCCTGGTCAATATGTATCACTTGGTTACTGAAATGATGACCTTTACATCATCGCATTTCTGTTGATGGATCCTTGTTCTGCACAAATGATCAGCTTAGCGTCCTGTATTGCACTAGTGACTACATTTCCAAAGTATGTGTTGGCTATAAAGTGAAACCATGAAAGGTGCTACGTAAATGGAAGTAGCAGGGGAAGGGGAAGAAGCAATTAATAAAAATTAACTGTCAGATTTCAAACCGTTTGGAAGTATCACGGTTAATTTTACCCACATCAATGGAGCAAAATAGTAAAGGAACAGTCACAGTTTCACGAGGTAACAGTACCTTAGAAGATAGCAGCTTTGTTAGATACATCTCCTTAACCTTGAACTTTTGTTTTCCTCCATCTGGAGTGGGGGTTTCTGAAAATTCTGAACTTGATGAAATCTAAAGGAGGCAAGATATCGTCACAAAACGAATGCATCACTGGAAATGGTAATCACAAATTGAACTGGAGTGAAATACATACCAGGTGACAAAGTTTCTCTGCAGATCTATCATCTAGAGCAAATGAGAGAGGGTGATTTATATAGGAGGTAGCTGTAGTGTATGTGTACAGAATTCTAAATTTTGAATCGTGTACTAAAGACAAGCAGTGCTGAAAAATGAACTGCATGCTTCTGATGATTAAGCAACACTTAAATATGGGTTTGAACTGTGGGAATATATGAATGATTTTTAGATATATATCAGAAAGATAAAGGAAATCCCAGCTCATGAATTTTCCCTCAGGCATATGTCAGTTTTAAAATAATCAGTGAGAGTGACATTCTAGGGGTCATAGAGATCTATAGCAGAGAAAAAGACCCTTCTGTCCATACACCCACTCTGTTGCTTCATATCTTTATACATCATTAACATAAAATATCCCAGGCACTTCACAGCTACATGAACTGATCAAACAAAAAAGTCAAACAATGATTAAAGAGGCTGCTTCAATTCTTTTAAAGTTTACCTCTTCTTGGATGATCTACTCTTCTAATTGCGACCACTGATGCTCCAGCTGGGATCTGAGTAGGGACACGAAGAATTAACAAGTTACAGACACTGTCAAAACTACACAATCACAAATGTATATCGAATATACTCGTGCACACACTTACTCTGTCACTCTCATTCTTTTGCAAGTAAACACAGACTAATCCTCATACTCACTCTCACTCACAAGCACACACTAACACTCAGCGCTGGATTTTTTTTGTACAGACAGGCTGACTGCAGCAGCCCTTGAAAAATTGGCCCCTGGGCACAGGATGGTCCTGACCCAGACAGGTACCCACACTACCAGTTGTGGGAAAGGCCAAATGTTAGACACCCAGGCAGCAATTCCAAACACAGCAGATCCACTTGAAATTGGGACTGAGTGCAAATGTACCTCATTATTTTGCAATTCCAAGGGGTCCGAGCCACAACTTTCTGCAGCAGGCATAAAAACTCAAGACAGGTAGATGGGGATCTGTTGAAGTATCATGATCTGAGGTGAATAAATCCCCAGCTCTTTAAAAAAGTGAATAAAGGCAGGCTATAGTGTAAAATAAAGCTGACACCTACTGCTAGAGTGCATTGACAGTCTGGTCACCTGGTGTAGCTTAGAAAAAGCTATTGGCTGGTTTTTAAAAGCTGTTTGCTTCTGCAGTTTCAATAAACTTCAGTGTTGACATTTCACAAGAGGTTGTTTTATAGCTGAGTTGATTATGAATACTTTCCAGAGTTTTAAAACTTTCAAAATCACTTAATAAGGGGCTGGGTTCACATGTTGTGCGCAGTTTTGGGCCCCATATCTCAGGAAGGATGTACTGGCCCTGGAGCCAGTTCAGAGGAGGTTCACGAGAATGGTCCCAGGAATGGAAAGCTTAACATATGAGGAACTTTTGAGAACTCTGGGACTATACTCATTGGAGTTTAGAAGCATGAGGGGGGTTCTGATTGAAACTTACAGAATACTAAATGGCCTGGACAGAGTGGGTGTTGGGAAGATGCTTCCATTGGTAGGAGAGTCTAGGACCTGAGGGCACAGCCTTAGAGGAAAAGGAAAACCTTTTAGAACGGAGATAAGGAGAAACGTCTTCAGCCAAAGAGTGGTGAATCTATGGAATTCACTGCCACAGAAGGCTGTGGAGGCCAGGTCATTGAGTACATTTAAGACTGAGATAGATAGGTTCTTGATTATCAAGGAGATCAAGGGTTACAGGAAGAAAGCAGGAGAATGGGGTTGAGGAACTTATCAGCCATGATTGAATGGCGGAGCAGACACGATGGGACGAATGGCCTAATTTCTGCTCCTATGTTTTATGGTCTCATGGTCTTATGTTGATTGACAGACCGAGAATATTAAGATGCGATTAACAATTTGGCTGTTTCTGACGTTGCGAATGGCGAGGTGCTTTTGTTTTGTAAAAGCTTGGCCATTTGTGGAGATTTATATGGGAGCTTTTTTTTGCAGTATCGAATGTGTAGCAAGAACTTTATCAGATTGTTAGTTTATCCTGTATCATCTTTTGGCTGGTTTGTCCATAATGGATACAGGGTGAGTGGCTGTGGAAGTGATAAGGATCATATGGGGGTTTGACAGGGCATGTATTTAACATGAGGAGATATGTGGGAGCAATAGGACTGGGTGGGTTAGAGGACAAATGGCCTTTTACACAACCAGGCCAAAGTCTCAGGGAACTGAAGTGGACCATCCAACTGGCCTTCTTGGCCCCATGACCCCTTCTGAATAGCCGTGGAGGTGATGGGCCTGAATCCATCCTGCCCCCATTTCCCTGGAATGAATGTACGGAAATGGGGGCAGGATGGATTCAGGGCCCATCACCTCCATGGCAATTCACACACACACACACACACACACACACACACACACACACACACACACACACACACACACACACTCTCACACACACATTCACACTCTTACACACACTCTCACACACACACGCAGAGACACACACACGCAGGCAGACAGACAGACAGACAGACAGACACACACACACATACTCTCACTCACACACACACTCTTACACACACTCTCACTCACACACACACAGAGACACACACGCAGACAGACACACACACAGATACATACACACACACACACATACTCTCACTCACACACACTTACACACACTCTCACTCACACACACATGCAGAGACACACACACATACTCTCGCTCGCACACACACTCTTACTCACACACACTTTCACTCACACACACGCAGAGACACACACACGCAGAGACACACACACGCAGACAGACAGACAGACACGCACACACACACACATACTCTCACTCACACACACTTACACACACTCTCACACACACACACGCAGAGACACACACACATACTCTCGCTCACACACACACTCTTACTCACACACACTTTCACTCACACACACTTTCACTCACACACACACGCAGAGACACACACACGCAGAGACACACATACAGACAGACAGACAGACAAGCACACACACACACATACTCTCACTCACACACACACGCAGAGACACACACATGCAGATGGACAGACAGACAAACAGACACACACACACACACACACTCTCACTCACACACTCACACACACACTTA
>JAHRHZ010000091.1:11766943-11789443 GCA_024137785.1 Ginglymostoma cirratum | reverse complement strand
TTAAGTGTAGATGCCCCAGTCGTTCAAAGGAAGTTTGAACTGAAAATTTGAGAAGGAAATTACCCAGGTCGATATCTGCCATTTGGAATCTCTGTGAGTAACCGTATCTGCTGAAGAAAGCCTCAAAAATTTTCTCCTTTGCTTGTCCTATAGTGTCACAATCCAGAACATCCACCTCTAGAGTGGGCTTGCTGTCCAGATCATTTTCATAGATAGCCTCTGTGTTCAGTTGGAATGAAACGTCCAGTTTCTGTCAGGAAAGAGATGTAGTGAGACCCACAACATTAATGTCCATTCTCACAATTTCACCAATGCAGCATAAACCTCATGATCTGGAAATTGCTGTAAACAAGGAGTTATTCCTCAGTAATAAAATAATGAAGCAGTGCAACAAAAACTCAAACATACAGAGGGTAATTTCAGAAAATTTTGCTTAATTCTATATATATTTATGAAAGAGTATCAATGTTTGATTAAGGTTTATACTTTATACTATTACTGGGAGAGGACAGAAATGAATTTGAGAAACTAACATAAGCAGTAAAGTAAGAAGGCAAGAGCCTTCATTTTAAAGTGCAAAAAAAATTAATTTGCATCTCATGCAACTGAAAGCTGTCTGAAATGTCACCTCGATCTTTGAGATTGTGAACAGATTGGAGGTTTCCCAAGATGAATTTTCTGAAGCTATCTGATACAGTCCCACATGTCCTGCCATGCAAATCATATAGAAATGGTTTGAAGAGCTTTGCTGTTCACATCAGAATTGCCATTGATTCAACTTGAGCAGTAAAGTCAGAACTAAAAGGTTGTAGGCGTCTGCCTGCAATGAATTGGACTATAAGATCTTGCCCATCCGATTGTGGCAACAAGACTACTTTCATGTCCACCACCTCTAACCTTTGACTCCCTTACCAGTAAAGAATTTATCTAACTCAGCGTTACACTCAATGTTCCAGCCTCTGCTGCTCTTTGGGAAAGAGAATTTCACAGATTATGAACTCTCTGAGAAATAAATTCTACTCATATCCGTTTTAAATGGGAGTCTCCTCATTTTTAAATTCCCTGGGATTATTCTCTTCTACAAGGGGAAATATCTCAGCACCTACCCTATCATGTCCCCACAAGTGCATATATATTTCCATTAGATCACCTCTCGTTTTTCCCTAAACCTCTAAATGAGAAAGGCAGCAGGACACCAGGCACGAAACTGCATGATACATTGTTTGTGATCTAATACACTGAGTAGGTGGAATCCTTTTGGATGCAGTAGATCTCAGGGACTGGGCCAGCATGCGATGCTGGCAAAGTGACATGTAGTCACGGTGCCCTGTACTGTGGGATCCTACAACTCTCACAAAACCAGGTCCTCACTCTCCATGGTAAGAGAGAATGAGATATTTTCAGGCCTCTTGGAATACATAGCCACTCCATTGGCAACACACTCACCTGAGATGAAAATATATCATCATTCTTTCACTGTCCAGGGGGTAAAAATCCTGGAAAATTCCCTTTCTGACAGCACCGTGGGTGTCCCATCACCAAATGAGCTTTGATAGTTTAAGAAGGCAGCTCACCACCAATGTGAGAACCATTTGGAATGTACCTGGAAATTGTGTTGGTCATATTCCCCCATCAAGCAGGAACAGATGAACTGTTCGTTGTTTTTACCGTTGGACAGCGGGATCCTGTTAACTGGAAAGTGGCTTTCATAATTCTTTATGCTGTACTTTGGGGTAATTTAATATGTATGATATGCTGTTGGTGAGATTTTTGGTGAGATACCAACCTAATATTTTTTATAAATGCAAGTTATTTCTTTCCTCTATGCCAAGACAGCACACAGAAGCTTGATGGAGGGCGTCTGCTCACATGGTCAAATGAAAGATCATTTAATGTTGTACATAATGGAACAATTTCACCCACATAGCAACACAAACCAAGGCAAAGTGGTTAAAAATAAAGGAACTGTTGCAGGCAGCTTTGTTGTTTTATCATGAACCTGAACTTGTCAAATTAAATCATTAACCAACAGAACTTGATAAAAGCAGAACTACTCATCTTCTGAAGTCAAGGCTTGCAAAGAAAAAGACCCCTTGCATGTCTGCAACACCTTCCACAAACTCAAGGCATCCCAGAGTGCTTTGCAGCCAGACAGGGGTGTTTTTGAACTGTGGCTATTCTTGTAGAATAGAAAACCTGGCTGAGAATTTTCTCAGAACAAGCTGTCATATAGAACAATGAACAAAAAATGGCCAGATAATTTTGTTTTAGAATCTAATTGAATGATAGAACCAGGGAATACTCAACAATTATGCTTCAGGTGCTCCAATAGGGTCTTTGAGGTCTGCATGAGAGCATTTAACATCTCATCTGAAAGCAGCCCCCCCAACTGTGCAGCACTCCCTCAGTACTTCACTGGCGCGGCAGCCTAGATTATGTGCTCAAATGTCTGGAGTGAGACCCGAACGCATGGCCTCCAGCCCACCACTAAGTCTTTTTTTATTTCAAAAATATACTTTACTTAATAAAACAAATATACATACATAGTCACAAAAGCAGTTCTGTTTTGTACATTAGCATGAGAAGGAAACAAATAAACAGTAGAGTTTGACTCTATCCAAACAAACCAAAGGCATCTCTTACTTGAACCACACTATATTTACATGCATTTGGGCCACCAGCAGGATCCAATAACTGAATGGATCCTCATTTACCTTCAGCAGGAAGATCTTAGATGGTGGTCTTTCCCCACTGTGCCTTGGCAGCAGCTGCCCCAGGCTTTAGTGCTTCCCTCAGCACATAGTCCTGGACCTTGTAATGCACCAGTCTGCAACACTCAGTCGAGGTCAACTCCTTGTTCTGGAAGACCAAAATGGTTCAGGCAGACCAAACAGCATCTTTCATGAAGCTGATGGACCTCCAGGCACAGCTGATGTTCACCTCGGTGTGGATCCTGGGGGACGGACCATAGTGCACATAGTCCTACATCACAGAGGTGCTCGGGATGAACTTCTGTATTTCTCTCCAGACTTCCTTCACAAAAGCACATTCCAGAAGGAGATGTGTGACAGTCGCTACCACCCCCCTTACTTGCTTCAGGGCTCCAAGAGGTATCTCACAGGCAGTGACCTTCTCACCACCAGCCAAGATATGTCTTGGTGTTTGTTGGAAAGTTCTGGTGATGAGGCATTCTGCCAAATGACTTTGACAGTCTGCTCAGGGAACCATGTGACATGATTCACTGTCACCTTTTCCCACAAAGTCTTGAGGATGCCACATGCTGACATCTTCCTGATGGACTTGTGGTCAAAGGTGTTTCTCTTCGAAAATTTCACCACGCAGTGCTCCTCTCTAGTAGTCCAAGGGTGAGGCAAGGTACAGTTCAGTAACCTTCAGTGGTCATAGAGTCACAGAGTAACACAGCATGGAAACAGATCCTTCGGTCCAACTGGTCCAGACTGACCATGGTGCCCGCTCAGCTTGTTCTAATTGCCTGCATTTGGTCCATATCCCTCTAAACCCTTCCCGTCCATCTACGTATCCAAATGTTTCTTAAATGTTGCTATTGTACCTGCTTTAACCACTTTCTCTGGCAACCCATTCCACATACGCACCACTCTCTGCGTGAAGAAGTTGCCCTCAGGTCCTTCTTAAATCTTTCCCATCTCACCTTAAACCAATGCCCTCTAGTTTTCAATTCCCCATCCCTTGGAAAAAGACTACATGCATTCATCCTATCTATGCTCCTCATGATTTTATATACTTCAACAAGGTCACCCCTCATTCTCTTATGTTCCAAGGAATAAAGTCCTATCCTGGCCAACCTCTCCCTATAACTCAGGCCTATTAGTTCTGGCAACATCCTTGTAAATCTTCTTTGCACACTTTCCAGTTTAACTATGTCTTTCCTAAAACTAGGTGACCAAAACTGTACACAATATTCCAAGTGCGGCCTCACCAACGACTTATACAACTGTAATATAACATCCCAACTCCTAAACTCAATGCATAAACCGATGAAGGCCAGCACGCTAAATGCCTCCTTCACCACCCTGTCCACCTGTGATGCCGCTTTAAACAAACTATGTACTTATATTCCTAGGTCCCTCTGTTCCACAACACTCCTCAGGATCTTACTATTTACAGTATAAGTCCTACCTTGGTTTGACTTTCCAAAGTGCAACACTTCACACTTATCTGTATTGAACTGCATTTGCCAATCCTCAGCCCACTTCCCAATTTGATGAAGGTCTCTCTGTAACTTTTGATAACCTTCTTCGCTATCAATGATCCCTCCTAATTTTGTATCATCCTCAAACTTACTAATCATGCCTTGTATATTAACATTCAGATCATTTATGTAAATAACAAATAACATTAGGTCCCAGCGCCGACCCCTGTGGCACACAACTAGTCATAGGCCTCCGAGAACCAACCTTCAACCATCACCCTCTGCTTCCTACCATCGAGCCAATTTTGAATCCAATTAGCCAGATCTCCCTAGAGCCCATGTGACCCAACCCTCACGACTAGCCTGCCATGCAGGACCTTGTCAAAGGCCTTACTAAAGTCCATATAGACAACATCCACTGCCCTATCCTCATCTATCCTCTTGATCCTTGCCCATTTTTCTCCCTCTGTATATGGTTCTTGCGTACGCTTGCTTGTCATCTCTTTAAGCGCTGCACTCCCTTGACCACTCTTTCCGGAATTCACTCCATCTCTCCCCATGTGGATCTCACCTATTTTCTCAGGGGGTCTATCTCCGCCTATCTGTAAGTTTCTGAGCCAACTTGCTGAAACTGAAATCTCATTCATTGGCCAGTTGCTGCACAGTCTAGCTCGGCTTGGTGAGGGGTCTTGGGGGGAAGGGAGAAATCCCACTATAATGACACTTTAATCTTTTCAGCATTTTCTGGACACCACATAGAAGGAGAAAATCATAATTGTGGCAGCCTCACAGGAAAAGCTCTCAAATATATTGGCCCACATTGAAGAGAGACAATCGTGCTTGCTTCAGGCACCTTCTCAGAATGGGTGATGGTCACATAGTCTGTTGAGAATTTTCTGTGTGATGAGGTAACCAAACCCAGGTAACCAGAGATAATAAGGTGTAGAGCTGAATGAACCTCTGGATGTTCCTCTGATGCTGCTTGGCCTGCTATGCTCATCCAGCTCTACACCTTGTTATCTCAGATTCTCCAGCATCTGCAGTTCCTGCTATCCCAGGTAACCAGAGCTCTGCTTCAAGGATGCTTGGAACCGTGACATGAAGAGCCCCAAACATCGATTTTTGCAGCTGGCAGACAGTAGCCAACAGCAAAGTAAAGTGACACGTACCACCATGATGGTCAAGGCTGACAGCAGCTTGGTAAGAGGTCAAACCAGCACCTTTTGACCACACCATAAGTTTATGGCCTTTCATGGATTGGTCCTGTTGCATAAAGCAGTTGGGACCTGAAAAGGCTGACTGATCTCACAAGATAAGCTCTGCTCCTTCAGGATATAAAGATCTGGCAGAAGTTAAGCAGAATTGTGTGTCTGTCCTAAGAGTTCTGCATATGTTGACCAGAGGGTGTACAGTGTGTCTGTGATAGTTCTTCATGTCAACAGCTTGGGTGTAATGTGTGCTCAATGTTAAATTGTGCCTGAATGGCCCTTCATGCATCTCAGATGTGATATAGATAACACGGTGTAGAGCTGGATGAACACAGCAGGCCAGGCAGCGTCAGAGGAGCAGGAAGGCTGACATTTCAGGTCTGGACCCTTCTTCAGAAATGGGAGAGGGGAAGGGGGCTCTGAAATAAATGGGCGGGGGGTGGTGGGGAGCGGTGATAGAAGGTGGATAGTGGAGCAGATAGAAGGATAGGTCAAGGAGGCAGGGATGAAGCCGGTAAAGGTGAGTGTAGGTAGGAAGTGGGGTGGGGGTTGGTCAGTGAGGTGGGAGGAGCGGATAGGTGGGAGAGAAGACGGACAGGTCAAGGAGGCAGGGACGAGAGGGGGTCTGGTCTTGAGATGAGGTTAAGGGTGGGGAGATTTTGAAGCTGGTGAAGTAACGGTCAGTCATCGGTAAAGGACTCACCTTCATCCCCCTCCAACTGAACATCAATGAATACCGCTCACGCCTGGATGTCGAACAGCTTTTCTGCCGCCTCTGCCTCTGCGCCTATTTCTTTAATCAACTGTACTAGCTTCAAAATTGAACTTCAGCAGAAGATGGTGGTCTTTCCCCATTGTGCCTTGGAGGCAGCTGCCCCACCACATATAGACTTTTTACTTAAAAGTATATTTTACTCATAAAGAAAAAATCTTTATATATAATCACAAACGCAGTTCGGTTCTGTGGAGTAGCATATCAAGGAAACAAGAAAACATTGGAGTTTGACTCTATCCAAAGGCATTTCTTCCTTGAACCAGACTATACCTTTAACTTATTTCAAAAATATACTTTATTAAAGATTAAGGAATGGCGATGGCACCAGCAGAGCTCTCCCCACTGTTCTCTCGAACATTTCCCCCTTAATCAGCATCATCAAAATTAGATTAACTGGATTCAGAGAGTCACTCACAAATGGTCGCACTACACTGGCTAAAGGGTGCGTGTTTACTTAGGTTGTTTCCCTTATAAATGTGAACATGGGAACGATCAAAAAAAGCTGATAAAGCGTTGAAAGCAATCGGGTGATTTGAATACCTTATTGAGACGGTTGTTTGTTTGGAGCTTGTTTGATAGTTCACTCATTCTCTGCATTGATGAACAGATAAAGTACTTCAAACTTTGGGGTTGAAAATGAACTTTATAATTTCACCTTTTGCATTTTAAACTCTAATAGTTCAACTTCCACATAATCTTAGCAAGGTCAAAAAGGGGAACTTCTATAATTCTCCATTAGTTCCTCATGAACATCTGCTTTGTTGCAATATTACAGTGTACAAAAACCTTCTCAACAGGAAATGAACTTACAGTGTCAAGAGATGGATAATATTGTTAAAGTGGAATAATTCGCTTTAATTCTGGTCTGACAATGAATTTCACAATATAATGATGTAGACAAATATTTTAATTTCTGATGCTATCTTAAAAGTTAAGAATTGCTCTTTATATTTAAACAAGGAAAGTAAATCCTCACAATCTTGTAGCAGCTAATGGGAGTTAATTCACATTTGTTGCCCTGATTAAGGTATCACTTACCAGAGTTTTAAAGTCTGAAACCTCCCACAATAGCCAGTCTTCATTTAGCGTGTACAATGCTTTACCACTCACTGCATCCACTGGACCCAGGTAAATCCGTTGCTTTATTGCAGATACAAGCTTAAATAATGGCTCTCCAACAGATTCCTGCAATTGGAAGGTTGGCAATTCTCAGTGCCTGGAGAACCACATATCTGCCATTTTATGAAAGCAGCTTCTCAGAGAAAGACTGACTTGTATTTTTATGGCATCTTTCATGGCCCCTGGATGTCCCAAAGAGATTTACAGTCAATTAAGTGCTTCCTGAAAGTTAGTGATGTGGGAAATATAATAGTCAGTTTACACACACATGCTCCCACAAACAGCAATTTGATAATGACAGGTCAATTGCTTCAGTGAAGTTGATTGAGCAACAAACATTGGTTAAGGCACCAGGGATAACTTCTCTGCTTGTTTTTCTACAGTGCCATGGGAACTTCGATGGACAAATGAGAAGGCAGATAGGGTCTCTAATATTTCCCCTGAAAGATTGCACCTCTGACAGTGCAGCATTTGTTCTCTCAGTGTCAGCCTAGATTATATGTCCAAGTGTTTGGAGTGGGGTTTGAACCCACAAGTTACTGACCTACAACTGATACCTTTGGTTTAATTAGGATTAATTTGAGGAATTGACACCTGGATTTCATGGAGAAACGTAACTATCACAGCTCCTGGGTATAGTGCAGAACTTAGCACTGCAGTGGGATGCGGGGGGTAAAACAGGTGGGATGGGCTGTTCTTTCCTCTATCCAATGTCCCCTACAAATCATCCCAGCCATTTTGCACTCTCAATATTGTAACTGTTTGCCCATATTGAGAAGAGTATTTTGACTTCCTCCGAAAGTCTGGCAAGTTACTGGCGGATATGAATGAATGGTAGATATCTCACTGGTCTCCGGGACATCGAACTATAGTTAAAGGACAACTCAACTCTTCCTGTAATCGCATCTTGTTCTCAGAAGAGATCACTGAGTGTAAAAGCTCAGTCTAAAAGTGGACACCCTGTCGGCTGTGAGCCCAGTAATGTTAAGAGGAACTTCAGTAATCAAGACCAAAATCTCAGACTGACTCTTGCAAAAAAAAAGTCCCGCTTAAGCAAAAGGGTAATGAGACCAAATATAGTATTGCTCTGTGACATCAACCACTCATGAGCTACTCATCAACAAAGAACGTTCTAACTTGCTGCCCTAGATCTTCCAGGAATACTCGGCTCAGCAAATTATCTGAAAACATTCACATCGAATACATCAGGGAGACAACAAGGTGTAGAGCTGGATGAACACTAGGGTCTAGGCCCGAAACATCAGCTTTCCTGCTCCTCTGATGCTGCTTGGCCTGCTGCGTTCATCCAGCTCTACATCTTGTTATCTCAGATTCTCCAGCTTCTACAGGTCCTGCTATATCAGGGAGACACTATTTTCTACCATAACAGGAACGACTTTTAGCAAATTCAGCAATGATGCCGTGATTGAGTCACTGAACTAATAATCCAAAGGAACAGGAATTCAAAACCCTACTACTGGCTGTTTCAGTGTTTGAATTTAGATTATAAAGTAAATTTTAAAAAAGCTAATCTCAGCAAAAATGGCTATGAAGCTTAACTGGTTCATTAACATCCTTTGGGGAAGGGAACCTGCTGTCCTTGCCCAGAATGTACCACATGAGTATGGTTCACTCTGCAAAGTGCCACTCAGTTGTATCAAACTATTACTCAGAAGCTCATGAAGGTGGCTCACCACAAACACCTTCTCAGGGCAGTTAATAGGCAATAAATGCCAGCAATTTCAACAATCCCAATTAGAAAACGTAACAGGCTGATATGCAAGCTGAACTTCAATAGAAAGTTATACCGCGGTCACAATTACACAGATTGCACGCCATGAACATAAAGAACAATATGAATAACAGCCCTTACCCTTAAAAAGCCGTACATGCACAGGGAGACCCAATTAGTGAGCAGTTTCTCAACCACAGTCTCTGTGCAACGGAGCAGCAACTTTGGCTGGGCAGTTGATTCATCCATCAAGTCTTTGAGAAGACGATCAAGCACGTTTGTCAGATAAATTAAATTAGTATGAAACGCAATGGTCAGGAATGAAGCAAACTTACACCTGTTAATGACAAATAGTTGGTATTTTCAAAAAGACTGTCAGACGTTCAGATGGCGGTGTATGGATAGCATTCCAAAGCCAAAGGTTACAACTCAATGTCTACTTTCTTGAATTTATACATACAGATGGACTCTTGCAGATTCAAGATACCAGGATATAAAATACTATTTTTTTAAAAATTCTTCAATGGGATATGGACATCATTGACTTAGGCCAGTAATTGTTGCCCATTCCTGCGCCCTTGAACTGTAGTTTGTTAGGCCATTTCAGAGGCCAGTTAGCAGTCAACCACGCTTCCATGGATTTGGCATCATATGTAGGGCAGACCAGGTAAAGGCAGGAGATTGACTTCCCTGAAGGGCATCAGTGAACCAAATGAGTTTTTACAACAATTGATGAGTATTTTTGTAACTGAGATGAGCTTTCAGCATCAGATTTTATTCACTGTATTTAAATTTCACCAGCTGCCGTGGTAGAAATTGAAGACATGTCGCTCAAGCTTTAGCTTGGTCCTCTGGATTCTAGTCCAGTGACATTACCATTGGAACACCACTGCTCCATTAGAAGGAAAGATTCAAAGATTTTGGGTGGTCTAATTGGGATTTTAAAATGACAGTTGGGAATTGGTAGAGGAGCTGTTTCTACAGCAAGAAATCCAGAAGTGGGCACAACCTCACTATTCTATGCAGGCCACATTGAAGTGAAACTGGGAAGTCCTCCTTTACACAGAGGGGAGTGGAAATCTGAAACTGAGCCCTTCAATTGGAGCTTTCAGGCCTGAGATCAATTGCTATCAAGGGATATGTACCTCAACTGAGGTGAATTACAAAACAGCTACAATCTAGAATTGGCTTGAGGAGATCTGTGGCCTAATCTACCCAAACACATGTTTTCATAGAAATTGTCATGATGGTTTGAAATCTGACATTCCTGAGCTTCTCCTAATGAGTGCATGATGAAAAGCTTCAGCAATGCCCCTCTCTCTTCAGTGGATTACAAATGTATTTAAAGACCAGAGGCTTTGATAATCAACCATTCTATTTCATCCTACGTCAATGCAAGTCATTGTTATTGTGTGTCCTCATGGAAGTCAGCATTGTACATTCATCCCAAGGATCCACACATTATTTCCACATCTACCTACACAGCAAATTAACTAGTCCTGGTAACTCCTTCTTCCCAAAGTTCCATATGAATATAAAAACGTGAGTGCATGGAAAGTAGGTGATTATTGAATGCATTTGTTCTGATATGAAAAGCTCTGCTCCACTCTAGTTAACTACTCTCACGGTAAGGTGGCAGTATCAGTTTCAGTATATCTGATGGGATCAAGCCAAACATTGAGTACTACAGAAGGCCTAGTTCTATCAACCAACAGAGATGATGCTTAAAACTAACCGGTCTTTAATGGAGAAGTCTTTTTGCTGTTCGAGACTATGTATTACAGTCACCAAAAACTGCTCATTATTCAGGAAGCTGTACAATGCGTTGAATCCTTCATCCAAGTTGTCTTGTCCAGGTGCCTGCTTCAAATGAAACAGTTATGAGAAACATACAAAATCTCTTTAGATGCAGGAGTATCACTGTGCATTCATCCTAGGATGATTCATCAGCCAGTTTCAGTATTAACACAGAAATACCTTTCAATACACAGATTTGGTTTGGGAGGTCGGGTGGAGCAGTGTGGCAGGACATTAAATGTGTAAGAATAAAACTTTGCTGATTTATGGGAAACCTGACATGGCTTTATTAACTTTCACCTTTAACAAGGTGTGAACAGGAAACCCTCAGCAGATCTGATATTTGAACATATAAATAGGCAATTAATTGTATATTTGTCCCAGTGTCAGCTTTAAGAAGCAATGCATGGGTTTCTTGAGCTGTGTGAAACCTACCATGGACAAACAAGGCAGAAACTCAGTGAGGATTAATGATTCTGTGAAACAATTAAGGGGCAGCACAGTGGCTCAGTGATTAGCACTGCTGTCTCACAGCACCAGGTTCAATTCCACCCTCAGGTGACACGTTCTTCCTGTATCTGCGTGGAATCTACACGTTTTCTCTGTGTGGGGTCCCCCTCTGGGTGCTCTGGTTTCCTCCCACTGTCCAACGATGTGCAGATCAGGTGGATTGGCCATGCTAAATGGCCCATAGTGTCCAGGGATATGCAGTCTAGGTGGATTAGCAATTGGAAATGCAGGGTTATGGGATTAGGGTTGGATACTCTAGGGTCAGTGCAGATTTGATGGGCTAAATGGCTTCTATCTGCACTGGTGGGATTCTATGATTCTATGAAATGCAATGGCACCAGTGTGTGTCATCGACAATATGCAATACAGTGATTGACTTTGGATCCTTAGACAGTATCTTTCCAAGCCTGTGGCTTCCACAAGCTGGAAAGATGAGGGCACTAGATACATGGGACTCTGCTGGGTCAAAGTCCTGAAATCCCCTCCTAACAGCACTGTGTGGTTGTGTCTACACCCGAAGGAGTGCAGCAGCACACATAGTATTGGGCTTATACACTTAATGGTAGGGTCCTGGGAGTGTTGCCCAATGAAGAGATCTTGGAGTGGAGGTTCATAGTGCCTTGAAAGTGGAGTCACAGGCAGACAGGATAGTGAAGAAGGCAGTTGGCTTGCCTTTTTTGGTCAGTGCATTGAGTATGGGAATTGGGAGGTCATGTTGCAGCTGCACAGGACATTGGTTCGGCCACCTTTGGAATACTGCTTTCAATTCTGGTCTCCCTGCTACAGGAAAATGTTGTTAAACTTGAAAACGTTCAGAAAATATTTGCAAGGATGTTGCCAGGATTGAGGGGCTTGAGCTATAGAGAGAGGCTGCATAGGCTGGGGGCTATTTTCCTTTGAGCGTTGGAGACTGATGGGTGACCTTATAGAGGTTTATAAAATCATGAGGGGCATGGATAGGTTAAATAGACAACGTCTTCTTCCCAGCGTAGGGGAGTCCAAAACTAGAGGGCATATGTTTAAGGTGAGCGGGGAAAGATTTAAAAGGGAACCAAGGGACAACTTTTTCACGCAGAGGATGGTGCGTGTATGGAATGAGCTGCCAGAGGAAGTGGTGGAGGCTGGTACAATTACAACATTTAAAAGGTATCTGGATGGGAATTGAAAAGGAAGGGTTTACAGGGATATGGACAAAGTGCTGGCAAATGGGACCAGATTAATTTTGGGATATCTGGTCATCATGGGCGAGTTGGACCGAAGGGTCTGTTTTCATGCTGCAAGACTCTATTATACGTACCCACAATTGAAAATATGGGAGATAAGCTGTAATGTGGTTGAAGAATATAGCTTAGCGGGGGAACTATAAACAGGCAATAAATGTTTGCTCGGCCAATGAAGAATGAAAACATATTCAATGCATGACGATCACTTTGATAAAATAAGGCTCTCACAATAGACAATTATTAAACCAGGAAGAATGATTGCATCTTGGCTTCAGTGGGATTGGACAGACAGCATCTCCATTACTCACCATTCCCCATTGTGTACAGATATTGTCAACGGTAATTAAAACCAGAAAGCTCCAGAATGCATTGAATACTGATACAAAAACAAACCTGAGGTGCATCGACGATTGGATCTCTGACAAAGTCGGGCACATACTCTACGCTGCCCTGTGAGGGAATTTATAAAAAGGACAAAGTGTGAAAACCCAGGATTTTAAGAGACAGATACACTGGGATGACTCGAAACCAAAATAAAATGAATCGTTGTTCAGTTATGCAATGAGTTGAAAAAGATAAAGTTAAAATGGTTACCTCAGGAAAGAAGGTTCGGGCAGCAAAATGTTTGTAATCCAGGAAAGGGATACTGCCATAATCATCGACCAAGTGCACATCTGATCCCTCAGTCTGAAGTTCAACAAAACCTTACAAAAGAAAATTAAATTGACTCGGCATCTAAAATTCAGTATAGTCAGTGCTGGATGTTTGCCAATTCATTCACAAGTTAATTGCAATTCCCCAATTAATATTACTCTTTAACTCAACAACCCTTCACTCTGATTTTACTCACTAATCTTTTCTCCAATATTACACTGCAAACCGCATTCACCCTCCACCCCACTGCAAAATCAGGATCTTTGTGGTCTCAGCAATATCTGAGAAATGGTCCCCTTCTTTGGCCTACATATTTCAAAATGGCTACTGAACATTTGGATAAATATAATCTTGTAGGCTGCTCTTATGTACTGATGCAGGATGACGGGGTTGCATATTTCTCAAAGGACTTTAATTCTACTTCAGAATGTCCCATGAGGGTTTGTCCAAACATATGAAGAGTGTGAAATTCAGGAACAGAAATTGACCCCACAGCCCAGACTTTCCATGATGGAAACTCTCTCTATTACAGCATAAGATGTGGAAATCACAAAAAACTGGGAATCTCATCCCTGAATCCATTTGGACAGGCAGGTTACCCTTTAGAGAGGTGAGATACCCTCGTACATTGGGTATCCTCAGACACCTCAGGGTGGCTCAGGTCAGGTACCCTTCATGGGTGAGGGGGTGAGTGGGGCAGAAGGGAGGGCATTCAGGTATCCTGGGGATAAGGGTGTCAGGTACCCTCTGTGATTGTGAAATGCAGGCAGGGAATGTGCCTGAAAAGTCCACAAACCCATTGGAGTTGTCAAAGCCATTAGAGAACCCTCAAAGCTTTCAAAGAACTACCAAAAATGTCAAGCAACTTTCAAACTCCTTCAACTAATCGCTTATGAAAATAAACATTTGTATTCTTAGTTTCTTTTTAGTCAATAAGAGTGTTGTTTAAATAGGGATACAATCCATGGACACACTATGTCAACAATGCTCCTGAGTTTGCCTACAGTCAATATGATGAGTACTGGCATGGAGGGGACAGAACAAAGGGTGCTGGGTGGGGGTGGGATTTGGGTTGGCACTAATTTGGCATGGGATAGAAAGGGTAAGGGTGATGGGCACAGGGGCAGAATTTACCACAGGGGTTACAAAGGACCAGGATGGTCAGACAGGGTCATAGGTTGGCACACGGGGTATCAGATGACACCTGGGGGTCAGAAGAGGGGCATACGTGAGATGGCAAAGATGGGGCATGGTGAGAGGATGTGTGAGGAGTGGATGTGAGAGGTGAAGGCTGGAGGGAAGGTTTTGGTACCATTATTTTTCCATTGGGCTGCAGTTCAGTGCCTATGCAGGGTGGCAGGCCTTATACCCAGCCCACATCTGCAGCCAACGGCTCCCACTGTCATCCCAGGAGTGCCCGGCCTGTTTCCCAAGGATCCCGCCATCCAGTAATGAAAATCCAACCTTGTGGGGATCTTTTCTTGGGCCAGAGTTACAGGTCCAGTGTAAGTGCCCCCTCTCTGCACTTCCAGTCCGGAGGCAGAAATGTGAGAGGCTTACGGGAGAGTTTGGAATGATCCCATCCTTGCAAATGTCGGGGTAAAAGTTTCCTTTCAAATCCCAAGATGGCAATGGATCCGATGGGAGTGCAGGGATGCAGTGTTTGAAGATAGAAGATAATCAGTCCTCCAAAGCAATTTACACCACAGGCTGCCTCATGCTCATTATAATATCTAAACTGTCAAAGTTCAACAATTGCAAAAAGTTACCTTCACGAATTTGATTTCGGAACTGACTTTCCAGAAGCTCCATTTGAATGTTTAGACTCTTAGAGAACTGTTTAGCTTTCCGCTTTGTTGCCCAAAAATAACCTGAAGACACACAAAGCTCCGTCAATCATCAACCAAACAGAAACAGGAGATTCCACATCAGAAAAGATTAATTATGCAGGAGTGATTCTGACAAATAAATCCAACAATATCGATCAAACTGTAGCCAGCAGTTGGGATTCTTAGACCCATAGTCTAGTTATTTAGCAAGAAAAAACGGTGAGTGTCAAAGATATACGACAGGAAGCTTATGTTGTGAAAACCTTTCACAGAACGTGGTGTCACTGCCTGGCCAGCATTTGTTGCCCATTCCTAATTGATCTGGAGAAAGTAGATTTTTTTTTTTAGAATTAAATTTTAAAATGAGGTGCCGTCTTGAACCTCTACCGTTCTTGGGATGTAGCTACACTGACAGAGTTGTTAAGGCTGGAAGTTCCCAGTAACACTGAAGGAACAGAGATATATTTTCATGTCAGGAGGCTGAGTGACTTGGAGGGAAACTTGTAGATGTTCCAATGAATCTGCTGCTGTTGTCCTTGGAGGTGATAGAGGGGGCACCTCTGGTGCTGTCAGAGGAGCCTTAGTGAGCTACTGCAATGTATCATGTAGATGGTACATATGGGATCATAGAATCCTTACAGTGTGGAAGCAGGCCATTTGGCCCATCAAATACACACCAACCCTCCAAAGAGAATCCCATCCAGATCCACATCCCTGCCCTATTCCAGTAGCCTTGCATTTCCTGCTAATCCACCTAACCTAAACCTCCCTGGACACCATGCACAATTTAGCATGGCTAACCCACCTAATCACACATCTTTGGATTGTGGGAGGAAACTGGAGCACCCGGAGGAAACCCACTCAGGCACGGGGAGAATGTGCAAACTCCACACGGACAGTCGCCTGAGGGAGGAATTGAACCCGGGTCCCTGGCCCTGGGTGGCATCAGTGCTAACCACTAGGCCACTGTGCCACCCCAAGTTGCCTTCTGCATGTTAGTGATGGAAGGAGTGACTATTGAAGGTTGCGGCTGGGGCACCAATAAAACCAGTCCATTTGTTTTGAATTGCATTGAGTTTCGCTGGAGACACATACATCCAGACAAGTGGAGAGTTTGTCCTGACATGAGCTTTGTCGACAGTGCACAGGCTCTGGGGAGTTGGGCGACATCTGGGGAGGTATAGTGAGGGACCTAGGGAGGGAAGGTAACCAAAAGCTTGACCAAGAGGCAGGTTTTAAGGAGGTTTTAAAAGATGGAGAGATGTAGGAAGGCAAACAGGCTTAAGGTGGAAATTCTAGAGCTTAGAGCCTGAACAACTGAAAGTGCAATATCCATGAGAGGAGTGATTCCAAATGGAGTGTGCAAGAGACTGGAAAGGGAGGAGCACAGGAATCTCACAGGATTATGCAGCTGCAGGAAATGACTGACGTCGAGAGGGGGAAGGTCATGGAGGAGCTGGAATTTGAGATGAGAATTTTAAAATTGTGAGGTGTGAGATAGGATTTCAGTGAAAGCCAGTGATCACAGCGGTGGCAGTTGAGTAGAATTTGACGCAAGTTTAGATACAGGCATCAGGGTTTAGGATGAGCACACGTTTGTGTCAAGTGGATGATGGGAAGCTAGTCAAGGGAGGTAACTCAGGCATGGTCACACTGCAGCTGAGCTGAGTGAGGGTCCTCGTCAAGGTGGAAGGCAGCAGTCTGAGTGGAGGTATGGCTATGGCATCACACACTCCGCTTAGGGTCAAACAGTACATGAAAACCCTGATTGGAGGGATTCAAAGAGTAAAACGGAGGGGAAGAGCAGCTTAAATTAGCAAAACACACAAGGGAGTTCAATGGGGAAGTGAGAAAACATATTAGAGAAGCAAACATGGATTATGCAAAGACTGAGGATCAATATAAAGGGGGAAAATACCAAAGTCTCCTAAAAACACATCAATGGCAAAATGAAGAATTAGGCTGATGAGGGACTAAAAAGGGGATTTCCTAAAGGGCAACAGTCATGGCTGAGGAGTTAAATGAAAATGTTAACATCTGTCTTTGCCAAAGAAGGAACTGCTACCCAGGCCATGGTGGCAGAGGAGGAACTCTAATGGGGTCCATGAGTAAGTTTGTGGATGATATGAAGATTGGCTGGGTAGTTGAAGAAGATCTTGGGTTTCAGGAAGATGTAGATAGGTCGGTCAGATGGACAGATGGAAATTAACCCTGGAAAAATGTGTGTTCATAGAATCCTGACAGTGTGGAAACAGGCCCTTCAGCCCAACAAGTCCACACCAATCCTTGGAGCATCCCACCCACACCCATCCCCCTATAATCCACACACCCCTGAACACTATGGGCAATTTAGCATGGCCAATCCACCTAGCCTGCACATCTTTGGACTGCGGGAGGAAACCAGAGCATCCAGAGGAAACCCACACAGACACAGGGAGAATGTGCAAACTCCACACAGACAGTCACCTGAGGGTGGAATTGAACCCAGGTCCCTGGCACTGTGAGGCTGTGGTGCTAACCACTGAGCCACTGTGCCACGGTGAGGTGATGCAGTCTGGAAAAACTATCCAGACATGGGAGTACTGAATGAACAAAAGGACACTAGGAAGATCAGAGGGATCTTGGGATACTTGTCCACAGATCCCTGAAGGTGGCAGGTCAGATTAATAGGCTATTAAAAAGGCATTCAGAATGCTTGCGTTTATCAGTCGTAGCATAGATTATAAGGGCAGGGAGGTTATGTTGGAGCTGTAGAGGACTTTGGTTAGGCCACAGCCAGGATACTCTGTGCAGTTCTGGTCACCTCACTATTGGAAGGATGTGACTGCTCAGGAAGGGGCGCAAAGGGGATTCACCAGGATGACTCCTGGGACAGAGGAGTTTGGTCATGAAGAGAGCCTGGATAGGCTTGAGTTGTTTTCTTCAGAGCAGATAAGGCTGAAAGGGGACCTGATAGAGATGTAAAAGATAATGAGGGCCATGAACTGGGTGGATAGAAAACAGCTGTTCGCCTCAGTTGAAGGGTCAATAACAAGGGGGACATAATTTTAAAGTGAAAGGCAGAAGGTTTGGATGGGATTTGAGAAAACAAAATTTCATCCAGACGGTGATGGGAGTCTGGAATGCACTATCCGGGAGAGTAGTGGAGGTGAGAAAACTCATAACCTTTGAAAAGTATTCAGATGAGCACTTGAAATGCCATAAATTCAATGCTATGGATCTAGTGGTGGAAAGCGGAATTGGTGGGATAGACAGATCAGCATAGGCTCGATGGGCCAATGTGCTGTATGACACTATGACTCTTGAGAAGGGTTCAAAATCGATAAGGAGAAAATGTTGGATAGACTGCTGGTGCTTAAAGTTGACAAGGCACAGGGACTGGCTGAGATGCATCAAAGGATATCGTAGGAAGCGAGAGTGAAAATTGCAGGAGCACTGGCCACAATCTATCATCTTCCCCAAACTCAGTGGTGCTGCCAGAGGATTGGAGATCAGAAATTACACCCTTGTTGTAAAAGTATTGCAAACACAAATCCCGCAATTACAGACCAGTCAGTTTAACTTCAGTGGGGTGGGATAACTTCTAGAAACAAGTATTCAGGATATAATTATGGAAAAACATTAATCAAGAAACAGCCAGCATGGATTTCTAAAGGAGAAATCAAGCATTGACTAATATGCTGGAGATTTTTGGACAGGTAACAAAGGCTCGATGTGGTTAATGCTGTTACGTAGAAACATAGAAACCAGGAGCAGGAGTGGGCCATTGCCTGATAATCCTGTGCCATTTAATAGGACCATGGCTGATCCTCTATCTCAACACCATTTCCCCATTTTCTCTCCAAATCCCTTGAAGGCTTTAAAATATAGAAATTTATTCATTTCTTTCTTGAACATATTCAGTAACTTAGTCTTCACTGCCAACTGTGGTAGAGAATTCCACACATATATAGAATTCTACCCTTTGAGTGAGGAAATGTTTCCTCATTTACCTCAGTGTTACAGTATACATGGATTTCCAGAAGGCATTTGTATCACACAACAAACAAACATGGAACAAAGGGGACAGTGGCAAATTGATCAAGTGTAAGGAAACAAAAAGGTGGTGGTCAATGAATAATTTTCAGGCTGGAGGAAGGTTTGTATTGTGGTACCCCAGGAGGAGCACTGAGCTATTGCTTTTCCCACTTTTTAAATCTGATGTTGATCTTGCTCTCTGTGCACCTTCTCTGCAACCGTAACATTGTATTCCTCGCTCTGTTCTACTACCCTAATGCACTTTGTATGGTATGATCCGCTTGTACTGCATGCAAAACAAAAATTTTCACTGTATCAAGGTACGTGTGACAATGATAAATCAAATCAAATCAAAGCGATATATCAATAACCTAGATCTGAGTGTTCCAGGGGCAATTTCAAAGTTTGTAGATGATAGGAAACTTGGAAGCATCGTAAACTGTAAGGAGGACAGTATAAAACTCCAGAAGGGCATAGACAAAAGAAGTTGCTAGAGTAGACAGACGGTCACTTAATGAAGTTCGATGTGGAAAAGTGTGAGTTGATACATTTTGATAGGAAGAACTTTGGCAGAAAATATAAAATAGTGGTTACAATTCTTAAGGGGCATGCAGGAGCAGAGGGACCTGGGTGTTTATGTCCACAGATTATTGAAGATGGCAGGACAGGTGGAGACAGCAGTTAATAAAGCATACAGTGTCCTGGGCTTTATTAATAGGAGCACAGAATAAGATGATGCTGAACTTAAGAAGACATTTGTTCGACCTCAACTGGAGAATTGTATACTGTCCTGGGTGCCACACTATACAAAGGACATGAACATTTTTGAGAGAGTGCAGAAGGTGTTTATAAACTGGTCTTAGAGATGAGAGACTTCAGTGATGAGGACAGGTTGAAGACATTGCATGGACTATTCTCCTTGAACAGAAGGCAGCTAAGAGGAGATCTGATAGATGCTTCCAAACTCAACAGGTCCGCATAGAATAGATATGGAGAAGCTGTCCTCATTCTTGATCCTTCTGTGAGTGAGAGGGCACAGATTTCATGTGATTTGCAAACATAATAACAGTGATATGAGAAAAAGCTTTTTCACACAGTGAGTAGTTAATATATGCCTGGAATTGTGGTAGAGGCAGGTTCAATTGAGGCATTCAAGAGGGCATTGGATGATGAACAACATGCAAGGATATGGGAAAAAAGGCAGGAGAGTGGCACGAAGTCATGACGTTCACTGAATAGCCTGTGCATGAAGGGCTAAATGGCCACCTTTGACTCTGTAACATTTCTGGGATCTTCAGACAAAGAATAACTTGCATTTAAATGGCACCTTCCATTACCACTGGAAGTCTAAATGTGCTTTACAACCAATAATGTACTTCTTGAACAGTAGTCACTACTGTATTGTAGAAAACATGGCAACCAATTTGCAAAGCAAGCTCCCACAAAAGCAGAGCAATAACGAGCAGAGAAGACGTTTGTGTGATGGTGATTGAAGGATGTATATTGGGCAAGACACAGGGAAGAACTCCACATTCTTCTTCATAACAAAACTAAGGGATCTTTTATGTATATTGAGGGAGACCAATGGGGCCTTGATCTTTCCACCAAAACATCTTGCAGATTATCATGTTACCAGCTGAGTGACAGCTGACTTCTTAGGAGAGGTAGAGCAAGGAAGATGAGCTGGTGGTTTTAAGCTACAGAAGGATGAAGGATAGGTTTGTTGAGGAGAAGAAGATGACAGCACATTTGAAGGTCTGGGGGAACAGACGTGAGGAAACGGGAATCGTGAGCAAAATCAGGAAATGAGTAAGGAAGCTAAGTGTTCAACAGTTTGTTTGAAAGAGCCTGGTGGAGAGAGGAATGGGTCATATCAGCAAGAGCATGTGAGAGAGGACAGTGCAGGAGGTGGGATGGACTCTAAAGAAAGACTCAAGTTGGGGGAGGGGGTAAATGTTGTAGACATTTGTTGCAAAGGCTTAGGAGTGAGAGCATGTGTAGGTGAAGAAGCTGAACAGATGACTTCCCAATCATCAAACCAAAATGGAAAAATGACATCATAAACATTCTGACAAATCAATAAACATCCACGGAGCCGTAAAAGAATAATCAATTTATCCTTCGCCACTTTATGAGCAGAACAAATTCAATAAGTAACATTCCATAAATAATAATTTCTTCAGGCTTTAACTTTCACAAGATACTGATATTCAGTACTTGTATTCCATATGCTGCAATTATTAGATTTTTCCTATTCATTCATCCAACACCAATCTATCCATCTTTCTTTCATCTAACCATCCAACTCTCTCTCTTTGTATTTACCTCTCACTTCATCCGCTGACCCATTTTCTACACCATTCCATTTCTCTTTACATTCACTGATCTTCCCTCCATCCCAGATATCTGTCTGTGCAACCCTCCCTCAATCCCATCCTCTCCCTCTCCATATCCATCGTGCCTTTAGTCAGGTAGCAGAGCAAGACAAATATTTTATAGGAAGATAAAAGACAAAAGTAAAATACATTTTGGGAGCAGAACCAAGACTGATTAGTTGTTTTGTAGAAATGCTTTGAAATTTTAACAAAATATGCATTAAATGCTCACCAATAATGAAAAGCAGCAGCGTAACAGGTATCACAATCAGAACAACAAAAATGGACTTGTTGCTGGGAGGTCGGTGTGTTAAAATTTTCTCATAACCACCAACTTTCACCTAATAAGAAAACACAATTTTAGCACATTTGGGGTGTATTCTACCATATTCCAACAAATTAAACTGAATTATGTAAATAGATGTGAAGTCAGATGTGTCACTGAGATGAAATAATGACAATTTTACCAGAGCAGTTACTCTTCAATATTTCTGGTGAATGTTCTATGACTAGATATGACTTCCAAGACTGTACAGAATAATGGAGGAATCATTCCCAAAGCTTGGAATGGAGCAAGTTTTATTCTGGAGTCCTGGAATAGGGTGTGACTTATCTGTAGGCGTCAGTATGGTGCAGAATTGTAACTTGGCGAGCAGGGTGCCTCTCTGGGTTACTATTAACTCTGGGGCCTCATTTATATCCTGTTGGTTAGCTGCACATCTTCAGGACAGGTGAAGATAGGCAATCAGTTATTTGCCAATGGTTAAAGACGAAAAGATCTTGTAGCACAGTAGGTACATCACTATTACTGAGCATTAGACTTGCTTCACTTGAGATCATTGGATTTTGTTTAATGGCTAGATCTGGAACTCCAGATCTTTATTCTTCTCATTCCATTGGGCTCTCAGCTTTATCATTCCTCATTCTAACAAAACACTTATCACAGGGGAGGTGATGGCCAAGGGGTATTATTGCTGGGATATTAAGCCAGAGACCCAGATAACACTCTGGGGATAAAAGGTACTGCAGATGCTGGAGAATCCGAGATAACAAGCGTGGGGCTGGATGAACACAGCAGGTCAAGCAGCAT
>JAHRHZ010000091.1:11713842-11766543 GCA_024137785.1 Ginglymostoma cirratum | reverse complement strand
ACCTGCTCCTATGATGCTGCTTGACCTGCTGTGTTCATCCAGCCCCATGCTTGTTATCTAACACTCTGGGGACCCAGGTTCAAATCCCATCATGGCAGATAGTGGGGATTCCAATAAAATATCTGGAATTAAGAGTCCAATGATGACTGTGAATTCACTGTCAATTGTCAGAAAATCCCATCTGGTTCACTGATGCCCTTTAGGGGAGGAAACTGCCATCCTTACCTGGTCTGGCCTATGTGTGACTCAAGACCCACAGCAATGTGGTTGAATTTGAACTGGTCTCTGGACAACTGGGGATGGGCAATAAATGCTGCCTGGCCAGTAATGCCCTATTCTGTCAATAAATAAAGGATCTTCAGATCTGATGACACCAACTTGTTGCATGGTTTAGAATGATTCTTTGGAATCATTGGCTAACATTTATCCAACAACCATTTTTATAGACTAGCTAAACACTTGGCTGCAAAGTGTAATTAGAGCACTGATTTGGTTATGTTCAGTTTTCTTTCATGTTATGTCCTCCACAATATTTATATCCTTTCCTCTGGGTTGTGGTCTCTCTGCAGCCCCTTCTGCAATTATTTCTTCTCTTTCTCAAATGTTATTCTTGTTTGCTTTGGAATATCTCAGCAAAATGTAAACCCTTGTCTCTTCTCCCGCTGACATGCCGCGTTGATAATTGACTTAGAGATTCTGCCCGTGTGGATAGTTTTCTTGAGAATAAATTTCTACTTTCTTAGCAAATGTGCTTTCATGATAGGATCTCTTATTCCCAAGAGAATCCTATTCTGGTGAGTTCATCTTTTAGTTGTCCAAATTCAAGATTTAGCTAGATATATCTGTGCATTCAAATCTTGCTCAATAGTCTCTCTCTGCCCCAATTCGTAAGTACTGTTATAGAGTCACAGAGCCATATAGCATGGAAACAAACCCTTTGGTCCAACTCATCCATGCAGAACAGATATCCTAAATTAATCTAGACCCGTTTGCCAGCATTTGGCTCACATTCCTCTAAACCCTCCCTATTCATGTACCCAACTGTTCATAAGTTATATTAACATAGGTTTCAAAATGTATCATCTAAACCTTTGAAGTCTCTGTGTTTTGGATTTTCTGTTCACCTGCAAGATCCAGACTGCAGTGTAGCTTATAGCAGGCTTTCCCCAGCACTGATAGCAGAATTGCCACTCTTTTCTGCTCAGGCTGTTTAATTAATTCTACAGCTATTTCACACATTTTGCCACCAAGGAGGGAAAAGAAATCCAATTTTGTCTCTTATCTCTTTTCATTTCCATATCAGCAGAAAGTAGAAAATGTAATTCAAACATTAATTCAAATTTGCAGACTGCTGTTCATATTTCCTCCTCATTGTTTCTATTTGTAGCTGGTTTTCATACAGCTTTGGAAATCCATACATTTTCAGCTGCACCATGCCTCAAGTGAAGTGTGTTTAAGGGCCTTCTCAAACAGCACCCAGAGGCAGTTACACAGCAGAGGTGGAGGTCA
The DNA here is from genome assembly GCA_024137785.1 of Ginglymostoma cirratum. Taxonomy (NCBI): domain Eukaryota; kingdom Metazoa; phylum Chordata; class Chondrichthyes; order Orectolobiformes; family Ginglymostomatidae; genus Ginglymostoma; species Ginglymostoma cirratum. The sequence goes on along the minus strand of JAHRHZ010000091.1, from coordinate 11,765,034 downwards.
CATGACTATGGCAAGCCAGCCAGTCCAGTTTTGTAAATTGCATTTCGCCAAACATCTCCTGTCATGTGGCTGAGAAGCCCAAGTTAATTCAAATTCTAACACTTTCATTGTGAAACACAATTGTCATAAATTAAATCCTGTACTCTTGCAAAGAATACAATTAGTGAATTAGGTATATCCAGAATGCCAAATCATGCAATCTCACAGCACAAAGAGAGGTCATTAGACCCGCTGAGTCTGCATCAGCTCTCTAAAGAAAGAACTATTCAATTTGTCCCATTCTCCTATTCCTTTCCCAAAATTGTGCAAATCTTCCCTTTATGAGCACTTATCCAAACTCTTTTTGAAAGTTTCCATTGAATCTGCTTCCACCAAATGTTCATGATGTCGAGATGCTGGTGTTGTACTGGGGTGGACAAAGTCAGAAGTCACACAACACCAGGTTATAGTCCAACAGGTTTATTTGCAATCACAAGCTTCTGGAGCGCCGTCCCTTTATCAGCTGATATGCCATTTCACCTGACAAAGGAGCAGGGCTCTAAAAGCTTGTGATTCAAATAAATCTGTTGGACAATAAGTTGGTGTTGTGGGCTTCTGACCAAATGTTCAGAAAGAGCATTTTAAGAACAACAATTCACGGGATAAAAAAAAACTCATCCCTCTTCTGGGGCCTTTGCTGGGTGTCTTAAGTTTGTGAATCTCCTGCCAGATGGTAACAATCTTTCCCTACAATTCTGTTCACCAAACTTGAACTGGTCTATCAAACCTCCTCTTCTTGGAGGTTAACAATCCCAGCCTCTCCCACAAAACTGAAGCGCCTCATCCCTGAACTGTTTCAGTAAATCTTTTGAGGTCTTTCCAAGATCCTGATAGTCTTTCCAAAGGACGGTGGCCAGAATTGGACATACCACTCCAGCTCAGGGCCACCAGTGATTTGTGAAATGATCTGGTCATACCCATCCCCTTGCACTTACTTCCACTTTGGATATCAAAGAGTCGGATGTAATCTGTTCACATTTTATTCTATCTTCCGCCACTTCTGTAATGTTACATTCTGTTCGGCCTCCCTTGGTCTTCAGAACAGAAATCTTCAGTTCATGTTTGTCTAGTTTTAAATTATCTTTCTTTTTCTTAAAATAAATAAGACAGCAAAGTTAGAGAAGGCCTTAAAGCAAATGAGACCTGAAGAAGGACTTAATAAGTGAGGAAATTAAATCATTTTTACCACTACAGTTATCACGATTTTTTGGTCATGACGAGCCATTGTGAAATTGTAGAATTCAGGGTCCTCTTGGTAGGTCATATTGATCTCTTGCTGCTTTAATCCGAACATATTGAACAACATGGGTTGCTTACCCAGGATTCCCCCGCTCTTAGCAGATGGTGACTGACAGACCCAGGTCGAATTATGGTATGAACATTTCTGTCTCACAAACAGAGAAGATTGGTACAGAATAAATAATGTAAAAGATTAACTTGTGCTTTTGCTATTGATGTAAAGGTGAATCAGTTCTGTTGCAACTAAATACAGTGAAGTCACCATGAATCAAATCCAAGGGGCCCCACAAATTTGTATTCAGCGAAGCTTTGAAGGCTCCCACGGCGCACAATTTGCCAAAAAATGCAGCACAAGCTGGAACAACAGCACCTCTTTTTCCACTTGGAGACCCTGCAGCCCTCTGGATTCAATATCAAGTTCAACTTTATGGCTTGAGCTTTCCCATGTCCTTACCCCAACCCACACGCACCAGGCCTTGTTATCACATCATCTGCTATTACACACCACCCATTGTTAGACACTAACAGTCCCCATTAACAGCTATTCACCCTCCTAGCCTGATTGTTATCCACTCTCTTGTCTGTCCAACTGTCCTTGTCTCTCTTTGGGCTCTATTTCCACCTATCGTTTACTGCTTAGCCTCTCTATCACCTTATCTTCTGCCTAAAAGCCGATATTTCCTCGCTGCCATCAGTTCTGAGGAAGAGTCACTGGACCCGAAACATTAACTCTGATTTCCCTCCAAAGATGCTACCAAACTTGCCGGGATTTTCCAGCAATTTCCATTTTGGTTGCCAATAAATGTGCCTGTTTGGCCTTGTGTTTCAGAATAGTCAAAAAACGCAATGGTAGAATCTCCCACTTTACTGCATCAATATCACTTTTTATCCAATAGACAACACTTTTAAACTTTAGACACGCTCACGGGATTTCTATTTCTCCACAGGGAGATTTGAGTGTCAAATAGGTTTTTTTTTGTCCGGGGCTCCTAGGCCCTTGTGTGGCCTTACTCTGGTCCAGCAGGTGACACGTTTAAGTTAATCTGTAGTCAGCTAATTCAGAATTTCCATTCATCATGTGCATTATAGAGAAATTGAGATGTACAGCACAGAAACAGACCCTTTGGTCCAACTTGTCCATGTCAACCACATATCCTACATAAATCTAGTCCTACTTGCCAGCATTTGGCCCATATCCCTCTAAACCCTTTCTATTCATGTACCCATCAACATGCCTTTTAAACCAGCCTTCACCACTTCCTCTGGCAGCTCATTCCATACACGCATCACCCTCTGCGCGAAAAACTTCCCCCTTAGGTTCATTTTAAATCATTACCCTCTCACCTTAAACCTATGCCCTCTGGTTTTGGACTCCCCTACAGTGGGGTAAAAGACCTTGACTGTTCCTACCCATGTCCCTCATGATTTTATAAACTTCTATAAGGTCACTCCTCAGCCTCAGACGTTCCAGGGAAAATAGTCCCAGTCTATTCAGCCTCTCCCTATAGCTCAAACCCCCCAAGCCTGGTAACTTCATTCCATTGGATTTGCCATTTTGTGACTGGGAATGGTTGATAGTCAACGGAACCGGAATTTCAAGTTATCCAAATTTGACTCAATGTGATTTCACTGTATTTTATTTGTGATTAACCGAGGAAAGCTGTAGTTACTGAAAATCAAATGAACTCACGTCTGGATTCTTGGAGTTTCTAGGCAATGAAATCTGCATCCATTCAACCGTGTCTAAATTAATCCCACTTACTGTAAGGGCTCGGCCTCCACTGGAAAAAGCAAACAGAGATGTCAATACATTATAAATGTCAGCAGACAATATGGCTATAGAGCCCCTGCCCTGTTCTTGTTGTGTTTTAATTAGAGGGTGTTTAGGTGTACCAGCCTACGAGAAGATGCTGTTTTAGAGTCTGAGGGCTTTTCAAAGTAACCCTTTCTAAACTGATTTTAACTGTACTGTCTGGTCATCATCACATGATCAATCACATAACTTCCAATGTACATGCTCAACAGTTAACCCTTTACTCTACACTTCTATTTAGGGTTTAAGCTTTGACAGTGGGATCCTGCTGTGTAGGACCTGTGATTTGACAGTGGGATCTCCCTTCTTGTGATGCTTTTTGCCCTTACAATTCAACCCATTGAGTCTGCACTGACACTCGAAAGATCATTCCACCCCAGCAATCCCACATTTACCATGACTAATCCACCTAACACACTATAGGGGCAATTTAGCATGGCCAGTCTACCTAACCTGCACATCTTTGGACTGTGGGAGGGAACCCACCCAGACACAGGAGAATATCAAATTTCTCATAGTCAGTCACCCGAAGCTGGAATTGAACCCAGGTCCCTAGCTCTGTGAGGCAGCAGTGCTAACCACTGAACCACCATTTTTGATTTGCCATTTTCAAAGAAACTGTGCAGAGTTGATTTGCAATGAAGCTGTTGTGTGTCTATTGATTTATCCAAAAGGCATATGTTTAGAGGTTACAAGGTGTAGAGCTGGATGAACACAGCAGGCCAAGCAGCATCATAGGAGCAGGAAAGCTGACATTTCAGGCCTAGGCCCTTCTTCAGAAAAGGGTGTACCAGTCTATGAGAAGATGCTGTTTTAGACTCTGAGGGCTTTTCAAAGTAACCCTTTCTAAACTGATTTTAACTGTACTGTTTGGTCATCATCATTCCAGCTCTACACCTTGTTATCTCAGATTTCCAGCTCTACAAATTGTTATTTCAGATCCAGTTCTACACCTTGTTATCTCAGATTCGAGCTCTACATCTTGTTATCTCGGATTCTCCAGCATTTCCTGCTGCTATGATACTGCTTGGCCTGCTGTGTTCATCCAGCTCTACACCTTGTTATCTCGGATTCTCCAGCATCTGCAGTTCCTACTATCTCTGAAACATGGTCAGAGGTTATTTAGTTACTTCTGGATTGAAACTTATTTTTACTTCATCCACTGAAGAGTTTATTTGAAAAATTTCAAATATACCTTTGAAATAATTAGATCACTCTGATTTATTCATATGTCTACCCCTAACTGCACTTGAGAAAATAATGGTGAGCTACCTTCCTGAAACATCATAGTGCATTTAGGGTAGGGGCACAATGTCATGAGAAGGGGATTCCAGGATTTTGACCCAGCGACAGTGAAGGAACGGTGATATACTTCCAAATCAATTTGGTGAATGTCTTGGAGGGGAACTTGCAGGGGGTGCTACTGTTGGATTTTGGGAATCCGTGGCATAGTTGGCATAAATATGAACAGTTGGACATTTGTAAGTGATGGTTTATTGAGAAGCAGCAGCTTAAAAAAGTCTGCAGCAGCAACAATTGAAGATGGTTCACTAATATCAGACGGCAAATGGGCTGATGTTGGCACAAAAATGTATCAGCCTCGTTAAAGTTATGAAGGCAACATTTGTTCCAGTTTCCCACCACTTTCTGGGTGAAAATATATTTTCTCACATTCTCTCTAAATCTTCTGCCCCTTGCCTTAAATCCATGTCCCCCTCCCCGGTCATCAAGGGGAAGAGTTTCTTCCTGTCTACTCTATCTATGCCCCTCATAATTTTATACATCTTAATCATGACCCCTCTCAGTCTCTTCTGCTCTGAGGAAAACAATCCCAGTCTGTCCAATCTCTCTTCATTACTGAAACTCTGTCCAGGCCCGAAACGTCAGCCTTCCTGCTCCTCTGATGCTGCTTGGCCTGCTGTGTTCATCCAGCTCTACACCTTGTTATCTCTAACATCCTGGTAAATCGCCTCTGCACCCTCTCCAATGCTACCACATCCCTCCTACGATGTAGATTCCAGAACTACACACAATACTCTAGCTGTGGCCTAACCAATTTTTTATGCAACTCCAGCATGACCTCCTGCTCTTAAACTCTATGCACTGGCTAGTAAAAGCAAGTATCCCATATACTTTCTTAAACACTTTATCCACCTCTGTTACCTGTAGGAAGGACGTGATTACATGAACACCAAGGTCTCTCTGATCCTCAGAGCTTCTCAGGATCCTACCATTCATCATGTATTCCCTTGCTTTGTTTGTTCTGCCCAAGTGCATCATCTCACATCTAGCCAAATTGGACTTCATTTCCCACTGATCAGCCCATCTGGCCTGCCCACCTATATCTTCTTGTAATCTGAGGCAATCCTTCTTACTAGTTACCAACCATCTAACTTTTCCACCATCTGCAAATCATTTAGATAAACCACAAACAGCAAGGGTCCCAACACTGGCCCGTGTGTGACCCCGCTGGACACAGACCTTCGGTCACCTTCTGCTTCCTGCCCATCAGTCCATTGTGGATCCAATCAGCCAAATTTCTTTGGATCCCATGGGCTCCTACTTTTGCTCTCAGTCTCCCATGTAGCACCTTATAAAAAGGCGACGGGGGAAGTGATGGCCTAGTGGTGTTATTACTGGACTGTTAATCCAGACACACAGATAACGCTGTAGGGTCCCGGGTTCAAGTCCTGCCGTGGCAAATGGTAGAATTTGAATTCAATAAATATCTGAACTTAAGAATCTAACGATGACTGTGCATCCATTGTAGATTGTTGGGAAAAACCCATCTGGTTCACTAGTATTCTTTAGGGAAGGAAACTGTCATCCTTACTTGGTCTGGCCTACACGTGACTCCAGATACACAGCAATGTGGTTGACTCTTAACTGCCCTCTGGGCAATTAGGGATGGGCAATAAATGCTGCCTAGCCAGCAATGCCCCTCATCACATGAATGAATAAAAAAAGTCTTGCTGAAATCAAAATAAATTTCATCAAATAGATTTCCCTAATCTATACACATGTTCATGTTTTTGAAAAATTCAATCAAACTGGTCAGACATGACCATCCCTTAACAAAATCATGCTGACTGTTCTTGATTAATTCCTACCTCTCTAAAAGCAGTTTAATACAGTCCCTCAGAACTGTTTCCAATAGTTTATTGAGTACTACATCTTCCTGGTTTATCCCTTGTTCCCATCTTGAGTAATGGTACCACAATGGCTGAAAATTTTTGTAAGTGTCCATGCTATTTCCTCCCTTGCCTCACTCAACAGCCTAGGATATATTTCATCTGGGCCTGGAGATATGACTTCTTTTAAGCCTGCTAGTCGACACAAAACCTCCTCATGGTCTATGCTGATTTCCCTAATCAGAGACCCTCTCCCTGCTTTCTATACTCATATCATCCCTCTCACCAGTAAACTGTGACACAAAGCATTCATTTAGAAGCCTATCCACATCTTCTGGCCTCCCTTTCGAGGTAGCAGTCACAACTGACTTATTTGCAGATTTGTTGTGCCTGATACTGTTTGATTCTAGCTAACCATGGGGAGTACACTGTTCCATGTTAAATAAAAACAGAAATTGTCGGCAAAACTCAGCAGCATCTGTGGGACGAAAGCAGAGTTAACGTATTGAGTCCAGTGACTCTTTATCAGAATGGTTCGCAAACAGAAAAATGTCGTACTTATGCTACCAGCAAGGTTTGTTTTTTGACGGGGGGGGAATGTTGAAGAGGAAGGGGAGAGATGAGCGGATAGGTACAGATGGCCCCTAGAGGGACAGAGAAATATGAAAGGGATAGATAAATGAAAAGATTATAGACAACAGGCCAGGACAGAAGAAAACCTGAGTAAGTGTTTATAAGAGCTAACGGGAGGTGAGAGTGACTAGTCTGTGCTGAAAGTCATTTACGTCACAACAGAGATAGTAGGAACTGCAGATGCTGGAGAATCTGAGATAACAAGGTGTCGAGCTGGATGAACACAGCAGGCCAAGCAGCATCAGAGGAGCAGAAAAGCTGCTTTTTCAGCTTTCCTGCTCCTCTGATGCTGCATGGCTTGCTGTGTTCATCCAGCTCTACACCATGTTATCCTTTACGTCACAACAGGACCAGGTGTGGGGATGGATAAAAAACATGGAAGAATGGAGGCAGGCTCTAAAGTTATTGAACTCATTGATGAGTCCTAGAGGCTGCAAGGTCTCCAAGTGGAAAATGAGATATTGTTTTTCAAGCTTGCGCTGAGCTTTGCTGGAGGACTGCAGCAAGCTTGAAACAGAGATGTTGTCCAAGGAACAGGGTGGTGTGTTGAAATGGCAGGCAACTGGAAGCTCAGGGTCATTTTTGTAGACGGAGTGCAGTGAGTTCTGCAAAGCGGTCACCCAGTCTATGCTTCAACTCCCCAGTGTAGAGGAGACAACATTGTGGGCAGTGAATGCAACAGATTAGAATGAGTGAAATGCAAGTAAATTGCAGCTTCACCTGGAAGATGTGTTTGGGACCTTGGATAGTGAGGAAGGAGGATGTAAACGGGCAGGTGTTATACCTTCTGCATTTGCAAGGGAAAATGCCATGGGAGTGTGAAGAGATGTTAGGAGTAGAGGAGGGGTGGACCAAGGTATCCTGAAGGGAATGGTTCCTGTGGAATGTTAACAAAGGAGGGGAGAGGAACATGTGTTTGATCATGGCATCCTGCTGAAGGTGATGGAAATGGCACCTTACAATCCTTTAGATGTGGAGGCTGGTGAAGTGGTAATTGAGGACCAGGTGGACCCTATCATTGTCCTGGGAGGGAAGGGAAGGGGTGAGAACAGAGTGGGGGAGATGGGTTGGACTTGCCTAAGGATAATGTCAACTCCACTGGCAGGGAATTCTCAGCTGTGAAGAAAAAGTGGACATTTCTGAGGGATGGTGGCATCATCAGAAGAGATGTGACAGAGATGAAGAAACTGTGAGAATGGGATGGAGTCCTTACAGAGATCAGGATGTGAGGATGCATAATCGAGGTATCTATGAAGTAGATGGGTTTGTAGTGGATATTGGTAGACAGCCTATCCCCAGAAATGGAAACAGAGATGTCAAGGAAGGGAAGGGAGGATTTGGGGATGGACTGAGTGAAGGTGAGGGCAGGATGGAAACTGGAAGCGAAATTGATACATTTTTCCAGTTCAGAATGAGAGAGGGATGCAGCACCGATGATGAAATCGTTGTACCGGAGAAAGCATTGTGGGAGGGACTTGCATAAGACTGGAACAAGGAATGTCCCATGTACCATACAAAGATTGGCCTCATGGACACAACTTTGACCTGGAGCAGGTTTTCACTTTGTCTACCAGACAAGTTTACTGAAATATTAATTGAATCTCAAGGTCCAAATAGTTTGGAAGTTGGGGCAGAACCTTGGGGAAAGACATGAGGTACATACACAAAATTGCCTGGAATAAGATTCAAAACAACCTAAACACACAATTCGTCTTCCTCCCACCCCAATCAGGAAACCTACCTGATCCAGGAAACTGCTGGTTGCACATTTGTAATAGAGATGCGTCTAACGTACTGCAGTATAGCAGTTCTGTTTGCCATACAGCTTTTTTCAGAATCATACAACAAACACAGCGTCTTTTTACCACGGGATGACTCTGGCAATATGCATCTTACTGAGGTATTGCTGCTAATGGTGCAGTTGCTAGATCTGGGTTAAAAAATATAATTTAGAACAATAATAATTAATAATCACTGTTTACTGTTAAAACTTTTTTTGTGATTGTTTTTATGATCAGGTATCTCTGCTACACGAGAGAAATTCCTTAAACACTCACAGATCACGGTCAGAGTCAGAATGACTGTTAATCTATATTAATAAACACTCTTCCTCTATAAACAAGGCTAATGTGGATTGAGCGTGGTTCACTCAAGTTGTCTAAAAACTAAAGCCAAACCTTTCCGGACTGAAATTATGGAAATAAACGTTGGTATATATGGCAAAATCTGTCCTCTGTCAGCATGACATATATTGTGGTCATGTTCATTGAAATAATAGAAACCCTAACATGTGGAAGCAGGCCATTCAGCCCATTGAGTGCACACTGATCTTCTGAAGAGCATCCAACCAGACCCACCCCATCCCTGTAGTCCTGCACTTCCCATGGCTAACTCACCTAGCCTGCACATCCCTGGACACTGTGGGCAATTTAGTATGGCCAATCCATGTAACCTGCACATCTTTGGACTGTGGGAGGAAACTGCAGGATCCAGCAGAAACCCCCACAGACACGGGTAGAATGTGCAAACTTCATATAGACAGTCACGCAAGACTGGAATCGAATTCGTGTCCCTCGTGCTATGAGATAGTAGTGCTAACAACTGAGCTCCTGAGTCATCTGAGATACCTCGAGCAGATGCACTGCCACCAATCATTCTTCTTGGCATTAGTCTAATTTACTGACACCAAGTGCTGATGGATATCCACACTTAATTTTCAGCAAATTAATATACAGTATTAATAAACAGAAAAAGTTTATTACAGAGTCCTTACTTGTTAGTTACATTGTACACAAGTTACATGATAGTCTCTTGCAAGACTTCAGACTGGAGTAAGTGCACATTATTGTTAGCTACATTGAGCTTAGCACTGGCAACTGATACTGCAACATTGGTTAACATTGACATATACGTTAGCTCCTACCAGAAGCAGTCTTTTACATACTGATGGGTAGGGTTTACTTTAAATGTCAATTAGCCCTTTGCTGTAGTATCTGTCTTTTAAAATAGAAGTTTGGAACTTGCTTCATCAAAAGGCTGTTATTGCTTGATCAAGTGTTAATGTTAAACCTGGGTATTGATAGATTGTTGTTAGCCAAAGTTATTAGGGGATATAAGACAAAGGCCAGTCTAGGCCACAGATTAGTCATGACCTCATTGGTGGGTCAACATCTTGGCCAAAGGGATTCTGCTTTCTTTCATGTCGCTGCGTAAAGTCAAAGAATTACCATTTTAGCCAATACAAACAAAACAAAATCTAATTATTCTTATCTTGATCTAAATTTGCACTTACTCAGCTGTAATGGAGTCACTTATTCCATTGATGAGAATCTTAGCGCTCATTCCAACATCTAGACCAGTCCCAGTGATGTTGACTGTGGCTCCCCCAGATATGTGCGCACGGTTTGGTGTTACAGCTGTAACTACTGGTTCCTTATTGAAGAACAGAGTTTTAGTAATCATGATTTCTTAGAAAAGGAAACTTCTACAGCACCTTTCAGGACCTCAGGATGTTCCAAAATCCTTCACAGCCACTGAAGTACTTGTGAAGTGCAGTTGGTCTTATAATGTAGGAATCAAGGGGAAATCAATCAGCGCCTACAAAATTCAGCGTGAAAAATGACCAAATAATCCATTTTTCAGTTATGTTGGACAAGGAATAAACATTGACTAGGATCCCGGGGAGAACTGAATTACTCCCCAAGTTCTGCTATAGGATATTTTGTACCCACCTGAAAGCTTCAGTACAATGTGTCTGATCACACTAACAACAGTGTAGCACTGCTGTGTCAGCCTCGACTATTTGCTTGTGCCCTTGGAATAGACTTTGAACCCATGAACCTTCTGGTTCAGCCAAGTACAAGAAGTGCAGTCAGCCGACGCACAGCGAATACTTTCCTCGTCACCCCCTGTATTTGATACCATGACATCAAATCCCTTGCAGGCTCATCAATTAATTAACCAAATGAGATTCTACCACATTCAGAAGGTAGCCATGATGTGGAGGTGCCAGTGTTGGACTGGGGTAGTCAACGTCAGAAGTCGCGCGACACCAGGTTACAGTCCAACAGGTTTATTTGAAATCACAAGCTTTCGGAGCGTAGCCCCCATGTCAGGTAACTCTTCACCAGACAAGGGGCCATGCTCTGAAAGCTTATGGTTTCAAATAAACCTGTTGGACTATAATCTGGTGTCGTGTGCCTTCTGACGTTGACCACATTCAGAAGGTTACTGGAACATGGTGTAAAACTTTGTTAGAGCAAATGAGATATCCGATATGGGAACTGGGTCAGTCTGCAGGCATCTGCTGATGTTTATAGTCCAATGGAATTTTCTCTTATTCCGTCTGCCTTATCGAATCAGAAAACAGGAACTAGAGCAGGCAATTTGGCCTTTTGAGCCTGCTCCACCATTCAGTACAATCAGTGCTGATCATCCAACTCAGTCCCTTGTTTCCACTTTCTTCCCATACTCTTTGATCCTCTAAAACCTAAGAACTATATCTAACTCCTTCTTTAAAACATTCAATGTTTTGGCCTCAACCACTTTCTGTGGCAGAGAATTCCACAGGCTTCCCACTCTCTGGGTGAAGAAATTTCTCCTCATCTCAGTCCTAAATGGTCCACCCCATATTCTGAGACTGGGACCCCTGGTTCTGGATTCCTTAGTCATCAGGAACATCCTTCCTGTGTTTACCCTGTCTAATCCGATTAGAATTTTATAGGTTTCTTAATCCCCTGCAGACATGGGTTTGAATCTTACCATGGCAGTTGGTGAAACTTGAATCCTGCTTTAAAAACTCTCAAATTAAAAGCTAATCCAATTGCTGCAAAAATCCATCTGATTCACTAATAACCTTTAGGGAAGGAAATCTGCCATCCTTAGCTGGTCTGACTTACATGTGACTCCAGGCCCACAACCGCATTGCGGTTGACTATTAAAACCACTCAGTTAGAAATGGGCAAAAATGCTGATCCTGTCAGTGATGCCCACATCCCATAAATGAAACATAATTCTGAGGAAGACAGTGTAAAGACTTGGGAGAAACTCTCTTTACTTCAGGTTATTAACTCCTTAACAGGAAAGCAGTTTTGGTGAATCAACCACAAGAGTCCAACCATGAATCTAGCTCACCCAAAGATGAACAGACTATTAAAGGTGGAGAAGAAATAGAACCATGCACATAATGCAGGACCTGGGACTGAGGCAAGTTGTATTCCTAGAAATTATTCATTCACATTCATAACCATAAACAACACACAATCAAAGCTTTATTTAGATAATTCCAACATGAACCACAGTTGACTTGGAGTATTCCTTACCGTACAAATCCTTTTTGGTGAACAAAAAACACAACCTGGCTTCTGGACATCGCAACTGTAAACTGTTAAGAGAAAAATCTTAATAGAATTGGAATGTAAACTTGAGTGCAGCAAGGAAGCTTATTTGTCAGTAACATGGGTATTTTCCACAATAAACTGGAAGTGTGCAGCTCCAGTAACACTCAAGAAGCTTGACACCATCCAGGACAAAGCAACCCACTTGATTGTCATCACATCCATTAGCATCCACTCCCTCCACCATCGACACTCAGTAGCAGCAGTGTGTACTGTCTATAAGGTGCACTGCAGAAATTTGCCAAAGATTCTCAGACAGCACCTTCCAAACCCACGACCACTTTAATCTAGAAGGACAAGGGCAACAGATACATAGGAACACCACCCTCTGCAAGATCCTCTCCAAGCCACTCACCATCTTGAATTGGAAATATATCGCCGTTCTTTCTTGAAATGCGCTCCCTAAGGCCATTGTGGGTCAACCCACAGCACATGGACTGCAGTGGTCCAAGTAGGCAGCTCACCACCACCTTCTCAAGGGGCAACTAGGGACGGCTAATAAGTACTTGTCCAACCAGTGATTCCCATGTCCCACAAGTAAATAAAAGATAACATGCATTAGGATGGAAACATTTCTATTTATTTTAAAAACAAACCTTGCAATGTTAATATTTCACAATTGCTCAGAAAAACAATTAGATAAAACAAATAGGTTAATGGGAGTAACAAATGTACACCTGAACACAACCGCTATCAGGTTCACTAGTTTATTAAGAAATGGTGTTTGACCATTAGGAGGTGAAAGTCGTCTTCGCTGTTTGTCTAACATAGACAAACGTCCCTGTTCAAGATTCCCAACCTCCATTTCATCTCAGACCATTGTCAACAACATCGAGATCAAAGACTAGGTAATGGGCCAGGGTGTAATTAGGTGATACTTCTGCACAGGACCAAACACAGATACAAATTATAATTTTGTTCATGAAATTATCGTTATCAGATCATGGGGCAGCACAGTGGCTCAGTGGTTAGCACTGCTGCCTCACAGCGCCAGGAACCCAGGGTCAATTCCACCCTCGGGCGACTGTCTGTGTGGAGTTTGCACATTCTCCCCGTGTCTGTGTGGGATTCCTCCGGGTACTCCTGCTTCCTCCCACAGTCCAAAAATGTGCAGACTAGGTGGATTGCCCATGCTAAATTGCCCACAGTGTCTAGGGATGTTTAGGTTAGGTGGGTGAGACTTGGGGAATACAGGGGTAGGGGAATGGGTCTGGGTGGGATGCTCTTCAGAGGGGCAGTGTGGACTTGTTGGGCTGAATGGCCTGTTTCCACACTATAGGGATTCTATGACTCTATCAGCCATGATCTCACTGAATGATGGAAAAGTCTCATGGGATAGCCTACTTCTTATGGTCTAACACAGAATTGTCAGGCTCCATTTCAGGGGTGGAGGCGTGGGGAGGAACACATAAAATTTAAGATCAAGACTACCCCAGTTTGGCTGGCTTGCCCCCAACGTTATGTAACAGCTACAACACTGTTAACTGGCTTGAAGAGAGCCTTCGATCCCCATTCAGAAGCAAGCTCCATCTTAGTGGGCTGGCAAAGTTAAGCAGGATCAAGGGGGAGGCATTGCCAGGAATCCCATGGCATAGCACCCAATTTTACAGCACATTCCCACCTACATGCCAACCCACGCCCAGCCTTTTGTGTCTGTACAAGGAGCCAGGTGATCATAGATATCTGGAATTTACAGGTGAGGTTTCAGCCTCCTCGCTACGTACAGGATTGAATGTCTGTTAAGAGACTGAAGCTGAACCTCATCTCCACTGTTAAATTCTAAAGGATCAATTACCTGTGATATTATTCGGATTATCAATAATGTATCTGGAATTTTTACTGTAGACAACATTCACAGGAATGAGCCGTCTTTCCTTCACAAACTGCAAAATATAAGCAACAATGTCCAAGTTAGGAAATGATCACAGATCCTCACATGCATTTTTGTTAAATTAACATTAAAAAAAATCAAATGCCGACAAAGAGCTGTGTTTACAGGTTACCCATGAAGGAAGAAGGCAGTCCCTAAAACAGGGCACCATGACATTGGCGTTGTGTCTGTGCATGCCTGTACCCTGCTGTGATTTTCACTAGTACCTAGGAAGGTGTTGGGAGGGTTACCAGTCCTAATGGAGACAACAGTACAGACCCAAAAAAATTCCAAATGGTTACCCACACTAACACCAACACTGGCAAGTGACACCTCTCATTCTTCAAATTGCAAATTAATTGATGAAAGTTGAAAGTTAAATCATGAATCAGGTTGATCTTTTACTGAACACAGTCAAACAGTGAAAGAACAAGGGAGTGTAGGCTGAGAAAACACAATGAACTTTTCAGTCAATGTAACCCATTGCACGAACCTGAGGCCTGACACACTGGATGACAGATTCATTGATCCACTTGGCTGCTTGTGACTCCCCATCGAACATACAATTCAGGTCAACATTAGAATTCTGCAAAACATTGTATTGTGAAGCTTCCTCAAAGATTTATAATTTAGGATACAACTTTCCATTCCATTATTAACAAAGTTGCAGCAGAAAATTCAGAAAACCATAATCCAACCGGGCAGACGCAACACCATTTCGTGCGCGGGAAATCCTGTTTGATAAATGTATTTGAGTTCTTAGAGGACGTAACAACTGGAGTTGGGAAAGGGATGCAGCATGTTTAGATTTCTGAAAGGCATTTGACAACTTCCCACATAACAGTTACTTGTCAAATGCTCATTGTGTTAAGGTCACATATTAGCATCGATAACTGACCGATAGGAAACAGAGGGTGGAATTTAATGGAATTGGAAGTGGTCAGCATTTAATCAGGTGCAGGGTGTGAAACTTATCACCTTTCTAACTCTGTTTCAGTTAGGTTTGAGCCAGGAAGGTACATGGACAGCCTTCCTGCCTGGACACTAGTTGAATACCATCACCTCACTATTGATGAAATTCAGCCAGTGGTAGACAGAAAGGGAAAGCCCTGTGATGTTGGCTCACGGACTCTCAGGGGCAGGAGTCCCTCGTTCAAAGATCATTTACCAAGGGCTTACACATTGGGAAGAAAGTGGGGTTTGCTTAGACCCTGCCCTTTCTCCCAGACAACCTGACTCTCCACTCCTAGCCAGAGATCTCATCCCTCCACATTCACCCAAGGTCTGGATCATTGATTGACCCTAAGCCTGTGATCAGGTCACTGCTGGTAGCTTCCAGCACCAATGGAGGCAGAGGTTACACAGGGCACTTGCCAGTTCTCTAGCCAGCCCACAAGAACCCCCTTGTGAGGATGGGTGTCTCACTTTCACATAGACAAGCTATAACCAGCGGATTGCCATAGGGATGAATCAATGCTGCGGTCTCCATCTGTATTGCTCTATATGAATGACTTAAATGAAGGAGACAAGTGCACTATAGCAATGTTTACTGGTGATACAGAAATGTCTAGGAAAGCTAGTTGTGAGGAGGAATCAACAAAAGCGATGTCAATAGGCACAGTGAGTGAGCAAAAAAATTTTGCAGACAGTATAGAATGTGGAAAAACAGAAAGTAACAGAGCAGATTTTTAATCTACAATGCCAGTACTAATTGTGCACTTAAAATGCCCATTGTAATCAAGAATCAACTGATCTTTAAGATCAGGGGTTGGGGTTTTACAGAAAGATACATTCCCAGTTCCTTTGCTTGAAGGAAATGGTGCTGTTGAGCCCATTGACCCAAAGTCCAGCTACTCAACAGCAATAACATGCTGAGAGCAGTCTTCATGGATTCAGAGTGAGACCTCTGGCCCCGTCAGATGTGGGAGACCCAGCCCACAGGACTGCCGGTAAATTAACCGGCTCCTCTGAAAGCCCAGCAGCACCTTACCGAGTGGAGGAACGCCATTACACCTGGACTTGGGTATGTCTGGAACTTTGGACGGGTCTCATGGTGCAACCCAGTGAGAGGGAAGGCTGGTGTATGGATAGGTCTGAGAGCACAGGTGCATGGCGATTGTTAAATTGGTGGGGGGGGAGTGTTAAACTTGGGAGGATGGGTGCAATGAGCCTCTAAAGGTGGCAATAACCCGTTACTGCCTGATAGCAGCCTGCCCTGCCTCTACCTTCCCCTGCCCAATATAAATCAGTAGCAGAGGAATTCATTGGTCACTTCAAAGCCTCAATGGGTCCAAAGTGGGCAGGCTGCCTGGCACCTTTCACATCCTCAGTAACCTCAGATGGGTCAAAGCTGGTTGTAGACATGGCTATAAACTGGATTTTAACCTCATGAACCAAGCTACCCTCACTTTGAACATGCTGGATGTGCTGGGAAAGGTTGAGATATAAAATCAAAGATTCTTAGGGGACTTGACAGAGTAGATGCTGAAAGATTGTTTCCCCTTCCAGAAGAGTCTAGGACCAGAGGGCATCTTCTCAGAATAAGGAGTCATCCTTTTAAGACAGAGATCAGGAAGGATTTATTGTCTAAGAAGGTTGTGAATCTATGGAATTCTTTCCCTCAGGGAGTCCTCAAGGCTGGGTCATTAGGTATATTCAAGGCTGAGACAGACAGACTTTTAAGCTGTAAGGGAATCAAGGATTATGGGGAAAAGGCAGATCAGCCATGATCTCATTGAATGGTGAAGCAGACTTGATGGGCCAAATCACCTACTTCTGCTCCTGCATCTGATGGCCTTATAGGTGCACCCACAGTGCTGTTAGAACGGCTGTTCAAGGGTTTTGACTCATTTGACACATGAACCTGCAGATGAGGGTCACGCATGGTTGCAGAAATTCTATCGCCCCAGTGAAAGTTACTTTTTGAGTACAGAATATGAATTGACAGACCGTACAGTTAATTGAAAACTCTTTCACAGAAGGCATGTCAGACTTCACTGCACTTCTTGTCACTTCGGAAGCCAAGAACATCATCCACACACTTTCAGTATCAGCCAAGATATAAATTAAGTTTCACAGAAAATTGAGTAATTTTCTATAGCGATGTAAGAGGCAGCAAATTATCCAATGCACTAGAGACAGGGAAGGGGACTGCCTGGATTGTTCTATGCTCCTTTTTTTTGATGGACTGAATGGCCTC
This sequence comes from Ginglymostoma cirratum, assembly GCA_024137785.1. Classification (NCBI taxonomy): domain Eukaryota; kingdom Metazoa; phylum Chordata; class Chondrichthyes; order Orectolobiformes; family Ginglymostomatidae; genus Ginglymostoma; species Ginglymostoma cirratum. Next base: position 11,747,714 of record JAHRHZ010000091.1, on the reverse strand, counting down.
CATTGGCGCAATAGGACTCTGTGACCAGGAATCTAGATCAAGACCATCATGCTCCTTGGAAACACCCTCTGAACTCTTTTCATACAATCTGCAATGAGGTATTTCTCAAAGAATTTAGCAATCTTTCCGTTCAGGAAAAAAGTTTAAAAAAATGCTGCCGTGCCATTGACCTTGTGATTACAAGCCCGTGAAGCAGAATTCCTCCTTGCACACAGCACTAAGAGGAACCAGCTTGCTGAAACAGGAAATCAGTTGGTTCATATTTATAATATCTGCGAGGATACACTTGTTCTGCTCCAATCTTGTTAGTCAGATGAGAACTGACGATCTTTACAACTTTTAGGTACAACACAGAGGATTAATCACATTGTGAATGTTTAATGTACACCCATTAGTTCTGAGCAATTTGACAAGTCATTTTATCTAGTTATTGGATGCATCACATCTGACAGTGATATTCCTTGCCCATTCCTGGTTGGTTGAGGACATTCTTACAGAATCATGGAATTTTACCGTATGAAAGGAGGCCATTCAATCCAATGTGTCTGTACCGGCTCCCAAGGGAGCTACCCAACTAGTCCCACTCTCCAGCTTTATTTCCGGCCTGCTAACTTCAGCCTTTTCAAATATATATCCAGCTCTCTTGTGAAACCTCCTTAGAAATCTGCCTCCACCACTCTCCCAGCCAGCATGTTCCAAATCCTAACAACTCCTCACTCCAAGCTCTCTTGCTGACAATCTTGAACTGTGATCCCATATTGCTGCAGCATGTGTGGTGAGGAGCTGCCACAGTGGGTCAGAGGTCCCAACACCTGACAAACTGGCCTCAGGTACAATGACAAATGCCCATGTTAGGATGGGTGGTCAGTTGAAGGGGAGCTTGGAGATGGTGATCTTCCCAAGTAGCTGCTCCCAATGGGGTGCAACTTTGCTACTTGCAATAATTGTTCAAGGACTCAGTTCACAATAGATGGCCTTTCTTTAATTGATTTATATAAATTATTCTGGTGGTATTATTCCAAAAAATTTTGCAATCAAGATGTTAGCTCAAAGTACTTTTCCCCTTCAAAACAGAACTTTGAGAAGAGACTAAAGACCCAATCCTAGCTAAAAATGTTAACTTTTAATGAATGACAACCCCCACTTTGACCTTACTATTTCAAGCCATGAACTAAACATGGAAACATAGAAGATAGGAGCAGGAGTAGGCTATTCAGCCCTTCGAGCCTGCTCCACCATTCATTTTGACCATAGCTGATCATTTAACCCGATACCCTAATCCTGCCCTGTCCTCCTGTCCTTTGATCCGATTAGCCACAGAAGCTATATTGAAAACACAATGTTTTGACCTCAACCACCTTCTGTTGTAGTGAATTCCACAGGGTCCGCACTCTCTGGGTGAAGAAATTTCTCCTCAACTCAGTCCTAAAAGGTTTCATTCTTATCCTTGAACTCCCCCACCATCGGGAATATCCTTCCTGCTTCTAACCTGTAGAGTCCTGTTAGAACTTGATAGGTTTCTATAAGATCTTCTCTCATTCTTCTAAACCTCAATATGTCCTAACTGACTCAATTTCTGCTCATACGTCAGTTCTGCCAACCCAGGAATCCATTTGGCAAACTTTCACAGCACTCCCTGCACAGCATAAACATCCTTCCCAACATAAGGAGACCAAAATAGCACATAATACTTCAGGCAAGCTCTCATCAATGCACTGTAAAATTACAGCAAGACATCCTGGTTCCTGTACCCAAAACATCTCGCTATGAAGGCCAATACGCAGTTTGCCTTCTTCACCGCACTTACTTCCAGCAAATGGTGCATGAGGACACTCAAGTCTTGTTGAACATTCCTCTCTCTCAAATTACAGCTATTCAAATGGAACAGAGGTGATGGCCTAGTGGCATTATTGCTGGACTGTTGATCCAGGCAATGATCTGGGGACCTGGGTTTAAATCCTACTATTGCAGATGGTGGAGTTTGAGTTCAATGGATATTTGAAATTAGGAGTCTAATGATGACCATAAAACCATTGCTGATTGTTAGGAAAAAAACCCCATCTAGCTCACTAATATCCTTTAGGGAAGAAAATCTGCCATCCTTACCTGAGATAACAAGCATGGGGCTGGATGAACACAGCAGGTCAAGCAGCATCATTGGAGCAGGAAAACTTGACGTTTCGGGCCTAAACCCTTCATCAGAAATGGGGGAGGTGGATAGAGGATGGATAGAGGAGAGGATAGGTGGAGAGGAGGCAGACAGGTCGAAGAGGCGGGGATGGAGCCAGTAAAGGTGAGTGTAGGTAGGGGAATGTGGAGGAGTCTGCCTCCTCTCCACCTATCCTCTCCTCTATCCATCCTCTATCCGCCTCCCCCTCTCTCCCTATTTATTTCAGAACCCTCTTCCCCTCCCCCATTTCTGATGAAGGGTTTAGGCCCGAAACGTCAAGTTTTCCTGCTCCTATGATGCTGCTTGACCTGCTGTGTTCATCCAGCCCCATGCTTGTTATCTCGGATTCTCCAGCATCTGCAGTACCTTTTACCTCTGATGCCATCCTTACCTGGTCTGGCCTATATGTGACTCCAGACCCACAGCAATGTGGTTGACTCTTAGCTGCCTTCTGGGCAACCAGGGATGGGCAATAAACGCTGCCTAGCCAGTGACACCCTCATCCTGTGAACGAATAAAGAATAAAAAAAATCCACCTTCCTTTTTTTTGTCCCGAAGTGGATAGTCTCACATTTTTCCACATTGTGCTGTATCTAACATGCATTTTCCCATTCTCTCACCCTGTCCAAATCACACTGCAACACCTCTGCATCCTCATCAAAGCTCATCTTTCCACCCAGTGGTGTCATCTGCAAATTTTGAGATTTTTACAATTAGTTCCCTCATCTAAATCATTACCATATATTTTGAATAGCTGGGGTACTAGTACCAATCCCTGTCATTGCCTACCATTCAGAAAAAAAAACAATTTATTTCCACTCTTTATTTCCAGTCTGCAAACTAATTTTCTATCTATTTCAATACACTCCCCTCAATCCCATGCACTTTACTTTTAAACATCAATCTCTTTTGTAGGAGCCTTTCTTAAAGTCCAGATATTCCACTGGCTCCTTATGATAGTTTGTAGTTACATCCTCAAAGAATTCCAGTAACTTGGTCAAGCACTATTTCCCCTTTGTAAATCCACATTGTTTTCCAAATGCTTTACCATAAAAACCTTGATAATAGACCCTAGCATCTTTTCCACTACAGACATCAGTCTCATTGGTCTATAATTCTGTTGTCTCTTTATTTCTCTTTTTATATCATGGGGTTACATTAGCTTCGCTTCGATTTAAGACTGTGGCAAACAGTTTGATTTTTCTCATCAAATTCATTTCACTACTGCATGAAATGCTCTATCCCTCAGGAAGAAAGAACCTGAAGAAAAGTATCTATTGTGACCCAAAAACACCTCAAACCAATTGAGAGAATGAAGTACTTTTTGAAGTGTAGTCACCATTATAATGGAGGAAGACGGCAGCTGTAATGCACAGTAAACCCCATACAACAGCAATATTATAAATACCAGACAATCCATTTTAGTGATGTTAGTTGACGGATGAATATTGGCGAGGACACTTCTTATTCATTATAGTCCCACTATAGATATCAGAGTTACTGTAAGACTTACTTTCAGCATTTCTGCATGAGTCAGAAAAATGTCAAGATTTTCTGAAGTCCGATTTAATTTCGCTTTGTAAATTTGAGGGCAGAGCTGAAATCAAAACATAGTTCCTCATATTAATTATGGGCTAGTTTTCTTTTTTGAGAACAATGCCATCAGTCAGTAATGACTGGTTACCTGTTGAGTATTTCCACTGCAATTTGAAGTGTCAGTACATCGATGTTCTACTGCACACCAGTGACATCCAGATTTTATACAATCCGTACATCTGGTTAAGGAAAGGAAGAAAATAAACTGACTTTAACACCTGGAAATCATAGTTAGATGCAGGAATAGCACCACATAAATGAGTCCAATCGGCCCAGCCAATCTGTGCCAGCATTTGCTCAGGAATCAGTGGACGGGTTAAAGATGAGTTGAGGTGTCAGAAGTCAGCTCACATCTAGAGACCAAGAGATTAGAATGAGAATTAGGTTTATTGTCTCGTGTACTCAAGTACAGAAGCAGAAGAGTACAGTGAAAGGTTTACAATGTCACCTCTCATGGCGCCATCTCAGGTACAAAATGCCTAGGTACAAATCTTAGATACTGTTAGAAAGGTGAAAAGGTCAAACCCCTCTGATAATTCAACTAAAACACAAGCCCCAATCTGTTAAAACGGGAATAGGGGTTTCACCTCTAATAATTACCCCTGAAACACCCAGAGAAGTTTGTCTTTCCCCTCGTAATCTATGAAATAATTGAGTAAAAGAACGAAAATCCCTGATCTCCACTTTACAGGTGACAAGAAACAATTTATTGATTTAACCCAACAATGAACAAATTAACAGAATTACTAACAAACCAACAATTCCCCCTTAGACTACTAAGTACCTCCTAACTGGTCTAAATTCTACTGGAATACTGTTCAAATAAACACAAGTCCTACTTAATAAACCCAAGTAATAAGAGAACAAAGAATTATAACTTAATCTCTGCAAGTTCGCACAGACTGTTTTCTGGAATATTCTGTAGTCTCCATTCTCTTCACAAACGCCTGTCTTTTGCTAATTCTGTCACCTGGGTTGTTTTATGTCTATAATTTCTTCAATGATGACTTTGAACTAAAACATCATGGTACCTTTGATTAATCAGATGGGCTTTCTCTGAGAGCTGAATGGTGCTATCTCTGGGAGGTGGAGGATGTCTCTCTCTTTCAGATGGCAGTTGGCTCTCCCCAATTTTCCAAATGCTGACGTCTTATATACCCATAATGACATAATCAAACTCTTATAATATGATTGATTTTAGGTTGTCAACACCATCAGATTTAAATGCAATTGGCTTTCTGTATCTAGGTGCTTGGTTTAAATTAATTGGCCAAATTCAAATTTGTTGTCTTGGAAAAAGTGCTGCTTGGCTGCTCAATACAAAATGTTTCCATTCGGGCACTCCCTGAGCATTTTCATTTATAAATTTCCAAGCACAGACAAAGCATAAGGTCTTAAAGGGAACCACTGCACTCTTTTCCCCACGATCATTTTTACCAACAAATTCTAACTTGCTGCCTTCCAACTTATGAATAATCTACCCAACTTTGTAACAATAGAAAAAGAGGAATAAAAAAGAAAAGAAGTCGCATTACCTTACACAGATTTATAGTACAACTTGGAAATAAGACATAGTTAAAAGGATTAACATTACAGATAGATAAACAAATTACAAATAAACATTACATTGCAGTAGATCAGTGCAAGGGCTTCCACGTGATCTGACTAGCCTCGCAACCTCTGTCCAACCAGATCACAGAAAGCATACAACTTCAACACCAAAATACAGCATAACAATATGGGACATGAACACTCTCCTGTATTGACCACCAGTGTCCCAAGTGGTTTATATGACACAGTAAGGACTTCCAATCTAAAGGAACAGTCAAGAAACAGGCTGGAATCAGGTCACTGTTTTCCCTGCATAATCTTGCATGACAACTCTCACACAATGTTCTCCTCAATTGGTTCCAATGAGACTTTTTAAAAGATGGTATTTCTCTCGAACCATGGTTCTATTGTAAGTTATTGCACCTGGCCAAGTTCACATCCAATATGAACCATGTGTTGCTCATCTTTTCCCTCAACTCCACTTTCTTTACCATCCCGATAAACCTTGATCTCTCTCGTATGCCAAAAATATATCAAAAAAGATATCAATCTCAGTCTTGAATCTGTTCAATGACTGAACATCCACAGTTCTCTGGAATACAAAATTCCAAAGATTTACATCCCTTTGGATGTGTTGATAATGGGATGGATATGGTACATGCTAGTTAGCTAAATGGTACACTGTTGGTCATCTTCCCCATGGGATTTATCACATCCACTGAGTGCCTCCAACAGGGCAGCACTTCCTCAGTGCTGTACTGAAATTGACAGCCTGGCTCAAGTCACAGGAGTGAGACTGGGAACAAAAAAAGGCTTGGAAAACCCACTGAGCCAAGCAGCCTCTGTGAAGAGAAACAGAGTTAACATTCAAGTCAATGACTTGGATGCTGAAAAGGCCTACAGAACTGAAACATTGACATTGTATTTTGCTTCTGAGCTAGAGTTAGCTGCCTGACTCAGATGCGCTTTGTGAATATTTAGTCTGAGATTTATGTGTTTTAGTAATTTAACTTCCGATTTACAAAATTAAAGTTTAATAGGACAAAATTGGATAACTGCAACCAAAACACTTTGAAGTCTAACGTACTTAATGGTTCAAGTAATGTTGTTTTAAGGGGTTAAGAAACTAAGATAATTAATGTGATGGGCTTTAATGATTGTCAGAGACATAAAATAAATGGCCATTCAGAAGGCTAATCATATTTATTGTGTAGAATCACAAGAGACAGAACAATAAAACCAGTAAGGTGACTTAATTCATTGGATCTGCAAAGCTTTCAGTAACAAGGGAGTTTGAACCAAATTGGCTGAAAAGAATTCTGTAAGGCCTAAAGGTCAAATTATGGGTAGCTCAGAGCAGGCTATGTTGTCATGGAGATTAGTGGAGTTTAGGAAGGCTGTCTGTTTTAAATTTATCTGAGTGTTCGCTGGGAGATGTTAGCTGCGGTTTGAAACTGGAAGAGTATTAAAGCAAAGAAATGGCTTCGACCAGCCTGAAGCTGTTAGCAGACTCCTGGCAGTTAGGAAACGAAAAGTCTCTGGAGCCTTTGACAGTTCAGTGCGGCCAAGAATGTCAGAGAGAAGCCCTTAAAAGAAACATTTTCTTGAAGTAGCTGAGATTGATTGAAGCTTGGAGAGATAGGGTGGTATCACAAGCTGTGGGGAATCTGGTGTCTGGGGAAAAGATTAAATGAGCAGTGATTGAAAGATTTGAGTCAGAAACGTTTGAAGGACATTCCAAAGTTAGATTTTTGAAACTGAAGAATTTGAACCCCTTGTAAAAGAGACTGGGTTTAAATGGGATTTAGTGACTCAAAGGTCAGTAACATCAATGTAGCATCTGTTTTGATGCATTTGACCAATTAAAGTACAATCTCTAGGGTGCTTGACCACAGTTTCAATGTTAATTCATATTTAGCTGATGTTAATCCTGAATGTTCAAGTATGAGTTGTACACATAATGTGAATTATTTTTATATTCTTTGTATAATAAACTTGTTTGATTGATCAAATCCATGGAGCCACGTGACTTCATTCTCTTGTTAAGTACTTAGAATCTCAAACTTCATCCAGTTTAAGCAAAAACTTATTGGCCCCTAACCAGAGCATAGCAAAAACTTGGCAGTCTTGTCTGTGATTATAACATGTGAAAGTGCTACTACTGAGCCAATACTGTCTGAAACAAGTACCTTTGGCAAACCACTCGTTTAATTATACTCCTTTAGTTCTCAAATATGGACAGTTAGCAAGTGAACCAGCAATGCCCAATGTTTAGGAATGCAGGGTAGCTTAATTAAATCAATGTGACAACTACATTGACAATAGAACATAGATTTCCATAAGCATCAGCAGCCACTCAGTGTGGTCGCATCCCTCACCTGATTAGACAGTACAGAAAGGATCAGTTCCAATTTAGCCTTGTCCCCTTAGTAGAAGGGAGCTTGTTGTAAAGACTCTGATCTTGCACTTAATCCTAACCTGAAGCAGTGCCTAAATTCCTCTCGAACTCAATAATACTGAAGAAACAGGTGCTTTTAGCGACTGGTACAAATGCTTTTCAGAAATCATTCAGGTTTTACTTTTCTCTGCTTCTCCTCAACTAAATCAAAGGCTTCACTTTACGCAGATGAGGTGCCACACTTACGGAGTGTTCGTCTGCTGAGATGTTGCAATCTTGTAGCAGTTATGGACTGTGAACTGGTTGTCAAAGGTCAAGGAGCCCAATTTAATGGACACCTCAATAACCATTGGATCTACAAGGAACAGATAAGAAGCATGTGTTAAAGGCATCTCACTTTGCAAAATGTGATGCCCTGCATTAACTCAGGATGGGCAGGTTGTGAGTAAACCTCGAAGGGGTCAAGTGGTTTCAGGGTCTTGGACCCAACCCTCTTTAAAACCCAGATTTCATTCATACTTCTGTGCTTCCCTCCATCAGGATTGTTTTGAATTCTTTTACTGATCTGGGCAATACGGTGGTAACCAGATTTGAAATCGGCTAGACTACATAATGAATTTTCTGAATTCAATACAACAGCGGGAAATCAATAGGGAGAAGGGAATAGTCCCCCCAACAAGGTTGATGAGGGGACAGGTGCTGTCGAGTGGAGAAGAAGAGACAGAAATCCTGTCGGGAAAATCAAAAGGCCCCACGGTATCATTTTTGCCAGGAAGGGATTTTCTGCTCTTATGGGCCACCAATACCGGTCCCTCTCCTCTCTCCATGCTGTACGTCACCATCTTGTACTGGAGGATTTAAGGCTTCTGCGGCCCCCCAGTCCAGGGTGTTAAAATGGCAGTGTGGTGTCCGACATCTTTGGGCTGCGACTATCTCATTTCAATGAGGTGCCCACCTGCCTGTGATGGGCAGCTCCACACTGTCAGAATCATGGAGGTTAGAACGGTGATGGGGCAGCAAAGTGCCCTGGATGCTACCCACCACAATTTTAACAAGTTGAACTCGCCACATGGGTTGGTTTAAAATCAGGGGACACCGAGGACAAGGAGGGTTTAAGTATTTCATTGGCTGTAAATCTAATGATTAAACAGCATATTGTTGCAACAACTGGAAAGCTTTGATCATGGATTAAACAGAGGCCCCTCCTCTATCTATTTTAAATCTTGAACAGACTCTACTTTGCAGAACGGTCAGCAACTTTGATCAGTTCAAGGATTTCCTAAAACCTGACTACTCCAGCTAGAATTAAATGTAGTGTTGGCTGAGTACCTGGCTGCTCTTTGAGCTGAGCGTAGTTCTCGGAAACATTGCAGGGATATTCAGTTGTGAAGTTGCCTGTGCAAATGACTTTCTTGTTTCCAACGTTCGTCAGTGTACACATTCCACCTTTGTTAGTGAGATTGTTGAATTTTGATGTTACTTTGACTGTAAAGAGCTAGTGAAAAAAAGTTTCGCATGAAAATACAGTCACAGAATGAATCCACAGGCTTAAGATCTTGCAACAACAACATTTCCTTTCATTTCCATACAGTCTTCACATAGAATGTAGAAACAGTCCATTTAGCCCAAGTGGTCTAGGATGGTCTTTATGTTTCATGTGAGATTCCTCCCACTCTCTTCATTTAAAGGTATCAACATAGCCTTCCATTCCTTTCTCCCTCATCCTTTTATTTAGTTCTTATTAAATACAACCATGTTATTTTCTTCACTTACTCCATGGCTGTAATCCGTAATGATTCCCAAATTCTAACCGCTTTTTTCTTAGTGACTGTCTTAAATTTAAGGCACTCTCTTTTAAGTTTCCCTGATAACCTTCATTTTGTTTATCCTGCCACCTTTTCATGATTTTTAAACACCTCTTTTGGTCACCTCCTAGTTATCTCATTTCCTAAGAAAAAGCAACATAGGAAGAGCAAAGTTTTCATCTTTTTATGAGCTTAATTTGTGAGGAATGGAGCTATGTCAGTGCCTTGTGTCCTGCAGCTTATATGGTCACACTTAGTGGGATTTCTGATTTGCCCGGTTTAATCTGGGCAATGTGATGGTGACTAGATTTGAAATTGGGTAGATTACACAAGGAATTTTCTGCAGTTGGACTAATTCATCTCAGATGATGATTCAGACTTGAATGTAGAGGGTATGTTTATGAAGTTTGTAGATGATACAGGAATTGATCATGTGATGAAGATGAAGGCAGCTGTGAACCGCAGAAAAATATCACTAAACTGTTCAGGCGAGCAGAAAAGTGGCAAATAGAATTCAATCTAGGGAAGTGTGAGGAACATGCAGTTGTAGGACACAGATGTACAGAGGAACAGAAGGACCTTGTCATCCTAGAGGGCTACAGCACAACAGAAAGCCCTTCTGCCCATCAAGTCTGCATCGGTCAAAAACAACTACTTAACTATTCGAATTCCATTTTCCAGCACTTGGCATAGACCTGCATGCCTTGGGCAGGAGAAGGCATGTGAATGGGGTTCAGAAACATATAAGACATGATAGATGGGCTGATTGGCCTAATTCTGCTCCTTTATCTTTTGGTCTTATGGCATCACAAGTGCATGTCTAAATACTTTTTAACTGGTGTGAGAGTTTTTGCCACACTTACAGACAGTGAGCTCCAAATTTCCAGCTCCCTATGGATGAAAAATATTTTCCTCGCATTTCCTCTAAACCTTCTGCCCCTTACCTGGAATCTATGGCCCAGTCATTAATCTGTCTATCTAGGGGATACGTTTCTTCTTGTCTACCCTGTTTATGTCCCTCATAATTTTATACATCTCAATCATGTCCTTACTCAGTCTTCTCTGCTCCAAGGAAAACAATCCCAGTCTGTCCAATCTCTCTTCAGAACTGACAGTCTCCACCCCAGGCAACATCCTGGTAAATATACTCTGCATCCTCTCCAGTGCTATCATACCCTTCCTAGAATGTGGATTCCAGAACTGCACACAACACTGTAGCTATCGCCTAACCAATGTTTTATACAGTTCCAGCAAAACCTCACTGCTCTTAACCTCTATGCCTTGACTAATAAAGGCAATTATTGTATATGGATTACAGAAGGTAGGGCAGCTATACAAAGTGGTTAAGAATTGGTAAATGGGACACTTAGCTAAGACACAGAATAAGCAAGTAGGTTACACTGGAACTGCACAAACACCAGTGAGGCTCTAGTGTGCATAGTGTGTGCAGTTTTGCTCACCTTGCAGGAAGGAGGTGATTACATTGAAGAGAATACAGAGGAGATTTACAAGGACATTACCAGGAGTGGGAGAATTACAGCTATGAAGAAAAGTTGCATTGTCAGAGGCGTTGATCCCTTTGGAAAACAGAAGGCTGAGGAAAGATTTAATTGAGGTTTATAAAACAATAAGGAGCCTAGTTACAGGAGATAGGAAAGATCTATTTCTATTGACAAAGTGATCAATAACTGGGAGCATATATTTAAGGGAAAGGGTAAAGGGATTAGGGGGAATTTGAAGAACGAGAATTTCACCCAGACGTCTATGTTACTTCTAACTTCTCCTGCCACTGTGCCCATCCTCCGAGGTCTGTGTGTGGCAGCAGCTTGCGAAATCTGTATAACCTCTGATAGTGAACATGTCCAGAGGCTGGTGGGAACTTGGAATTCACTGCCTAAAAGGCTGGCCCAGGCAGAAACTTCCACCGTATCAAGAAATACTTGGATATGCACTTGATGTTCCATAATAGACACGACTCTGGATCAAAAGCTCTAACATAGGATTAGGCTGGTCACCTGAATAGCCTCCTCCTTGCTGTGCTGCAATGTAAAAGCCTGTTCAATGTTTCCTGATGGGTATAACCTCTAGGTTCTGGTATGACACTTGTAAATCTTATTTTTGCACCATCTCCCGTGCCTCAATATACTTTATATAATGTGAAGACCAAATTGGTGTGCAGTGTGATCAGTCAGGGTTTTAGACAAGTCAAATTTCCAAGGTAAAATTTCAAATGTTTTGGTCCATTACCTTTTTCTTCTCGAAAGACTGATCTATCACCAACGGGTTTAAGGTTGCTCTCAGACAGCTGTTGATTCCGTCTTTCATGGTAATGCAGTCCTTTGGCCTCATGCTTTCACATTCACTGGTAAAGAAACACCTTTAAAAGATATGGTTTACACATAGTACTGAGTGGGAGTTATATAATGGTATCCTTAATTCATAGCTTAAAACTTGTACAATGCCCAAGACATTGAATGTTAGATAAACTGTTCACTTGTAATATTCATGCAAGCTAATTTTAGACTTCTGCCAAGAAGTGGTTAGCATTTCAATATGTAAAATATTGCAGATGGGTTTACATTTTTGTATAAAACTGAGCATTGGAGAATAACACCAAGGTGTTTCTTTGGTTGACATCTCTCTGCCAAACAAGACTGAGGAATATAGGACAAGGGGGACTGAGAAGGACCCACGTAACTCTTTGAGTCTGCCCTACTATGTAATAGGATCGAGGCTGACCTACAACCTGACTCTATGCGCCCTTATCCTTGTGATGGTTGATTTACAAAATTCTACTAATATCAGTTTTAAGTCTAGTTATTGATGCAGCATTTTGATGGAATGGGCAGATGTGAGTTCTCCCACCCTTAGTTTGATGAAGCGTTTTCTAATTTTATGGATGAAAAGTCAGGTTCCAATTTTTTGACCATGCGCCTTAGCCTTAAAGTCGCAGAAATAGTTCTCCCAAACTAACCATCTGTTCTTTTCAATATTTTGAGAAACTTCAGTCAAGTCACCTCAACCTTCAAAAGTTCAGGGAATGTCTTCTCATAATTTAAGTCCAGGGATATGTTGTACTTCCTCCAAGGCCCCCTGTAATATCAGATGTGACCTAACCGAGGCTTTTTAAAGCTGAAGCACAACTTCTACACTTTGTATTCTAGTTTTCCAGTTATAAAGGCCAGAATTCCATGATCCCTTTTATCTTGTTCAGTATTTGTTCATGCCATTTTACTGAGGTGTACTGTAGGATTCAGCAAAAATCCCATTGTTCAAAATGCTTGAGAAGAACCTGGACTTTCCTAATATCTAAAGTGCTGGACAAAGGCCTGAACTCAGGCTGCAACACAATACACACACAGCCAGAATGATTTCAGTTTGGGACAGTTGTTCATGTTGGCATTCCAATTCACACTTCAACTCTAACAGAACAATCAAGCAAACCCAACACTTGCAACTGAAACTAACTTTAAAACTTCGGGCTACCCAGCAGTAGACATTATGGAATCTATACAGATACCGGACATTCTACTTCAATCAAAGTACATGCGCACATACTCTTAACTGTCAAGAAGCCAACCGACCTCAAAGGGAACACCAGAAACACAACAGACAACACAGGTTTGAGAGGAGGTAACAGGGCACGCAGTCTGCATAACTGCTAGCCCTGATCTGATCGGAGGGGGAGAGAAAGCCTTTTCAACAGCAAGTTTCTACAGAAACAGCTTCCCCACAGGCTCCACACCCAACAAACAGCTTCGGAACAAAGAACCACAGAGGCTGAACAGAGAAGCTGAATCAGGAAGCCAAGCTGACAGCATCATCACAACAAAGGATAGTGTTTTGTTGGAATCCCCCCTCTTGGGGGGATTCCAACAAAACACTATCCAAACAAGAGCTTTCAGACACAGGCCTGTTCTGAGCCAAGAGAACTGACAGCAAGGACCTCAGCCACTGGACGCATTTTAAAACTGTATTTTCCTCAGTGGTGACCTGAAACTCCCGAGACCCTAAAGTTTCCAACCTAGCTAGCAAGGAGGGGAAGGTAGGTGGCAATACTGCAGGAACACCCAAGGTTAGGAAGTCTGATTAAAGTTTCTGTAATCAAAACTGCTGTTTAGCTTCTAATTGTGTTTAATCTGGTGTTTAATTTAATAGTGCATTTAATTATTGCCCATTGTATAGTTGGTTGTCAGTTTCCCTGTTTATTACATTTGCCTTTTTTTTTGTATTATACTTAGCTTTTCTTTTTAATAAACACAGAGGTTCTTTTGCCCTGAAACACCTGTCTACTGCCTTCTTCATTTCACATCCCTAAATAAGTCCAGTGTCAGAACCAGGGATCTAGGGGTGATTCAAACCACTTAAAAATCAACAAATTACTGATCGCAAACCAGAACCCGACAGTATTGGACACCATGCTGTCTCTCTCTGACTTGCTGGAGTCTGGTGAATGCAATATGCTGTAAAACTGGTTACAGAGACTTTTATTGGGCAGTCCCCGTTCTGGAAACTATAAGTGGACAATGCAAGCTGACAGTGAAGAAGAAACTGTTTAGAATAGTGGCTGAGGATTTAGAATAGGGCAGTTACTAGGCCCTCACCTGATGATGTGCACATAGAAACTTAGACTTTCAAGAATTGATGGAAATTGGTCATTGGGCTGGGACTTGGTCATTGGGCTGGGACTTGGTCCTTGAACATTCTCATTGACCATGGCTCAAGCTGAGTTCACTAGTGGCAGTCTCCACAGGCAGCATCCTTGACAGTATAGCATAGGAAGTACAGGGTAGGTTGACCAGAATTGTCCCTGGGCTTAAATTATGAGAGGAGTGTTAGACTGGCATATGACAAGGTGTCAATCATTCCCATGATGTTGAACAAGCACTTCTGCTCTATTTCATTCCACAGATTCAGTTAAAGTAAACTTCATCTTGTCGTAGAAACTTAACCAGGGCACCAATATCCCACAACAAAAGAGTCATCATCTTTAACCAGAGATAGCAGGAACTGCAGATGCTGGAGAAACTGAGATAACAAGGTGTGGAGCTGGATGAACACAGCAGGCCAAGCAGCATCAGAGGCCTTTCTGAAGAAGGGTCTAGGCCCGAAACGTCAGCCTTCCTGCTCCTCTGATGCTGCTTGGCCTGCTGTGTTCATCCAGCTCTACACCTTGTTATCGTCTTTATCCAGTCTGGTCTATGACCTCTCTGAATGCTCCTCCACTTCATGGACTAGCTGACATCCAAGAATATAAGGCTATTTTTAATAAAAGGAAAATAAGAGTGACAAAAAATATATGTGACATTAAACATAAATCTTACATTAAAATGTGGGTAGAAATAAAATTTAAAAATACCTTTCATATTGAGGGAGTTGTTTCAATGTAATATTAATAAATGGTCTAGCAACAGCTATTACCAAAGAAATTATAAATTCATCTTGATCAGGATCTCAATAAATTTCAAAGTGGGCCATTTTGAAATTTCACATGAATTGGAAATTCAGTGAATACAAATGATTTTTATCCAGAGAATTGAGAGAAAGATTGAGATAGGTGGCAGAAGTAGTACAATCCAAAAATCAGCGAATCTAAAGGGGATAAGACTTTTTGCGACAAATAGATTACTCTGTCTCAAAGTTTTGTTCTTATTTTGCTACAGATCAGAGCAACACAAATGATATGTGAGCAGTATCTTGTAAGACTGTTGTTTAACTTTTAAGTGCCAATGTGGCAAAAACAGACCTTTTCTCCTGAATGTGCCAATCACAGAATGGATCCTGTGCAGACAAACAATCGGTGCATGACTTGTATTGTGCACAGTTAGCCACTTTTATTCTTCTCACCTATGGGACACAAGAACAAGAACACTTTAGAAGGCATCTCCATCGCCTGAGGGCTATCTTCATATTTTGTCTCATTCAAACTTGCTGCAGAGGAAATGTGATGGCATGAACAGAAAAATTCAAACTACTTCCAAAAGAAATGTCACAACATGGACAGAAAAGGCTGCATTTATCGTCAATGGCACTACTGAGTTGTACATTTAGCGAGCGCGTACAGGAACACATTGTCATCATTCTGTGTCACTGTCAAGCAACAGAACAGCAGCTGCCTGTCACACAGATGGTTCTGTTCATGTGGTCACATTGCCTGGAAATGTGGCCCCATTATAAAGGGCATTCAGGAATAGATTCATAGAATCACACAGCGCAGAAAGGGCCCATTAGTCTCTCAAGTCTGCATCGACATAACTACGACCAAAAGTGCACTAACCCCAAATTACCACACATGTCCATATCCCTGAATGTTATGATATTTGAAGTACTCAAGCAAATATTTTTAAAGGTTGTAAGGTTTCCAGCCTCCCACTACCCTTCCTGGCAGTGCACTCCAGATTCCCAGCACCCGCTGAATGAAATCCCCTCTGAATCTCTTGCCCCTTACCCTAAAGCTATGCCCTCTTGTGTTTAACCTCTCAACCAGCTGCTCTTTATTCACCCTGTCCATACCTATCATAATCTTTCACACGTCTGTCATGTCCCCCCTCAGTCTTTTCTGCTCTAAAAATAACAAGCCAAGTCTTTTGAGTATCTCCTTAAAGCTCAATATCTCCATCCCAGGCAACATCTTGGTGAATCTGCTCTGTAACTCCTCTAGTCTTACTGCATCCTTCTTATAGTGAGGTGACTAGAACTGCACGCAGTACTTCAGCTGTGTACTACTCCAACATTGTCGCCTTGATCTTATTCTCTGTGCCATGACTGATGAAAGCAAGTGTCCCATATGCCTTCTTAATTACTCTATTCATGTGCCCTGCCAACTTCAGGGACCTGTGAATAATTAACCCAAGATCCCTCTGTTCCTCTAACCTAACCAGTGTTCTGCCATTCATTATTACTCCCTCATCTCGTTTTTTTTCTTCCAAAGGGCATCACCTCACACTTATCAGGGTTAAATACCATCTGCCACTGGTCTGCCCACCTGACCAATCCATCTATATCTTTTAATATTCCAACCTAAACACAGTGCCTTCTATTACAAGCTGCTGTTTTGGGGCAATCTCCTATATTAAGGCTGAAGTTGTAAAGCAACCTTTACCCATCAGTCTTGAGATGGAAACACTGGTCTTTGTTGATGTTGGCCTTCCCTGTGTTTTATTTTCTACCTTCTTGTGGGTTTCGGGTTTCTTCACCACCACCTGCTTCGAAGTTGCTGCTTTTACCACCTTTTATTGCCATTGCCCAGAGGCTGAATACACAGAAGCTCACTCCTGCAGTAGGTTCCTGTCACACTGACTGATGGCATGTGCATCATCTGACCATATGCATGGCTCTGGTGGTCATCACTGGTGTTGGAATCATGTATTTTGGGCACAAAACTGGGGAGATTCAGGGCTATTGAGCATTTCTTGGAGTGTTGCAAGGTTGGACTTGGGATATCCCAAGGGTCAGTGTTGGATTTTAGTATTCAGAAACCTCATTTGGAGTTAGGAGTAAGAATATAAAAACAGGGGCTTTGGGAAATGGTGCAGTGTCTTTAGCAAGAATGGCAGGTTCACGCAGTGTGTAGGCTATAGTCAAATGCAATTTAGTATGGAAGAGTATGAGGAAATATGCTATGGAATGCAAGTATAAAAACTGCAAATATACAATCAATAGACAGAAACACTGTATTTTTAATACATTCAGCGTGTTTCGGCAAGAGTAGTCGTGAGGTGCCTTCGCTAGCCCTGTCCTCCATGTTGTGTAGATGCCCTCACAGTAGTCTCAGAAGTAGGCTCACATTTTAACCCAGCAATTACGAAGGAATGAAGATATGTTTCCACGTGCTATACTCCTTTCTGTGCTGTGTGGCTGTATGGTAACAATTGTCATTTGTAAGTCTAGAAGAAACCTCTGTTTACACTATAATTCACTCTAGACAAAGCCTAGCAGATGTAGTGGGTACATGTTACACTTACTGCACACATCTATTACTATATTGGTTCCAAACAGACTTGAGAACTGAGCAGTTAATTGCAATTCACAGCTATATTTAACAAACAGCAGAGAACAGCCCACACACTACACATGCCAGCAAAGGCATAAGTTGAAATTTTGCTTGGCTGAAGCTGGTGCTGTGAGCTACTTTCATTAACATTCGTGTGGTTTGCGTGTCTTGAAAATTATTATTTATAACAGGAGAGCACGAGAGGGAGAAAGATCCGGGGAGCTGGAGATTTAGGCTGGTCCCATCTGAGAAGCAAGACTTGTAGAACAGGAAGTCGCATTTTATATTTTCAGAAAAAAAAGTTCAGAACATCAAAAAGATTCCAAGTTTCATAGGAATGAACAGGAAGAAAAGAAATTTGCAAAAATCACTTGTCTATTTGAAAACAGGATGCAGATTGAGTGAAGATATCAAAGGGGGGAAGTTGCAATTGAGATCATGATAGGAAATTTGAATATATTAAAACTAAAATAAAATCAATATCATGCAGATGTTGGGAATCTGAACCATAGAGTGAGAGTCTGTTCCGAATGGATGGAAGGAGTGATCAATCATTGTTACTACTGACTATCTGAAAAGAATGGCATCAGTGGTTAAGATCTAAAAATGTTAAATGCAATGCTATGTCCAGAAGGCAATAAAGCACTCAATAAAAATAGAAGGGACTGGTCCTCAAGCTTCCTATGAACTTTATTGCAATAGGCTAACAAGGACTGAAGAGTGGGATGGGAGCAGAAGTTTAAAGTGGCAGCTGACTGGAAGTTTAGGGTTATTTTGGACTAAACAGAGATGCTCTGCAAAACGGTCACCCAGTGTGCAATAAGACCCCGGGCGAGGGGAATCTACATTGTGAGTTGCTAATACAATTCATGAAATTGACAGGGTTGCATATAAATCGTTGTTTTATTGGGTGGGCCAGCCCTACTTTTTCATAACCCCTAACACCCACTCCATTTCCCACCGACACCTGAGACTGCACCTGGAATAGAGCAACTTCACCTTCACCACATCCCTTTGGGATCAGATATATTCCAACTTGCGTTTACTTTTGTGTTGCTGGATCTTTTTGCTTCTCGTAGTTTTTCTTTTCCTTTGAAGAATTAAATAGCCTCCTTATCCCTGCTGCAAAAATCAAACACTTCATACATCTATGGATCTACGGGATTTAATTTGCTGATTGCCTCTGACTCTGCAAATTTTTAACATCCTTCTGTATTTCAGTGCAGTCCACATTCTTCCCTACACTGCCCAGCTTCACTAGTGAAGCTCATAAGTTGCATGCTTATGGATACAACAAAATACAAACTGTGACTTTCTTTGCTCCCAGAGTGATCAGCAGCGGATTCATTGTTAGTTATTTGCAGGAAAGACAATATAAAAAATTTATGCTTCTGGACACACTGTAAATAAAACGTCAGCAATAGTCCTGCCTTGCCTCAGTTGCATAATTCACTATTTTAAGACTGGGCTGCTGTTAATGACTGAGATCTCAGTATAACATACACATCTCTACAGCATACTGAATTCACAGGTCTGTAATTTTCTGCTCTTAAAATCAAAAGACATGAATCTCACTGGCTATGGAGCACTTAAGCAGTAATCAGCTCGCTATCTAATGGTTCATAGATTCATACAGCACAGAAAAGGCTATTTGGCCCATCAACTCTACATCAACATTACAACCAGTAAAAGTGCAGCCTAATGCTGCCTAAACAAGGCATTATGCTGCAGAGAAACGTGTTTTAATATGTACACATTTACTGCAGTAAAGCAAGAACAATATACCAGCAAAACTCAAGGCCCTGTAACACTATCAAGAGGGACAAATTCAACAATGCCAATTACTGCCTTAACAGTTGACTGCCCATGATCAACAAAAGGATGGAGGATGTTGTCAACAGTACTGTCAGGAAGAATTTATACAGTGATAACCTGCTCACTGACACATAGCAAGTAGACTCCAGAACTCATTGTAGCCTTAATCCAACTTCGGCAAAAGAGATGAACTCAACAAATGCATGATTGCACTTAACATCAAGGCCACACTGGACGGAAGTTATCGTCAAACAGCCCTCATAACGTCAATGGGAATCACGTGGGACACTGTTCTGCTACTGGAAGTTCATCACCAGCCCAAGGACAGCTCCGCAGGACGCCCTCAGAATAGTTTCCTATGCCAATTGACCTCCAATTGTTGACTTTCCTTCCGTCATAAAGTTAGAAGTGGAGATGTTTGCCAACGATTACACAATGTTCAGCACGATTCGCAGCTCCTCAGATACTGAAGTAGACCGTGTCCATATGCAGCATAAATGGGCAACAATTTAGTCTTGGGCTGGTAAGTGGCAAGCAACATTCATGCCACACAAGTGCCAGACAGTGACCATGTTCGACAAAGGAAAATCTAACCATCTCCCCATAACATTCAATGGCATCATCATTGGCCAGAAATTGCATATAAATACCATGGCTACAAGAACAGGCCAGAGACTGGAAATTCCATAATGTGTAGCTTACCTCCTGTATCTCCCTTGCTTGCCCATAGGAGTGTGATGGAATACCTTCCCCTTGCCTGGAGGAGTAGAACTTCAATAACACTCAAGAAGCTCAACCAGATTCAGTCATTGAGTCATCAAGTCATACAGCATGGGAACAGACCCTTCGGTCCAATGCAGCTGCGACATCCCAATCTGACCTAGTCCCATTTGCCAGCATTTGGCCCATAGCCCTCTTAAACCCTTCCCATTCATGTACCCTTCCAGATGCCTTTTAAATGTTGTAACTGTACCCACCTCCACCACTTCCTCTGGCAACTCATTCCATACTCTGTGTGAAAAAGTTACCCCCCAGGTCCTTTTTAAATCTTCCCCTCTCATCTTAAATCTATGCCCTAAAGGGTGAACAGGCTGGAGCTATTTCCCTGTGAGTGTCAGAGGCTGAGGGGTGACCTTAGAGAGGTTTTTAAAATCATGAGGGACATAGATAAGTTGAATAGCCATGGTCTTTTTCCCAGGGTGGGAGCATCCTCCGGGACAAAACAGCCAACTTGATTAACACTCCACCTACCATCTTCAATATTCACTCCCCTCACCAACTCCAAGTAGCAGCAGTGTGCACCATCTAAAAGGTCACTGCAACAGCTAACCAAGATTCCTTCAACAATAAATTCCACATACACGACCTACACCATCTAGCCAGCAGATACATGGGAATATCATCCCAGGCAAAATCCCCTTCAAGCTGCACACTATCCTAATTGGAAGTATTTCTTCACTGTGGCCAAGTCAAGATTCTGGAACTCCCTTTGTAACAACATTGTTAGGAATATACCGGTTCAGGAAAGCAGATCTTTGTCACCCTCTCAACAGCAATTAGGGATGGGTAAAGAAGTGTCTTCTATGGTAAGATTCCATGAAAGAATAAAAGCAAGATTTAAATGATGGTGGCACGGTGGCTCAGTGGTTAACACTGCTGCCTCATGGCGCCGGGAACCCTGGTACGATTCCACCCTTAGGCAACTATCTGTGTGGAGTTTGCAAGTCCTCCCCATGTCTGCATATCTTTCCTCTGGGTGCTCCAGTTTCCTCCCAATGTCCAAAGATGTGCAGGTTAGGGTGGATTGGCTGTGCTAAATTGACAATAGTGTCCAGGGTTGTGTAGGTTAGTTTAGCCACGGGGAATGTGAGGTCACAGGGATAGGTTGAGTGGGGAAGGTGCGGTTTGGGAGGGTGGTCTTCAGAGGGTTGATGTGGACTCGATGGGCTGAATGACCCGCTTCCACACTGTAGGGATTCTATGATGACAGAATGAAGGCAGGTTTCCACTGACCTCCTCCTCAGGCAGCTGACAAACAGAGAACCTAGTTTGTGAATCTGGAACTCTTTCTTTGGAAACTTGTTTAGATTAAATTTCATGGATCAAAACTCTCAAAAAATTTGTATCCAGGCAAGGAATCAAAGATGTCAGGATTGAGTTAATGGGCGAAGGATGTCCATAACTGAACTCACAATATATTCCCGGACTCAATGCAGTTACAGTGATTTCTGTGAGGACAGAGTGAAAAGGAAGCAGCAAATCTCTGCTCCCCTCTAAGAATTCCTCAAAAGGAAACAAACCCTTTGAAGAATTGAATATATACGAAATGTATTTATTCCATGAAAGGTGGATGACTTGGAACCCTGGGTAATATTTTCTGCCGTCACTGGTGTTGAGCTTCACAACAGGATGGTGATGTAACTGGCCCCTGAATCATCCCCACCTCTGTCTGAATGAAGTTTTGGGTGGGAAGACCGTTGGTTAACCATCCCATTTCACCACAAACTGAGGCCCTCAAGCGGTCATTTAATCTGGTTAAATCTGACCACTATTGGTATTACTTCAGCTACAAGTAAGCCTGTCACCATGTGATACACCATGTAGCCAGCACACCAACCCTGGTGAGGGGGAGGTCCTATGACCAAAGGCACTCACACCCAATAGAGGGCTTGCACATTGGGAAGATGGGGCAGGGGAAGGGGTTCCTCCAGGGCCTCCCACCTGCCAAACTCATTGTATCCCTCTGTCCATGAACCCCGTCCATCGTCCCCCCACCAGCACATAGCCTGCAGCACTCGCTCCGTGCTGGTGGGACATTGGTCCCTATCCAACAGATCTCCCCAGACAAGTCCTCTGCTCCCAGGGTCTTAATTCCAGGATAGGGCCTTCTGCTAGTCCCACCACTCCCTTGATTGGTTTATAGTTCAGTGGGCTTTCCTGTAAAGAGCCATCATTGGTCCTTTTCCAGCTGGCTGCAATGACCTCTGACGCTTGCCAACATTCCACCTATTAGCTCTGTTTTTCTCTTCCCAGATGCCACTTAGGCCCGCTAAGTGTTTTTGGCGTTTTCTCAGATTTACAACATCCTCAGTTTTTAACTTTTGTGTCTATTTAATGTTGGCTTTGACTTACTCTTTGCAAACCCCCTGACCATTAATGCCTACATGTTAAAAATGTACCTATGCTCATTGACACTGAGCACTGATCTCTATCTGCACAAATGTACCTTTATTGCAAACATTGGGCTATTCATTCTATTGTCTATACCAAGATCTTCCTGACATAAATAAAAGCAAATACTGTGGCTGCTGGAAATCCGAAACAACTCAGAAACTGCTGGAGAAACTCAGCAGCATTAGTGTAGAGAGAAAGCAGCGTTAATGTTTCGAGTCTTCTTCACAACTTTCTTCTCGATTGCAGTTTCTGAGTCAAGAAACCTGTGGAAACAGTATTCAATTCTTGAATGTTCAAGCTGACTGCCTGAGCAGACAGAAGAAGCTTAAATGGTAATTCTTGAATGAAACATATTGGGATGGAAAATGACAGTCTTTTGAGATGGATAGACTGGGACTTTTTCCACTGGAGTGTAGGAGATTGAGGGGTCACCTTATAGAGATTTCTAAAATTATGAGGGGCATGGATAAAGTGAATAGCAAGGTTTTTTTCCCTAGGGTGGGAAAGTTCAAAGTAGGGGGTGTATTTTTAAGGTGACAGGAGAAAGATTTAAAAAGGACATGAGGCGCAACTTTTTTATTTAGAGAGTGATTCGAGAGTGGAATGAGCTGCCAGAGGAAGTGGTGGTTTCAATACAGTTACCTTTAAAAGACATTTGGACAAGTTCATCAATAAGAAATGTTTGGAGTGATATAATCCAAGCGCAGGCAAGTGGGACTAGTTTGGTGTGGGATTATGGTCGACATCAACTGGTTGGACCGCAGTGTCTGTTTCCATGCTGTACGACTCTATGATTCTATGACTCCTAACCTCATTACAGCCTTGGTTCAAACATGGACAAACAGCTGAATTCCAGAGGTGAGGTGAGAGTGACAGCCCTTGACATCAAGGCTGAATTCAACCAAGTGTGGCATCATGGAGCCCTAGCCAAACGGGAATCAATGGATATTGCAAGACAAACCCTCCACTCGTTGGAGTCATACCTGGCACATAGGAAGATGGTCGTGGTTATTGAAGGTAAGTCATCTCAGCTCCAGGACAATCTCTGCAGGAATTCCTCAGGGTAGTGTCCTAGGCCTAAACATCTTCAGCTACTTCATCAATGACCTTCCCTCGATCATTAGGTCGGAAGTGGGGATGTTTGTCAATGATTGCACCATTTTCAGCACCGTTCACGGACTCCTCACATACTGAGGCAGTCTACGTTCAAATGAAACAAGATTTGGACAGTATCCAGGCTTGGGCTGACAAGTGGCAATTAATATGCCACACAAATGCCAAGCAATGTCTATCTCCCATAACAGTCGAACCACTGACTCTTGATATTTAATAGTGTTACCATCACTGAATCCCCCACTATTCTGAGGAATACCATTGACCAGAAACCCAATTGACTCACCACAGAAACACACAGAGCTACAACAGCAGGTTAGAGATTAGGAAAACTGCAGTGAGTAACTCACCTCCTGACTCCCCACTTGCCTGGATGGGTGCAGCTCCAACAACGCTCAAGAAGCTTCCTCCAAGACAAAGCAGCCCGCTTGATTGGCACCACATCCACAAACATTCACTCCCTCCACTACCGACACTCAATAGCAGCAGTGTGCACTATCTACAAGATGCACTGCAGAAATTCACCAAAGTTCCTTAGACAGCACCTTCCAAACCCACGACCACTTCCATCTAGAAGGACAAAGGCGGCAGAAACATGGGAACACCACCCACTGCAATTTCCCCTCCGAGGCACTCATCATCCTGATTTGGAAATATATCGCCGTTCCTACACTGATGCCAGGTCAAGATCTTGGAATTCCCTCTCTATTGGCATTGTGGGTCAACCCACAGCATGTGGACCACAGTGGTTCAAGAAAGCAGCTCACCACCACCTTCTCAAGGGCAACTAGGGACTGGCAATAAATGCTGGCCAGCCAGCAATGCCCATGATCCACGAGTGAATTTTAAAAATGTTATGAGACTTGACAGAGTAGACGCTGAGAGGTCGTTTTCTCTTGTCCAAGGCCAGAGGGTTTAATGTCAGAATAAGGGGTTTGCCCAATTTGATCAGCGATGAAGAGAAATTCCTTCCTTCTCAGGAAGGTACTAAATCTGTGAAATTCTTTACCACAGAGTATTGTAGAGGCCGAGTCATTTAGAATATTCAAGGCTGAGCTAGTCAGATTTTTAATCATAAGGGAATCTAGGATTATGGGAAAAAGGCAGGAAAGTGGAACTGAGGAGGATCTCGTTGAATGGTAGAACAGATTCAATAGGCTGAATGGCCTACTTATGCTCCTATATCGTACGGTCTTGATAAGTACAACATCCGAATGAGGAACATGTGGTGATAGAGAGAGAGAGATTGAGAAAGAGACAGAAAGTAGAGGGATAAATATAGAATATTGTCTGCACCATTTGCTTGTTACTGATCACAGCAACAGTCTTTTTAAACTTTTCATTGTGATGATTTTTATTACATTCCATGCATAATGTTCCTTCTAATGCTTCTGGAGCTAGAAAAAGACTAAATGATTTTTAAAAATTCCTAATTCCTAAATCATAAAAACTGAACTGATTCATTAATATCCCTTTAAGAATATAAGAAATAAGAAATTCAGTCTCTCGAGCCTACCCTGCCATTCAATAAGATCTTTGCTGATCTGTCCCTTTATAAACTTCCAGTGGTCTATCCTCCACAATCTCTGGGGTAGAGAATTCTAGACATTACACTATCCTCTGAGAGAAAAGAATCTTTCACATCCGAGTATTAAATAAGTATTCCGCAACTATGTCTGTGAGTTTGAGATTTCCTCATGACTGGAATCATTTTCTCAACATTTACCCTGTCAGCCCTCTCAGAATCTTTGTGTGTTTCAACAAGATCACCCCTCATTCTTCTAAACTCTAATTAATAAAGGAATAACCTGTCCAGTCATTCTTCATTCTAGGAATCAGTCTGGCAAATCACTTTTGAACTGCCAACGACAATAAGGATGGAGTCCCCTTAGTCCTCACATACACCCCACCCCCACCAACAACCCAAATATAACGCATCATCCTCTGATATTTCCACCACCTACAATCAGACCCCACCACAAAAAAGACATTTCCCTCACCACCCCATCCGCTTTCCGCAGGGACCATTCACTCCGAGACTCCCTCATCGATTCCACAGTCCCCACCAATCCCTCCACCACACCCAGTACTTCTCCCTGCAACTGTCCCTACACCTCCCCTCTCACCTCCATCCCAGGCCCCAAACAATCCTTCCGGATCCGGCTGAGAGTCACCTGTACTTCATCCAAACTGATCTATTGTATCTGTCGCTCCTGATGTGGTCTCCTCTCTCTCCAAACGCTGACTCGGGGACCAGTTCGCAGAGCATCTGCGCTCTGCACGCACCAACCAACCCGACCTTCCAGTTGCGATCCACTTCAACTCCCACTCCCACTCCCTAGTGACATGTCCATCCTTGGCCTGCTCCAATGTCAGAGTGAGACCACATGTAAACTGGAAGAACAACACCTCATATTTTGCTTTGGGACCTTACAGTCCTATGGCCTGAATATTGGCTTCACCAGCTTCAAAATCTGTCCACCCGCAATCTGTCCATCTTCCAACTCACCCATCCGCTCCACCCTTCCCACTGACCAACCACAATAATCCCCTACCTGCATCCACCTATCTCCATCCCACCTACCCTCCCCCAGCCCCACCCACTTCCCTCTAATTATTTCTGGGCTCCCCTCCCCCTCCCCAGTCCTGATGAAGGGTTTTGGCCCGAAACATTGACTTCTCTGCTCCTTGGATGCTGCCTGATCTGCTGTGCTCTTCCAGCTTCACATTTATCGACTCCAATGCCAGTATATCCGTTCTTAAATATGGGGACCAAAAAATCTACACAGTACGCCGGGTATGGCATCTCCAATGATTGTAACAGGGCTTCCCTAGTTTTAAACTCCCAAGGGCCAAGCAATAAAGACAAAAAATTTGCTTTCTTGATTACTTGATGCATCTGCATGTCAATCTTTTGTGTTTGGCGTACAAGAACTTTCTAGATCCTTCCGATTTGCACCTTTTTTGGAGACACTCCCTATTAAAATCATACTCTGCCTTTTGATTCTTGCTACCAAATGTGCATGATCTCAGACCTTCATACATTAAACTTCATCTACCAGGTTTTTGCCCACTCCTTTAACTTATCTATATCCCTTGCAAGATTCCTTACGTCTTCATCACAGCATGCTCTCCCAGTTATTTTTTTGTCGGGAAATTTGGATACATTACACACAGACCCCTCCTCTGAGTCGTTCACAATACTTCAGACACCAGGCTTGATCTTTGTGGTACTTCGCTAGTTACAACTTCCCAGCCTGAAAAAGACCCATTAATCCCAATTCTGCGTGTTAACAAATCCTCAATCCATGTTAACACATTATCCCCAAAGCCGCGAACGCCTATCATGTGCAATTACGTTTTATGTGGCATCTTACAAAATGCCTGCTGGACATCTAAATACGCTACACCAACCAGTTCCCCTTTATCAAGAGATAGTAGGAACTGCAAGTTCTGGAGAATCTGAGATAACAAGGTGTAGAGCTGGATGAACACAGCAGGCCAAGCAGAATCAGAGGAGCAGGAGAGCTGACATTTCGGGTCTAGACCCTTCTTCAGAAATGGGGGAGGGGAAGGGGATTCTGAAAAAAATAGAGAGAGGGCAGAGGCGGATAGAAGATGGATAAAGGAGAAGGTAGGTGGAGAGGAGACAGGCAGGTCAAAGAGGCAGGGGTGGACCCAGTAAAGGTGCGTGTAGGTGGGGAGTTAGGGAGGGGATAGGTCAGTCCAGGGATGACGGACAGGTCAAGGGGGCGGGATGAGGCTGGTAGGTAGGAGATGGGGGTGGGGCTTGGGGTGGGAGGAGGGGATAGGTGGGAGGAAGAACAGGTTAGGGAGGCAGGGACAAGCTGGGCTGGTTTTGGGATGCGGTTAGGAGAGAGGAGATTTTGAAGCTTGTGAAGTCCACATTGATACCATTGGGCTGCAGGTTCCCAAGTGAAATATGAGGTGCTGTTCCTGCAATCTTCGGGTGGCATCACTGTGGCACTGCAGGAGGCCCAGGATGGACATGTCGTATAAGGAGTGGGAGGGGGAGTTGAAATGGTTCACGACTGGGAGGTGCAGTTGTTTAGTGCGAACCAAGCGTAGGTGTTCCGCAAAGCGGTTTCCAAGCCTCCACTTGGTTTCCCCGATGTAGAGGAGGCCACATCGGGAACAGTGGATGCAGTATACCACATTAGCAGATGTGCCGGTGAACATCTGTTTGATGTGGAAGGTCTTCTTGGGGCCTGAGATGTGGCTGAGCGGGCGGGGGGAAGGGGCAAGTGTAGCACTTCCTGCAGTTGCAGGGAAAAGTGCTGGGGGTGATGGGGCTGGTGGGGACCGTGGAGCAGACGAGGGACCCCTTTATCAACTTTGTTTCTTATATCTTCAAAGAATTCTGGAAAATTTTTCAAACATGATTTCCCATTTGCAAAACCATATTGACTGCTGCATTCCATTAAGCTTTTCTAAAAGTATCCTATTTCTTTCTTAATAATAGACTTTAGCATTTTCCCTATCCACAGATATTAGGCTAATTGGCCTTTAAAGAAGGAAACTCGCCCTCCTGACCCATCTGACCTACATGTGACTCCAGTCTGATGTCAATGTGGTTGGTTCAAAATGCCATCTGAAACAGCGCAGGTAGACACCCAATTACACTTAAACAGTGACCAGTGGGTTAAGAAGACTGCCCATCACAACTTTCTCAGGGCAACTCAAGACGGACAATGGGTAATCAGCTTTGCCAGTTGCACTCTATCTCAAGAATAAATTAATAAATTATTGCATGCAAAATAGCAATGCTGCGATCAACAAGAAAATCATTAGCTTACCTCATTGTCAGATGCTAGGTACAAATAATTTTGGTCCAATGGATCAAATATCACATTGTGACGAATTGGCCTTTCACTCTCCAAATCAGCCAGAACAATTGGACGAATTACTTTTAGGGATTTGTCCAGAATAAGCTGCAAAGAAATGATAACGTAATAAATTCGCCTCAACAGTCACATCACTAATTTTCCCAGTTGATTCATTTTCCTAAATGACAGCAATGTCTACACTTTGAAAATTCTTCATTGGTGTAAATCACTGAAGGACATCCCAGGGTTGTGAGAGGGGCTGTTTTAATGTAATCCTTCTTCTTCATTTACTTAATTATTTTAAATTTAAGCAAAATTGAATATGTAAAGATACAAGGGGAATCACAGCTGGTTGGTTCAACTAACATTGTACATCGTATTGGAAAATGATCTGGTCAGGAAGTAAAGTTGTCATTGTTCCTGGAGGACAGTCTCCCAGAAGGAGGTAAAAACCGAAAGAACTGCGGATGCTGTAAATCAGGAACAAAAACGGAAGTTGCTGGAAAAGCTCAGTAGGTCTGGCAGCATCTGTAAAGAAAAATAAATCAGAGTTAACGTTTCGGGTCCGGTGACCCTTCACAGATTTTTTTCTTCAGACCTACAGAGCTGTTCCAGCAACTTCTGTTTTTGTCCCAGAAAGAGATAACTGGCGGTGGTTTAACCTGAGGGTCACGACACATGGTTGAGCAGGCAGGACCACTCCCAGCGAGGGAATTAAACTCATGTTGTTGGTGCCACTCCGCATTGCAAACAAGCCAGCCGTCTGGTTGAGCTAACTGACCCGTAATGAATAATTGATCAGATTACCAGTAGTTAAAGTTGTGTAATGTCCAAACAATGATTTGTAATATTGTGAGTTACTGATATTGTCGATGAACTGCGTGCTGTTATATTACCTACTGATCTTGATGCTGATCAATGGGTTTCCCCCACATTGAGATCAGTTCAGCCAGTCAATTCCAGCAATTGATTGGAAGAATCTTTCCAAGATTTTGTTATGTTTTAGAGGCAGGGTGTGGGAAAGAGAGAGACGGAGGCATAGGTAATGACTGTTTCTCGGTGCTTTCCATATCATAGGTTTCTCACAGGCAAGGGACCGTAGTTTCTGTCATGAAAATACTGTGACAAATAAGACAACTAACTTGTGCACAGTAAAGACTCACAAAGAACGTGATAGTAGCCAGTGAATCTGTCCTATTCCTCACAATGGAGTGATCAATACTGGCTAGGACATGAGGGTTAAAATCCCTGCTCTTATTCAAAAGGGCGCTATTGGATATTTTATGTCCACCTGCTCAGGGCTTTGGTTTTACGTCTTTTCTGGGCAGCACTCCCTCAGAACTGCACTAGAATGTCAACCTGGATTCAGTGTTCAAATCCCTACAACAATCTCCAGGCCTGTGGTCATTCCTATCACTGGCTGGCTAATCCTATGAGGCAGGAATGCAAGCTCATGACTCACTATTTCCACTCCATCATATCACTGTCAGGGCACAGGCAGATTTTGACCCGGCAGCAGGTCTTGAGGGAGGTGGGGTTGCAGGGCAAGGTGAGGCCATCATCGCAATCCTATCACTCCCTTCTCGCTTTAACATCAGGCAAAGGGAGTGCATGTTTAAAGGCCACATTTTAACAGAGTGAAGTGGTGGATGGAAAAGTCACTTTTCACTGTAATGTTCTGGGTGTTGGTCAATGTTAATGGCGACGCTTCCATTCCTGAGTTGCGAGCTGCCACTCAATGAATAGACAGACAGCAGCCTGCAATTGGTTTTCAGTTCAGTTATACTGCATTTTGGGGATAAATGTAACAAACATCGCTTCTGACCTTAATTAATTGTCCATCATCTGTCCCGAGAAATAAGACAATCCAATCTTTCACAACTCTGGCTGACACCGACATTAGCCCGGGATATTTAAACACGGGTTCCTTGTTGATTGAAGGTAAGTTTTGCTTCATTTGCTAAAAAAAAGTGATAAAATATAAGATAAGAAAACTATAAATGACACAATTTGAAATGTTGAAGGAAAATCATAGAAAATTAAATGCTTAATAACAATCATTTATCTGTTCCTTGGCCTCCATTACCCTCTCACGCTGTTTCTTCTCTTTCTGATTCTGTATCCCTCTTTTTTTAACCACTATTTTCTCTTTGTTTCTGTCTCCCATGCTGACTGTCTCCTACTGCCTCTTTCATAAGCTAATTGCTCTCCCTGTCTTGTTCTCTCTTTGCCTTTCTTGCTCTGTAACGCTCTCTATTTCTCTTCTTCTGTCCCTCTGTTGGCTCTTCACAATGAGCGTTCAGAAATATGTAGGTTGATCACTGACATCCAGCATAAATCGTGCAGAGGGGAGCTCATGCTGACAAAACCTATGGATTTTATTTAAGAGGTAACTGAATGGGGAAACAGATTAATAAGTGAGTGCAGCAGATATGATGAGGAATTTTTCTGAAGACATAACAAGTTGTTTGTTAGAAAAACTCAGGTACATGTTATTAGGGCAAATATAGAAGTGGCAGGTAGAAATTGTTTCTTTTATTTGTTCACAGGATATGGGCATTGCAGATTGACCAGCATTTATTTGCCTCCCTAATTACTCTGGAGAATGTGGTGGTTGTTGTAATGTTGCAAGTAAGGTGATCATAATCTTACCAGACCATAGGGCTGCCCTCTCATAAGAAAGGGACAACAGGAGGTGGTTTAACCTGAGGGTCAGCATGCCTCAGGTGAGGGGAGAGATTGAGAAGGACAGTCCTTCATGATAACGTCAGCCAGTAATGGGAATTGAATCTAACACTGTTGACATCACAGTGCTTTATGTAAATGAACCATCCATCCATGGGCTAAACCAAGGCCTTGTACAATTGCAGCTAGACATCCCTGTTCCTGTACTCATCTGCTCTCACTATGATAGCCAACATACTATTCGCTATCTTCACCTCCTGCAGCACCTATCAAGTCAGAATTTGTTTTAATATTTTTCCCATTGAGGGCAATGAAGAAAACAGAAGAGATGAGAAGTAGACTTGTGTCTCATCAGAACACTGCCACACAAAGACAAAATAGTCACCTACGAGAGAGAAAAACAGATCTACTATTTGTTGTGTTTAGCTTCCTTCAAACCTGAAGTGATCCATTGGATTAGGATTCCTACCTTTCTGGTCCCCCCGCACCAGAAAGTGTCTTGTTGAGTAAACAACATGAAGTTTATTGTTCTGAGGAAGGGTTACCTGACCCAAAACGTTAACTTTGATTTTTTTTCTTCACACATCTTTTCCGGCAACTTCTGATTTTGTTCCTGATTTACAGAATCTGCTGTTCTTTCAGTTTTTATGAAGTTTATTGCATTGCTGCAACTAGAGTGTGACCGACATCACCACAGAGACTGTGGGGAGTGAACTAGCCTCAGGTTTGTTTCCCACAACCTCCTTTTGTGCACTGACCCAGTTTCAGTGATATCATAAGACCATAAGATCATAAGACATAGGAGCAGAAATTAGGCTATTCAGCCCATCGAGTCTGCTCTGCCATTCAATCATGGCTGGTAAATTTCTCAACCCCATTCTCCCACTTTCTCCCCAGGGCCCTTGATCCCCTTGATAATCAAGAACCTATCTATCTCAGTCTTAAATGTACTCAATGACCTGGCCTCTACAGCCTTCTGTAACACTTCCTTTCTTGGAAAGTGGAGATAGTTTGGTTGAATTTGTCACATCCGAATTATATCAGTACCCAATGTCAGACTTGAAGTCGAGACAAATAGTTCTTCACTGGGCTGTGTTGCAATCTAATTGAATTTAGTTGCAACGTGGGCAGTGGCAGATGGAGTTTAATTTGGATGAATGTGAGGTGCTGCATGTTGGAAAGGCAAATCAGGGCAGGACTTATACACTAAATGGTAAGGTCCTGGGGTGTGTTGCTGAACAAAGAGACCTTGGAGCGCAGTGAATTTCATAGATTCACCACTCTCTGGCTAAAGAAGTTTCTCCTTATCTCGGTTCTAAAAGGTCTTCCCTTTACTCTAAGGCTGTGCCCTTGGGTCCTAGACTCTCCTACTAATGGAAACATCTTCGCAACATCCCCTCTGTCCAGGCCATTCAGTATTCTGTAAGTTTCAATTAGATCCCCACTCATCCTTCTAAACTCCATTGAGTATAGACCCAGAGTCCTGAAACATTCCTCATATGTTGAGTTTTTCATTCCTGGGACCATTCTTGTGAACCTCCTCTGAACCCGCTCCAGGGCCAGTATATCTTTCCCAAGATATGGGGCCCAAAACTGCACACAATACTCCAAATGTGGCCTGACCAGTGTCTTATGGAGCCTGCTTTTATATTCAAGTCTTCTCAAAATAAATGCCAAAGTTGCATTTGCCTTCCCAACTACTGACTCAACCTGCAGGTTTACCTTGAGAGAATCCTGGACTAGAACTCCCAAGTCTCTTTGCACTTCAGACTTCTGAATTTTCTCCCCATTTAGAAAATAGTCCATGCTTCTATTCTTCTTACCAAAGTGCATGACCTCACACTTTGCCATGTTGTACTCCATCTACCACTTCCGTGCCCACTCTCCTAACCTGTCCAAATCCTTCTGCAGCCTCCCCACCTCCTCAATACTACCTGTCCCTCTACCTATCTTTGTATCGTCTGCTAACTTAGCCAGAATGCCCTCAGTTCATCACAGTGCTTACTGCACTCAATCTTAACCATTTCAGACCCAAGAATATCTTCCCCTTAAGTTGCTTTCCCTCATAATTATCATATAGTTATACACTTTGATTTGTTTACATTTACCAGTGTCCCCAAGTTTTGGATTCTTACAAATTCAGATGAATTTAAGTGTCACTGTTTTCCCTGAACATGTTTTCTTCAATCTTGGAAGTATGTGAGTTTGTGCAGCACTAAATAATTAACTTGGATTGTCTTCCTGATAGAATTGCAGATCTCAATCTATCTTGACTTGGAGAGTCTTAAAACTCTTGCATTTCTTTCATGTTGGGGTCTTTGATGATGTAAGTGCATTCTTTTAGTGTCTTTGCAGTATCAGGATCATTACCTGTTGTTTGTATTTTCTTAACTGTGCCTTTCACAAAGTTGCATGTACCACATATTCAAATTGTCTGTGTGGAATTTGGTTTTCGATCTACCTATTGATCTGTGCTCAAGTAGGTGGACTTTTTCCTTCTTGAACACATTGTGCTTTCTCCTTCCCTCTCAGTGATTGACTTGTCAATGATGACAACATGTTCACCGTCTCAGTTGTCTTACCAGAGACTCATTCTTGCTTGACCTGCCATCCTTTATGTGGGAATCCTTTTTTGGAAAGTGGAGATAGTTTGGTTGAATTTGTCACATCCGAATTACATCAGTACCCAATGTCAGACTTGAAGTCGAGACAAATAGTTCTTCAC